>CM024267.1:9809123-11009123 GCA_013621005.1 Aeschynomene evenia | reverse complement strand
GGAATGAATTTGTTCACTGGATAACTGTTTGGTTTGATGTCCATGAGATGGGTGGAGAAGCAATAAATTTGCGTGTGCTTTATTTTGTGAGACTTGTTGCTGGTTTGATGAGCTACCATGTCATTGATTGTGGCTTCTTTACCTCTTATGCTATTATATTGCTGTTGTATAGGTTCTGATGAAGGAATGTATGCATGGGTGGTTGCTAATTATGCACTTGGCACTCTTGGGGGTGATCCTTTGGATACCACTGGGATTATTGAACTTGGTGGGGCTTCTGCTCAGGTACTTCTCTATCCTTTAGATCCAAATTACTATATACCATGAAATTGTATAAGATTTGATTTCAATTACAGCATTGTATCAGCCAATGTTGTAAGCTAGGTCATCCTTTCTAGCTTTGCTCATACTATTGGGTACCATGACTTATGGAACTTTTGCTTTACACATTTCAGGTGACCTTCGTATCAAGAGAACCGATGCCGTCCGGATTCTCACATGCTGTGAAATTTGGGAATATCACTTACAACCTTTACAGCCACAGCTTTCTTCATTTTGGCCTGGTAGTTGTTTTCTTGTTTCTGCTGGGTTCTTTAGGTGCATTGTCATGTGTGTATCTATTGCTAATAGATGTTCTGGATGCCACAGTTCACTATCATGCTTCAGTGTTTTACTGATAAATAAAGTTCACAGAAAATGATAAATTTCTTTTTACACTATTGCCTTTTTTACATGGTGAATATAATGGTACTAATTTTTAGCTGCTCTGCCTTCATGCCCATCTAAAGTTTCAACTTTCAATAGTTCTAATTAATCTCTTTTATTTTATGTGATTTTCTATTTCTGGTCTGTGTCTTTAGACTTAGAAGGACACCATAGTGTTGACACTCCTAATGTTTATGCATTTGCAGAATGTTGCTCAAGACTCATGGAGAGAAGCACTTATCTCAGGCGATCATAACTTAGGTAATTACACGAGCTGTGTCATTGGACTGATTTCTATGTTGAATTATTGAATTTTGTTACCATGCTACACCCATGCATACTATTAACAATTTTTCAGAAACATGTGCTGTACAAAATATTATTGGTTTGATATTTAAGTTAATATACAATATTTTGTTTTGCTGTGTTGAATTTGTAGACCCTAGAAAAATAAATGAGAAGCACCAGTGTGGCTGAAATACTTAGGTTTAATGCTTCACTAGGATTTGGTCTCCTGCCTAATTTCTTGCTCATTTAACATGTATTCAAATCTTTCCTAATCACCATCATTGTAGGCATCCAGCAGAATTGCTTAACCTCTTATGATTTTTGAAGGGTTTGGTATTGATTCTGTATTCTCCTCAGTGCAGCTTCTCAATCGCTTCAGGAGGGTTCACGAATAGATCCTTGTACTCCGACTGGGTACTCTCATAATGTTGATTCGTGGAATTTCTCTCCTAGCTTAGGGAGTGATAAAAGTCAATCTCAGCTGAGTGTTCAAACAAGGGGGAACTTTTCAGAGTGCAGATCTGCAGCATTGATGCTATTACAAAGAGGAAAAGGTTATATTTAATCTTGTGATTTGTATTTTTCGAATTGCTTTAAAATGAGATTTGGTTTACTATTTTTTCTTTTGGATAAAGTTGGTTATTTTTTAATTTTTTAACTTATGCAGAGATGTGTTTCCATCAGCATTGTGATTTAGGATCAACTTTCATACCTCAGCTTCAAGGGAAATTTTTGGCCACAGAAAATTTCTTTCACACCTCAAAGGTTCTTTTATGCTTGATAGTCGTTAAACACTTAAACTTCTATGTTTTCTGGATTTTTTTTTTGTTTGTTATTGTCTGTGGATGCATCAGAAGTTATACGAAGTACAATAATTCTATTATTTCTTGAATTGTTCAAATGCTCGCTTGCTCAACTGTATTTGTTACACTGCTTCTTGATAATTGCTACCTCCTTCTGACTGGGATTCATGATTCTTCAATGGTAGTTTTTCGGTCTGGGGCCAAGGGCTTATCTTTCCCAGTTAATGATTGCCGGACAAAAATACTGTGGAGAGGATTGGTTAAGGCTGAAGAAAAAGTACCTCTCCCATGATGAGGAAGATTTGCTTCGATATTGCTTCTCTTCAGCATACATTGTTGCTCTGCTTCATGACAGTTTTGGCATTGCTTTGGATGATGAGAGGTATTTTTGCTTAATAGTGTTGGGCATTGAGCACGTAGTCCCTCTCCCACATGAAACAATAACTTAATTTGTATGGATATGGTGTTTAATTTGGTCTATGAAGATTAGAATACAATGCAATGACCACTTTTAACACATGACTTGTGAGATCCGGGCACCACTAGATGCCCCAACTGCCATGCATCCAGATTTATATTCAAAATGGAAGAGGGATTATTGTCTGCAATTTTATGGCATCTTCCGTACTTGACCGTTTTGCTGACCGTTAATAGTTTCCTGGCTTCAGTTCGTATCTATTTTCTGTGGGGGTTCATGTTTGTGTGCTTGCCCTTGCTCTTGTCCTTTACTGTTTTGGACTTCACATTTGACTTTTTATTTCTTTGTTTCAATGCATTTCTATGTATCTCCATTGATTGCATCCAATTAACTTCAATTCATGTTGGCCAGGATCAAGGTTGCTAATCAGGTGGGAAGTATTCCGCTTGATTGGGCTCTGGGAGCTTTTATTCTGCAAACAACAACCGATGTAGATGTACAGAACCATGGCTGGGTTGCCGCCATTTTCAGTGATGAATCGCCTACTCTCCTCTCACTAATTGGAATTTTTATAATACTGCTGTTAACAGCTTGGTCTATATCCAGGTGGAGGAAGCCTCAGTTGAAGACAATCTATGATCTAGAAAAAGGACGATACATAATTACACGAGTTGGTAGATAATACTTGGATAGTAGACCAGATCCATGTTCCTAGTTGTGGCATATGCTGAGTCTCTTGTGATTATGACGAAAATATTTATCCTTTCTCACTTGGTCATCACATCATACCATGAAGGATATACAAGTGAGATTGAGATCCTACAACATTAGATTTGGATGCAGCAGCATGTGGAGAACTAGTGTAGAATAGACTACGTTCCATTTTGTATTTAGTGTGGAATCTAGCAGCTGAGGGTATGTTTGGTTATGGGATAGAAATGAGGTGTAAATGTAAATTTTCATGTATGAGATCTATGTGTAAAATCACACGTGATCCTCATCCATGAAAAATTTATCCTAATTTTTACTCTCCAGCCAAACGCACCCTCTGTATTCTGCCCACTCGCTTTACTGATTACGGAAAACAACGGTGGAAAACGACGGTAGGGCAAAAAGTGGAGCAGTTCAGCCTAGGGAGTTCAGGATGAGACTTGATGCTGCATCCCTCTACAGAAAATGCCATTGTTATGGATGTGGTCTTTGTACCAAACTCAGCACCCAAAAATAAAAGAAAAAAAAATAGTGATTTGATGTTTGCCAATTGCCACATGCACAGCTTTGTGCATTCCCTCCCTGGGAAGCTAATTTTGCAGAAGCTGGTTATAGATGCTTTGGAATTGGAACTTATTTAGAAGATGAAATATTGACTGAAAATTTGAGCCTTCTTTTGATGTGGTTATACAGTACTAGCACTAGGTAGGCACATCTCTGGTTAGGTTCAAAATATAATTAGATTTACTGCGTGTTTGGTTATGTATAATTCAACTCTGATTTGCATTGATTGTCCTAAAATTTATTTTGTTGGAATTGTTGAGACCAAAAAATGCCTAATTTTGATGAGTAAGAATTTCATGCGGTCAGCGAATGGTAATACTTTATTTTCATGACTTAAGTAATGAGAAAAAGAATAAACTATCATGGTTGATGTTCATGATTGATTTTCTCATAGTGTTAGGACATTAAAATTAAATCCCAAAAAAATTTAGGTTTGGTAAATTTGATTTGAAAAGTGATTTTGACTAAGATTTAAAAAAGTAAAAATTTAGAAATTTTCTTTTCTACTAAAGCCGAAAGTAATCTTCATCCTACTATGAAATCTTGGGCAATTAATTCTAGATAGAAGGAATTTATAATGTGTTCATATAATATATTGGTAATGAATATGTTATACGATACTTTTATATATTTTTAGTTATATTTATATACATTTTTTTTATCAGCAGTTGAAGAATAATTTCTAATTCTAAGGGTGATCACCTTAATATAATTTATAACATATCTATGTATCATAGGAAATACTTGTACCAAAATGTCTGTAACAATTGGAACTTTGTTGCAAGCTAACTAGTCGACATAATCTACCCGTATTATTGTTCTAACATCCTATACAAACTAGGATGGTTTATGATTTTGTTGTAAAATAGAAGTATATTTAACTAGTATTCAATGTGTACTATATGTCATATGTTGGATATTAATTGGATGTATTTATATTGTACAACAAACATTTTTTATTTATGATGATATATTTTTGTAACTTCATATCTGCCTCACGTCAAATTCAAGAGAGGTTTTGCCTTTAAAATTTTCATTCAATGAATCCCCATTTATATTCTACTTACAATTATTCTCTCTACTTTAGCTGGCATATATCATCCAATTCAACCCTAGCCCATGAAATCTTAGATTCAAATAAAAATAACTATTTTTTTTTTAATTAAAACGAAACAAAACTATAGTATAGGGAAAGATTGATATCGTTCACCTTAGAGTAAATATTCAATGTTAACTCTACTTTCCCCTGTAAATATTTAGAATAAATATTTTATTTAATTTGACCTAGAAGAAAATAAGTGATTTCCCTTATGTCGCTATAAAATTCATTAATATTGATACATTTTATTTATTTATAGATAAAAAAGAACATCATGTTCTATTAACTCAATTTTTTAAAATATATTGAATTAATAATTGAATCACTATGATTGATTATATAAAGGTATTGATAGATTTTGGAAATAAAGACCAAAAAATAATGTTAACCAAATTGTTCCTTCTAAGAAAAAAAATCATTTTGTGGTTTATCATATTAAAATCCAGGATAATTCGCACTTTCTTAATATTTTTGAAAGATTTCATGACAAAATTATTTCTAACTATTTACAAAATAATTTAAATTAGTCTCTAATTATAAAAACAAAAATAACATAAATAAGTGTATATATATAAAGATTAATTTTAATACACTGATAATGTAAAAATACTTTATACTGGTCAATAAAAATTGAGAAATAATGTCAAGTTATATTGTATAGTTATTATATTGAATAATTTTTAGAGAATAATTATGATTCTCTATTAGTATAAATTGACTTTACACGTTCAACTAATAAATTTGTAACACAACATTTATTATATTTTACGTTTTAAAATTTAAACTTGACATCACGTGATAATGGATCACAAGACATGTTTTAATTGCGCGAAATGTAAAATAATTTACACCAAAAGTGTATGAGAATTAAACCCCAATTTTTAAGTGATAATTTGTTATTTTTTGACTTTTTATTGGCTTATGTTGTAAAATAATTTTGCAATGAAATCCTATAAAAAAAAAAAAATCAGATATGAAAGTTCAGCTCAGTAGTTTTCAAAGTATCTGTTGTGGTTTTTGATCGAGTGCGTCTTTGTCTCCGCCCCTCCCATTTTCCGAGCACAAGAGGTATCTATTGATTATGTATTCCAACTTCAACTAATCGCATTTCCTTTTGGGTACATTGGGGTTTTTAATTCTCTTCGCCAAATCTCGATCCCGATTTCGGAATCTCTTCATATCTGTTGGTTCTTTGCTTTCTGCTTCGGTTTCGACCCTGACCCACCGATCGATTACTCTCCTTTTATTGGAGGTAGGGTTTCCGTTTCATTTGTTTTATGGAAATTTATATACTATGTTTTTCTTTGATCTATTCTATTTGATGCATGCTTCACTTTTCAGTTCTGTTTCTCTTTGTTGTTAAATTAGGGTTTAATTAGGGAGTGTAAGGGTTTAACTTACTAAATTCGATGCATGTTTAACTTGGTTGTGTTTTTTGCGTTGAAGTTCTGAGACTAAGAACCCTTTGCGCCTTAGTGGGTCGTGTGTTTGGCGATCGACACCTGATATTGGGTTACCATTGGTAGTGGCTACTCATATCGCATTGATATGGTATGACAGTGTCTATTAAATAAGATAATGTATTCATATAGTAAAAAAGAAGAAGAAGCTTGTGTTTGTTGCTATTCAAGTCGCATGCATTCTCCCTCTGCTTACTTGTTTGGTGAGTGTGAATGTTTGCTGTTTTGGATGCGATGATTTTGGGAAGATCAAGATTGCAAGGATGAGAATATGCTTTGAGGTAAGTAAAGGGTGAATGCAGGAGTACAGTACATGTGTCTGGACTATTTGGGGGTTTTCATCGTTAATCGTATACATTGGAGTTGGAGGAAAATGTTATTTGATCATGTGTGATGTATTATCAGGGTAAAATGTTATTTGATGTGATGTATTATCAGGGTAAAATGTTATTTTACCATGTTTGAGTGTTTATCTTGTTAATATTTAGCAATCTGTTTGCATGGATTTGTCAATCGAAGATTGCATGCTTCAATGATTTGTAAGATTTTATTAGATAAGTTGATAGGATGATATGCTACTTTTGCTCTTTACTGATGCATTAAATGGTTTTTTAATGAAAGGTAATTTGATTGTTTTGCGGTTCTGTTTATTGAAGCATGAAATGATGGGCTCTGAGAACCAGAGCTTCTTCGAGGAGCCAGAAAAACACACCACAGAGCAAATGCAGAGCCTTGTCCTCAATGACGAAGACGAAAATAAAGAATACCACAATGGTGATGATCCTCTCAGCACCAAATCATACCTCAACTACCGCAGT
The DNA here is from genome assembly GCA_013621005.1 of Aeschynomene evenia. Taxonomy (NCBI): domain Eukaryota; kingdom Viridiplantae; phylum Streptophyta; class Magnoliopsida; order Fabales; family Fabaceae; genus Aeschynomene; species Aeschynomene evenia. Next base: position 11,002,257 of record CM024267.1, on the reverse strand, counting down.
GCTATGTCAACACTCTCCGAAACCCACCACCCTCTCGCCGAAACCGATCCCCTCCTCTCTCCGCCGCGTCACCACCAGCATCAAAACTTCCCGAACCCTAATTCCTCTGACACTTCCTCTTTTATTGACCCTCCCTCCTACAATGATGCCATTTTCAGTCCCTTCAACAGCGCCATGGATGACAGCCCCTCCGGCAGCTCAGACAGCTCCTTTTCTAGATACCCATCGTCGTCCTCCGCTGCCAACTCTGAGTACATAAGGATCACCGTGTCGAACCCAGTCAAGGAACAGGAGAACTCGAATTCCATCGTTCCTGGTGGAAACAACTATGTCACCTACCTGATCACAACGAGAACAAACGTGCTAGAGTTTGGAGGGACGGAATTTGCTGTCCGGAGAAGGTTCCGCGATGTAGTGACGCTTGCCGACAGGCTGGCTGAGTCATACCGTGGGTTCTTCATCCCGCCGAGGCCCGACAAGAGCATAGTTGAGAGCCAGGTTTTTTTGTTTGTTACTACTGTTAAACAGTTAAAGTTAGTTTACAATTTCAGTTACTAATCATATTCTGTTATAACATGCCATACCTGATGAACTTGATAAGTGGATAAATTGATTAAAATGATGTGAAACCACAAGGATAGAGTCGTATGAAACTCAAGCACATAATTTGATAAAGTACAAGTAATAGGAAACCCTCCGTATTTAAACCCCCTAAAAGCCTGTTTTTAAAAACTCAGATGATAGGGAAAGATAACATCAATTAAATGAAATCTCAAGGGAATACCTGTAACGAATTCTTACAATTTCTCGATGCAACAAGCAAAGTAAATCACTTACTAAGTTTCTAATTTGTTCATTTCATAACAGGTGATGCAGAAGCAGGAGTTTGTGGAGCAGAGAAGGGTGGCGCTGGAGAAGTACCTGCGGCGCCTCGCTGCGCACCCCATTATTGGGAAGAGTGATGAATTCATGGCTTTTCTTATGGCTCAGGCGAAGCTCCCCTTGCCGGCAACGATTGATGTGGCATCGAGGGTGCTGGAAGGCGCAGCGAAGCTTCCCAAGCAGTTGATGGGGGAGAGTGTGATTGCACCACAGGAGGTTGTGCAGCCAGCAAAAGGAGGGAGGGATTTGATGAGGCTGTTTAAGGAGCTGAGGCAGTCAGTGGCGAATGATTGGGGAGGTTCTAAGCCGCCGGTTGTTGAGGAAGACAAGGAGTTCCTGGAAAAGAAAGAAAAGATTCAAGAGCTTGAGCAGCAGATTACCAATGCATCTCAGCAGGTGTTTCTCTGCTCATGGAATTGTGTGTATCTATCAGTAACTGTTTGTCTGCCCATCTGTCTGATGTTGTTTGGTTTGTATATTGAAGTTTTTTATTGAGTTTATGATCGTATGATTGTTCTTTGTTACTATGAATTTTCTCATCCTGGAGTTACATGCAGGCTGAATTGCTTGTTAAAGCTCAGCAAGATATGGGAGAAACAATGGGTGAATTAGGGCTGGCATTCATTAAACTGACTAAGTTTGAGAATGAGGAGGCTGTCTTGAACACACAGAGGGTACGAGCAGCTGACATGAAGGGTGTGGCAACTGCTACTGTTAAAGCTAGCAGATTCTATCGTGAATTAAATGCTCAGTCTGTGAAGCATTTGGTAAATTGTGAAAGCATTGATGATATTTATTTTCAACCACACATTTCAATTGAATTGTTAGAAACCAATTGCAAGTTTGCTACACTATGTTATGGATGATAAGCTTTTTGTTATCATGAATTCATGATTATATGAACTCTACTCTGAGGCCTCATCTTTTGGATTAGAGTCTTATTTTCTCTTCATCTATGTGAATTGTGAATGTCAGATAATGGCATATTCTTAGAAGGTCGTGCTCTTACTAATGGACACCTCACTGACTAAGTTGGTCATTTTCCAATTTATGCATATCAGGATACACTTCACGAACATCTTGGATTAATGTTGGCTGTCCATGGTGCATTCTCGGACCGTTCAAGTGCACTATTGACAGTGCAGACTCTCTTGTCAGAACTATCTTCCTTGCGGTCTAGAGCTGAAAGACTTGAAGCAGCATCATCCAGAGTTTTTGGTGGTGACAAATCGAGGATGCGTAAATTAGAGGAGCTACAGGAAACCATAAGAGTTACTGAAGATGCAAAAAATGTTGCAATTAGAGAATATGAACGGATCAAGGTATGGTTAAAAACTATAGATACATCACTGCTATTATTTAATGTTAAAATTTCTAGCGATGCCTAATGATCTTGCTAGAAATTTACATCTCAGCCTGCTTGTGGACACAACCCCCTTAGATTCAAAGGGGCCCTGTCTCCAATTTTAGGTTCAAAGATGAAAGATCTAAATTTTGAGGAACTGATGCTTCAACATTGTCATTTACAGATCCCTTTTCAAATTACTGAGTTCACAAGCCTGCCTAAGATTCTTATCTAAAGTTTGAATTGCGGCACATTAATTTTTTCTTGGCTTTCCTTGTTATGGTTAAGTCATTTAATCTTGACTCTGTGAAAGTGGTTGCCAACTTGCCAGAGCTACGAAGCTTTCCTTGCATTATGTTTTATGCATTTCTTTTCTCCTATTCATGTATTGTTTTAATTACTTCATTTATTACTGAATATTTGATTGGATAATGGCGATTTCAAATTCCCAATGCAGGAAAACAATAGGAGTGAACTTGAAAGGCTTGACAGAGAGAGACGAGCTGACTTCTTAAATATGTTGAAAGGATTTGTTGTTAGTCAGGTATGACTTCTGTCTGTTCTTTACTATCAGAGCTTCCCAGGGACAGGGAAATGAATTTGGACTGAAATACACTTAGGATATGTTTGGGGTTAAAAAATGGGTGAAAATTCATGGATGAGCTACATTTGTAATTAAACACACAAAGCTCAACAATGAAAAATTTCCCCTTTTTCTCAACCCCTAACCAAACACACTTTAAGTGAGAAAAAGCTTGGTGGTTGTTATTATATAACTTAATATGACAAAGATTTTTTTCTAATGAAAGTTATCCAACATCCTCAAGTTTATTCGGAATACAAATAAAATGTGGAATTGTGGATAACTGATTTAATAATGCATGGAATTCCCAAAAAGGTGGGGGATGTGGGAAGAATTTAAATGTGTTTCGAAATTCAATTATATGATTTTTCCCTCAAATACTCCCTCTCAACCAAAATAACTCTAAAGTTATAATTGTGCACAAGTACTAAAGAAATGATTGGGATTATCTTGATTTGAGATAAATTTATGTGATTATACCATATTACCCTTACTTACCATCAAGTCATTACATTTACCAAAATCAAAAGTAAGTGTATTAGTAAATCAAAAGTTGGATAATTGGAGTGAAACAAACTTATTTATTAGGGGGAAAAATAATTAATAGTGTCTATATTTCATAAATGGACAATTATTTTGGAACAAAAAAAGATTTGTAAACTGGACAGTTATTTTGGTTCGGATGGAGTAACGAAAATTCTTTATGTTTGTTTGCTTGAAGGCACTTGATTTACTCTCTCTAAAATTAATTGGTATGTATTGTTTGCTTGAAGGCACTTGATTTACTCTCTTTAACATTAATTAGTATGTAAGTGGTCATTTCATGTTCTAAGAATGATGGTAGAACCATTTAGCTGCTTTTGAATTCAGTAGTGCATGTGCTCTTCTAATCTTGCTGTGAAATTAATGGGTATTGAAAACCTGCATATTAGTCAACAATGTTGGTGAATTTTGTCTTTCCATAAACCCATAATGCTGATTTTCCTCCTAAGCAAAGCTTCTTTTGTGAAATGATAGGTGGGGTATGCTGAGAAAATAGCAAATGTATGGACAAAAGTTGTTGAAGACACAAGTGGATATGTGAAAGAAAGCTCTTAAATCTTTGATCATTGTGGCTGTAATTTTAAATTTTCATCTTCTTTATTCATTAATGTGTAACACTCCAGAAATTTGTTTGTTTGTAATTATGACAATAAACTAAAGGAAGCACTCCTTAGGTTTCTTACAAATCACTAGAACTCATTTCTTGATGTTCTAAATTACTTGCTATATTTGTCTCATTGCAGGTTTTCCAAACGATTATTTTTGTTTCTTCCTTTTCTAGTTGTGTAATGCGGATTTTCCCTCTCCACTTGGTAAATTCTGTATAATTGTATCATGAAATATACCAATCAAATTGAGTTTCCAGTCGAGATTTGTGTTTGCTTATCTTAGTAGCGGTTTTTTTCTTTTCTTTTTTCTTTTTTTGGTCCAAACAGCGGTTCCGTCTGCGTTCACCGGATTTATTCCGGTTTGCGTTCATCGGAACGAAGTCATAGAAAGGAAGTTTGGTGAATTTTACTAAATCTTAGTATATAAGTGTAATTTACTCTATAATATATTAAGTTCATCCATATAATTAAGAGTTAGAATTAGCTTTTTTTGGAACTGATAAAATAATGTGAAATAATTTGACCCTTTCAACTAAAAAAAATTATTTTTCAGTCTATTGAAATTAAAAATGCTGTACAAATTGATTTCTCATCATTTATAAAAAAATTTAAATTGATCTCGAACAAAAATGTTAATAAGACAAATAGTATTAAAAATAACATTTTAAAAAACTAAAAGTTAGCTAAAGATTAACCAATACATATATTCAATAACTTTTAATTTATAAAAACTCAAAAATAGTCATAAATAATGCTATTTAAACTTACATTCAATAATTGATCAGAAATGATGTATCCACATCCATCTTGGATGTATACATTCAGAATAGAGAAGGAAGTTAGGAGAGGGAATGAATTGAAAAAAAAAATGTGAGTAATAAATATGGTGAGACCCACATATTTTTATGAATAAGATATATGAATGTTTAGAAAAATTGGATGTACAAATAGTGGTATTGTCGGTAATTTATCATACTCATGTTTTTTTTAATGTCCATTTTGCATTTTAAGATTTTTTTTTATTTGTCCAGTTAGTAATTATAGATAATATTTAATATATTTTTTCTATTCTACCTTTATTTATTTTATCTTCTACCACATAAATTATATTCTACCTTTATTTATTTTATCTTCTACCACATAAATTATACTATCTAAAATAACGTGTCCACTTTAATTAAGGATAATATAATAAAATATATTAGTATTTTATTAATTTTTACATAAAATTAATTATTATCTAAAATATTGTAAAAAGAAAAGTGAAGAAATATAAAAAAACGGCAAAAATATCATTTTGGTCCTGTAACTTTTACCCAATTTTGATTTTGGTCCGGTATCTTTTATTTTTTTGATTTTGGTCCTGTAACTTTGCAAACGTCAACTATTTTGGTCCTCTGTCTAAACTCCGTTAGTGAGGTGTTGATGTGGCACTAACGGTGCTGACATGGATGCCACGTGGTGCTGACATGGACGCCACGTGGGGCTGACATGGAAACAGGACCAAATTCACCTTGTTGAAAAAAGAAACAGGACCAAATTCAAAATCGGATAAAAGTTACAGGACTAAATTCAACTAACTAAAAAAGTTACAGGACCAAATTCAACTAACTAAAAAAGAAACAGGACCAAAATGAGCTTACTAAAAAATAAAATAGGACCTACATAAAATTGGATGTAACAAATAATATGTCTAATCTAGACAATATATAATGTTATTCAAATGTGCTTTTAATTTGTTTGAAACACATAATTTGCTTAGCTACTATAATAATACTAATATATAACATGACTAATAAGTTCAACAAAAGTTATCTAAGATTCGATCACATCTGAAAATTAACTAGTGTGCACATAAACATTAACTAATTATATTCAAAAAATTATTAATAAGATCATATATAACAAGTGTGCAAGCTAAACCATATTGGAAGTACTTGTATTTAAATTTTTTTTATCTCATATTGGGGTACTCGTATTATATTTGCATACTATTTAGCTTTATTTTGCACTCTTGTTGCTATCATGTATGAACTTATTAGTAACTTTTTGGATGTATTTAGTTGATATTCATACTTCATGTGCACAATATTCAATTTTTTATTTTTTATTTTTCGATATAGTCAAATCTTACGTAACATTTTGTGAACTTATTAGTCACATTATGAATAGATATTGTTATAGTAATTAAGTAAATTATGTGTTTCAAGCAAATTAAAAACATATTTGAGTAACATTATATATTATCTGGATTAGACAAGTTATTTGTTACATCAATTTTACACAGGTCCACTTTCATTTTTTTATTAAGCTCATTTTGGTCCCTTTTCTTTTTTAGTTTTTTTATTTTGGTCATGTATCTTTTATCCAATTTTAAATTTGATCCTGTTTCTATTGTAATAGAACTACATATATTTTGGATGTAATATAAAATATAAAGGTAAAGTACACCAACCTCTCTCTACAAGAGTACTTGGGGTATGTTTGATGGAGGGGTAAAAAATGTGGATAAAAATTACATCCTTCAGCTTCATGTATAAAATAATGCATGAAGTTTATTTATGTAATAATTTTACTTTTATTTTTATCATTTGACCAAACAAATCCTTAGTGTCATGTTTTAGAGGAGATTCTTAGTGTCATATTTAACAAAATTGTAATGATACTAGGAGTAATATCACCTAACTTAAGGAGAGATTAATCTATACTTTTTTATAATGTAGGGGTTTTGTGTAATATCACTTAATTTTAAGGAAGCTCACTTCAATTTTCCCAAAAAGAAATGAAACAAAGAGGGTCATGGTGTAAATGTTAGCATAAAAGACATGATCTTTAAGCTGTTTAGTTTGAGATTGTTGAAGTTGTGAAGCATCATTGAAGGTTGATTGTTACTCTTTTATAGAATTGTTGAAATTTTTGCAAAGTTGCAATATATATGGATTGGTTGATTACCAAAGGGGAAAATTTATGGGTGAGAATGAGAATAGGAATAGGTTTTGGAATAGTTCCTTGTAGAGTATTGGTTGATTACCAAATGATTGATATGATGGGATTGTTAGTTGAATTTTAACAGCACAAGCTTTGGTAGTCTGAAATATGTGATGTATTAATGTATAATCATGGTAAAATTCTATTTGATCACGCCTTGAGTTTTTACCTTGTTAATATTTAGCAATAATCCGTTAGCATGGATTTGATCATGCCATTGTTGAAGATTTCATTAGATTATATGTTGATAGGATGATATCTTAGTTCTGCTCTTTACTGATGCATCAATGGTTTCGTAATGAAAGGTAATTTGATCCATTGTGGACCTGATTATTGAAGGATGGAATCAACTCAAGGAAACAACGGCGTCGGTGGGGAGGATGCCAAGATTGAGGCACGAGGTTCATGCTCAGTCAACCAGCCGGATTATAGGATTAAGGTAAGATCTATAATAATTAATGTAAAGACATGGTACAAGAAATTGTTTTAATTGTCTAAGGGTGCGGAAGATATGTCGTTGAGTGAGGACGAAGAAAAGAAGAATCGTGATGAAGAAAAAGAAGTACCACATGAAACACTGCAAGGCCTTCAAGAATCATGTGTGTTAATGAGTGGCCAGATTATGGATTTGAAGAATGAGGTGCGTGCACTATGGAACAGGACCACTATGCAGCTCTCCTCTCTATCCAGTGACATAAGGACTCTGGAGGAAATCTTAAGGATCCTAGCCCCATTGGGTGTCCTCCAGAGTCTGCCTACTCTCCCAGATGTGGATCCTGAGCTTGAAGAGTTGGAGTCGGAGGAGGACGGCTGGACAAGTGTGTATGGTCAAGACGACGGCTCGGAAAGTGTATCAGGTCAGAACGAAGGAGGGAGTCATGAAGGGTGACACTTGATGCTATATACAACCACACCTCAACTGAAAATACCTTGTTATGGATGTTGTCCTATACATGTACCTAACTCAGCACTGAAAAATTACTTGATTTATGTTCGGCTAAGTGAATTTTGGGTTTAAACAAATGCTTTTTTTGGTTACATACATGGATACACTGGCCCACTATGAGAGCAAGGCCCACTATCTATCCTTCTCTGTCTCAATACCTAAAGTGCATCATGAGTTGAAAAAAAAAAAAGTAAGTAATGAAAGTTGTGAGGATTCACATATATTTTAGGAGTATGATGTTTGGAATAAATTGATATTTAAATAGCAATGCTCATTCTTATTGCTACCAAATATCCATACTAAAAACTTACTTATTTAGAAAAAAAAGAAAAAGAAATAGTTGAGAGGGAACCTATCGAATCTAGAGCCGGGACATTCTTGCAAACTCATTAAGCTCTTATGAAGATATACAGATAACCCATCAATAATGGAAATCTAAAAGTTGAACTCAAATCATATTGATATATGGATATAAGGTCGATCAAATGAGTTAATTCTTGTTGACTTTTTTATTATTATTTTAGTTTAGTTTACTATAATATTAAAATTTATTAAATCCATGTCAAGTAAATTAGATGTTATTTGGTTTCTATTTTTATTATCTGATTTTATTTTCTGTACTTTTTGTTTTTTAAATTCTGTGAAAGAAATAGTGAATACAGAGAAAACGTGATTTTATTATTTTCATTATTTCAATCACAAAATTTTGACAATAGAAAATAAAAACAAGAAATGAAAACGATAATCAACCAGCACCTTACTGTATAGTTATCATCATACATAGTTAAATAAGCAAAAATTGAGGATCAATTGCTTATGACACTAGTATTAATTTTAGAAGTTTAGTGAATGAAGCAAAGTAAGTTCTTATGCATGAAATGCTAGTTCAATTTAACAAAAATATGTTCCCAAAAGAGTAGTTAGACAAGAAATGTCGCATTTTCCCTCAAGGCCTACAATAGAGGAATCAACTACCCCTTTAGTTGACCATAGAATTTGAAGGAAGAGGCTATAATTGCATGGTACCTATACTTTACTTCAAACACCAACCTTTTCGTATGTTAGTGCGATAATTTTTCAAAGAAACCAATTTTTGAAACAGATCATGCAAATAGGAAGCCACACAAGCAAGTGCAACTCTTTCTTACATGCCCAATTTTATTTCTTGGCACTAAGTGTGTGAGTGTGATGAGAGTATAAGTATATAATAGATTTGTGATCATGTGTGTATATAAGATTTTACAATTTGGTTCCAACATGCTTAGCTTGAAAAAAACTCTAGGATCAAGATCAAGACACACCCTTTTCCCATTTCTTACCATTTTGGGCACATAATAAGTTTTTAGGGTTAGGGCAAATGTTGAATGTTGATGTGACTGGTAATAAGAAGAGGAAGAGGTGTGGGAGGGTTTTTAGGTTCAAGAATTTTGGTGAGCCAGGGTACCCTGTTATGTTCACAGGGCCATTTCGTGAGAATGTGAATGCTTTGCTTGAATATGCTAATTTGGAGAGGAATTTAGGGTTAGGGATGCCTATTTGGTCTTTTCAACTTGAAGTTCATCATCACCCTCCTTTGCATATTTTCTTGTTTGTGATTGAAGAGCCAATTGAGGCATCCTTGAATCGCCATTGCAAGCATTGTCAATATGTTGGTAATGTTACTCTTTGTTTTGGAATTATATTGTGATTTATATATAGAATTGCTCATTCATGGTTAATTATTCAAAACAATAGTAAACATAAGGTGATGTATAAAAAGAAAATTAATTTTTAGTATGAAAGCATTCTAAATAGATAAGTGATGAAATTCTCTCTCTCTTCTAATTCCTTTTCCATAAATTCTCGAGTGTTCTTTTTAGCAAATATTCTCTTTTACTTTGTGAAATTTTAACTATTAAATATGAATAAAGTATAAAATAAAAATTGTATTAAATTACATTGGTAATGGATGCATGAGACATTTTTAGGTGAACTAAGAGTAAAAAAATTTATTTGTTTTGTACTCATTCATATTTTTTACGGATTTTGATTCGGTACCAAGAAAATATAGGGTACCGCCGATACCCAACATATGTATGTATCATAATTTATAGATAAAATTAATTTAATTTTTTTAAATTTATATAACTGGTAACCTGTTAGGTAAGTAATCTTCAAAATTTAATTTAATTTATATTGATATTATCTAACTTTATCAATTTATGAAAAAAAAACTCAATGCATAACCTTTCGCTAGAGAGAGAGCATTATGCAAAAGAGATGAAGATGTGTGATTAGGAATGAGACGCGTCTAAGAAAGTTGCGACCGCGACCACCGTGCTCCGTTGGTACCAAATTATATTTACTTTAGCATATAATAATAGGTTAAACATACAATTGGGTACCGGTACCCAACAAAAATATTGGGTACCGAATAAATTCCTAATTTTTACACATAAGTAGAATATATATAATGCTCTATACTTATATAGTTGAAATTTAATCTGTATCTTTTCATTATAATTGACTCATATGATTACGTATTAAAAGATGAATGATGCAAAATAAATGAATATTTTATTTTTAGTACATCTAAGAATTTTTTTCAGAGACATAGTCCAAAAAAGTGAGAGAAATAAAAAAAAAAAAAAGGGATTGATTCGGTACCCAATATTTTTGTTGGGTACCGGTATCCAATTGTATATTTAACCTATTAACCTATGCTAAAATAAATATAATTTGGTACAACGGAGCACGGTGGTCGCGGTCGCAACCTTTCTAGACGCGTCTCATTCCAAATTACACATTTTCTTCATCTATCTCTTGCATAATGCGCTCTCTCTCTAGCTATAGGTTATGAATTGAGTTTTTTTTCATAAATTGATAAAGTCATAGAATATCAATATAAATTAAATTAATTTTTGAAGATTACTTAACTAACATGTTAGAAGTTATCTAAATTTAAAAAAATTAAATTAATTTTATCTATAACCCATGATATACACATGTATTGGGTATCGGTACCCTATATTTTCCTGGGTACCGAATCAAAATAAAAAAAAAAGAATAAGTTGAAAAATATTAATGAAAGTTGTAAAATCAAGTATAATGTTTTAATATTTTTGAAATAAATAACTGATCAAATAGCAGTTCTCCAATATAGAGGGGTGTCTAACGAATCATAGGAGAAGAGAGGTTTGAAAAGGAAGAGAGACAATTTTGTTGACAAGAAAAATGAAAACGAATTTCCTTTCATTTATTTTTAAAAAATTAGGATTTTGATTCGGTATCAACAAAAATGTAGGATATCAATACTCAATTGATGTATTTATTAAGTAGGGATTAATTTATATATAAAATTAATTTAAATTTTTTAAATTTAAATATCTAGTAACATGTTGACATATAATCTTTAAAAATTAATTTAATTTATATTGATACTCTATGACTTTATTAATTCATGAAAAACCTAACCCAAACTTGTCATTAGAGAGAGAGAGAGCGCACCGCGCGAGGGAAAGAGGAAGAGAATGTGTGATCGAGAATAAGGCTCGACTAGGAAGCTGCGACCGTGACCACCGTACTTTTCGGGTACCGAATTAGATTTACCTAAACATGTAATAGCATATTAAATACATAATTGGATACCGGTACCCAAATATATGCCCAAAAAATTATAGTATCAGACAAATTTGAGACACTTATTCATAATAAAGTTAATGAATTTTAAAAGAGAATGTATTCTAAATGAAATATACAAATTTAATTAATTTTAGAGAAATATTATAAAACAAAATTTTTCAATCAACATTTTATCAGTTTCATCATTTCACTCATCCAAATAAATATATATATTTTAAGTACGATTGCAAGAGTTTTGGCTAAAAGAATTAGTTGCATAATATTTTTATTATGAGTATTACTATATGCATAATAAAAAAACAGTCAAAATTATCAATATAGTATGCACAATATATATTATATAATGTGCACTATCATATATTACATATTATGTACAACATATATCACATGTTGTAAGGAAAGATAATATTACCATATGTGATATATGTTATGCACTATTTATTAATTATTTTGGCTATTTTTCATTGTGCACCAATAATTTCTCTTTTGTTATTTTTATCATGAGCATGTCTAAATATGAGATAAAAATTTGTATTATTAATTTTTTTTTTTTAAATCCATGATATGTCTTAACCTTTATGATCTTACTTCAATTAAATTTTACCATGTGGTTTGAATTTATGACAGGGTGGGGAAACCATTTCATATGCAACAAGAAGTATCACTTCTTATTGCCTTCGAAAGAGGCATTAGGTACCTGCACGAGTTGTGAAGGGTGCTGTGATGCAATTGCCACAATGAACAATAGTAATAATAATAATAATAATAATGGTAAGTCCAAATTAATTGAATTACAAGGCCATATGATGCATGGTGTTTTTCACTCTAATGGTTTCGGCCATTTGCTATGTGTTAATGGCTTGGAAACGGGTTCCAATCTTGCTGGGAATCAAATCATGGACTTTTGGAATCGTTTGTGTATTGCATTGCAAGCAAGGTAATTTAATATAATTCTTCCATATATATTGTTATAAATCATGATCATAACTCAAAATAACAAATTGAAACACAATAAATTGATAACAATGAAATTACAATAGAATGTAATTATTGTTCTTGGTTATACTAATTATTACACATAAAGGATTCTTAATTTATAGAATAGATGAAAAATAATGGAAGGAGCACTGACAGAGACATATGATAGTATGTTAGGTATAATGATAGAGTAGTTGGTAATGGTGATGATAGTGAACTATAGTGGCAGGGTAGTAGTGCTATATTTCATTCTAAGCTATATATTCTTCAAATGATTAATTATGTTCGTTATTCGCTATCAATTAGTCTAACGAGATAAAGTAGGTCTTTTGAGCAAAATATGTTATCAAAAAAGTTATATGTACATCACTTACATCGATTCTCCGTATATCCTCCGTATAAAAGATTGCCGTGACACGAAAATCAATGTGAGTACTTTTAGTGCAAAAATACTGTTTACTATGAACTTCTGCAGTTTTGGTGTGTGCATTCGATATGTTTTGGTGTGTGCAATTATGTATATTGAGTGTGTTCATTTGTTTATGTTTGGTGTGTGCAAAACTATATCATTTTAATCAAAGAGATAACTAATTTTTAACCTTTTAAATTATTATTTTTTTAATTTTGAAGTATTTAATATCACAAAGAGAGAATGTATTGAAAAATATATAATAAAATTAAATTAAATAGAAAAAAAATGGTGAGATTTCACCATTTTTTGGATACAATATAAAAGAAAGGTATTATAGACTTTAAAATATAGAATTAATTACATGATTTGTAACACATAGTAAAAATTAAAGGTTGTATATGTTTAATTATAATATTACATAATTTTTAATGAAGTATAAAATTAAAGACTATAGACTTTGAAATAAGGAATTACATGATTATTTTTACATATAGTATAAATTGAAATCTATTTATACTTTAAAATGTGAGATTTCACTATTTTTTCAGATATACTATAAAAAAATACTGTAGACTTTTAAATATGAAATTACATTATTTTTTTTACAAATATTAGAAATTGAAGGATATATACTTTTAATTAATTTTTTTCATGGAGTATAAAACCAAAGACTATAGATAGTCTTTAAAATATTGAATAACATGATTTTTTTACATATAGTAGAAATTGAAGGCTATATACTTTAAAATGTGAGATTTGACATTTTTTTAGATTCACCATAAAAGAAATATATTATAGATTTTAAAATATAGAATTATATGATTTTTTACACATAGTAAAAATTGAAGGTAATGTAATTTTAATTATGATATTAAATAATTTTTCATGGAGTATAAAACTAAAGTATAAAGACTACAAACATTGAAATATGAAATTACATAATTTTCTACATATAGTATAAATTGAAGGCTATATATACTTTAAAATGCAAAATTTCACAAATTTTTTGGATACAATTATAAAAGAAAAATACTATAGAATTTAAAATATGGAATTACATAATTTGTTAGCATATAATAGAAATTGAAGGCTATAAACTGTTAATTATGAGACTATAGTTTTTTCATAGTGTATAAAACCAAAGATAATACTTTTCAAAATATTATTAAATTATATTATTTTTTACACATAATAGAAATTGAGACTATATACTTTAAAATGCAAGACTTCATAGTTTTTTAGATAAACTATAACAGAAAATTGGTGGGTTATGTTAAAAAACTTGTGAATCATAATGAAAGACAATAATTTTAAATTTTTACTTGAATGACCAAATTGCCCATATTAAACATACAAAAAATGCACACATCAAACATATAGCATGTTGCACACAACAAACGTACAGAAATGCACACATCAAACATATAAATGACATGTACAAAACATACATAAATACATTCACCAAACATATTGGAAACTTTTGTTAAGACGGAATTGAATTGAATTCCATTAGAAATTGAATTCATACTTGAATTGAATTGAATTCCAGTATTTGAAATACATTAGTAAAATTGTAGAATTGAATTGAATTCCAATGTTTGGAATGTTTATAAAATGAATTAAATTTTTTTAATGGACAAATTTATCCTAAAGCATTTTGGAATTTGAAGAGAGTAATTTAAAAAGTGTAATTTGAAGAGGATAATTTGGACATTTCATATTTTAAGTGAATTGTCAATGGAATTCAATTGAAATCGGAGCGAATGACTCCGATTTGTTTTTGGACCAAAACTATGGAATTGAATTGAATTCCTTTCCAACTTAAATATTTTTTTTTTTGTTTCAAACACTGGAATTCAATTCAATTCATGTGAGAATTGAATTCCAATAGTGTTCATAGAAATCCACACACCAAACATATATAAATACTCACACCAAACATACCCACACAAAAAATACAAAAATGAACACACTAAACATACGAAAATGATTTAAACATGAACAGAACGCGCACATAGATTTCGTGTCATGTCAGCCTTTTATACTATAAATATAAAAAAAAAAAAGTGTATTAGTAATGTACATCAATCTAAACTCGTATGTTATCCAAATTATGAATGATAAAAATTAAGTTGGAAGGATTGTTCCTGTAATAAACCTCTACAATACCCAAATGACTAGTCACTAGGCTCGTTAAGGTGAATACTTTGGTTCAGATAAATATATTAAAAAGTACTAATTCATCTACAGTTCAGTAATTATGACACATGATATAAAATTTTAGCAAGGGTTTTATTGTGTAACTAAACTGGTTCAATTGTTTCTTTCATGTTAAGGTTAATCCGATGAGGTCTACAAAACTTGGAAGTAAAACTATTCCTTTCCCTCATAAGCACCTGCAAGACTCTACACCATTTATAAAATACCTTGAACTAGTCTTATGATTTCTTTTCATATGTTTGAATTCGTTGAATGGAAGAAATACAATACATAAGATATCATATCATATCCACACGCTTTTATATGTGTGGGCCAAGAATGGATTCAATACCACTTTTGTCAACATCTAGAATAATTTGTATGTTTTGGTTGCAATAGATATTTTTTACCTCAAATATCTAGCATGATATCACTTTGTTTTGGTAAAGTAGTAGTTTTCTTGGACAACAATCTAACGAAACTGTGAACACAAAAGATAAAAATAAAAAAATAGATTGAAACTCAGACCCATTACGCATGTAATTAGTACTATAAGGTAGTATTTGTTGAATACGTAGCGGAATATAATTATACTTATCGTACAATAGAAATACGTCAAATTAGTATCTGACGTGTGCTATATATGACATGAAATGTGTGTTATACGTACGTGTGCTATATATATCACACACATTTCATATTATGTATAGCACATATTAAATACTAATTATACGTATTTTTATTGTATAATCGGCATTAATGAATAGTGAATTCTTAATGTGAAAGAATAATGGTGCTAGTATAACTCGTTTTTTGACCCATAATGAATGTTAGAGGGTATTTTTGATATTCTACGTATGGTTAGATTTTATCTATCAATAATATTGAGTGGACAATGAAAAACCAGCTCATACAGTCAATAGGTCTATCTTGGCTTTGGTTTTGACCCAAATAATCATTGAAATTGTAATGAGCTGAATGATTATGGCCCAAAATTTCATTTATTGGCTGGTTGGACTGGTTTTGTATTGTTCATTTATCATTACCCTTTATCTATATATAAAAGTTCGATATATGTTATATTCTGTCTCTTTGATTATTCACTCCATACATACAAAATTAATTTTTCTCTCAAATCTTCTCTTGATATTATGGATTTCAACATGGTATCAGAATCATATGATCCTTCCTAATTTATTCTCTCTTTTTGGTTGTCATTCGCTTTCTTTGAACATAGCATTTTCTTTTGAGTTTTGCTAACAAGTGTCCTTATTAAAAAAGAAATAAGATTTTGAAGAATTAAAAAATATTATGGTGGGTTCATTACATAGAATATCAAAATACATATTTTTAAGGTTAATCTTTCTTCTTTTACTATATTAACAAGTACCCTTATGGCACTTATTAGCAAAACATTTTTTTTTTCAAATCCCTAAATTTCCGTATTAACTGTGCAAACAAAATTAATTGAATTCTATACCTATTTTCCAATAGCACAATACATTTTTAATAAAATTTCTATGTATCAATTAATGAATTATACAAAGCAAATACTTTTTAATGAATTGCAATGCTAGAAAAGTGAATATTTTTAACATTAAATGTGTTAATAAAAGTGTTATCAATAAAAATAACATTGATAATTAGTGATAGTAAAAAATATTTAAAACTAGTTTATGAGTATTTTTAATGATCATTAATTGTTAAATAATAGTTTATGACTATTTTCAACGACCAACATATATCAATATATCTTTTTGTAACAATGTTTTAATCAATACATTTTGATAATTATATGTTGAAAATAATATTATTGTTGTAGTATTGATTTGAAGAAAAAAAGTGATATTTAACATCATTGAATCTATGTACCTTGATTATGATGTGATAGGAAAGTGAGTTTGAATGACATATCACAAAAAAGAGGAATGGAACTAAGGCTTGTGAATGGAATAGCATACAGTGAGCCGTGGTTTGGTCGATGGGGCTACAAATTCGGAAGAGGGTGCTTTGGTGTGACCCAATCAATGTACCAAAAAGCCATAGAAGCAATA
Source organism: Aeschynomene evenia (assembly GCA_013621005.1). Classification (NCBI taxonomy): domain Eukaryota; kingdom Viridiplantae; phylum Streptophyta; class Magnoliopsida; order Fabales; family Fabaceae; genus Aeschynomene; species Aeschynomene evenia. The sequence goes on along the minus strand of CM024267.1, from coordinate 10,985,098 downwards.
AGGAGCATGCCCTTGTACTTACTCACACACCACATTGCCAATTCCAACAACAATAACAACAATGACATAACCCTTATTTTCTCAAGGTACCAAACACTTTCGGACCAATCTCTTGTGACCCTTGGTGACCTATTTCGTTACATGCTAGACCTAAGGTCACGCCTACCCCGTGACACATCATCATGCATCGGTAATTCCTACTCCTCCCTTTTATTTCACAATATTTTGACAACTCCTACAATGTTATTAATTTTTTTTTCTAATAATGTTTCTCGTACAACAGAAATATGTTCAACTAGTATCCAATGTGTGCTATACATATGACACACATTACGTATTATATATACACTACTAGAAAAATGAGTATTTTCAACATTAAATGTGTGAATAAAAGTATTGTCAATAAAAGTAATGTTAACAATTAGTGGCCGTTGAAAATACTTAAAACTAGTTTTGAGTATTTTCAACCGCCACTAATTATCAAAGAAAAATTTATGACTATTTTCAACGGCCAACAAATGTCAATATATCTTTTTTTGACAATACTTTTATCAACACTTTTTGACAATTACATGTTGAAAATGATCATTTTTGTTGTAGTGATAGCACATGTTGAATATTAGTTGGACGTATTTCTTTTATATAACATTACTGTTTTTTTGGCTTGTCCTAATACATATGTGTGTTATTTGATTTTATATAGATATTATGAATGGGAACGGGAAGGAGTACAACACAAGTTCCTTGGTTGAGACCAATTGCCGTTGGTCACCAAAAAGGATTGAAATGGCAACTAGGGTAATTGTTGAGGCATTGAAAAGAACCGAATTTAGATGGATCTCAAGGCAACAAGTTAGGGATGCAGCACGTGCCTACATCGGAGACACGGGTTTATTGGATTTTGTGCTTAAATCACTAGGGAACCACATTGTTGGCAACTACTTGGTTAGAAGAAGCTTGAACCCTGTTACTAAAGTTTTGGAGTATTGCTTAGAAGACATTTCCAATAATGTGTATCCTTCTCATCATGAAGGTAATAATAACAACAACAAAGTTAAGAGTAAGTACAAGATTACAAGGGCTCAATTAATGAAGGACATGCTTTATTTGTACAAGTATATCCTAATTGACCCAAAACCAATTATGGGTTCAGAGTTTCTAAGTGCTATACCATTGGCATCAAGGATAATTCTTGACACAAAGCATTTAATCAAGGACTATTTTGGGGATGTTCCTAATTTTCAAGTTGAATTGGGATGTGAAGGGAAATTCAACCTTTATTGTACAATTTTGTTGAGGAACAATAATTTGGGAATTGATGAGTGTTTAACCAAGGCTATGATGGCACCTTATGAGTGCATCACATTGAAGAGCAATTCAACAATCAATGATTTGAAGTTGGAAGTTGAAAGGAGTTTTAGGGAAATCTATTGGGGATTAAGGAGTTTTGTGGTGGAATCAATTGGGAATTTTGGTAACAATAGTGGGAATGAGATGGTTTTTGGGGTAATTGAAGTTGGTGGAAAAGTTGTGGTTGAAGGTTGGGTTAGTGACATGGGAATAATGAACATGATTGGGGAAATATGTGAGAGTGATCCAAGAAATGGGATTGTTGAGTGCCCTTGTGGAACTAAAGAGGATGATGGAGAGAGGTTGATTTGTTGTGATATTTGTGAGATTTGGCAACATACTAGGTGTGTTAGAATCCCAAATGATGAGGAAATTCCTCATATTTTTTTGTGTAAGAGGTGTGAGCAAGAAATTGTTATGTTCCCTTCTTTGCCATAGGTGTGTTATATTTTCATGATGGCCATGAATTAATTTTCTTGTTTTAATTTGATGTTTATTGTTTAATCATTATATTATTCTTCTAGTTCTTTCTATGAGTGATGATGCGTGGATTAATTATTCTTGTTCAACCACATCAACCAATGTCAATAAACATTATTTTTCAGTGACTTTGATGTTTATGTAAATTTAATCAAGATTATATAGTTAATTGAAAACTTCTAAGGTATTGAAAATTTTGAAATGGTCATTTTTGTTTTTATGCGTCGGAAAAAAAAAAACAGAAATGATATATTTTATTAGAATATGATAAGTCTTGGCACACGATAAAAATCGTGTCAAAACAAACAATAAATTTTGCACAATATATAATATATAATATACATTTTATATATTATATATTATTCATATCATATATACATATTGTATACATCATATATCACATGTTGCAATATTATCTTCTTTATGATATGTGATATATGATGTGTATAACATGTAATATATAATGTGTGCATTATATAATATATGTTGTGCATAAATATCGAACTGTTTTGCCTGTATTTTCATTGTACACGTAGCAAAACTCGTAGAAGATAAAATTTAGAGTAATGATACATGTACACCATAAAACCAACCATCATCAACATAATTCAATTTTTAAAACTATTAATCAAACTTTTAAAATGTTAGATTAATATATAATTTTAAAATAAGTTGAATTGATAATTTAAAAAAGTTAAATTATCATGTAAAATGACTTGATAATAATTAATTTTATTATATACCGTTTAAAATTTTAGGTAGGGTCATACTATAATATATATATATATATATCGTATCTCTCTAAAAAGGTGAAGTCTTTTTTAAGAAAAGTATTAATAATTTTATATTTTAATAATTTTTGGTGAATAAACATTAAGGACTGAATCTTTCTTTTATTGTTGATGTTGCTAAGTAATTTCCCCTCGTAGACTTGGACCGAAAAATTCCAATGGAAAGTTCCATGAAGATTGAAGAATATCCGCTATGTGGAAACTTTGAGGATTTCAAAATGAGTTTGTTCTTTTCTGCTTCAATTTATGGTATTATTAATATTTGATTTAACTATAAAAGACTGATTTATTTTATTAGCAAAAAAAAAAATCAGAAACTTTGGTGATAATAAAAAATCCACCAAAACAGCGAACAATTTGTGTATAATGTTAACATATAATAAGTAATATATACATTGTATATTATATATTATGCACAACATATATTACATGTTGTACATATTTCACATATTGTAATATTATAATTTTTTTTATAATATGTGATATATGATGTGCATAATATAAATATATCGGCTATTTTTGTTATTTTTTTTGTACACATAACAATGTTGCTTTGATATAATTTTATAGAGTTTAATTTTGATGCACTGATAATATAAAAGTATTTTACATTGTCATCTAATTAAAACTATTCATTTGTATAATTTTTAAGATAGTGAAAAGAAAAAACACTATTATAACATATGTATGGATGAAATTTAAATCCAATTTTATATCTGTAAAAGATTATATAAAGCTACGAGTATACCAAAACTTATATAACGTGTAAGTGGATTGTATACTTACCAAAACTTGCATCAAATTTAAATGGATCCCACTCAGGTGTAAATGGATGATATACTTCCACTTAGTTAGAAAAATAGGGTAATTTAAACTTAATTCTTCTGAAATTTGATAAAATTTCTTCTTTTCATTGGTAAAATTTACTTGAATATCTAACTTTATAAAAGTATTATATTGAGTTCCCTTTAAAATTATACCATTTTTTCTAAAAAGTATTAATATTTTCGAAATAGTTCAATTAGGAGAAATTAGTGTCACATAGGCAAATATAATATGGAGTATTCATAAAATCTCATCGAAGATCAATGTAGTTTTAAGGAGAAAGTCAATTGAGCCGCATAAATTGGTTTACTTTTATTTATATAAAATTGATTGCAAATATAATTAATCATGTTAGAATTAATTTAACTAACATTGATTTTAAAATAAATTTTTTTTTTTGGTAGCTCCACTAAAATTAATTCTAACATTATGAGAAGTTATAACTTCTTTCATAATCAATTCTAAAGCCAATACCTAATTTTGATTAAAAGAAATCAAACATATTGAATATATTAGAGAATTGATTTGGCACCCTAAAATTAATTTTCAAACACTTGTTATTGTTATTATACGTACATCCAGCTAAAGTGGATAAAGGGATATTCACGATAATAACTAAAACATCCAAAAACTACCTTAATAGTTCATATAAAAGTTAAAACAACTGGAATTGAAGAGACAAGGTCACAAATAATAAATTTGGTGAGAATATAGAAACAGAATTAATTAACACAAATAATATTCCAAAATGCAAACTAAATTTAAAATGCAGCAGCTGGGGCCCAACCGACAAAACAGAACGGTTCGTTTGTTTCATTGCATACTCATCACACTTTTCTTTGTCCATTTTCCAAGCAAACTCCAAATATTTAAACAATAATAATAACAACCAAAATATAACACTTAGATGTTCAATTTTTCGTGGATAATTTGAACAATAAAAAAATAGGGTTTTAATTTTCTGAGTTTAATTTCAATTTACTGATAGTGTAATATAATTTTATATAGATATTTAATCATAGATTGTTATATTAATAAAAATCTTTAACTCAATCACCCACTCATTAAAAAGTCACATAATTAAATGAATATAGTGTAAAAATTTTTACTCAGTTGATCATAGTTGAACACTAATTTTATTAAGATAATAATAAAAAATTCACATAAAAAAATATACTTTTATAATTTCTACATAATAAATCCACATTACTATTTTAAATAGAGTTTAATTTTGATGTAATAACACTGTAAAGATATTTTACAATGTCGTCCAATCAAAATGCTCTGTTTGTATAACTTTTCAGATAGTGAAAAAGAGAAAATACAATCATGACTAACGTGATAACGCATGATTGAATTGCTATGTAAAAAAATGATACATTGACCGTGGACGAAAATTAAATTCTTTTAACTATCCTAACGCCACTTATTAGCAAAATTCAAAAAAATAACAAGCAAAATATAAATAAATAATTAAATACTATAAAGTAAAAAGAAAACGAGTAACGCAAAACACACACCGTTTTCTTTCGTTCGCATTTTTCTTATCTTTGTTTTCTCACACCAACTTCCGCTCTCTACGAAGTTCCGATTCCGAGGTAAGACTTTCATCTCCTTTTCTCTCTTGGATCCATCACACCATCGCAAATTCCTTTGTTTCTTTCTTCTTTTTGTGATTTTCACTTTCGATCTCGAATCTGATACTTAGATTGTTTTCTTTTTCGGTTAATTAGGGTTTTAGATTTTCTGAATTTTCGTTGAAGTTTTTGTAACATTGGCAATGAGCGATCACCTTGTGCTCTTCGTTGACCGTCTCCTGCGTCCCGCCGCCCCCTCCGACCCCGTCGAGCAGGCTGCGCAGCTCCCTGCCGACCCTTCGCTGCCTCCGCCGCCATCGGATGCGGTCGCTGGATCATCCAGATCGGCTCAGGCGGTGGATCGCGACTGCGACAGTGAGTCGGAGCGCGACGACGATGAGGAGGAGCCGCTGATCCAGATGGCAGAGTGCCGCATTTGTCAGGACGAGGACGACGTTTCCAATTTGGAAACTCCCTGCTCCTGCAATGGAAGTCTCAAGGTATCGATTCTCGTAATTTATGAATTTCTTTATAAATAAAATCCCTGTTGAATTGAAGTTTTTTTTTTTTTCATGTGTGCGTTTTTTTTTGTTGCGATTAATTTAGATGATGATTATAATTATTATGTGTCAACCATGAGGCCTAGTTCACATATCGTATCTATACGGGTTCCTTAAGCATCTAGTCAAGGGTTAGATACTTGGTGGTGTACCTAGAGGCAAAACCTATGTCCATGATGAGGTCTACCTCTGGAGAGGACTAGTCACTGCTTCCGGCAATAGATACCTGTGTTCACCCAAAAATATTATTGTTTTCTGCGTTTAATGGTATGCTAATGATGTCTGAAACCAGATACACTCTATGGGTTTGGATTTGGAATAACATAAAATTTTGTGCAACTGAAGGTTTTAGGGTCAGTGTTGATTCTTCGTGGGAATTACTGAACTCATATACACTCTCACTTGGGTAGATGTAGATCGAGTATTAGTTTTGTGACCCTGTGTCTGTTTCTTTTTGTTCTGTAGGTTCTATCTTGATCAAGTGTATTTGTGGAAACCTTTTGAAAATTTGAGATATTTTGCTTTCTTACGTAACCCATTTGTAATTGATTAGTTTTTGAGAAGTGAGAACTAGATGTGCTCTCATGAGATACTGCATGGGATCATCATACTGAACTGCTGCACTGTATTGAGCTGGTAAATACATTGATATCCATCACTTAGCTTTTCATTGAGGCTGAGGATGCATAAGAAGAATGAAGGAAATGTTTTGTTTATGGGATACTGACTTTGGTTTCTTTTGCTGTTTTTGTCTACCTTATATTTGAACTGTTGGTGTTTGGTTTTTTTGCACAGTATGCTCACAGAAAATGTGTCCAGCATTGGTGCAATGAGAAAGGAGACGTAACCTGTGAAATATGCCATCAGGTATGCTTCCTTGTTTTGTTTGCACATTTAAGTTTCATTTTCCAAATGTTCTTTATTCTGTTGATGTACTTAATCCTTGTATAGTTATATCCATATAAAATTGGTGCTTATCTTTGATGGTAATTGTATTTCCTTTTGTGCATGTAACTCCCAGACGTATCAGCCTGGTTATACTGCGCCACCACCTCGCCCTCAGCCAGAAGAAACTACCATTGACATAGGGTAATCTGAAACGTTCTTTCTTTTTTTCCCCCAATAATATTTGATTATGTTAAGTTAGTTCTAGGTATACATTTTCTCTTAATGTCAAATTGAATTTGTTGTGGTTTATCTCCTTATCTAGACATATGAAATGCTTGTCTCACTCCTGGCCTTTTTTTGCAGTGGCTGGACAATATCTGGCACGCCTTTGGATTTGCGTGATCCTCGACTCTTGGCAATTGCAGAGGCAGAACGTCAATTTATGGATGCTGAATATGATGAGTATGCTGCTTCTAATGCCAGTGGAGCTGCATTTTGCCGCTCAGCAGCTCTAATTGTAAGGCATTATCTTTAGATTCTTGTTTACTAAATCATTTATTGAATTCAGTCATTTTTAATTTACACTAGACATTCAATTTTTTGAGCCATGCTTGTTGACAAAAATATTATATACAAAATGGTCAAGCTTTAGGGGGCACCTATATATATTTTGAATGTTTAAGAGATCAATTCTTCTTGCAATGGCACTTAATGTGTTTCTGCTCCAGGACATGATTTTTAACCTAATCCATTTTACATGGTGCAGTTAATGGCCCTTTTACTCTTGCGGCATGCACTTTCAGTAACAGATGGTGGTGATTCTTCTGATGATGACCCATCCAACTTTTTCTCTGTAAGTGACTAATGTTTCATAGTTATTTGTGAAGTGCACTTTTCCCTCTACTTCATTGATTTGAAATATTTTGTGTACCCAACCTAATTAGCTCTCACTGTTTTATGCCAGCTTTTCTTGCTTCGCGCCGCTGGATTTCTTTTACCTTGCTATATCATGGCTTGGGCAATCAGTATTCTGCAACGCCGGCGACAACAGCAACAAAGACAAGTAAGTATTCACTTTAGTTCTTATTACTCTGTTGTTTTTCTAAGTTGGTCCATATCGGCGGTTACGTCATCATGCAAATATCTTACCACATTGTACTATGGTGTAGCAGGAAGCTGCTGCACTGGCAGCAACACAATTTGCTTTTCTTCTACATACCGGGCAGCGGAGGGGGGGGTTACAGTTTGCCATAGCTCCAGGACCACACACAGTCCAGCAGGAACAAGTGTAGTAACTAGTAAGTAGTTTGTATTGTTGTATGTTAATGTATGATTCACAGTCACAGGTCTTGTGCATGTATGTATGTATGTATGTACTAGGGCGGTATAAAACAATTCATGAATCAATTGTCGATTTAATTCGATTCGATTCATCCATCTTATATATGTATCCATCCAAGAGATTATAATAAGCGAATTCATTTCAATTGGAACGTGACAATGAATTGTTTTGTAAGTTTACATCACTACTTTATGCGCGGAAATTGAACGACTAAGCCTGTTTGGTACATTAGCGTATAAATGGGATTCGATCTGGAAGACGAAGATCTCTTATGAATAGACAGAATAGTTATTAGATTTGAATTGGTAATCGGTTTTAGGTTCATCCTGTGATCCCTCCAGAGCCCCAGGTTATGATGGCCTTCAACCTATGAAATATGAAATATAGTGTTTGTTTTTATCGACTCTGGTGACAGAGTCAATGGGTCGTGAAAAAATGATTATGTCAAGTGTTTGGTGCAAGATTTACGGTGCATATGGGAACAGAGTCACAGGGACTCAATGAATAAAATTGCTATTTTTTTGTTCACTCTATATTTGGAGTCATTGTGTGTTGAAAGGGACATGTAAGGATATGTTCGCATTCAATTTTAGAGCTAGTGTGATTCTAACTTTTGTGACATTGATTTCATGATTCTCTTAACTCTAATTTTAGAGTCATTGAAAATAAATACTATCCCAAAGCTGTGGATCAATTTTTGAATCGGAAATCATGGCAGAAGGAAAATCTAACATGGGTATCTCTATTTTCCAAGTTTGAAGGGGCTTTGAAGGTGGGTGATTAACTGATTATAGGCCCAAAATTATGGTCGGGTTCATTTATTAGGTGATAGCCAAAATTCTAACAAAGAGACTTGGCCTCGTTTTGGGTTATTTGATAGCAGAAACTTAAACTGATTTTGTTCAAGGATGACATATTCTCCATGGGGCACTATTAGCTTGTGAGAATGTTCCCACTGGCATAAAAAGTATAAGAAAGCTGGTTTGGTTTTTGAACTGGATTTTAGGAAAGTTTGGTGTTGTTTGGTTTCATTTTTATTTTCTATTTTATCTATTTTAAAAATTTTACAAAAGAAATACTAAAAATAAAGAACATATTAAAATGAAAATGAAAACAAATAACACTTTTTGAGAAATGGTGGAAGTGGATCTGGGCTCCTATTAATCTGGCCTCTATATATATGGTGGTGAATGGTTCTTCTTCTAGTGCGTTTAAGCTAACGAGAGCTTTTAGACAAGGTGATCCCTTCTTCCAGACCTCGAGTCTATTCATCTTGGTGGCTGAGGTCCTTAGCAAGCTTAAGACAAAGAGCATGCGATTCATCGAGTGCTCCTTTTGGTGGAGGTTTGAGAATGAAGAAATTACTGACGCTAGAAAAGAGTTGTTTGCTCTTGTAATAATCTAGGCCATAATTATGATAAAGAACATTTAATATACCCTAATGTTGTAATAATGGGGTTTGGGGTAGCAATATTTGTCTTTTCTTCAATTTTGGGGCTAAGAATTGCTACATCTGAAATCTGAGACAAACCTTAAAGCAAATAACAATATAAATGAGACAATGCCTTATCTGCAAATTGCCATTCTTTCAATCTTTTTTTAAAAAAAAAACACATGAAGAGACTATATAGCAATAGATTAATGCGGCCTAACATTAAGGCCAAGGTGTCCACACAATCTGCTTTATAACCTTTGGATGATACAGTGGGTTTCATTATTTTCATACACTCTTGAAAATATAAATATCAATATTCTTAAAGGAAAAACATTAAAAAACAAAACACTTTTTAGAGACACCGGTGCATTGATCATATTTCAACTACGCAGTGTAAGAGACACATATAAATATCTATGGGTCAATATGCACTTTAAATAATAATACAGAATTAACTCAACTAAGCAATGATTATAATCTAACAAACTTTCAATTGTAATCCAATTATTCATAGGCGAATATGCATTTTAAATAATAATACAAATTTAATCCAACTAAACAAGGACTATAATCTAATAAACTTTTAATTGTATTCCAACAACTATCATGGGTGAATTTGTATTTTAAATAATAATACAGATTTAATCCAACTAAGTAAAGACTATCATCCAACAAATTTTCAATTATAATCCAATTATCAGTGAGTAAATATGCACTTTAAATAATAAATATTTAATCCGACTAAACAAGGACTATAATCCAACAAACTTTCAATTGTAATCCAAATATCCATGATGTGAATATGCACTTTAAATAATTATACAGATTTAATTCAACTAAGTAAGAGAAATAATTCAACAAATTGTTAATCGTAATCCAACTGTCCATGGGTGTGAATATACACTTTAAATAATAATATAAATTTAATCCAACTAAGCAAATGATTATAATCAAACAAATTTTTAATTTTAGTCCAACTATCCATGAATATGCACTCTAATTAATAATAGAAATTTAATTAAGCAAGAACTATAATCTAACAAACTTTCAATTATAATCCAAATATCCATGGGATAAATATGCACTTTACATAATAATATAGATTTAATTCAACTAAGCATTGACTATAATTCAACAAACTTTCAATTGTAATCCAAATAGATGTGAATATGCACTTTAAATTATAATACAAATTTAATCAAACTAAAACAAAGACTATAATCCTACAAACTTTCAATTGTAATCTAACTATCTATAAGAGTGAATATGCACTTTAAACAAAAATACAGATTTAATCTAACTAAAACAAGGAGTATAATTCAACTATCCTAGGTGAATAAACATTTGAAACAAAATTGCTCTGATAATCCAACTAAGTTACAATTAGAATGGAAATGTGTTCATGTTTTGACTATGAAAAAAGAAGTGGAGAGAGAAAGTCTTTAATTCTGTTTAGATATAGATGAGAGGAGTGCGCGAGATGAAAAAAACCATTTTTAATTTAAAAATACGGTAGAGATACTCTATAGCTAAATTATACGTGTATTTCATATATTTATATGATAGTGACTGATTGATAGTTGATCAGTACATATAGCATACCTCTTCTGTAAATTAATATTCCATTCAATAATCTTTTAACATCCTTTATGTGTAAATTCTCTCAACTCTTTTTAATAACATTACCATTTTTAAAATTATGAAATTTAGACACAAAGGTAGTTAAAAGGAGGAAGTCCCCTTTATATGTAGTACGAATTTAATTATTGCACCATCAATATAAAATAGTTTTATATTAACATTTATTCAAGTACTATCATATAAGAATTTTTTCCGATAGTAAGAGTCTTAATAGTCAATAATAAAATTTAGAGTTTAATTTCAATCTATTAATAATATAAAATAATTTTATACAGACATTTGATTATGGATTGATATATTAGTAAAAATCTTTAACTTAATCATCCATTAATTAAAAAACCACACAAATCAATGAATGTAATTGACTGACAATATAAATTTTTTACTCTGTCTGTCAGTACATCATAATTAAATTTTAAAACTTATCTAATAATATTTGATTGAACATAAGTGTAAAACTATTTCACATGGATATGGAATTCTTAAATTCATTTTTTTTTATCAATTATTAATAAAATATTCCAAATTTATGAAATTTATAACGTCGACTTGTACATTCACCAAAATTGTTATGAAGCTTCGTAGAAAAGCAATATTATCCTAATAACTATTTTAGGGTATTTTTAGAAGCGAATCTAGACAATATTATTAATTAGGGCATATTAGTAGTTGGTAGTTAATTCTATATAAAAAAATATATATTTCAATCTTATTTAAAAGTCGAGTAAAATTTATTATATAAAATAATATGACTTTAATTTTTATAGATTTTCGATATAAAATAATTTTATATTGACGTTTAATTAAATATTATTACATAGGCTTTGCTATTGACATAACTCGTTATCTAAAAAGAATTGTTCATGTAATAATACCTAATTAGAGATTAGTATAAAATTATTGTACATACTTGACATTATATAGAAATTAAATTCAATAAATATTATATACAATTAAAACTTTAAAAAAACACATACATAGAAATGATATCAATAAATATCATTCATTATCTATTATAATATCTGAATATTTAGTTAAATAAGTAAATATTATGAAAGGTAACTGAATACGTTTTTTAGGTGACCAAAATTGAAAGAATTAATAATATATATAAGTAACGTCCCTTCCTTTAAAGTCAGTTTGAGTAAATTTATTTAAATCCTTATATAAAAGTAGTAACTTATGAATAATTTATTTTGTATGTGAATATAAAATAACAAATTTTTTTACTTTAATTATTTTGAAAAGTGTTTTTAGAGAAGTCAAATATTTTGACTTCTCCAAAAGCACAGAAATAACTTCTGTATAAGTCAAAAGTCAAAATACTGTATTCCAAACGGACCCTAAATTTTGCGCGCCCCAACTACTTTTGAAAAGTAAAAATCATATTTATACATTATTTTTCTTATATATCTTATATAAATATTTTTATCAATTTTGGAATATTTAACTTTTTATTTTTTACTCTTAAATACAAAAATATATAAATTGTACATATAATTTCATATCTATCAATAGTATTATTCTTTTAAAATACATATTATTAACACATTTTTTAAACATTAGTTGGTAATTGGGGATAAGCATGAATATGTCAACTTTATCAATATGTAAAAGGACTGTCTTAGATGTTAAGGGGTTGGACTGAGACAAGTATCTATTTGGAAACATCTTTTAAAAACAATATTAATAATTATTTTTTTGCAAATATTTCAAAGATATGGTAACCAAAAACATGATGAGATTATGTAAATAATATCCTGCTCTGTATAATTAATGACTAGATAAATCTCATCCTCGAAAAGTTAAAAAACCTTTGTCCGATTCAGGAGATATTTTTTGTTTTTCCCACCACTAGATCTTATCTATATCTACATGTAATAATAATATTGCAATGAAGATCATCATACCTAGGTGCCGGTAAATCAACATTTTCAATTAAAAAATTATTAATACACCTCTAGTAAAAAATTTCCTTGTTTAGAGTTTCCTTTCATATCTTTTAAATATTTTTTTATTTTATTTTATCACTTTTATTTATTTTTTATAATTTTTAAGAAAAATTTATCCTTTTTTCTCTATTATATTCTTTTTATAAGAGAAATTATAATAATTATTATAGTAAAATATTTTTTATTATTTTAATTTAACATTTAAATTTTCAATAGAATCTAATAATTATCTTAATTATTAATATGCATATAACTAAAAAATCAGAGCAAATATAAATTAAAAGTCAACTATAATAAAAAAAAGAGAGATAAAATTTAAATAAATAGTAAAAAAATTGTGTCAGAATATAGATTAAATAAATCTTTTATTTTCTATCTACCTAAAAATCTCTGTCAGATTTACTTTGCCAAACAATATCTTTTCATTTTTGAACTTTTTCTTTTTTTCAATCATATATATTTAGCCAAGGCCCAAAGGAATCTGGTTCTTTGAGTTCCTATAACATATATACTATGAAGAAAAAAATTAATAATATGCTAATAACTAATAACATAAAATAAAGACTTCTATATTCAATAATGAACAAAAAAAAAAAGACTCCTATATTCTAATTCAGCTAACAAAATTATATTACACATTTTTTTTTCCTTTTATTTTATTAACACGTGATGTCTTTTATGCACAAAGCGTCTGATGGAGAAACCTAACTAACCTGTTAATTAAGCAGAAGTTTTCAGAATTCAATATTTTCCATTTATGGGTGTAAAATTCCGGCATAAATGGAAGATCGATGAACTTTACTATCAAAACTTAATTAATTAAATAAACATGTGTTTGATGGAAATGATTGATTGGATCAAAATCAAATTCCATTGTCTTGTATCGTATCTAATGAATGACACTACATCATTTTGAGTATTTTACACATATTAAAGTAATATTTAATTTGTATTGATATTTTAAAAATTAAAAATAAAAAATATATTCTTATTAATATTTATATTTTACGTATTATTAAAAATATAAATTGAAAATAATAAAGGATAAAATGAAAAAAAAATAACAATATAATGGAAACTAAAAAATAATTTATATTTTAAAATAAAAAAAATTAAAAACTTACGTTATGAAATAGAAGCACTATTACAATAATGTTTATTATACAATAGAAATACATTCAACTAGTATTTAATGCGTTTTACATATTATATGTAATATGTGCTATATATAACATGTTATAAACCATGTAGGTTAGCACAAGTGGTAGATACTTGGGTTGCTTAAGCATCATGTCCTATGTCCTGGATTTGATCCTTGCGACAGGTATGTATGCAAAAAATCTTGTAGCTAGCTCTCTATCCACCGAAAGGTGATCTTCGCAAGAGTTAAAAATTAATCGTCAGTTAACGGCTTACGGATACCTGAGGAAGAAATCCATAAATATATATATATATATATATATATATATATATATATATATATAACATGTTATAGATATAACACATATTATATATATAATATATAGTATCATTAGATATAAGTAAGATATATTTATGTATTTTAATAATAAGTATTAGTTGACTACTATAATATTACTGTGTGACTGAGAAGGCGCATGCTTTGTTTGATGATGACATAAATGTCAGGGAAACTGCCACACTAATTGAGAATTGTTTTGACTATTTCAAACAAAAACCATACAAAAGCCTAATTTTGTGGCTGTAACTCGGAGTGCTCTCTGCCTCACACCATATAGTTAATAATAAATCTATACTAGTCATTTCATTTGCCATTACTCATTAAGTACCCAATTAGCTAGGGGTATAACTACATCCCGAGAATTCCATTAATCTGCTGAAATTTATCAGATTCCAACAATTTAAATTGGATTAGATCGAATTATGTTAATATATTAGGCATAGGCGTTATATTCTTGCTTTTTTTTCTTGGACTAAATACTAATTTTAGTCCTCCAGAAATATCATCGCGGGACAAATTGGTCCCTCAGAATTTGAAAGTCCAATATTGGTCCTCCACGTTTCAAAAATGAGGACAAATTCGTCCTTTCATATATGTCCGTACAATAAAAAAATTATTGTACGGACGTAAATCATACAAATTATCAAATCAATTTAGCCAAAAATTTGCTAGATTGATAAAATCTCAATTCGGGTATTTATTTTCTGATTTTTAATTGATTATCGATATGAAAAAAATATATTAAAAAACAAAGTAAATTACACTAATTTTTTGAGATTTGATAATTTTTCTCCATTTAAAAAATATGCTACACAAGTCTTTCATTTTATAAAAAATTGGTACCCAATTGTGTATTTAACCTATTAATACGTGCTAAAATAAATATAATTCTGTACGAACATATCACGATGATCACAGTCGCAGTCTTCCAGAACGCGCCTTATTCTGTTTCTCTTTATTTTTCTTATTGTATATGGCAACTAAAATTTCTTCTATTATATCAATTACTATATTTAAGTGTGGGTCTGGAGTACGATGAAGATAAGAAAAATCCGTCCTTACCATATTGACATTTTTTTATAATTCTGTGAGAGGTATAAATTTTTTCTGAAACTTAAATTCCAATCCTTAATAAAATTTATTGTGTAATTTAGATTTTATGCAAAATCTTTCTATATTGATTTTAAAAACTCGGTATCATTTGAGCTAATATTATCAAAGAATTTTGTTATTTCAATATTCATTATTTTGACACACTTTTTGTTTTACCACACTTTATGAGTGTTGTTAATAAAAACAATAACACCATATTCAAATTTTCAACATCACGTAGTTCTCCCCAAATTTAAAATGGGTATTAGTATAAATGAAGGAAGTATTATCTTTTTTTATTTTTAATTTAACCAATTTTGCCCTTAGCGAGGACACTGTCTTTTATATATATATTCACACCTCGTGCTGCGATCTAATTTGACGGTCCAGTTCGGAATCCTAGCTACGGCCCAAAATGATGGCCCAAGTCAGGGACAACAAAGGAACCCACCTAAGGCCCAAGGGGAGTTGAATAGTCCAACGTGAATGGGTCACAAGTTGGACCCGGGTACGGATCCTACAATCCGACCCAAGGTGAGATGAGCTCAACCCCCGCTTAGGGCGGGAGCTCATCAGAAGTGGATGACAACGCTGAGAATTCCGGAGCCACAACGATACTACGAGGATCGACCTAGGGCGCCGCGAAAAGCAGAATTAGCGTTATCCCGAGTCGATCGGAGGTGGTTACCGCGGAGATGGCTCGCTTCCCACTCTATATAAAGGGGAGTCATTCCACTGCACAGGTAAGCAACTCAGTTAAGTTCCGATGTTAGACTCAAACTTACTTAAGTTTCGGAGTCCTTGCAGGGAGACCCCTCCCTCTTGCTGGAAGGGAAGCATGGAGCGAAGGAGCTCATGGAGAGGAGCGGGGGCGCGTGGAGTTCAAAGACTAGCGATAGTTCCACCTCGATCAAAGGTACGGAATAATATATATATATATATATATATATATATATATATATATGCATTTAAACTATACTAACAAATTAAATATACTTTCACGTTTCATCTATAACATTATATTTAGTTCTATATTTATAAAAATTGAATTTAAAACAAAGCAGTCTATATTTGATAATTTATTTTACAAGTGATATTTTAAAAATAATAAATTTACTTTTTCCTAAGTTAAGGAATGACGTTAGTGAAAATTAAAGAAACCAAACTCGTTAAATTTGATTTTGCCCTCCTAAAATAAATCACAATGAGCACAAATGTAAAAGCAAAACATGCATCATATTATTATTAACATTATTCTTAGTTATATATCTTCTCATCTTAGAGGATAATCCCAATTTATTAGGCACGCCATAATCTTAACATGTCTTATCAAGGCTGAGAAAGGAACAGTAGTTCAAGAGATTACAAATTTCACCGTTTCTTGGATTCTAGTGTCCCTAAAGCTACGCTGAGGCATTAGATTATATAGATGAAGAGAAAAGAAGATTTATTGGTATCTATTTTATTATTATGACTTTGACCGACCAAATTGTTCATGCATGATTTGATTGGGAGCAGAAGCTATTTATGCTAGAGCTGTACGTGTGAGATTAGAGTACATTGATTAGGATATTTATTTATGGATATGATCAAATTGTGCAATTGGATCAGATATAATCAAAGTCGTTTATGAGAAGATTTGAATTATTCGTATGAATTTTTAGAAGTATTAATCCAATTTACATTTTAGGGTGGAAAATAAAAGATTAAAGTGTCGGTTGGTTTTTATTTATTTTTTATTTTCTCTACTTTTAGAATTTTGTAAATGAAATATTAAAAACAAAGAAACAATAAAATCATTTTTTTTCAGTATTTTCTTCAAAAAAAATTCTGAAAATAGAGAAAATAAAAAAATAAAAGTAATAAATGAAAACGGAAATTACTAATCATGCCCTAAAAGAGCGTTTGTTATAAGGTAATATGAATAGATTACTGATAATCTTCTAATTAAATTAATTATCCGGTGATCTATACTGATTCATTTGGTTTCGTAATAATATTGGTAATGTGGATTAATTATCCAGTGTAATCCACATTACCTCCAAAGTGATAATGTAAATTACCCCATATTAGGTGTCTATCTGGACTACCAATCCTAGATAGTCTTTTATTTTATTTTATTACACAATTACTTTTTTACTAATCACACTTTTCATACTTATTTTTCTAATCTTTTCCGGTAAATCCTAGATTTTTTTTAGTTATTGTAATGTATTTGATTTTTCTATGTTGAACTCTTTGCAAGAATAATATAGTTATTTTGTTATATTTTTATTTTTATTAAATAATTATATTAATGCCAAAACTGAAAATAAAATTAATATTAAATTCAAAATATTAAGACTAAAGTAATTATTTACTAAATAATTTACTATCAAAATCAAAGAAAATTATAGGAATTTATATATAATATATGTTATGTATTATAGTATACAAATAACTAATTAAATATAAAATGTATAAAGTTTTACTAAATAAAAATCTTACAAAGAGTGAACATAAAAATATTTTTTTTAGAAAAATAAAAAAGTCATGGGGTCATTGCCCTCTTTCATTACAACTACGCTCTGTCGCTGTTAATATAAATATTTTAGACGATATTATAATCATCATATGTGTATTTTAGAATGTATTTTAATAATATACATATTATATAATTATATTGATTAATTTTTTTATAATTATTTAGAGGATATATATTATAATAATATACATATATTACCTTGTAATTTTTTTTTAATATATATATGGATTATCAGTTATGTTATTTTCATATACCAAATAATGTAATGTGAATTACTGATAATTTAAATAGAGGTAATCTATCTACAAGGTAATATAGATTACCCGTAATATTTTATGGTAATATGTCAAATGTTCCCTAAGTGTTAATGTAATGTAATATCAAAATTTAAAATTGATGAAATAGGTGGATAAAATACATAAGAGAAAATATTGTATCATATTATTGTTTTATTTATAGGTGAATGAAATATTTATTAATATAGAGATTAAAAGATATATAGTACACAAATAACTTGTATTATAAAGAGTGTTGGAATCATATAGGTATACGAAGGATAGTTAATTATTTATTTATTTTTGGGAATTGAACTAGTATGTAGTACACATACAAATTATCGATCAACTAATTGAGGAAATTTCAATAATAGTCAAATTTTAATTTAAGTAGAACACTGGATTAGTATTACTCCGTCCACTTTTATTTGTCTTTCTAGGAAATTTATTTGTCTACTATTATTTGTCATTTTAGATTTTTAATGAAATATTTACAATTTTTTCCAATTTTATCCATACATACATTCTCTTTTTATCTCTTACAATTATTATTGCACAAAAAACTATAAGGATAATTTTGTCATTGTACATTTACTTATATAGAAATTTTGTGTTTTCATCACCTTCTTAATAAGTGTTTAATAAGTGTGTAATACTCTAAAACGTCAATTAAAAGTGGACGGAGCGAGTATTAGTATTATATGCTACCACACAGATCGCTATCATGTTAAGTAAAGAAGGGTTTGACTTCTAAACTATAAGCGTTGTGTTAAAATATTGGAGAAACTGACCAATGCCATATTTATAGCAGTTGGTGGCCAAGATTGCTTTGTCTTGATCCTGAATTCAGTAATTAAGTGGCTCGAGTTCAACTTGAGCCAAGTATTTAAATTTATTTATTAAATTAAATGATGAGTTGAATTTAAATTTAATTATATTTAATTTATTGGCCCGTGAGTTCACTCAATATATATGCACACATATTATTTTATTTATTTATAATTATATATATTAAGTTATTTTATATGATTATATGCTTATTATTTTATGTATTTGTAATTATACTACATTATTATATTTTATATTATTTTTATTATAAGAATAGTTATTAAATATGGTTGGAAGTTATAAATATTATCACTATATAATTCTGGTGAAAATTTTCATTTATTAAGCTAAAATAATAATAAATATTTAATAATTATGGTAAAAATTTCAATGAATTTTAACTAACTAATGTCCTAAGATTACTGGTTAAGAATATTTAATAAGGAAAGATTTAATAAAATTTAAAGTATTGAAGTTGGTCTATTTTTTAGATGAACTTTTTATGTTTTAGAATACTTGTTAGCAAAATTTAATTTCAATTTATTAAGATAAAATAATAACTCTAACACGTTATGTTGAACTTCCATTACAAATTATTTCCATCTATGATTATGTCATTAAAAAAGGGGTTTGTGATAATGTTAGTACTTAGGAATATTAAACACGTCTTGGTTGGATAGGCGATAATTAATACTCATTAGGTATTGTTCTTGCATTCTTATCGAAAAGTGTTATAGTACTATTAAACACGTGCAATTTAAACAGATAAAAACAAAAAGAAAGAAGAGAAAAACAAAAGGCCTTGTCAACAGTAAGGTTCATGGGTAGCATAAGGCTTCAATCTTCATTAAGATTATTCTTATCTAGGCCTATTTAAATTGTCTGTACAGTAAATCCTCTAGCTGTATTTTAAATTGATATAATATTATTTTGAAATAGAAAATTTATACTCCCTCCGTTTTAAAATAATAGTTCCTTTGACTTTTTTTAGTACATTGAAAAACAAATGTATCTATATATAATTTGTGTCTAAGTACATTAGTTTTCAAATGTACCAAAAAAATCAAAGTGATCATTACTTTGAAATGGAGATAGTAAAGTAAAGAATTTACAATTTGTTAATTAGTATAGACTTTAAAGTAATAATTTATAAAATATTATCTTAATTCAAATCTAATTATATAAACTAATGCATGTGTGTTCGAATTAGAGTTTGCAAATTAAATGAGAGTTTGCATCAATGAAGAGTTTACAAAATTGATTTTAACTATCATTGAGTTAATATGAATGTGATTTATGTTCGGAAACTATTACATAGAAAATGATTATATAGAAGAAATGTTATTTGGATAACAATAATCAAAGTTATTTTTGAATGCAAAAATTATTAAAAAGGATATGTGTTTTATATTAAATTTTGAGAACTTAATTTCATGCACTAAAATACAAAATAATTTTACATAGAATTCCAATCAACTATTGTCCTATAAAATAAACTGATCTGCTATTCGTATATACATTAATGGGTTACACTCTATTTTACACCCCTATGACCACCAATCCAATCCCATTTTATTTCATTAACTCAGTGGCACGTTCGTAATCCTTTAACCTAACAATTCAATAATGGCTCATTTGTAATTATTAAACTTTTGCTCATTGAAATCCAAAGCCGTCCTTCATCTCTTCTTTTGTACTTTCCCTTCTTTCATTTCACGCGATTTGCAAGTCCCCTGTTCTTACCCTCAACACATTCATACTTGTTTGACCTACCTTCATACCATCTTGAAGGTTCAACTGTTGGCGTCGCACGAGTAGAGTAGGTGGTGGTGTTGCGGTTTTGTTCCGGTGGTTGGTGAACGTTGGGGTTGGCTCCTGCATGCTCCTTATAGATCGCCTTGTTAGTGTTTTGTTGCTGCCTTGGTTGGGTCTAACTGTTATTCCTTGGTGCCATTGGTTCAGTGGTGGTAGTGAAATTCTTTGGATTCCACCTTGCTTTTGGTGGTATAGTTATTCCAATTGTTTAGGGTTCCACCTATTGCACAGGTAAGAATTTTAATTTGTCGATGTTTAAGTGGTGAGATTTGGTTTAATCAAATTGATATTGCATTCAGATTTTTAATCAAATTGATATTCTATTTAGAGTTTTAAACTCTTGATGTTCCATCTTGCAATTGCAATTTGTAGCTTATGTTGGATGTTACTAGTGTTATCATATATAGTTGGAGCTTGTAAATTAAATTTGCTGCCAATTGTGTTAAATTGTGTGAAATTGTTCCAATTTGTAGCTTATGTTGGATGTTACTAGTGTTATCATATATAGTTGGAGCTTGTGAAATTAAATTTATTGTCAATTGTGTTAAAGTGTGTGAAAATGTTTTAATTTATAGCTTATGTTGGATGTTACTAGTATTATCATATACAGTTGGAGCTTGTGAAATTAAATTTGCTGGCAATTGTGTGATATTGTTCCAATTTATAGCTTATGTTGGATGTTACTAGTGTAGACATATATAGTTGGAGCTTATGAAATTAAATTTGTTGCCAATTGTGTGATATTGTGGAAAATTGTTCCAATTTATAGCTTATGTTGGATGTTACTAGTGTTATCTTTAATTAAATTTGCTGCCGATTAACCTTGTGTGAAATTTGGTGTTTGATAAATAGGGTTTTGATTTGTTCTACTATAGGCAACATGTTGGTAATTGTGTGTATGAAATTTGCTGCTAATTGTGTACTACTATTGTTTTTATGAATAGTTGATGATTTGTAATTAAATATGAAATTAATATATATAAGGAGGTATTTGCTGCAGATGGGTGTAACTATTCCCAAAAATTGGTAACTGAACGTACAAAGTTTGAGGTTTTGCTGGTTAAGTTGACAAAATACAAATGATTGCCAAGATGTTGGGTTGTTAATAGTGGTTTTATAAGTCATTGTAAATTCGTTTAATCTTTGTTATGATTATAGATTTTGAACCGTAATAGTTTTAATTTTAGAATAGTGTTTGTTTATATTGTAGGTATTTAATGGATTTGTGTGTGATAAACACGACATCTTGAATGAATATATTTCTGAAAAAAGTAATTATGTTTGTATATTTAATGGAATATTGTTTGATGGCAATAGTGTTTGTTTATTGTATTTTGTAGGTTAAATTTTGTAAATTGAAATGAACAATTGTGGTACATAAGATAGATTCCAATGTTGAGTTGGAAATTCATGATGAGGACATTGATGAGCAAGAAGATATTGCAGTGCCTGTTGTTGGTATGATATTTAAGAGTGTTGAGGAAGTTAAAGACTTTTATAAAGCTTATGCCACTAGTATGAGATTTAGTTTCAAGGTAAGAAACTCAAAAAGGCATCGTGATGAATTAGTAGGTTATTTGCTCCTTTCATATTCACGAGAAGGCGATCGTCCCTTCACGTCACCATCTAGCATGAAGATTTTCCTAACTGTTCATGCTAACTGTGAAGCTAAAAATCATTGCTACCAAGAAACTTGATGAGCTATGTTATATACATAAAGTGGTCCTCGAACACAACCATGATCTCAGCCCTACAAAATCAAGATTATTTAAGATGAACAAGAGATTAAGTTTGCATGCGAAGAGAACTATCGAATTGAATGATAGTTTAGGGGTGAAGATCTCAAAGACTTTCCACACACTAGTAGAAGAATGGGTAGGAATGGAGACGCCAAAGCTTTGCTAGCTTACTTTTTCAAGATACAAGTTGAAAACCTTAATTTTTTTATGAGCTAGATTTAGATTATGACTTTCATGTGAGGATGATCATATTTTGGGCGGATGCCAGAAGTAGAGCTGCGTATGAGTCATTTGGCGACATAGTCAGTTTTGATACCACTTACCTCATATATAGGTATGAGATGTCATTTGCTGCTTTTGTTAGGGTAAATCATCACATGCAAGAGACCAAGTAATGTTGCATTTGCTGTGGGCTGTTATCAAGTGAGGACTCAGAGTCATTTGTGTGGCTCTTTGAAAGTTGGATTAAATGCATGGGAGGAAAGAGACCAAGTGGTGTTGTTACTGACCAATGTAGAGAAATGGAAAGGCTTTACAAATAGTTATGCCGAATACTCGACATAGGTGATGTTTGTGGTAAATTATGAAGAAAATACTAGAGAAACTACGAGGATATGTGGAATACAAGAATATAAATATTGCAATGAAGGATACTGTCTATGAAAGTCTTACTGAAGAAGAGTTCGAAGGTAAATGTGGCTGCTTTGTAAATGGGTTTAACCTTGAAAACAATATGTGGTTAGGTATACTTTCTTGTGAAAGACATAAATGAGTGCCTATCTATCTGAAGAAAGACTTCTGGAATGGATTGTCTACCACACAAAGAAGTGAGAGCATACATGCCCTTTTTGATGGGTATATGAACTCAACAACAACGTTGCAACAATTTATTAGACGGTACGGAAATGCACTTAAGAGTATAGCAGAGTAAGAAACCCAAGCTGATTTTCAATCAATAAATACTCTTATTCGTTGTGGGTATAGTTCTCCAATTGAAAAACAATTCCAAGAACACTAAACTCATGCAAAATTAAGTGAAGTCCAAGAAGAATTCCGGGGAAAGATGAATTATGTTCCACATATAACATCGGTGGAGGGGAAGGTTGCTAGTTTTGATTTTTTTTACGAAAAGATTATTTTTGGAAGACCTAAGAATATGACATTTGTAGTGGAACTTAACCGCGAAACTTGTGATGTTAAGTGTCAATGCATGCTTTTTGAGTTTAGAGGAATAGTATGCCGACACTCATTATGTGTCATGACTTTTGAGAGTGTTAAACAGGTTCCGAAAAAATATATTCTGTCTAGATGGAGAAAATTGTATAGGAGGAAGCATTCTCACATAAAAGTTGCTTGTGATGCTGCAGAAATGAAGGCTAACATGGAGCAATTTGATAAGATGCTTAAGCATTTCAATGATGTGGCTGAATTTGCTGCGAACTCTGGGGAAGCAAGTAAACTTGTTCATTCAACCCTTGATAAGTTGTATGTTGATTTGCAAAGTATGCCTACTTCATTGAGCAATAGTTTAGAGGGTAATGACAATGGTAATGAGGAAACCAATTAGTGTAGTAATGCAGACACTGACGTTCGAAATCCTTTGTGTGTAAATCGTAAGGGGAGACCATGCAACAGCAGATATAAATCACAGCTTGAGCAAGAGGTGGGGAAAAATAAGACCAAAGAGAAGATCAAAGGTCACAAGTTGCAAGTAAAGGTTTGTATTAATTTATTTACTATGTATCATAACTTAGGATGCGATATGGACAAAAGAGGTAATGTATGATTATTTAATTGTTCAGGATTCTATTGAGCAAACCTTTGGGTAGCAAGGTAGAACAAAGTTATCGATTGAGTCATCAATGGACATCAGGGCTAATGGGAAAATTTCTCAAGATAGGATTATGTTGTGTGTGAACACTAGACTTTTGGTTTATTTTCATAATTAAAAACTATTGTATATAATAGAAAAATATTACTCACTCTATTCTCTAATAACCGTCCAATTTGCATTTTTTATATTTTTACTAATATATGTCCATTTCAAGTTTCTATGTAGTATTTAATTTTTTCCCCATTCTACCCTTCTTATTTCTCGTTCATATAAGAGTGCAAGTCTTGGTCTTGCTGAAGAGTGCAATTATTCGTCATGTTGAAGATTACATTTTTTTTTAAAATTTCACACTAGACGGTGTAGATTAATGACAATAAAAACTACTACTCTGGATATATAATCATGTATCATACATGCTTATATATATGTTATGAGACTTTGATATATCAAATCTACATAGAAAGAATTTTTTTTTTTAATTGTAGTTGCTCCACATAAAAAGGATGAAGAAAGGCAAAGTCATCAAAAAACTTTATACTATCAAGGTGCAAGAAGTCTATGAAAATTTGGATTCCAATAGTGTGCTTAATAAAGAAAGAAATCAGGACAAACTAGCAATAATAGAAGTTCTAGAAAATTTAGGATCCAAAGCTCTTGAAGATGTCAATATGGTGCCGTCCAGAAGAGGAAAAAAGAGAGTCGGGGAAGAAGATTACTTAAACTTAAATGAATATTCATTTGATTTGAATAAATATTCTTATGATGGAGAACATATTAATGTTGAGGAAAAGTTAAAACCAATTGTATGGGACATGCTAAAAATTTATCTTCCAGAATTTTATTAAGGGATTACCTGTGGTCTCTGCGCTAACTGGAAGAGGCAAACTTCTTTTAAAATGGGGTATGTTTTGTCATCTTGCATTATGTATCTTATCAAACCAGTCAATTTCCTTTTCACAGTAGTACTCCATTTCTGTGTTTCTTTATTTTCAATTTTGGCCACATTCATTTTTAATTTTATCAAGGGTGTGTCTTTTCTCGTTGCAGTAGAAAAATAACGTTGCATGATCACATAATTATAAATAAAAATTACATTCGAGTTGAGATAACTAGAAATAAAAAATACATTTAACTCAAATAATGTAAAACTTCATGCACAATTGTAGGATCACAATTGAGTTCAGAAGTCAAGATGTGTTGGCTTTCTAATGTTTCTTTGTTGTTATGTGGAATCTTGTACTTGTGACTACCTTTTGCCTTCATGATTTCCACCATACATGACTGTAATGTAAAAAATATGAGATTAGACTTGATGTATGAAAATGAGTCATAAGACTTGACCACTGTATCAATGAGTTCATCAATGGTTTTTGATGACTCTCTGTGTTGTATAGCTTGAATCGCCCTGAAAAAACCAAGGTCTAGCACATTTGAATCCAGAGAATTAAGAGGTTGACACATCAATCGATTGTCGAATTCATCTTGTGTTGCTGCTCGGTGGAAATCTTCATCTTTTTTACATCAACATGAGTCCTCACATTATCTTGCTAAATAAATATTGATTGCACTATTTCATGCCTTGGCCATTTGGCTTTGATTGCTGACAATACTTTATCAATTAGGAATGATTTCATAATTTCTCTTATTACTAACAATAGTGGCTTAGTTACCATAGTTTCAGTCACTCAATTAACACTGCTTCTTTTGGCCGACTCTTTTGTAACAAAAAGAAATATACCTATTTTGCACGAAAAAAACTCATTTCCTTGTTCATCAAACCTTGGTTGAGCTACTACAACTAAAAACATAACTTTAGCAATAAACTTTTGCTTTTGCAGGAGCGTAGTGGTTCGTCTTCATCCGGAAGCAAATAATATTTCTCAGATTTTTTGGTCATATAAAACCATTTTTCATCTATATGGATGACATTGTACATCTCTTTAAAGACCGGATCATGAGGAATATTGTCCTCATCTAGCATAGAAATGCAAAATCGTAGTCGAGCTCTTTTATTTTCATCATTTAAAAATGGCTTCAAAAAATTTGTGTGCCACCTGAGTAATCTTGACTTTAACAGTTTAAACACAGAGCTCTTTGAAATATTCAAGGAACAAGCCAAAGAAGACATGGTTACGTTGTTCGTTGTTGCATAGGGATCTCACATATACGACTATGAATATCTACATGAACTTTTTTGCAGTCACAATTTCTGGTTCTTCTATGTGTTACATCAACATGTGGACTGCAATTTATTCCCCTATGCCAAATTCTACTAATTGTACGTTCAGAGACACCAAACAATGTAGCTATTGATTTTGTTGCTCCTCTAAGCATTTTTCCATTAACACTATCTTTTGCAAGCAATTCATATACAAACTTACAATCATTGTTGGATAAATTTTTGCATTTCGTCTTTCATTTTGCTCACGTGCCAATTCTTCATTGAGATTTTGATAATTCAAATTTTCTTCTACTTGAAATTAAAATAAAATCAACATCTAAATAAGTATAACTAAAACACAGCAATGAAAGAATTTAACTTACCATTTTCCAATATATGTTCTTCCCTCATCAGTGGTGTTATCTCTTGCACTGAAGTTATGCTTTGTTCTAACACATTGTTTAATTCCTCGTATAATAATTTTTTATTCATTTCAAACTCATCATTTTGGTGCAAAAAACCAGTATTTGAAGTGTCATTCTCAGATATGCATGGAGTAAAATTAAGATTGGGAATATAATTTGCAACATCAACATAATCTTCTCCTCCGTTTTCAATACTTGTATCATGACATATAATCTCTATATCTAAATCTATGTCAACAGGGGACATTTTGTTTTTGGTGGGCTAGTGTTTCTTTGTAGTGTATGTTCAGGTCTTTAACATCTTCAATCATTTCATAATATTTTAAAACTGTTCGAAAGTTCAGTTTCTCAGTAGCAAAATTTTAACTACATATACATTTTCCTTAAAATTTTAGCAGCAACATGGATAAAAGGTGAGCGGCAAAGCAACGTAAACTAAAATTTCATAGAACCAAATGGAGATATGAAAGAGCATAAAAATTTAAGAGAGTCTCATTTGATAGTACCAAGTGCATACGTGAAAGAGCGTAAATGTTTATGAAAGAGAGTCCCATTAGTGTAAGAGAGAGAATTAAGATTTAAAATAGAATAAATGAGAGTATTAATATATGAGTATTGTGGTAATTTTTATTGAAAATTTTCTGAAATCAATACAAAGTAATTATTTTCTTAAAAAGCATTATAAGTGCAAATTGGACAATTATTAAAGAATAGAGGGAATATTTGTTTTGCCAAAAATGAAACATATGATAATAATTAGTGAGAACAAAAGTATTTGTATTCTCAACATTTAATGTTTTCAACATTTAATATTACAATAATTTTATTGTGATTTCCTTGCTGATTCTGGATGTGAAAAGTTTGATGATCCACATATTAAATTTAGCCACACTTATAAAATGTGGCTAAAAACATGTTAAATTGTTGCTACCTCAATATGCCACACTTTATAAATGTAGTTAAAACATTGTGTGTTAATAATCACAACTAATTGCTTTCACATATGTTATGAAAGCTAGTTAACTTGTGTCTATTAACCTAATTATTGTTATCTTTTTGTTTGACAGAGAAATCAATTGATGACAAACAAAAATGTCACAATTATTGTTATCCTTTCAATGTTTGAGTGTGGCTCTTCATTGATATCTCATGTATGTGCATCTTTTGAGCCCATTTTATCACCACTTGAATACTCCTCTATGAGTCAAACAACCTTCAAAATATTTTCTCTATTTTCATTTCGTATGTCCATAACCCAATTCACTAACATCTCATGTCATACAAGTTGACAATCCTTATCCTGACAGTGTATAAACAATGTTACAAACTTTGTGAAATATAATGGTATAATGTAAGGTTTAATGCAAATAAAATAAACTCACATTACTCCATATAGGCATATGATAACCCCCCTCATATGTTGCCATACCATCCTACAATTTTATGTACTTTATAGTGTACAAACCACAATCATACCTTCACAATTAAAGCGTAACAATGATATTAGAGACAAGCATATCATAAACAAATACAAATGACTTACTTATATAATGATTATTTTTATAATATTACTTATTTAAGGATCAATGTTTGACTATTTTATGTATAAAATTTTTTAAGATAATATGTATTGTTTGAATTATTAAAATTTATATTATATTGGTCATTTACATATAAAATAAAAATGATCTTTTTTCAAGAAAATGTTTTACCCTAAAGACATTATTAACAAAACCATTAAAAATTTGAGATTTTGAAAATAACATGAAAATATATATAAAGATTTGTTAAGAGATGTAGGCGTAGAAATAATATTTTTGCAAAGGAATAGGAAATTCATGTGTTTTCATATAATAATAATATTAATATACATTTTTTACATATATAGTATATATGTTTTTACTTTTAAATTTTCATATCAACTAATTTTAATATTTTAATATTATAAAAGCTTAATTACATTGCACTGATTGTGTGAAAGATTCCATATTGTCATTCATTTATATCTTTTTTTTTAAAATGACTTTTAATACGTGTGAGTGTAAAGTAATCATATTTATTGACATAATGTAAAACATAAAATTATTTTATATTATCAGTATATCATAATTAAATTATGGGTTTTTTTTAAGAATACTTAAAATGATAAGTTCTAAAATAATTTAAAATATAGTGAAGAGTCTTTTACATAGAAAATTGAAAATTGCAAATTTCAAAATAAAAATTTCCTTTTTTATATCCTTAATAAGTGCTCTAAGGATATTTATTAGCAAAATTTTTAAATTGTTTATACTAGTATATAAGGGTGATTAAAAAAATTATCATTTTAGTATCCATACTCATAAAGATAGTTATATTTTTAATAGTGAATAAAAAAATAAATAACAAATATAAAAATTAAAAATAATAAAATAAATAACAAATAATAATAACTTCTCCATTGTCTCAATTCTACTAACTATCTATTTAACTTTAATTTATATCTTTATTAAATTAACTTAAAATTAAATAAAAAATAATAATAAAATGCGACTTAATTAATACAAAATATTAAACAAGACCCAAGACGCTAGTGCGTGTATATATATATATATGCTTTCTAATTAGTACATTTCAATATGTAAGTCTTTTTAATTTCTTTTTCTATTCTAATATATAAGTCACATTTTTAATTTTTAATGTATTTTTATTTTATTTTTTCTATTTTATCTTTTATAAATGTTGTTAATTATTTTCAATTTTATGTAAAATATGTACATTAATAGAAATATTTTTATCATTTATTTTAATTTTTAAAATATTAATATAAATCAATTATCATCTTAATATATATGAAAAATTAAAAGTAACTTACACTTTAAATGATATAATTATTATAATTTAGATTGAATAATGAGGTGGACCAGCTAGCAGGGGGCTCAAAATGTGTGTTGGTACTATATGCAGTAAGTAAAGAGCTCCTGGGATATAGCCACGTACCCCCTCCTCTCTTTAAGACTCAGCTGTTTGGCTGCAGGACAGGAGAAAGAGAAACCCCTCCACAACACAAATCAACTACTAGCAGTAAATCAAAACTAATTTATTACCCACAACTAACTCATCATGTGATTCTTAACAATAGGCTCTATGTTCAAATTATAATTGACATGTTAGAATATAATTTGATGATTGTGTAAATATTTTATATATTATATCAATAGATGAAAAATAAATTCATTTATAAAACATGAAACCATATATATACATTAAGATGAATAAAAACCTACATTTGTACAAGTTAATAAAATTATTTCTATATTTTTATTAATACTATATTTATTTTTTCTTATATAATTATTATTACTCTTAAATCATTCTTTCTATTAGAAGTATATATGAAAAAGAAACAAGTAATAATACTATCTAAACACTATAAATGAATAAAAATTTTGAAACTAAAGAAAGTTAAATAGTGATATTATAGAATGTTTGACTTACTACAGATATACGTATAGCACGCATCCTGTAATATGGATAGCACACGTTGGATACAAGTTGGACGTATTTTTGTTGTACGTTGACTATAGAAATGTTGGAGTATTTATTTCAGTACAATGCCTTAAACCATTAATAGTGGTTGAGATTTGAGGTCTCAATTTTTTTTACCAATTTATCCCCACTCACAACCGCATTTAAAACCTCAAGACTTAGTAATCCCTCATCACATTACAACCATCATTATCACCTTCCTCATGTTCAACCCTTCATCACTTCCATCACTCCTCCAAACTACTACTAAGTACCATCATTAATTATTATTATTATTAATCCATAGATTGCTCTTCCTTCCTTTTATATCATTTTGTCTATTTTGTTTCCCCTTTCAGCCCCCACACCACAATCCACAACAAACAAACCCCTAAAAAATTCCCTTTTCCTCTTTATATTACTAATTTCATTTCATTACAAACCGACATGGACTTAACACAAACCTCAAATACAAACACACAAACACAAACCCCACCACCACCGCCACCAACAACAACCCAATTAGTCTCCTCCTCCACCACCACCACCAAGTCCACATCTTTTACCAACGGCTCCCTAAACCGCCACAAACCCATCACCACTGCGCCGCCGCAACCACCACCGTCCTCCATGGTGGTTTTCTCTTACAAGGAGTGCCTCAAGAACCATGCAGCCACCATAGGTGGCCACGCGCTCGACGGCTGCGGCGAGTTCATGCCTTCCTCATCCTCAAACCCCTCCGAGCCACGGTCACTCACGTGCGCCGCATGTGGCTGCCACCGTAACTTCCACCGCCGTGACAACCACCATACCCACCAAGATCATCATCAATTTCACCACCACCAAACCCCAAACTTCCTCAGCTTCTACCACTCACCACCACAACCACCATCTTCACTGGGCCCACACCGCGGGCTCAGCATCAGCACAAGCCCGAGCCCGAGCCCGAGCCCAAGCCCATCTCCGAGCCCCATTTCAAGCCCATCACCGCCGCCAATTTCGCACCACTTCCCACCTTATAGCAACAATAATAATTCCTCTTCAGCAGCGCCGAACATGCTATTAGCACTCGGAAATAGTGGTGCATGTAATAATTATTCATCAGATCATCAGAACAATCAAAACAGGGGTTTGAACTCTGTGACGAAAACAGAGAACAAGAATGGTCAGAATCAGAAGAAGAGGTATAGGACAAAGTTCAGCCAGGAGCAGAAGGAGAAGATGCTGAGATTCTCAGAGAAGCTGGGTTGGAGAATGCAGAAAGGGGATGAATCTCTGGTTCACGATTTCTGCAATCAAGTTGGGGTTTCAAGAGGGGTTTTCAAGGTTTGGATGCACAACAACAAGAACAATTTCAGGAAGAGATCCTTGGAAACAGATACACCCAATAATAATAATCAGAAGAATGGCAATGGTATTCACGACAATGACATTCACAGAGATTAATTAAGGTAGTTGTTTTCAATTTCTAGAAATGGCTTATGGATGATCTTCATCTTAATAGCTAGCCTCAGTGTTCCGAATACTTTGCAAATTATTGATCATGGTAATAGGTGTTTTATTAATTAGAGCTCTCAATTTCCAGTCATGAAAAGAGAAAGATTATCATGTTTAATTACTTCTTATCTTTTTCTCATGTATAAAGATCAGCTAAGCTAAGCAACATCTAGTTTTAATTTAAGTTTTTGTTTTTTGCTATTAAAAAAAATTCAGTGATATTCTATACAACACTAATACATATCAAATCCAATTCATTTAATCTGACATATAAAAATATTGATCCTAGACTCACTAATTTCACTCGGTTACAACTGCACACATCTCATCTCTACTCTCTCCACTAAATTATGTAATAATGTTTATTGAAATATTGTTTAACTAGTATTGTTTAATTAGTATTCAATATGTATTATATATAATATGATATATATATATATATATCATATTTCATAATATGTATAGCAGTGATGAATATTTCTGGTTGTAGGATGAATTATTGCTAAATTATGTATATCTTATGAACATGAATTTAGTTTTTATTAAAATTATCATATGATGTATGTTTTATTTATTTTTGCCTCTCTTAATTAATATCATTCCATAAATGTTTCCACCTTCTTCCGGTGATGACTGTTCTGTTATTGCTGTCACATGTTTCCTCTAGATAAGATCAGATATATACAATTTTTAGTAATAATTTTAATTTGCTTTATTTTTTTCCTTCTTAAGACTGAATTGTTATGTATATTTACTTAGCTTTGAAGTGTGCACCTGCATGCGTGCCCATACTTGTTTGTCAAAAACAAAGGGCTTTTTATCAATCTTGGAGTGCAATAATCTGTCATGGCTTTCTGCGATTTTGTCTTTATTCATTTATATGGATCACTCTACTTAGACAAATTATTAAAAAAAAAATTATATTGGGTCAAAGTAATCTCTCTAAAAATATAAATTTGAAATATATTATTTTTAAAATAAAATGTCTGAATAAATTAGTTCTAAAAAAATAAGATAAATTAATCATTTTAAATTCATGAAAATGATTGAATTGATACTTATATATAAGATTAATTTGTTTAATATCTTTTAATTGATAGAGATTAATTTAGTCATTTTTATGAATTATTAAGTACTAAATTATTTTATTTTTTTAACGATCAATTTATCTATCATTTTAATTTGAAAAGAATATATTTTGAATTTTTATTTGATGATTAATTTGATCAATAACAAATTTTGAAAAAATGAATTTAATTAGGTGTTTTGTAAATTCCATTATTATATCATGTTGTAGAAAAATGGCATTGATATGGATTTGTTGCTCATTAAATTGCATTAGGCACGCGAACCTCTAATAGGAAATGCTATGATTTAAGTTTAATTTAATTTTCACATGATTTAATAAGTCGTGATTTTTTTTTTCTGAATTCTACTCTATCAAATTGGATTTTACAACGTTTAATCCTAAACTATTTTCGAGTTTAAAGTTAAAGAGGGAAAAAAATGAAGGCACTATTTGCCACTCCCAAAATTAATTAGTATTGTTCCTCTGACTCTATTTTGTTCATTTTACCCAAAAAGCTTTTTCAAACATTTTTATAATAAAAGCACTAGTTTATTGTTGATTTGATTTTGAATAAGCCTCTAAGTTCTAAAAATATTTATAAACATTTTTAACTGAAGTCATTAATTAATGATGTTATTCTTTTATTTTTATAAAAAGTCATGCACATTTTTTTCATACATTATGTTTTATGCGTTATTAAAGAAGTATAATAAGTTGCATAAAGTTTATCTATCATACTCTTTTTTAGTATTTTTTTTATAAAAATTTAATGTCGCTAATGAAAAGCTTTATTTTTTTATAATAAAATCATAATGTTACTAAAAGAAAATAAAATACTTTTATTGAGACTTATCGAAAATTAAATCAACAATAAACGAGTGTTTTATTATAAAATTGTTTGAAAGAGTATCTATTAATAAAAAAAATTTGAGATGAATAAATTGGATAGTTTTATCAAGTGTCATTAGTCTAGATTTTGTTATTTTAGTTAAAAAAATAATATTTTATAATTAAGAAAATATATAATTAAAAGCTACTTAGTGGAGAATATTTAAGTGGACATTAGAGCTTGTGAATATATTAATTGAATAGTAGTGTATTATGATAATATTTTTATGAAATTAATTTATTATACATTACTTGAACTAAACATTTAAAATAATATTATATTAATAAACTAGTCAAGATCAGATACATGATAAGTGTTTCAAGAAGGAAAAAAAAATTAATGAGACAATAAATCAGAGGTAATTATGACAAAAAAAAATCATCCTCGCCAATAATAAAAATTCACATCATAAAATAGTTAATTTTAGTTATTAGATAATGTATGTTAGACAATAGCTATTATGTATATAAAAAAAACAATAGTTATTGTGAATTTAAAATAATAATGAATAAAATGAAAAAATATTTTCTCTTTTAATTTCATCTATATTTCTATTTAGCTCACAACAGAAAAAAATACTTTTACTTTATTTTCTTTTGTAATTTTTTTACATTGATATTTTATTATAATTAAACTCTTCTTTTAATAATTTAAAATTAATTAATTTTTTAAAATATAACCATATAGTTTTATTCCTTCAAACATTTATACCTATAGAAAAATGTGTCATATTTTATAATATATAATAAAGTTATCTAAAAGTAGATATTGAAATTTTTAACAACGATTTTGCAAATTACTTTTTTAATGACTTCAGTAGAAATTTCAAAAAATGAAAAAAGATTTACATAGAAAAGATATTTTATTTTAATTTTATATATTCGTCAATATAAAATGAGTTATATGTTAATAATTAGTTATATATTGTACATAATATTTTTTTGTCAATTTTTAAAATTATTTTATAATAATTATAAATAACATGAAGAGAGGATACATAAAGAAAATAGTTATTTAAGTGTAAATACTATATTTTACGAATATAAAGTAAATTTTATTAATTTTTATGGTGATTTTTATTAAATTAAATTTAAATAATAATCTACAATAAATGTTGAGTACTAAACAATACTACTATTACATTTTAAGAATGTATTATTTTCAAAATAAATATTATATTATGTATATTTTTAAGATAATTTTTAGTTTTTAAAATTATTTTGACTAATAATTACTCTTTGAAATTTAGAATCTAAAATTAGAAAATTATTTAAATTATTGTACGGGTATAAATGATAAAATATTGCATGGATATGAATAATAAAATATTGTATATAAGTTCATTTAAAAAAAAATATAATTTAACATATTTGTAAAAATGAAAATTATTTTAACTTCATTTTTTTAAAATTATGCATATTAATTTGTGTCTTTATTCTATACATTGCACGGATAAAATAAATATTTATATTCCACATAATTAATAAATTGTGCCTTATATCAATTATTTGTTTAAAATATATATTTCACTTTATTGTCTCCATCAAAATTAAAATTAATTTACAACTTTCTAAGTTTATGATTATTTTCATTTCAATATAATTTTAACATCCATGGAGTTAAGGATCATGTGAAAATAAATATTTACTTTAATTTAAGTATTTATCTTTATATTATTTTTTACTTGTAATGTAATTGGTTCTATGTTTTTATCTAAATATATATCTTATATACTATATAATAATTTATCAATAATGATTAATCATTATATAACAAATATATGTTAATTTTAAATTTTTTACAAAATATACAGTGTTTTAATATTTCATATATATAACTTATATTTTTAAAATTTTAATTTAAAAATATAATTATTTTGCATTGCACAGATAAAAAATACTAATTTTGGATAAATTAAACAAAACTTAATTGAGTGGAAGCGGGAATAGCATTAAAAAGAAAAACAAAAACAAGGAATATCTATTTTGGAACTTGAAGATGCTGTTGAGAATGACACTAATCTATTTTCGTGTTTATCCATAATTATGCTTCATTATTTAATTATTATCATAATCTTTTTGTGTGTCTGTGCTTAGAAGGCAAGCAGCATGCTTTGGTTGATTAGTTATCGTAATAATAAGGATTTAGTTAACAAGTATCCTTAAAATATTATTTACAAAATTAAAAATAAAAATATATACTCATCTTAAAAATATGTATTTTTATGTCTTTTATGCAAAAATCTATCATTATATTTAATTTTTTTCTTCTTCTAAAGTTACTATTATAAGTATTCTTAACAAATTATCTAAGAACATATATTAATAAATTCCTAATAATAATATTAAAATAATCTTTTTTGTGTGTTCTGTGCTAATTAGTGGAGGCCGTGCCTTCAACTTAACCTGCCACCTTTCCATATTTGGTTTGGTTCAATGAAACGGCAAGTTTTGTTGTTTTTACTAGATCGAGTATTTTAATTACACCTAATGATAACCCTTGTATGATAATCAATGAAGCCACGTAAGTGCTGTCATTAATTAATAATTTTTTGAATTAATGAACAAGTTCATTAATCCCTTTAAAAAATTACTTATTATTATGCCTTTCTTGGTTGCCTCATGGATTCTGATCTGAAGTCCTTTTTATTTATTAACCCTTTTTCTCAGGACTTAGAGCATCTTTATTCGAGTTATTTTGTTGGTCCTTTCTATAATCCTATATTTATCACATTTACATTCATATAATCAATGCATTATAATACAAAAAAATGTCACTTGTACGCATCTTTCGTATATTCACAGTATAAAAAACTGGCGAGACATGAAAATCAATACGCATACTTTTAATGTAGAAACATTGTTCACTATATGCGCTTCTACATTTTTAGTGTGTGCATTTCTATATGTTTTATCGTATGTAATTATAAATGTTTGGTGTGTATATTCTATATATTTTGGTGTGCGTATTTTATATGTTTTGCTGTGTGCAATTATGAATATTTAGTGTATACATTCAGTATGTTTTAGTATGTTCATTTTTTTATGTTTGGTGTGTGCAGAACTATAATTTTATTTAGGACAAATAACAAAGGAGTACTCTTGAGATTTGGAAAAATAACACTCCACCTCAAATGTGTAATGAACACCAAAAATATCTATGCCTATTGATTTTTTTATTATCCCAAAACATAAAAATGAAATATAATCACTTCATTTTGTAAGATAATTTTTGTATACTTTTTTCCTATACATTTTTAAAACATACATTTTCCTCCTTAATTTAATCTTTAATTGTTGGACATTAATGTTGTATTTAATTAATTATTAGTTAATTAGCTAGTGTTAAATGATTTATTGTGTAATATTTAGAGTAAAGAAAACTCTTTGATATGTTAAATATTAAATTCATTACACTTCTTTTACCTCATTTTTAAAACATAGATTCTCAAAAGGATAATGATAAGTTAAATTATTTATTAATTATATTCTATTATATTATGTTTATTGTTTTATTTTTTAAGTACTATTTCTTAATATTTATATATTAATTTTAAAAAAAAAATAAAATACATATAGCTTATGATAATAAAACCATTCATAAATTAAAGACATACCTTTTAAAACTTTACTACTAATAAAAAATTATCAACAATTATAATACATTGTAATAATTATTATTCAAAATATAGATATATTTTACTTATTACTTATAGAATATTAGTGTACATAAAAATTAATTAATTAAAATTGTGTATAAAGATGGATTAAAAATAAAAAAAGACATTAATGTCATAAATTAGTAGTAAAAAAAATTCATACTTTTTCTTTTAACATAAATTATTATTACTATTGTTATTTTATTTA
The DNA here is from genome assembly GCA_013621005.1 of Aeschynomene evenia. Lineage (NCBI taxonomy): Eukaryota > Viridiplantae > Streptophyta > Magnoliopsida > Fabales > Fabaceae > Aeschynomene > Aeschynomene evenia. Next base: position 10,947,256 of record CM024267.1, on the reverse strand, counting down.
AATTTGATGTGATATCAATTAGTGTAAAGATTTCTTACACATCACACTACCATCCAATTGATTCCTTCAATTTTATGTGTACGATTTTTAAATAATGAGTTATATATATTTTTTTGGTAATGCATGTTAAATATTTGATTGGATAGTTATGTAATAAAAAATTAAACTAAATTAATTAATAATTTATTTATGAATGTAGAAATAATTTATTTTGAATATCAATATATATTATATCATGTATACTTTTTTATTTTGGTAAAACAAATCTGGTAGGCAAAATTACTGATTAAGCACATTTTAACAAAAATACTAATATACATGAAAAATATGGAATTAACTAAAAAATAAAAAGATCAAAGCATAAACTATCATATTATTTAGACAACAGAAATATATATTTCAGAAATAAAGAAAAAAAATATAGTAACATCGATGAAGAGATTATGTTATTATTTTTAATATTATTAATTGTTTAGTAATAGAAAATCAACTAACAAGGGATTGGTGATATTCTTCAAATATTTGAAGTGAAATACTACTTTTGAAATATATAAGAATGAGGTGGAGTGTCATTCTTCCAAACCTAAGAGTTCATTGTTATTGACTATTTTTTAATCATTAAAAAGATAACTAATTGTTAACCTTCTATTTTTTTTTAGTTTTGAAGTATTTAATATCACAAAGAAAGAATGTATTGAAAAATATATAATAAAATCATATTAAATAGAAAAGAAAAAGAAAAAATGGTGGATTATGTTAAAAACTTGTGAAATAGAATGAAAGACAATAATTTAAAATTTTTTACTTGAATGATTACCAGTCTTACATTGGGAAGGCTGACCGTGGGCTCTCCCACCTTAATAGCTAGCTTTTGGGGTGTTGGTTCTCTCAAGGTCTTATGCTCATAACAATGATGCTTTCATTGAGAGCCGGCCAACCGAAAAGGATTACCGACGAAGGGTTCTGACCGGCGGAGGGGCTAACCGTGAAACGAGTGAAGCGTGTCGTCGAGTGAAGTGTCGTCGAGTGAAGCCGTCGGGACGCCGACTTTCGAAGGGGATGCTATGTTATGAGTCCCACATTGGGAAGGCTGACCGTGGGCTCTCCCACCCTAATAACTAGTTTTTGAAGTGTTGGTTCTCTCAAGGTCTTATGCTCGTAACAATTAAACATACAAAAAATGCACACACCAAACATAATGAAATGCACACATCAAACATATCTGTGACACATACAAAACATACAAAAATGAACACACTAAATATACAGAAATGGACGTACCAAACTCATGTAATTGCATACAAAAAAAATACAATATTACATACACCAAACATATGAAAATGATTTCCGTATGAACAGTATGCGCAACGAATTTCATGTCACGTCAATCTTTTATACGATAGATATTGAAATATGTGTATCATTGATGTACATGTAGCCAATGATAACCCCAACTTATATTATAATGAAAGCCACATGAGTGTCGTCATTAATTAATTAATTAATAATTTTTTGAATTAATTAACAAGTTCATTAATCCTTTCAAAAAAAATTATTTATTATTATGCCTTTCTTTGTTGCCTCATGGATTTTGATCTGAAGTCTTCTTTTTTTATTAACCATTTTTCTTAGGACTTAGAGCATCTTATTTTATTGGTCCTTTCTATATAATTCTATATTTATCACATTTACATCCACATAATCAATATATTATAATAAGTTAATTAGGGATTATAAGTATCTCTTAACTCTTCAATAGAAATATTCAATTTTGATTTCTACTGCCATACTATGGTTCCACATAATTATTAATTCTAAATAAAAACTTTATTGATTTATATTTTAATATCTTATTTTATTTTAAATAAAGATATGAATATTTATGTAAAATAATTTTTTAAATTAAAATATTAAAAAGTTATGTAAATATTTATGAAATAAAAAATATTCTTAATATTTCAAATACATTGCATGATTAACAACAAAAATACATGATTGAAATACGACAAACGCTAATAATATTGTAGAATTGAAATATTGCAATATAACTAAACCTTAGTTAACGTGCACAATGAAATTGCCATATATGTTCTACTAAATTTTCTCTTAATTGTCGAGGTTTTTGCTTATCACGAAGTTGGACATTCCTTTGAATTAACTTCAATCTCATATCGAGCTAAATTTTTCTCTCCTAACTCTGATTGAGAGATATGCCTTTTGACCCATCATCGTAATCATTATGAAGTTGAGCCAAATTTTCTGCATACACGTCACTTTCATCCTTAACAATAATATTATACAATATGATGTATGCTTTCATTATGCTCGCAAGATTCTTTTTCTCCCAGAGTCGTGTTGGAAAACGTATAATTGTGAAGGGAGCATGTAATATTTGGAATGCTCGTTTCACATCCTACTATTGGCATTCTTGATATTGTGCAAATAATTTTCTTATCACCTTGAGGTCGAGAAATTATTTTGATAAATGTTGGTCATTCAGAATATATATATTTTATTCGTAAAATTACCCATCATATAATTGGTACCATTAACACTGTATTTTATCTTCAGAGCTTGACCATTCAAAAGCTTATACAATTAATTTTATAATGTATAAATTTTCATAAACTTTTTTGGTAGAAATTAATTAATTTTATACAATTAATTAATTTCTACAATTTTGTGCCAAAAAAGAAATATTTCTGGGTTGCTATCATTTTTGGGCCTTTTTTGCTCAAATCATTTTTGGACCTTACTTTGAACCTGAAACACCCTAATTCGTTATGCACATATATTAGGTTGTTAGTCCAAGATTTGACTAATCATTGCCAATTGGTCCAAGAGTGTCCTTTTTGTCTTTTTTCAGTTGGAAGTTTAATAGTGTCGGTTTTGGATTAATACATGATGGAGGCTTATAAGGGAAAAGAGATGACATGTGAATTTGAGGGTAGTTCGAACCTCCAACATGGTTTAAATCACAAGATGTACCAAACCATCAATAATGTTTTTATGTGGAGTTGAAAGTGAAAAAAAGAGAGTATAAAGTGGCGGCACTATAGTCAAGAAGAGAAATGAAAATTAGGGCTTCAATATTACAAGATAACTCATTAGCTAGGGTTATTACAAGAGAGGTGTAGATTGGGTCATACTCTTGCAGCCCAATAGAAAAATCAAATTAAATAAACTACTTAAAACATGAGCCCAAACAACTAAAAACTAAAGAAAGAATAAAAAAACATGGACTATTACAAATAAGGGATTTATGTATTTTTTTTTTATGAATTTTGTATTTTATTATGCCCCGGTTTCGAACTTCTGGTTGAACCTCTAATTAAATTGGTTGACTCTCTGAACCTTTGAACCTTTTCCTTGGTCGGTTTGATGTCCCGTCCAATTTTTAGAACCTTCTTAATGCGCATACTGTTCACGCGCGGATCCGTGAGAATGAGCACACAAAACACGTGTTTTTCATTTTTTTCCCGTTTATATATTACCTGATTGTATTGTGGATAGTACGTTGTATGTATATTATGTTGTATACCTAACATTGCCCATTAAGATAATGATAGAATAATTTTAGAAATATTTAATGTTTGATGTATTGTACATTATTACCATTATCAATATCATCTATCATATTAAATTTTTTATCTTAATTTTGCTCTTTTATAAGAATATCAATGAAAAAAATTAATATTATATAAAATTTTTAAATTAACATATATTAATAGAAAAATAAAAAGTGGAAAGTGAACACTTATAAGAAGCACTAGAGATTATTTTGTCCAAAGCTTGTGGGTTTCCTTGATTTTCTTTTCCTACCTATAAAGGTACCAATGGTACAATTTGTGTGTGTGGTATTAAGTCCTTGCAACAATGTGTATTCTTTCCTTTATTATTCTCTTTACGCGTGTTCTCCATGAAATGAAATTGCTATCACCTGCTTTACATATCAACTGTTCCTCAGAGTTTGAAAAAATCTTTTTCTATCTAACCTAAAATCTAAAGCCGTAGAAGACATGGGAAAAGAAAAAAAGAAAAGGAAAAGGGAAAAATGTCACCAAATTGTAACATGTTTTGTGCTTTTAAAAGTGTAATTCAGCCAAACCCCTTTCGTTTTATGGTAATGGAATCGCATCTAATTAAAAGTTATTCCATTGACTTCATGTCTTCATGAGACTCATGGATGGACGAACCCTAAAAACAGTTGAGATCTCAGCTAATCACGCCACCTTCGTCTGTTGAGTCGGTAACATTAAGGGTCACTTTAGATAAGGATAGAAGTTACTTTTTTAACTTTTGAATTATGAAAAGTCATTTCATTAGTGTTTGACACAATTTTCACTATTAACTTGTGACTTTTCAAAAAGTTATTTTAGATGCTTATGGAGAAGTTAAAAAGAATGACTTCTTCTTCTATAAAAGATCTTCTTCATCATTCCTTCTTTATTAAAAATAAAAATAAAAATAATTTTATCATTATTAGTTCACTCTTACAAAAATGTATATGTTTTTTATTAATGTTTAAAATTTCTCTTTTATAAAAAAATTATACCTTTTGAAGTTATTTATCCAAACACTACAACTTTAAAATAAGCACTTATGTAACTGAAAACCCAAACATAAAATAACTCATTTATAAGCTACTTTTACTGTAAGCACTTGTATTATAAGCTATTTCTCTAGAAGAGCTTAATTAAATTGTTTTTCCAAACTGATCCTAAGCTTATTAGCTTGGTGTTGCGACTTCTCAAGAACAGAGGTCAATTTATGTATTTGGTAAATTTAAAAAGTTTAGATACTTCTAGTTCTAACTTTTAGGGTCAGTTTGGGTAAACAACTTATTTAATTATTTAAACTCTTATATAAAAAGAACTTATGATAAGTAACTTATGAATAAGTTATTTTGTATGTGGATATAAAATAACAAAAAAATTTATTTCAATTATTTTAAAAAATGCTTCTAGAAAGAATCAAATATTCTGACTTTTCCAAAAGCACTGAAATAACTTATGGAGAAGTCATAAGTTACGTTATATAACCAAACAGGACAAAGTAACCTATAATAAATCAGAAATTAAAAAAAAGTCAAAAATACTTTGATTCAAACGTGCCCTTAAGAGAGTTAAGGTGCTTTTAAGGGTATATGTGTTTTTTAAAATTGGCTTAATCTCCTAGTTTTATTTTCATATTAATTGTAAAATATTCTTAAAAGATTATGAGGATGTCTAACTCAAATAACTAAGAGGGAGTTTGGTATGAGGTAATCTGTATAGATTACCAGTAATTTTGCAATTAAATTACTTGATAATTCAGATTGATTCATTTGTTTTGACAAAGATATTGGTAATGTGGATTACCTACCTCCAAAGTGGTAATGTGGATTTTCAGGTGGCAGTCTGAATTACCACTCCTAGGTAATCTTCTAATTTATTTTATTACACCATTACCCATATAATAAAATACACTACTAATCCTAATTTTATAATTTTTTAACATATGCTGTTGCTTGGTACGAGCAATACACTGCTGCTTGGTCCATCGTGCCCGCCCTGCTGCTCCACCCCTGATGAACGCGGCCGCACCGCCCCTGCTGCTGCTTGGTACGAGCATTCATCTACTTGTTGTTCATCATCTCTTCTTCTCCCCCAAAAAAGGTTGTCTCGTGGTGTTGTCATCTTGGTAATTAAAGAGAAAAGTAGGGGCAATGATTGAAATGACGTCACCAAGATAAGCTTGGTTTTTTTTTAAGTTTAGGCATTTTATTTTTTATGTTGAACTAGTTGCAAGAATAATTTTTGTTCGTTTTTTTAGTTATTGCATTTGATTTTTTATTTTGAACTATTTACCAAACTATTTCTTGTTGGTGTTTTTTTTAATTTATTGTGTTATATTTGTTTTTTCTATGTTGCACTCTTTGCAAGAATATTATAATTATTTTAATGAATTTTTATTTTTAATAAATAATTATATTAATATCCAAATTGAAAAATATTGATATTAAATTCAAAATATAATTATATTTGATTAATTCATTTTATAATTATTTAGAGGGTATTATAGTAATATATATAGATTACCTTGTAACGTGGATAATATACCAAACAAGGTAATGTGGATTACCAGTAATCTTATTTGTATATACCAAACAAGGTAATGTGGATTACCGGTAATTTAATTGGAGGTAATCTATCTGCAAGGTAATCTAGATTACCGGTAATCTTCCTCGGTAATGCACCAAACGTCCCCTAAATGTCATATTATAGTTCAAATTAAATCTCACATAAAACTTATAATTCTTCTTGATGTAAGACTTGGGGTTAAATCCCAACTATAAGAGTTAGCTCTATATATGATAATATTATAGATAACAAAGTTACTTACAATTTCAATCAACATTTTATGGATTATTGTTCCCTAATTTTGCTACTTTCTCATTTATAATTTCTGTAGGAATCGAAGGGTAATGTTATAGTAAAGATGAAGATGTTACGACTTTAATCCTATTATTAGCTTAGGGGGGAAATCGGCTTTGAAGAAAATATGCATGATATAGATATAGCCAAAAATGTAAATGTTGAAACTCCAACTTTTTGAGGGACATAATAAACCGATAATATTGGTCGTAAAACGTAAATATATTCGACTAGTATTCAACGTGTGTTATACTTAATATAAAACATGTGTTATACCTATTATAAAATGTGTGCTATTATACCACACGTTAGATACTAATTGAACATATTTATGTTCTACGACAAACACTATTACATAGTAAACTCCTTCTTATTCAAGTTGGAGAAAAGCTTACACAAAAAAGTTTAAATTATGATCACGAGATCAGACACAATTGGTATTTAATTGGACTCCTTAAACATCTAGTCAGGAGTTTGATTCCTAACGGTGTGTATAAAGAGGGTCTCATGGTTAAAGGTTTAGCCCCCTTATGATGGAGCTATCGTTTCAAAGGAATTAAAATTAATTATTGCGGTCGACGATGAATACCCTAATCAATAAAAAAAGTTTAAATTATTATAAATTAATAATAGTAGTTGATTTCCAATTATTATATCTTCGTGTGTCATAAAAAGGATTGGTCACTACTAAGGCATGTTTTTCAGAAATCAAATGATTTAATTTAGAGGCATTAATGTGCGTTTGATGCAATGAAAGTGACATGCACCACCCTTCCGAATACACCGTCCAAGCTGCTGAAGATGACGAAATCCGTCATTCATGCACGGAATATGAATAATTATGCCATAAATTGACTTATGAACCTTACAACAATTCCAAGTGGCCCTTTTTTCTATCACCAAATTTCATACCATTCATCATCAAGAAGAATCTATAATTAAGAGCCTCTCAATTAAAGCTTTTTCCTACGCAACGTGCACAACAAAAACATTAGGCACATCTAGTCAAGGTTCCTCAAGCAAAGCCAATACTTACTCAATAATGTTTGTAAATGCGTCAAACTAATATCTAATATATGTTATACATAATATGTAATATGTGTTATATGTATAATACACGTACATATAATACACATTTCATATTATATATAGCACATGTTGGATACTAGTTGAACGTATTTCTGTTGTACGATAAATATTATTGATACTTATTAATTCGAGCTTCTTAAATACTTAATCCAATATTCATTATGAAATAATGTATGTATGAAGAGTTGGAACAAAGGACAAATTCTTTTGTATCATGTTTGGTTTATGAAGCATAAATTTAACACAAATGCTTGAGACACAACAAAAAATCAGTCAAAACAGCCAACAAAGCCCATTTAGCACTTTATGGCCCAAATAACACTTTTAATCATGAGTATATTTTTAATGGATTGAGTGATTGTGGCCCAAATTCCTATTTGTTGACTGTTTTGGCTGGTTTTTTGTTGTGCCTCTAGCAATACTCTAAATTTAAACAATTTTCTAGATATTGTATACATCTTTACTTGTATTTTTTGTACATCTATATATATAATTGAGATGAAGACGGGAGACAAAATCCTTTTTACAATAATATCATTGTCTTATGGTGGTTCAGTAGCGGTCAGTGATATGGTGGGGCATGGTCCGATGAGGGTCAATAATATCTTTTTATTTTTTATGTTCATTTTTCTCCATTCATACAAATAAACACAGTATAGAGACAATTCATTTTTTTGTATCGTCTTTGTCTCCATGTATCTATCTCTCAGTCTTCATCAATCCTTCAATCTAAATGCAGCCTATGTATCATATTTGGTTTATAGGGGCGGAGACAGTTTTCTATAATTGTCACTGTCTTCACTTGTAATTTTTGTACATCCATGTAGTTGAGACAGAAAGTCTAGGATGAGAGATAAAAAACTTTTTATAATATCTTTATTTGGTGGTGATCCGGCGGTGACAGGTGACTCGATGAAAGTCAATAATGTCATTTTATTTTTATGTTTATTATCTTCATTAATATAAAAAAAATGCGATAAAAAGATAATCATTTTTTCTGTATATTATCTCTGTCTCTACGTCTCTATCTCTATTCGTCTCTATCCACCCTTCAATTCAACACAACCTAAGAGAGTTCACATATCGAAATAAAATAATTATTGCTGTCGTGACCACGAATATTTGGAAAAAAATTATTATGACGAAAAAAAAAAAACATAGTTGAAGTGAATATTATTACGAGGGTGGTGCATGCTTTTCAGAAAGTTAATATGAACCATCTTCCTTCATGAAGCTACAAATTAAAGAGCTATTCATTAGCCAGTGTAAAGTCACATCCCCTACGAAAGAGTCTTTTTCCAATAGTAATTAATTTTAAGAAAATTGACAAGCTGATGTTTTTTCCAAACTTAACAATAATGAACAAATTTTTCCTTTCTTGGTGATTAATTCAATATTGAAATTATGTGTCTAATAAATCAAATAAGCTTAATTTGTCCAATTCTTCTTAAGTACTGGTAACTTTGTTAACCAAACCAAAGCGATATAATCTACTTTCATAATGAAAATTAAACCAAACTCTTCTATTTGCAGACAGACTCCAAATTTTTACACTACGGAAAATGTTAATATACTCACGTACGCTTGGGTGAATTCTACACATAATATAATATAATCAACTAATAATACTACTATAATATTTATATAACTATAATTTTAAATTATATTTTGAATAATTCTATTAGGTGTATGATTCCTATTGATGAACCCATAACTATTTACTATAGCTAATGTTAGCAGGGGCAAAAAATTACTCGAATTTTAATATATTTATTTTAATATTAATATAATTATTTTATTAGATTTTTATATTTATAAAATAATTAAATTAATATCAAAATTTAAAATATTAAGATTAAATTGATATTAAATTAAAAATATTAGGATTAAAGTAATTATTCACTCTAAATTTTACAATGAAAAATTTAAAAAAATTGTACACTTATATATAACATATTATCTATTATAGTATATAAATAACTAATTAAATATAAAATTAATAAATATTATTAAATAAAATGTTTAGAAAACATTAAAAAAAAACAATTAAAACTATTTTAAAAAAATTAAAAAAAGTCAGGGGAGCCATTGCCCCCTTCTCATATATGTGGCTTCGCCCTGAATGTTAGAATGTGTTTTGACTTTAAGTGATGTGGTCTCATAATTCTTTGCCTAACCAGAAATTTAGCAACATATTTTCAGGATCATGTTAATCACAACCAGATTTTCAAAAAATATGTTTTGATTTTCATGACTCATTGCAGAAATCAAATATCTACTCCATCAACAAATGTATTACATAAATTAAAATATCTTTATTTATTTACTGTGTACAAGATAGAAAATATAATACAGAATAAAAAAATAACATATTTATTTAGTGTAAATACATACAAGACAGACTGTATTTGTATTGTTTTTCAGTATTTTGTGTCTACACTCTGAGATACACAAAATACGAGCGCTAGTACAAGAATTTTAATGAAATTTTTATTCCAAAAGTAACCCTGTTGTTTTTCCATAATTTCACCTCTGCCCTTCTCATTTTTACCAAAATCTCAAAATAAAATTTTGTACAAATACAAATATAAATTTATTTTGTACACACTAAAATAAAAATAATATAAAATACACAAAATTTATTATAATGTACTATATTACACTGTATTTCTGTACTGTATTATGTCAACTTTGATTCTTTGAAAGAAACACTAGCTAGCTAAGTTATTTGTGTGCAAATAATAAAGATAATGTAGACATACTAAAGAAATCAAATTGTTAATTCAAGATCCTAAACAAAATCAAAATGCTAATTAACCTTTTCTATTTGTAGACACACTCAGTATGATAACTAATTATAATATAATCATCACCGTCGTCTTTTATTTTGCCCCACCACATTAATATATTATAGTTGCCCATACAATTTTGTAGCCATGTATCAACTCGTGTATAATAATCTAATAATATATGAACAAGATTTAAAAGTTTGGTTTATATTTTGAAATATAGATAGATAGATGGTGATGGGAGTCCCCATAGTGAAGTAAGATCTTTGTTTCTTGTGTGATTGAGTCATCATTCACCCCTTTCTGCTAGTAGGTGGGGTTGGTTTTTAGGTTTCTAGACCATAAACCAGTGGTCGTCACTCGTGGGAGTACATTTTGGACTAAGTTTTCTTAATTTGGTTTTAAAAAATACTATTTTTTTTTTCTCATTCTTAATTCCTACCTACTTATTATAGAGGAAGAGATATTTTAAAGTACATAAGAAAAATAAATAATATTTGACGTACAACAAAAATATCAATTTGTATCCAACGTGTGTTATCCATGTTACAGGATGTGTGCTATACGTATAGCACATATATATATAGCACACATCCTGTAACATGGATAACACACATTGGATACAAATTTGACGTATTTCTGTTATACGCCAAACATTATTATAAGAAAAACTGTGATAAAAATATGAGTATAAACATGTTGAATATTCATTGAGTAAATTTTAACACAAAGTCTTTAGTAATAATATTTTTCTAGTTAAAACAGTAGGTCCAAATAACATTTTTAATTATGTGTATTATTTTAGTGGACTGAGTAATTTAAGCTCAAATTCCTATTTTTAGCAATTTTTGCTGGTATAATTTTGTACTTGTACCCCTAATAAAACTTCAAATTTAAAAGGTTAAAAGTTTTAAAAAGAAAAAGAAAATTTACTGTTTACAATAACTATTTATCAAGAATAACACCAAAAAAAAAAAGTAATTGGAGCATTTCAAAAACAAAATTGGAGATGCTCTTAATTTAGCTCAAGTGACCTATCCCTTAATCCTTGAGAAGGAGGTTAATGCCATTGTCATTTTTTTTTCCTATTAATCAAGTACAATTATTTATTTTCTTCGTACTCCAATGAACACTAGCCAACTCACTCTATCACATAAATTACTTATCTAATTTTAATAACCAATATTTTAAGTACATTTGTTAAAGTTGGGGAAAAACAAAAGCAAAATTTAAATTAAAGTAGTGTTTGTTCGGATTATCTTTTTATGAATAAAATTAAAAATTTAACTTCTAAATACATTTTTTATACTATGGGATCCAAAGACAAACTCGTAAACAAAAGAGATTGATTTAGTGTCACCCAAACTCGAAAGAAAAGAGCCTTATTAAAAAATTTTCAAATCTAAAAAAAATTAAAATGAGTACCACCAAAAATAATTTCACAACAAAGAAACTTCTAAATACACCCTTTTCTTAAAACAACATCAATCATCCTTGGATCAGACATACATCAGATCATTCCCAATAATAGAATGATGAACAAATCAACCCACAACTATTTAATTTTTGAATATATTATAACCTTAAATACTCTTCTTTCTCTATTCATCTATGAATTCATTGGTTAAATTGAAAACTCTACTTGAAAGTTAAAACCAATAACAACTACGTTTGGATTAATGTTTCATCACACAATTTTACGTTTCATTTTCTCGAATGATATTCCTTTCCGTTTGGCTTCTTTTTCTTCTTTTCCATCAACGTTCAATACGAACCAAATGTACGTTTACCAAAAGTATTATTGAACTTGCTTCATCATTCAATTTAGATAACCGTTGGGAATTTATTATGGCCAAATTATTTTTTCTACCAACTATATCCTTTTTCATACTCTTTTTTCTTTTTTAAAAAATGGTTCCTCCATGTTTTAACTACTACAATAAATTTATTTGTTAAAATTTATTCATATATTTTAATTTTAATTATTTTAAAATTAATATAATTTAACTTAAAATAAATATTAATATTAATTTTATACTTTCTAAAAATTGTACATATCTATATTTTTTATTTTTTAAATCATAAGAAAGCAATATAAAGAATGATGCAAATTATGTTCTTTTTAGTAATTTTATATTCTAACGTAATTTTAGTTAACATCATCCAAACATTATTCATTTTCTCAAAATCACGTTTGACAAAAAGTATCCAAACACAAATTACATTAGCCCCAATCCAATTTTGATCAAAATTAATTTTACAAAAGCACATTTGTATCAACATCCGTTTACAAACGTTAACAAATATATTACATTAAATGTGCAATTGGACCAAATATTATATTTCCTAAATCAATAGAAACCTTTGAGTGTTGCCAAACATTGAAGACACTGACCCACTGAATCCAAACCCCATCACTAATTCCAAGTTAAGTAAACTAATAAAAACAAGGATTTAGTTTCCATATACCTACTATTTAAACTGTTATCCAATATAAATTCAAGAAAATGGTAAATCATCTTTAAAGATCATTAATTATAATAAGAGATTTACTTGATTAATAATAAAAAAAATACTCAGTCAATAAACTTATTTGACAATCTTTTGATAAAAAATAAATTTAGTTGAGAAGTTAGATTTTAGTAGACTAAGTGATTGTGGTCCAAAATTTTTATATTCTTATTTTTTAAATAACAACACTCTTATAATAATCATTCATCATAATTTGGTATCAATTATCAATTTCTATTGACTGAATGTATAAAATAAGAGTAGGAATGCTACATTAATCATAAAATCAGTCATTATACATAATAATTCAACTTTTTAAAACTTTTAATCCAATTTTTAAAAATGTCGGATTAATGTATAATATTAAAAGTTGGATTAATAGTTTTAATAAGTTAAGTTATTACATATGGTGATAGTAATTAATTTTATGATGTACAATGAATATTTTTCATAAAATAATTTATATTATATTGAAATTAATCAATAATAAGTTAATAACAATTTGAGGCAGAATCTAATTTTTATTTATGTATTTATTTATTTATTTACCTTAAAGGCAATCACTGAGTCCACTTCAAGTCTCAACAAACGTGTGAGGAAAAAAAAAAAAAAAACCCTGTTTAGAGAAACAACTTAAACTGCAAAGAAAAATACCATGAATTTGAAACCATATGAGTGCCTAAAAACTCACACGTTGCTATCTCTTTCCCTTTGTACAATTGTGCACAATCTTCTCCCACAATCTCGCAGCACCCACACTTCCTTCTTTCCCTTTGCTCTAAAAAAAACAAATCTTGCTCAGATTTTCTCATCATCCTGCCACTGATTTCGCTGTCTCCAAGTGGGGAGAGTCCACCTTCAAAACAATGAATCTTTGATGTGTGCCCAATTGTTTTTTTCAAGCCATTAATATGTCTTCTTCTTCAGCTTCTAATTTGGTTTGCAGTTTTCTCTTGACATAAAAACAAGGCCTTTTTTGTTTTAATTTGATGGGTGAAAAGAGCCTTGTTATGCTTAAAACCCATGTTGGTTCATTCAACATAAGCTTCGTGAATGATTTTGTATATGGGAACATGTTGTGGGCCTTTGGTTCTCTGCGGATTCTCATTTGCAATTGGGTAGTTTATTTGTTTGGGTTCATACTCAGGTTTGGTGAATTTTCTTAACTTATTTTTGTTTGGTGTTTGTGATTGCAGGGTAAAGTGAATAATGCTTTTTGTTTATTTGGTTTCAGGTTTCTTCATCTGGGTGATGCAAAAAATGAGGTTATTGTTCAAACACTACAAGCTGATTATGAGTGTAATGGGTTCTCAGAAGAACTTGCTAGTTTCCTGTTTTGGAGTGAAGATGTTTATGAAGGAGGTGGAGAAAGAGAAACAGAGAGCTCTGTTTTCATGGAAGATTGTGAGAATATAAAAGAGGAAACAGAGTGCTCTGTTTTCATGGACTCTGATATTCATGAAGATAGTGAAGAAACAGAGGTATATGCAGAGAATTCTGTTTTGAAGGAGAATGATGTTGGAAGAGAAGGAGAAGAAGATGAATCTGATTTCACAGAGAATGGCTCTTCTAACTCTTCTGTTGGTGAAGATGGTAAGAAAATAAATGAAGATGAAACAGAGTGCTCTGTTTTCAAGGAGAATTTCTCTCAAGTTTATCATGATAGTATTAAAAGAGAAGAAGAAGAGGAAACAACAGAACCTGTTTCTGTGGATTCTGATTCATATATTCATGAATGTAACAAAAAATTAGATGAAGATAAACCAGAGAGCTCTAGTGTCCATGGAGATGCCAATAAAATTATAGATCAAAATGAAGCAGAGATCTCTGTTTTCATTGAAACAGAGCCTAATGTTCATGATGATAGTAAGAAGAGAGAAGAAGAAGAAGAAAAAGAGGATCCTTTTTTTGTTGAGACTGAGTTGGAAAAAAGCACTAGCAAATGTCAATACATGTCAGGAAAAGATACCATTAGTGGGTTCATGGAAGAACCTACAGCCATGAGCTTCAGTTTTAGGGAATTTTACATGGGTCCAGATGTTTTAACCTTTTCCAATAATTCATGTGCCAACACTAAAATTATTGCCGACAAGAATTTCTCAGTGCTTGATTCAGAGGACTCTGTAGTAGTAGAAGAAACAGAGTACTCTGTTCCAGAACAGGTTCTCACACCTTCTAATACTGATACCCCATTTGGGTTCGCCAGCGAGGCGTTTGGTGGAACTGATTCATCAGATGAAGAAGATGTCCTTTTCAATGAGAGCTCGGTGGCGTCGGATTCGGAGTCAGAATCATCTTCCTCAAGTGGCTTAATTTGGGGTAATAGTAATAAAATTGAGGACTCAATTTCATATCAGTTTCTGGGTGGTAAGAGTGTTGATGAAGGATTTGAGTCTGAGATTCTGAAGCTTATGCTGAGAGAGGAAAAAACTGAAGGTGTTTTTGATGAGAAGCAATTTTCATGTGATGAGTATATAGAAATGGATCCGAGGAAGAGCAAGAGTCTCAAGTCCATGAAGAATGAACATGGTTTAGGAGGTGTGGATCATCAAAAAGAGAGTGGAAAACATGAAGAAAATGGATCAAGGATTGGATTGAACAAGAGTGAGGAAGCTAAGTGGGAAGAGGTTTCGAGTGAATCGGATTCCGATGAGCATGATTATGAGGATGATTTTGAATGGGAGCATGATGATTTGGTGGAGCAATTGAAATTGGAGTTGAGAAATGCAAGACAAGGAGGATTAGCCACAATTTTAGAGGAGGAAGAGGGCGGCGACGGCGACGACGACGGCGATGAGGAGAAGGTGATGGAGTCTCCAAAAGTGGTTGAAGAATTTGAGGCATTGAAAATTGAAGAGAAGGTTGAATACAAAGACCAACTTGATGAGGTTGAGAAAGTTTACAAGAGTTATGCAGAGAAGATGAGGAAACTTGATATCTTGAATTACCAGACCATGCATGCATTAGGTGAGAACTTAAGAACCAAATTTTAACTTCATTTTTCTATGTTGAATTAATTCCTCTGCCAATTAGAACATTTTGGATTAGAATTAGAACAATTTCAATGATTTTGTTGCTAAGTTGTTCATCTTGTTTGTTGCTTGAAGATTAAAACATGAAGTCTTGTTTAGTCTTCTTCACTCTTCACACTTTACTTATCACATATGCATAATAGATAGTTTTTTTTTTTTTTTGTCTAATTAATTTCATAATTTTTTTAATGACATAATCTTTTTTCTTGGTGAACTCTTGTCACATAAAATCATATTTAAGATAATTTTTTCTAAATAATTTGTTTATACAATCTCATCATGGTGGGGCATCATTTTACACCCTTCAAATCTTGCATAATTATGTGCACATAAAGCTATTCATATCTTGTTTATTTCCCATCAATAATGGCTCAGATAGTGACAAGTATGCACCATAATTTTTTTTTGAATTCCATTATAAAGCTAGCTAATCTTTTTTTCCTTTTTACATAGGGTCTTCTTTATTACAATTAAAAAGACATTAAAATTGTCGGTGATAAGAATTCATTCACCTAGTTTTAAGAGCATAACATAAAGCAATAATGCTACATATACATGAGAAATACGTCCATCAAATATCCAATGTGTGTTATATATGATATGGGATGTGTGTTATTTGTATAGCACATGCACATATAGCACACATCTTATATCATGTATAGCACACGTTAGATATTTGATGAACATATTTCAGATGTATGTCTAGCATGATTGTAGCATAAAAGCATTCAATAAAGTTGAAGTAACCTTCAAATAATACTTTTTGAGTATTGACTCTGATTAAGTTTCTAGTATTGTACTCTAAGCAAAGAAAACTTGTTTACTTAGCAATAATCATATGTTACTAAGTACTAACTCATCTTCCTTGCCTAAAACTGATAGGTCTAATTCAACTAAAAGACCCTCTTAAACTAATCTCAATACCAAAATCCACCTCCACCTATGGTGCAAAGCCTATAATAGCTCAGAATTTGTGGCCAAGAAAAGCATCAAAGAACACAAGTGATCCAATTCTTAAATTTGTTGATGAACTTCAAAGAGACTTGGAATTGGTCTATGTTGGGCAAGTTTGTCTCTCATGGGAAATCCTGTGTTGGCAACACATGAAAGCACAAGAGTTAGAACAATATGAGACACAAGATGAGGGTCATAGGTATAACCTAGTTGCTGGTGAGTTTCAGCTTTTTCAAGTTCTAATGCAAAGGTTCATTGAGAATGAGCCATTTCAAGGCCCAAGGATTCAAAACTATGTCAAGAATCGATGTGTCATTCGCAACCTTCTCCAAGTTCCGCCCATCAAAGGTGAAACAACTTTCTTTTTAGCTATTTTTTTAGTTTTCTATGATTTATACAATAATTTTAAGTGGACAATGAAAAACTAGCCCATGTAGCCAATGTGTCTATTTTGGCTTTGGTTTTGGCCCAAATAATCATTGGGATTGTAATGGGTTGAGTAATTATGGCTAAAAATCTCATTTATTAGCTGGTTGGGCTGGTTTTATATTGTTCATTTAGTATCATCTTAATTTATATTTGAGTTTTTCTGGTAGATTTTAGTTAGGGTCCTATAATTTAACAATTCTCAGTTGGAATTCTATATTTTAGAAACGTATACGGCCATTAATACCAGGGATACAATGAAAATTGTATAATACTTGTACAACAATTATATCTATCATTGAATTATAATATGTATTTATAATATAATACAATCTAATGGTAAATATGATTATTGTACAAGAATTATACAATTTTTATTGTACACATAACATTCCTGATATATGAAAAAGAAAATCTAATTTAATTCTGTATGTACTTCGATTGATAGGTAATGTATACATCTTTTATGTAATGACGTACATATCGTATGATTTATAATGTACAATATTTAAATGTAAATCAATATTTATTGCTTTAGAAATAATTTAGTAAAATCACTGGACTCATTTACTATTAAAAGTCATATTTAACAGAATATTGTCTATAGAATTGTGTAGAATATTTTGTTAATTCATACTTTCTTTATTTTTTTTATTTGTTTACTTCAATATTTTTTCTATTTTACCCTTAATTAAGTTTTAATGATTGAAATAATTAAAAAAGAATCATGGAAGAGAGAGAATATACTAATCAGAATAATGTAGTAAAATACACTATTTTTTTTTATTAATTTTGAGATTATCTCAATCATTATCTAAAAATCTATGAAAATACTAGATGGACAAATAAAAAAAAACTGAGGAATTATATTTTTATGACAGTAAAAATAAGTTGAAGGATGTGATTGAATGATATAGGAATTAAATTGAAATTATTTTAACTTATAGTAATCCAATAAAAATTTAATTTAATTATAAGAACTCACTGATTAGTTAAACTTTTCAATTCGCAAACACAAATGCTTGAAGAACAACAAAAAATCAGTCAATAAAGTCCATTTAGCATTTTATGGTCCAAATACCATTTTAATCATGAGTATATTTTTAATGGGTTGAGTGATTGTGGCCCAAATTCATATTTGATCGTTGTTTTGACTGTTTTTTTGGTTATGCCCTAGCTCATTTGCAAAACTCAAAAACTGTTTTTTTATTCTTATTAACTTTTTAAAGGTTATCTAAACATAGGAAATTATTTGTTCCTTTTATATTACTGATTGCAGGCTCAATTGAGATTCTGATTTTGTTTGTGATTGCTTTGCAGATGATAGCATGAAGGATAGGAATATAACTAAAGAGGATGAAGAGGTTCCTATTGGAAGTGGAAGGCTAGCAGATATCATAAAGGAATCTATGAGGGTGTTTTGGGAATTTGTCAGAGCAGATAAAGATTATGGGAATGTGATTCTTAAAGTTTCTCGGCAAATGGGAAATGATCTCAAAGATCCTGCAATTTCAGTTCTTCTAGAGGATATTAGAACTCAATTACCTAAGGTATGTTTGTTTTGACAAAGAAAGCATAAAGTAAAGATAGTAGAGTTAGTGTTAATAAATTACAAAGTTGGGTTGCATTTTGCTTTGCAGAAGGAGAAGAGACTTAAGGACATTGTGAGAACTGGTAATTGCATAGTGAAGAAGTTCCAAAAGCACCATGAGGATCAACTTGATCATGAGCAACTTGTAGCTCAGGTTGGGTTGAGATTGATTTCAAGGGTCCTAAGCATGTCAAGATTCAGAAAAGAACAATTAATTTGGTGCCATCACAAGTTACAAAGAATCAATTTTTTGAGCAGGAAAATCGTTCAGGTGGAACCATCTTTTTTGCTTTTTCCATGTTGATTAATAAATTATGGAATCACTCTCATTTATGCGAGGATAAAATAATTTTTCAAGATACAAAAATGATAATATAATTCCTCAATCTCTAACATGATGGATATAGTAATTTCTCAAGATACGAAAGTGATAATATGATCTTTTAAAATTGAAATTTTAGAATGACATAGTCCTTTAAGATTGAAAATTTAGGACAAATTGAGGATTATGTCATCCTAAATTTTTAATCTTGAATGATGATATTATGAGCAAATCTTGAGAAAAGTTATGTTATCATTTTTATATTTTGAGAAACTATTTTGTCTCTAATAATAATAATGTTGAGGGACGGGTGATTACTCTAAATTATGCCACAAGCATTTCCTTTCTTAATTTGTAGAGATATATACTTTAATTTACCACAGAAAATGATATACTAGTTAAACTTATACATAAATTAAACTCATTCACCTCGTAGAAGGCTCATTGTATATAAATATAGATATAGATAAGCTTTAAGCTTATTTGTACACCATGATTATATAATAAAATGGCACGTTCATGGAAATTTCTTTTGGTGTCAAATTTGTTTCAACGTCATAGTGTGTAATTGTTTACTAGTATAGCCAATTGCCCAATTTAATGTAAAGTGTGAGTTGTGACCCTTTACTTTATTTTTATCTTTTACGACTTAATGGAATAAATTTTAACATGATTACTCTTTACTAAAAGTTTGCAAGTTAATTCGTATGCAACAACCGCTAACACTGTTAGGAAGATGTACAAGTTACATGTAAGTTAGAAAATGGTGAAGTAGAAAGAGGAAAATGAAAGATTTTGTTCCCGGCAAATTTAACCATTCAAGATATTTTTGATAAAATAATCTATGGAAGATTGTTTAAATGTAGTAAAATGCACCAGTTATGTATGTAATAAAATGTTCTTTGGCTCGATCTCACAGCTGATATAGTTTGTCATACTTAAATAATCTTCCACAAGTTATTTTGTGAAAAATATCTTTAATGATTAAATTTGTCAGTGACAAAATCTTTCATATTTCTTTTTGGTACTTCTTTAAAAAATTAGACGTTGAAATATTAACACCACATCGTAGGAGTAAAGTTAAATTTTACTGTTTATTTACATAATAATAAATTGGACCATACTACGGTGCATTCATTTTTTATTGCATTAGTTTGCACTCGTTTTTATAATATAATAGGAACCTTATACGTGGAGGACTCTTAAGAGCATCTCCAATGCGGATTGCAGGGAAGATGCTCTATCTCTGTTGCAAACTTTTCAAAAAAAGAGAGAGGCACAACACGTTGGAGCAGAGATGCAAAAGAAAGAATGAGACATAACTCGTTCAATTGAGATGAGTCCCTTTGAATAGGGATTTGGATGAGAAAATATTTTTTTGACATATTGCTTAAATTTAGGTTTTTTACAAGTAAAAAAAAAACATATCAAATTTCACAAACATTGATGAATGATCCTTGTAGTTGTTGCAATATAAAGTTGATGTTTAACAAAAAGAATTATAATTTCTATCTATAAATATACATCATTATCACTCTTATATTTTCACAATTCATTCTACGTACTCATTTTTTAATTTCTTCTATATAAACTCTACTCATATATTTTTTTCAACAAATAGATCCTAATTGTAAAGGATAAAGATTAGTTTGTTTGATTCTTAGGCTTTTGTATTTTAGGCCGGTTAGTGTTTCTATGTGATTTGAGTTGGTTATGCTTGCATTATATATAGACCCTTGCTGACTTTTTGTTAATTAAGAAATGAGAATATTATTTTTCTTTCTTCATTGGTAGTGGACTTGTATATACGGGCTCAACCTGATTCTTCTTTCTATCTCCTTATGTTTCTGCAGTCTAGGGTTCAAGAACCCTAATTCATTTCTTGTCATCATCTTTGCATCCTCTTCTATTTCTAATTCGATTTCTTATAGCTTCCCTTGAGATATACAGAAACATTTATATGGTATCAATCATTGTGTCGGTCCTATGGTGCCTAAAACCTTTCAACCTAAAACCTTTGCCACTGTCATTCCCAATAAGCTTGAGGAAGAACACTTCCTCTCTTGGCAACACCTTGTTCTCACAATGCTCAAAAGGCAAAGCGTGGATGCGTATTTGCTTGCCTCCAACATTCCTCCTCAGTATGAGTCATCTGCTGAGAAAGCTACCTCCAAGGAATTGGAGACGTACACAAACTGAAAACTTCAAGATTACAATATCATGCCGTGTCTCCTTTCGTCCATGAATGCGGCTTTGTAGAATCAGATGGTGGGTTGCAACTCGACTTGGGAGATCTGGGCTTGGTTTCTTAAGTATTTTTCCTCAAAGACTTAAGCCCAAAATCAAACAACTGAATATGCCTCTTCGGTCGATTAAAAAGCAAGGTATTGCTAACACAAAATACCTTTTGCGAATCAAGAAGATCACTGATTCATTGGCTGTAGTGGGATCTCCCCTTTCTCTTCAAGAACAAATTGATGTGGTTCTTGATGGGCTTGGGCAGGAATATGGTCCTTTTATTACTATGGTAATGTTCCGTCATGAGCCCTACACTCTCTTCGAATTGGAATCGCTTCTAATGGCACATGAGGATATGCTTTAGCGGTTTCGCAAGTCAGAATCTTCAATCATTCAAGCTCATTACATAAAGTTTGGTTCAATAGAAGTTTGTCCTATTGGTCGTGGAAATGACAGAAGAAAAGGTCGTGGTGGTCGTTCTGGACGTTGAGGAAGGAATTTTTGGGCGAATAATCGACCGCGATGCCAATTATGTGTGTAACATCCTAAATCTACTGACGGTAATACACAGTTTTTTTTTTTGAACTAATAATGAAATAGCGATATGCCATCACAAGGGATAAGAAGGAATGATAAAACTGAAGTATCATAAATCTCTGAAGTGAAAAAGGGTACAAATGATAACAACCGACAGTATGAGGTACCATGCCCAAACAAATAGGGCTACAAAACGATAAGTTTAAAATACAATCGAATAGCAAATACAACTGAAATGTCATAAACTGAACAACATAAACTGAAATAACATGAATGGAAATAACTTGATAAGACTCGGTGCTACATCTAATAATCCACGTCAGCTGGCACTGTGGATCTCTGACTGATGATTTCCGAGAGGATAAGAGAACATAAGATCAGGAGGGTAGAAGCTGAAGACCACATGTACGCTAGATGTCATGGACGCAGTTCACGTAGCTGGTGGGAAACTCTCAGTAGCGAACTCATATACATAGGGGGCTGCGGTGGCGTTGGAGGCGGCTCAATCACCTAGAATTTGGGGCATAAGAGAAGAAAAGATATGAGATAATGATATCTCAGTGAATCATCTTGGAGCACTCGGATCGGTGTACTCCCTTAAGCCAAATTCTAGCTATTCAAAGTAACGCCCCATGATTTATAAAAACAAGATTAGATTTAAAGAAAAGAGATGGGCTCAGTGCTTTGAATAGTCAAGCATCTTATTGATCTGATGTCTACGGGGTACTAGTTGTCCTTTCTAGGTTATCGCGTGACTAGCAACCTACGCAGAATCTATCACACGACGCGATCAACAGACATTCCTAATAGGCCATACTAAAAAGAATCTCCGGACCACTTTCGTATGCTTAGAGTCTCTTCGTATGCATGGAACGAGGGATTAGCCATTTTCCACTTTCATGAGCGTACGCTTTCAAATAACCTCGGGGACAACCTCACCTGGCATCGGAGCCAACCTCACCCGGCATACATAATCATCATCATTATCAAAAGAAAAACAGGACTATGTGTCCATGCATGCAAAACTGACATCTCACCACATAGGTCTCCCTATCCCGTGAGGTATGCACATGCACCACCATCCTACCAACTCAGATGGCTGGAATCAGGCTAATCGAAGGTTCCACTCAACGGTTATATCTCACGAGCATTACGCTCTATCACATACAATCAATCAGTCAATCAATCATCATAATCATTACATCATCATGGCCTTATCATCATCCTCATGAGTTCTCAACATCAATCTCATCATCATTCTCATGATCAATCTCAACATACTATCATCATACTCAACATCATCAACATCATCATTACTTGGTCATTCATCATCATACACAATCATATCACATCATGTATATAGCATTTCCTCATATCAATATCACACATGCATAAATAGGAATATCGTTAACCTTTCGTGAAGCATGACAATCTCTCTTCACTCATTCCTTACATGTCTTATAAGATGATTACATCTTAGCATTCTTCTTAAAGTCTTATGATCATTATGAGATAGCATCCTTATTATTATTATAATATAATATTATATATGGATACATTATAGATTTTCATCACCATAACTACACTTTTAAAGGTTAAGAGTATTATGCATTATTCAACCTCACCTCACTCTTCCTATTATCAAGTCTTTTAATGTATTATAGATACATTATGATCTCCTAATATATTACTACTTTATGCTTCCATTACTTACTTCATAACATCCTTTATTTAAAAGTCTTATTTATCTCCCTTTATAAATTATTATTATTATTTTATTTAATATCTTAAATCACTAAAAGAGATTTAGTAACTTATTTTTATTTCTGAAAAGCATATATAAAATGGTCAAGACAATTCGGCCATTACCTTAAATTTTTACCAAAAATTCCTAAAATAATTACTAGTCATATTCAAGCTTATTTATTATGAAAACATGTGTTAGAAAGTATTTTTAAGGTCACTTTAAATTCTGGACAGAATTGTTTAATTTCCTAAAAACACTTTTCAAACACTTTTAATCAATCAAAATATTTCTAAAATACATATATAGTCATAAGTAACACTTTCAACACTTTTTACTTAAAACTAGGTACTTCAAAATCCTTTTTCTTACCAAACCAAAACCAAACAAATATTTTCATCAAACTTTATTTTCTAACATATTGAAATATTATATTTCCTATAAACATTAGATTTACATAAACTTTCACATTAAGGTACCATATTCATCCATAAAAGAAGATCTTTTAATATTACTAGTTCTATTATGAAAACCAAGCTTTAAAAACATTTTTGAGACATTTTTCAAATCTGGGCAGAATTAAAAAGAGTCTTTAAACTCACTTTTAAAATATATTAAAACCATTAAAATATCTAATAATGCCTATTATTACTCTAGAACTCACTTTAGGTGCCATTTTTCATAAAACTATGCATTTCCAAAGCTTTTTCTTAGCAAATAAATATTAAATAAATAATTTTCTGGAACTATATTAATATTTTACTAAAAATAAGTATTCATAATAAATATTACTATTATATTTATTTTTAAGATCAAGAAAATATTTTTATATAGTAAAAAGACTAGTTTTACTACATTCTTGATTAAGGTGCTAACTTTGTCTTTACCAAAAGAAACTTTAAACATGTTTTTATTTCCAAGGTCTCAACTTTATTATTAGTCTTGTAATCTTTAGAAAATATATTAAATCTTTATCAAACAACTTCCAAGAGCCACCATCTTTTATTTCATAACTTTTAGAGTTTTATGCTCTTGAGTGTACTTTGTTCAATATTTTCAATGAAGTACTAACAAATCATTTTCTTCTCCCTCTAGAGTGTCTTATAAAGTATAACATATTATCACCTTATATATATATTTATCAAGATTCAAAACTTTTAGATCTCATTATTTTTATTTAAGCATTACGAACCTTATTTTCATTCTTTAAGTTTTATGACACCCATCTTTCTCCCAAGATCTCTCAAGCCCAACAACATCCAACATAATACACCAACAAAACAAATCTTCATCATTATTCTCTCATGACCGAACCATATGTAGGTGCTTTTAAGGTTTCATGCACTTTTATTTTATGATACCATTCCCTTTAATGCACTTTATTCATATACCACAAGATTCAAGTTTTAAAAGAAACAAACACAAGCACAACACCAAAAAGCATTCGGCCAAGGTGATTCAAAAGGGGTAGGACTTTCAAAAATCTATTTTCTTATCATCAAAGCTTTGAACAAATATTTTCAAGATGAGATCTAAGGTTTTTGCGAAAAAGATACATTTTATTTCAAAACTCTTTTCTTCAAAGATGACTCACACAAGATTGAACCCTAGAGATGGTTGGTTGGTGTTAGAACTCTTGAAGCTTGTTCCTCCTCTTCCTTGGTCGCGAGCTCCTCCAAGGAAATAGGGTTGATTTTTGTGAGTGTGTGGTTGTTTGAGGGGTTGAGTAGGGTGTTTGATGGTGTTAGAAATTGTAGATGAAAAATAAGATGATGTAGGGGTGGTGGTGGTGGTGTGGCCGAATGGTGTAGGGCCTTGGAGAGGTATTGAGAGAAAAGTTTCTAAGAGGAGAATCTAGAATAATTTGGACATAGTTTGTGTATCACCTTGAGGTAGATTTTTGTGTGTGTAATTAGTTGTGTGAAGTTAGGATAAATAGAGAGGGAGGAAAGTGGTAGGTGAATGGTGAAGGTGGCTAGGTGAGGGGTCACTTAATCTTGGCCCTTGGATGTGCCTCCATGGTAGCCAATGGGAGAGTGGTCTTGAGTTAATTGTGTTCCCTAAGCAAGACTAGTATTAATTTGGTTATTGGAAGTTTAATTTTCTTCCTCCACATTTTCCATGTGGCCGCGACAATTGGCCAATGTGGGAGGTGGTCAATGGTTGTCTATTACTTGGTCTCCAAGTTTTTGGATTTTTAATTTATTTTAATAAAAGAAAATCAATGATTTGTTGGTTTGAAAATAATTAAATAAATAAATATACACTTTTGAGGAAAATAAAATAAATCAATTAATTAAATAAATAAACAAATAATATATATATGTATATATGGCGGCTAAGAGGTAGAAAAAGAGAGAAAATGTGACTTTTATTTAAAAGAATGTGATTTTCCAAAAATTATCTTGTGAAGGACTTGAACCCTTGACCATATACTAATAACTTTGTAACTTAACCAATTGTGCTGTACTATTTCCTTATTATAGTAATGAAATAATAGTACCATATACTTCAGTATGTTCATCAATTATTATCCAAAAATAAACGACAACAATATTTAATCACACTATCAAGAGAATATATATATCAATCATGAGGTTATATAATAAATCACAAATCTCACTATGTGACTTATTTTTAACTCTAGGTCTTAGGAGTAGAGGATGTTACAATGTGGCCGATTAGAGCACCTTGCCTACACTTACTATCACCGATTTGATCTGAACTATCAAGTTCCAAAATCCAATCCTAATTCTTTTACCCAAAATTCCTGATCCATTTCCAATTTTTATTCTCCTCAGGTTCCCTCCTTTCCTTACACTAATCCACCACCACCACCCACTTCTTTTCACAACCCCAAGCCTTGTATGCCTCTCCTTCCACGATTTCGGACCCTAATTGGCATCCAGACATTGCTCAAGTCATCATATGACTCCTGATCCTTCCAACCTCTTTCACTACAATGAGTACGTATCTGGGTTCTGATCAGGTCCTTGTTGGAAATGGGACATGTATACTAATTTCCAACATTTGACAATCTTTCTTGAAATCAAATAGTTCTCATCGTTTTTTTGCTTTAAATAAATTGTTACATGTTCCTAGTATTACAAAAAACTTATTATCTTTGAATCAATTTGCTACTAGTAATCATGTTTTCTTTGAATTCTGGCCTAATCTTTGTATTGTTAAATGCCAAGATTCCAGACAACCTATTCTCCAAGGAAGGCTTAAAGAATGAACTTATCAATTAGAAGACGTATTTGTAATGAAAACAACTTTGTCTGCAAATAATTCTTATATAATGTTTATAGACATATTTCTTTTTCTACTACTGTGTGTTCTTTTTATACTTAGCAAAAAAAATTGAACATTGTAATTCACATAATGTACAATCTGTTTTGAACATTTGTAAAATCCCTTTTCAAAAGAAATAGAATAAATATTCAGTATGTGAAGTATGTTGTGTAGAAAAGTCTCATCAACTTTTTTTTTTCTAATTTCTTTCCAAATATATAATGCTCCTTTACAATTAATCTTTTCAGATGTATGGGGACCAACCCCTATAACTCTAAACTTAGGCTTTCTCTATGATATTTGGTTTATTGATGCTTATATTGGATTTACATGTATCTACTTGCTCGAATCTAAGTCACATGTTTATCAGTCATTTGTTCAGTACAAGGTAATGATGGAAACTCAATCTGGTTGTACTCTTAGGCTGCGTTTGTTTTCTCTGACTCCGGGGTCAGAGTCAGGGAGTCAGAGAAATAGTGACTCTGTAATCTGTTTGTTTTTGGGGTCAGAGTCAGAGAGAGACGGAGTCACTCTGACCCAGTGAACAAATTTCCCCAATTTTTGTTCACTCTAAAAGTGGAGTCACTGGGTCACTAGAGTGGAGACACGGAGTCAGGGGTGTTTTAATGAAATTTTATTCCAATTTTGCCCTTATACATTTTTGCAAATTCCAAACTCTGTCCTCCCCATTCATGAATCACTCGTTGCTCTCATTTGGCAGAATCGAGCTCTGACTCTTGCTGCTGCGCTAGGTTTGTCCTCTTTCCTTCATCATCGATGGTTGCTTGCTTCTTCTTCAATGGCGTTTCGTCACCCATTTATTTTTGAGCTTCTCTTTGCTTTTGTTGTTGTGTTGCAGGCTCGTTGTCATCCACCTTCGTGCTCGGCGCTCGTTCGTTCTCGATCATCCATCGTCGGCAACCGCTCGCGTCGCGTCGGCATCCACCGTCGTCCTCAGCGCTGTTTCGCGTTATCATACAATCCTAAGCTTCAAATTCTTCTTTCAGGCAATGCTACAACTAAATTATCGTAATACTAATTAAGAGCATAAGAAAATCTCAACAGAGTGGCTCTTTAGTCTTAACAAATTTGACAGCAATAAAATGAGAAAAATAAACAATTAAAAATCAATTAGAGATATGAAAAACATAACAAAAACATCTATCTACATTTCAATCTAATTTTTTTATTCACAAAAAAAAAATCTCAAATACATAATCAAAAACCAAACAGGACAATTAGAACAAATACATAATCTAATTATTCAGAATGCAACATTTCAACATTGTTTGAGTTCTGGAGTTTCTGAAACTCCACTCTTTGCTACACACCAACTTGGACCATGAGAAGCTCGAACAGTTGTAGTAGCAGGGGGAGAAAGGGGGTTTGTGGAAGGAACAAAAATCGAAGAGAAATTGAACAAAAATCGAAGAGTGGAGTAGATCTGGTTACTGTGCGGTGAGATCCAAGGAGCATAGCCGGTGGCTCTCTGGACGATTGGAACATGATGGCGGAGCGGAGCACGAAATGAGAATGGGAGGATGATAGGGCTGTTTTTCTTAGTCAGGGGTAATCAATGGTAATTTTGGTAATGACTCTTGAGTTTGTCTTACCAAAACAAACATGGAACAAGTCACTGATGACTCCGACTCTGATGATTTATCAAACAAGAAACAAAATGACTCTGACACCAGAACAATGACTACAGTGACTCTGACTCTGGTGACTTCACTGACTCTGACTTTGGAGTCAGAGAAAACAAACGCAGCCTTAAAGTTTTGCAAATGGATCACCGTAAGGAATACTGCTCTATTGCCTTTTCTCAGTCTTTACAGCAACATGATATAATACATCATTTTTCTTGCCCCTATACCCATCAGCAAAATGGGAGGGCAGAACGAAAGCATCACCATATTACAGATATGGGTCTTGCTCTTCTGGCCTAACCTCAATTTCCTTTAAAATATTGGGATGATGCTTTTGTTACTGCCACTTTTTTTTTATCAAATGTATATCATTTGTCAGTTTTGGTAACACATCTTCTTATCAATTGTTTTTCTCTACTACTCCTGATTATTCCATATTAAAAACTTTTGGTTGTGCTTGTTATCCTTGTCTTTGCCCTTATAACAAACATAAATTTGACTTCAAATCTCATAAATCCATTTTCTTAGGCTATGCTCTTAATCGTAAAGATTATAAGTATTTAAGTGCTTCGAGAAGACTTACATTGCACACAATGTTATTTTTTATGAAAATTCTTTCCCTTATAAAGATTTGTTCTCTAAGGAAACTAGCACGTCTACAAATCCTATCACATCTATTATCTTACCTGTAATATTTGATGATTCTTCTTTTGTTCATGATATGGTTTCTAATGATACTAATTCTCCTCCTGTTGTAACTTCTGATATGGTACACCAGCCTACCACTTCTAACCCTACTTCTACTATTACACAGTCGGCTATCCAAAATACTCATTCCATTGTTACTAGAGTCAAATCTGGTGTTTTCAAACCCAAATCTTTTCAACGGTTAATAATTGTTAAAAAAGAGTTTATACTTATTTTCAACGACCAATAAATGTCAATATAATTTTTCTTGGCAATACTTTTATAAACACTTTTCGACAATTTAATGTTAAAAATGACTAATATTGTTGTAGTGAACCAACCTTGTCAATAATAGAAGAGAAAGAATGAATAACATTTTCTAGATTTGAGATAATTTTGTTCTTCATCCTATTTTCTTATGGGCTTTGTTACCCTCTTCATTAGTCATCACCAACCCCTATCATCTAAACACATTGCAAGTCTTTCGCCACTCAGAATTTTAGGTTACCCCATACTAAAATAATTATTGGATCAATCGGTGTAAGCAAGTAATCATCATTCAGTGCCTGCTATTGGCTGCATAATGAAAATGACCAACTTTTACTCAACATAAAACAATAAATAATAATAATCCAATTTGCATGGTCCAATATATTCCAATGGACCCTTCTATTTTTTTTTTTTTATCTCAGCCTAATTTTTCTTACACGGTTTCCATTAAGCCATTGACTAATGGAGCATCAAACACGGTTCCATTTGCATCCTTGTGGTTGAACCTTCTCTAATTTAGGTCAAATTGCAATTTTTTCTTTTTTTTCTTTTCTCTCCACGGTATCCGAAATTTCGTCCCGACTAATCCGTCGTCATGTGTTGCATACTTGAGAATGACAGGTGAAACTTTCAACGAGTATTTTTTCTATTTACAAAACTCAAATCCAAGACCTTATTTAAAGAATAACAACCCGCTTATAACTTGTGCCAACCTCCATTGGTAGCAATTTTTTCCTTAATATGTTAGTTAAAGCTCTCTATTTCAATTGATATACCTTTGATAATAGGAATTAATTCATTAGAAGTGAGAACTCTGATAAAAAATGTAAATCTGTTACCATAAGCACGTCTCCACATATACTCTGTTAAAACATTGAATTTATGATTAAATATTTAAAAGAGTTCAACAAACTATTAATTATATTAGATGTTGTGGTTATTTTCAATACCATATTATTATTTATTAGTCTTGCTTGACCTTATCCGCAAATTATTTCAATTAATTTTTTTTAAAATTTTTTATATAATATAAAATTAGTGTAATATTTAATTTTTTAAAATTATTAATCTAATTTTTAATATTATATATTAATCTAATATTTTAAAAGTTAAATTAATAATTTTAAAAAATTAAATTATTACTGACTGATTTTGTGGTATTAATATAGTATTTTTAAAAAAATTGTAATCCCAAGTTATTGGCTTGACCTACTCAAATTACATAATATACTTTTATAACTATATACATCTAAGATCAAGCTCAAGCTTGGCCTAGTCAGGTCGAATTATATTATATTATATTATATTATATTATATTATATTATATTATATTATATTATATTATATTATATTATATTATATTATTGAGAGATCTTGATCTTGATCGGGTCTAAACCCAACGTCACAGGACTCATCGAAATGCTTTTTAGGACCATTACTATTTTATGCAAAGTTGTGGGACATTTAATAATTAATATAGTGTTAACTGAAGAGTACGATATGGTATATATTAATTAATCTATTAAGAGACAAAAGAATACAATAGAAGAATAAATAATTAGAGGAAAGAAAAAACAGTGCCGGCATATGACTAGTCATGGGCACCACTAAAAATCTGTGTTCTTAATTAATTTCGCAAAGGTCACCTGCCATTTGTGAAATTGAAAGCGAAACTTCATATTCCAACTTTGACACCATCTTTGTTTTTACTATTATTTGCATAAATCTTTGATTTAATTTTCATACACAATTTAAAATTATTTTATATTATCATCTAATAAAAATAAAAAAATAAATTATTACTAAAAATTATACACTATAATAAGTATTTGAGTTTAATTTTGATGTATTGTGTTTACGCTGTCTTCCAATCAAAACTCTTCATTTGTATCTTTTAAGCTAATAGGAAAGAAAAAACACTATTATAACTGATGTGATAAAATATATGATTGGATGACTATGTTAAAAATTTGTATACTACTATTAGTGAATGAAAATTAAATCCTAACTATTTATCATAATTTAATATTAATATTTAATTTTTATTAGTCAACAATTAAAAGTATATTGAAATTAATCTCCTGAACTTTTTGGCCTGAACGTATTAAAAGTAATAATCTTCACAGCCCCATGTTATTGTCTCTGTCGGTGGCCTATTTAGATTAGATCTAAGATATTTTTAGAGATATCGATTTTCTGATTTGGATGTATGGTCGTTTTGGCATTGTTCTCTCTAGACTCTATAGGAGGTGAAGCATACTAAGTCGATTATTTATATTTAGTAAATAAATAAGGATTTTTTTTTCCTAACATTTGGAAAGATAATCTTTGTAGTTGGATGATAAGTAGTGTTTGGTAATATATGGATAAATAAATACATGGAAATTAGGATGATAAAAGTTGTATGGTTATATTATAAATAAGTATATGGATAGATATTATTTTTAAGTTTTGGGACAGATGTTCTATATCCTTTCTATTTAAGTTCAAACTTTGTGTTATGGTTTTGTATTTTTGTTTTTACTTTTACTACTACCAACAAACACTAGTTGTATTGATATGAGATTATGTTTTTATGATACATATGATAAAATAAAATAAACAGTTAGGTGGCAAACAAAAAATAAAAAATTGTATATTTTTTTTGTTAATCTTTGAAAAGGTACAGGATAAAATTGACACAAAATTGATTAAGATAAAAAAATATTATCATAATATATATAAGTTCAATTGTAATACCAACATTATTTAGAGTAGGTTTATTTACACACTAGAATTAATTTTACTCAACATAACTATCTGTAGTTTCTCACAAAATTATTTTGGAAACCTCAAATATTATCTTGAAAAGATCAAATATCATCTTGAAAAGCCACACAATAAGTTAATCAGATAAGCTCTTAATTAGGATACTTAATATATTTAATGTTGTAGCAAATATCTTAATTTTAAAATATTTGATAAATACATCAATGTGATTTGAGTTTGATTTTTATATTTTTATATTTGTGAGTGATTTATAAGAATTTTTACAAGTATGCAATGATTTTAAGGTATGTCTTGATCATGAACTGGAACGAGCATTCGACTCGATCTAAACTTTTTATTCATAAAAAAATATATTCAATAATAACAAACACAGAATGGGAAATAAATAGATATACAGTATAGTGCTTAAAAGTTAACATATAAGTATCTCCGTCTCCAAATTATTAAAAATAGGATTTTAGACCCAATTTAGTAAAATTAAATGTTTTATTGGATAATCATGTCCCTAAAAAGTTGAACTTCCTATTTTGTATTTGATAAATAAGAAAGTTGGATAATTTTTACTCTTGACTTTTGAGAATATGAATGCTCTTAGAAGTCATCAAGAGTAAATTTTCAAAGTCATCGTTAGTTATCTGAAAGTCAAAATACATGAATAACTCATTTACGCAATCTTTTTTAATATATTATGATTATTTTTTATCTTTAAGAACCACTTTTATACTATTTTACCAAATATTATAATAATAATTTATATTTATTAAGAGCAAGTTTTATACAATTTTACTAAATAGCACTATTATGACTTTTTAAAAACAATTTTTTGAGAGCTCATAACATATTTTCAAAATTCACAACTTTACCGGCCTTAGTAAGAAGTTAAGGAGAATTATCCATGAAAGTATGAAATAATTAACGGAAGAGTGGGATCCACGCGCCAATGGTAAGTGGGGAATGCATTGAATGAAGACAATGATTTTATGGTAACCCAGCGACCATGATTCGCGCGTTGGGCCCTTCTCCTCACCGCCAATCATACTCAACGCGCAATTCTTTACTTAATTTTTTTCTCTTCAAGTTTTTTTATTGAGATTAATTATCCTAAGAGTTTAATTTTGATGCTGTAAAAATATTTTACATGGTTATTCAATTAAAATATTATGTTTATATGACTTTTCAAGTTGTAAGAGAGAGAAAATATTTATATGACGTTTATATGTGACAGTACATGATTGAGTGACTGACTGTCAATGGATAAAAATTAAATCCTTACGCTAAATAATTTAAATATTTTAAAATTATTAGTTAATAAAAATTTGTTATGTATTTGAATTTGAACCAACTCTATTTCAAATTTTCTAAAAATATTCAATATATGATATTTCAAATTACTATTGACGGATAGTATAAAAAATTTATACTACTAGTACATTATAATTAATCTCTTTTTTATTTATTTTATTTTGAGTGATATAAATAGAAAATCAACACAAATTTCTTTATTTTTAAAGTTATATGGTTACAATAAATATATCTTTGATAATTAGAAGTTTAAATAGAAAGCATATTCGGCTTTGAAAAAAAAGTTAGCTTATTAAAGATTTAACTTTGGCCTTTTATTCATACAATTTTTTACAGAGTTATTTATACCTAACTTAGAATAAACTTAAAAATAAACTAAAGATTCATTTCAATTTATTATTTAAAAATATTAATATACTCTTAACTATTTTTGTGATAGTAATAATGGGTCATTCTTCTCGAACTATCTTTAACCAAAAAAAAAAAAAGAGTCGATTTAATTCAAATTAGATTAATTATTTTGAATAATAATGATTTAGAAAAAAAAGTTGTTCTTAAACTAATTTACTTAATTTCGTAATTTTAAATTACAAATTTCAAAGAGAGGGCGGTGTGCAGAGATAATCCATCCACCTAGGTATACACACAGTTTGAGTTTTTTCCTATTCTAAATAAATAATACTTTTGCTAATAAATATTTTTAAAATACTTATTAAAATAGTAAAAATAAAAATATTTATATTAAAATATGCAATTTTATAATTTTAATATAATAAATTCATCATAAAATTTTAAAGTTCATTTAAATTAATTATTTTTTTAAACTCAATAGATAAATTAGTCGCTTCCTCTTTCTGATCTATCTCACATAAAAACCCAAAAAAAGAAAAGAAAAACACAGCTAAAAAAAAGCAAATACAAATTTGGAACAATAAGTGAACCATGAAAAACCAGCTCATACAGTCAATAAGCCTATTTTGGCTTTGGTTTTGGCCCAAATAATCACTGAGATTATAATGGGCTGAATAATTATGACCAAAAATCTCATTTATTGACTGGTTGGACTGATTTTATATTGTTTATTTAACTTCACCCAATTTGAAATTACAACTCACAAAGCAAGTAATATTCAATTATTCATAGATTTCCTTTTTACCCTTTTTCTTTTCTTTTCCTCTTTATTTCTATTTCTTTCCACTTTCTCTTTCCCCTTCTGTGACGCCGTTGTTATGTATGTCCATGTGAACATTGATTACTGCTGATGGTAGCTCATAGACTAATATGATTTTTGTTTGACACGTTTCACTTCCCTCACTGGATCCTTCACCACCACCACTACTATCCCATAATCATCATTCCCTAATACGAAAATTTTCATTCTTTTTCTTTGTTGGTGCCGAAAAAAAAAAGATTTTATCTGTTTATATATATATATATAAACCTCAAGAAGATTTTTCTTTCTCATCTTTTTTCTCTCTTCTGTTTATTTCCCTGCTCTTGGGAACGAATCCCAGATCTTCCAACTACTGCTACCCTCAGCTTCGTATGATCGGTAAGAGATTTTTCCCATTTCAATTTCTTCTTCTTTTCATATTATCTTTCTTTTTTCGATTGTTTTTCTATCTGGGTCCTTCCAAAATTGAATTTTTTTGGGACCCTTTTGCATCCCAAGTGAATTCTTTTTAGTAAGGTTTGGTGGGTCTACTTCATTAACGCGTTTCTTATGTGTGCACCTTGCATTGCATTTAAGCTAGATCCAAGTCCAACATGATTCACCTTGTACTGAACTAGTTCATAAGTGAGTTTCATGTTTTTTACATTTTCTTTTCTTTTCTTATTGCTTTGTTTTTGTTTTCCTGTTCTTGTAACGATCGTCTTGTTGTGGATAGTACACGAATGCATGATCTTTCCTTGTTGGTCACAATAGAAGAATGCCTTACCTATGGAGTTTAAGCTCCACACTATTCAGTAGATCTGAAGCTTGTTTTAGATTTTTTTTTAAACCTTGTGTTACAAACTAATGATTGCTTCATGGTGATGGTTGAAAGTAAATTTAGATGATTCCTTGAAGTTTAATTTCTTTCATTGGAACCTGCAAGTTGTTGATTTGTTGATAGCAACTTGCAAGCAATTATTATCTTGATTTTTGAATTAATATCTTAGTTCTGGATCTTGAGTAGATGATGTTGTATCTATCTTTGATCTTATCAGTTATGTAGTTCTGAATAAAGACTCGTCCTTTTCAGGTTCTAAATGGCGAAACCGAGTTCAGCTGATGGTAGGACTAGAAGTTCAGTGCAGATCTTCATAGTAGTTGGTCTCTGCTGTTTCTTCTATATTTTGGGAGCATGGCAGAGAAGTGGTTTTGGAAAGGGAGATAGCATAGCATTGGAGATCACGAAGAAAGGTGCCGACTGTGATGTAGTTCCAAATTTAAGTTTTGACTCTCACCATGCTGGTGAAGTTAGCAAAATCGATGAAGCTGATTCAGAATCTAAGGCATTTGAGCCATGCGATGCTAAATATACCGATTACACTCCCTGCCAGGATCAACGGCGTGCCATGACATTTCCTAGAGAAAACATGAACTATCGCGAGAGGCACTGTCCCCCTGAAGAAGAGAAGCTACACTGTTTGATCCCGGCTCCCAATGGGTATGTCACTCCATTTCCATGGCCAAAGAGCCGTGATTATGTTCCATATGCGAACGCACCTTACAAGAGCCTTACAGTTGAGAAGGCTATTCAGAACTGGATCCAATATGAGGGAAATGTGTTTAGATTCCCTGGTGGTGGAACTCAATTCCCTCAAGGTGCAGATAAATATATTGATCAAATTGCATCTGTTATACCTATAAAGAATGGGATAGTTAGGACAGCTCTCGACACTGGTTGTGGGGTATGCTTTCATCTTCATTTCCTTAGGGCTTATGTTGAATTTCTTTTGTCCTTGAACGTGTTAACTTAAATAGCAGAATTATTAGTTTGTTTTAGCTTTGTTGCATATCCTTAATCCTTAATGTAAGGTCGTTTTGCTCAGGTTGCCAGTTGGGGTGCATATCTTTGGAGCAGAAATGTTATTGCAATGTCATTTGCACCGAGGGATTCTCATGAAGCACAAGTACAGTTTGCTCTTGAAAGGGGTGTACCTGCTGTAATTGGTGTTCTGGGAACCATAAAATTGCCTTATCCATCTGCAGCGTTTGACATGGCTCATTGTTCACGTTGCCTGATCCCTTGGGGAGCAAATGGTGAGAATATTACATTCAGAACTATCGTCTTTTATATATGATGCTTGCTGTAAATAGGAAAACTCAATAATTTGCTCATTCTTGTTCTGCTTGATTTGACACCATATGTCCTTTTGCATGTGATAGCAATTGTTTAAAAGTTCATTTTGCATGATTCATTTGCAGGTGGAATATATATGATGGAAGTTGACCGAGTTCTAAGACCTGGTGGTTATTGGGTGCTGTCTGGACCTCCAATCAATTGGAGGGTTAATTACAAACCCTGGCAAAGACCTAAGGAGGAACTCGAGGAGGAACAAAGAAAGATTGAAGAGGTTGCTAAGCTCCTTTGCTGGGAGAAGAAGTCTGAGAAGGCTGAAATTGCCATTTGGCAAAAAACTTTAGACTCCGAAGCATGCCGTAGCAGACAAGAAGAATCTAGTGCAAATATTTGTGAATCATCAGATGCTAATGATGTTTGGTATGGCGTTTCTATTATCATCAAAATCATTCTTTTCTATTCCTTCAAGGATGTCTCTGTTTTGATTTTATATATCCAAAAAGATATGAGCAACACTTACTTATGGTAACAAATTAGTGCGAAACTGACCCGGAATGGCTTTGTTTGTGGCTGCAGGTATAAGAAAATGGAGGGCTGCATTACTCCCAGTCCTAAAGTTTCTGGAAATCTTAAGCCATTTCCAGAGAGGCTATACGCTATCCCTCCTAGAGTTGCTAGTGGTGCAGTTCCTGGAGTTTCGGTTGAGACATTCCAGGAGGACAACAAAAACTGGAAAAAGCATGTAAATGCTTATAAGAAAATTAATAGACTTCTGGATACTGGAAGGTATCGCAACATTATGGATATGAATGCGGGTTTGGGTAGTTTCGCCGCAGCTATTCAGTCTCCAAAACTATGGGTCATGAATGTTGTGCCTACCATAGCTGAGAAAAACACTTTGGGTGTCATATATGAGCGAGGACTTATTGGCATCTATCATGATTGGTATGATTTTCTAGCTTTATCCTGTTTAATTCATGTCATATCTTATGTACTTATTCACTTGTCATATTCTTCCTCGCCTTTTTTAACATATATTCATATTTTTGCCTGTATGATCCAGGTGCGAAGCCTTCTCCACATATCCAAGGACATATGATCTCATTCATAGCAACGGTCTCTTTAGTCTGTATAAGGACAGGTAAGTGTTCCTTTGGTGAAATGGTTATTCAATTTTTCTTCCTGTTCTTTTAATGTTCAAATTTTATATCAATTCTTTATCTATATTTTTTGGCTTGCTTAATGTGCACCTATTTTAAGCCTATTTGGCCTTCAAAATGTTTCTGCATAATGTGCTTAAATATGAATATATTACAAAATGTTACAAAACTTTGCGTTGTAACGGAATATGCAACAATCATGCTAGTTCAATCTTTATGTGGGCCTATATATACCGGTATGATTAAAAACACTTAGACCTGAGTTTAATTTCGCGTGATTCCGGCCGGCTATGGTCATTACATAAAAATGTTGGTTCTTGCGAGTAGGCCAGTATTTAGTTCTAGTTCTTTTTCAAAAGTTATGCAGATATTATGTTCATTCTTGTGCCTGAAAATACCTGTGTCACTATTAACTGCAGATGTAACATAGAAGACATTCTTCTCGAGATGGACCGGATTTTGCGGCCAGAAGGTGCTGTCATCTTCCGCGACGAAGTCGACATCTTGATTAAGGTAAAGAAATTGATTGGAGGAATGAGATGGGACACAAAAATGGTTGACCATGAGGATGGTCCTCTTGTTCCTGAGAAGATACTGATTGCTGTGAAGCAGTATTGGGTTACAAATTCCACTTCAACACAATAAAAAAGCACTGAACAAACAAAGTTTGAATGAAAGGCTTGGCCTTCATATGGTTTTGTCATGAGCATTTTTTGGATTAAAAACTACACTCTTCACAACTGTGGCAACAGGGAAGGGGCATTACAACTCCAGTTATATATATATGCTCAATTGCAATTTGCAAATGTGTCCTATGTAGTTAATTTATTGATGAACAAAACTATGAAGCTCTATGGTCAAGGTTTTATGGTATTAGGCATTTTTTATTTCATTACTTAATTATCTTGTTACACGATGTTACATTAAAATGATGGTCAAGGAAATACAGGCCCTTTTTTTCTCCCAATAGTTTTTTTCTTTTTCTTTTCATTGTGTTTTCTGAATTCCAAGTTGAGGACTCTCTGACTACAGTGCTTGCAAATCAGATTCGAATTCGAATTTTTCCCTTATTCATCAAAATTATCAAGTCACCATATCAAAATTTGCAAGAATAACTTACACTGCTCAATGGTTTAAGGAATTGGATTTACATTGAAAGATTTAAGTGTTTGATGATTTGCTCGATTGATTTAATGTTGTATGTACACTTCTATATCTTCAAATCAAATTCAATCTTGCATCTTTTTATAGCATCCTGGAAATGGGTCTTTTAAAAAATAGTCGTTTGAGCCTTGAAGAAATTCATTTCCATTGATGTCTTGTGCAATGGAATATGATTTTGAGAAGTTAAATATTCCAATAAGTTGTCTTCGAGGCACTCTTTTGCATTTCTCCGTGGAATACATTTGTTTTGTATTTAACCAAGTTTGCAAGGCCTGTCTTTGCTTTTGCTAAAATTGAGTCATTAGTGAATATAATAATATATATAAGTGCACTAATGTTTCCTTTTGATTGTATCTATGCTTTGAGACACTAAAAAAAGCACAGAACACTCTAAATATAATATATCATCACGTTTTTAGAGCATAGAGTGAAAGAAATACATTTAAAATAATTATACTAATAAGTGTGTGCGTATATGAAATATAATTCTGGACACTTAGAAATTATTTATATTAATTGTGGTATTATTTCTTAGCTTGTGCAAAGCTTAGCTTTTGAAGACATGTTTTAACTAGAATGAATATTATTATATGCTTCTGAATGTTTAAAGATAGTTAACAGTGGAATAAACACTCACTTTGGTCCCTCAAATTGTAAGTGTGATTCACTTTAGTCCCTAAAACTATGAAATTAACTCTTTAGTCCCTCAAATTACATTTTGTAGGTCACTTTAGTCTTTGGTCAAACATCCGTTAGTCAACTGTTACCAATTTACTGACGTGGCAAGTTAAGTGACATGTGGCATGCCATGTGTTAATGACATGTCATATTTGGTACATGTGGGATGCCACGTGTCGATTACATGTCATGTTGGGTCCATGGCATGCCACGTGGCGTGGCACATGTCACTTAACTTGTCACATCAGCAAATTAATAACAGTTGACTAACAGAAGTTTGATCAGAGACTAAACTGACCTATAAAATACAATTTGAGGAACTAAAGAGTTAATTTCAAAATTTTAAGGACAAAAGTGAATCACACTAACAATTTGAAGGATCAAAATGTACCTTTATTCTATAGTGTTTGTGAAGTGTTTAGACATGCTGCATATACGATTCTCATGCTTCTGAAATATATAACTATGTCAATTATGATTCTCTTATGCTTTCGAAAGTCTAATACTTAATTCATTTTTATCCTATCATGCTTCTTAACTCTGAAACTTTATTGATCACTATATTGTTATGCTTTTGAAGTCTAAAACTTAGTTGATTATTAATCTAACATGCTTCTTAAATGAATTAGTGCATCAGAGTTGTATAAATATTTTCAATCAAAATCTTTATCATTATAAAAATAATTTTTTATCATTCAAAATATTTCAGAAGAGTTCTTGAGCTAACATTAGTGATATTTTGTCTGTGTGGTGATTTGTGGTGGTTAGGAAAGATGGGATGATAGTCATATATCACTTTTTTTTTTGGTACTGGGCCAACGGTATCGCCTAGCCCGATAAGCCAAGGACTAATCCGTCGCAGTGTGGAGCTCCATTTAAGGGTTTAACCGCTGGCCAACGAGTTGCTACATACACAAGGCGGGGATCAAACCCCGACCCTTGCTTAAGTGGACAAGTGAGCTAACCACTTGACCAACCCAAGTTGATTTGATAGTCATATATCACTATTAGAGCTCACCAACTCATCATCAAGGCCTATAGGCCCATCACTCAGGTCCATAGGCCCACCACCAAGACCATTAACCAATTATTAGGACTCTCTGACCCATTATCCATCGTTTAGTAAAGCTTAGAAAAATCTAGTGTTGGTCTCTTTGTACTTTTTCCTTACCTATAAACCCCACATAGAAATTAAGTGGGTAGTGAGTGATGAAGATTATTATGTTACCACAAAATAGTGAATCAAATCAAAGCCCTACAATAGAAGCCACAACCTCTAGAAGAAGACTAGGTTATTGTCATGTGAAACATTCCAGTACCTACATACATTAATGGGTTCCAAAAATAATTAAGGTCACAGGCTTAAGCTTCCCCACAGATGCAAGCTATGACAGAATAGTTATCTATATAGGGTCATCACATGTCAATTCTAGAGACACACAATCTAAGCTAAGGTACAATATATATTATGTGAATCCATATGTAATAATTAACAATACCTTATTCTGTTGGGGGGGCCTGGTTTCATGCAAGCTCATCTATGCTACACAATTGCCTAGCAATCAATTACTATGGTTGGTCTCAATTAAATTATTTGACATGGAATTCCATAAAAACATTTCAAACTACTAGTAATAAACTTTTTTTTAGTCAGGACTCATCAATTATCGATAACAATGACTAATCTTTTCATCTTAGTACTACTTCAAAAAGATAAACGATTGATCACATGAAAATATGATACATTCCAACGAACATGATTCAAATTAAACCTTATATATAGTCTATAGTTAAGAGACAATATAAACTATTACCACATTAGATCTCATAGTTAATATATACGTGTAACTTGTAACATAAGAGGGTTCTTGAAATCTATTAAGAGGACTTAATTAAGTAGATAGTAACGAAATTGCTAGAGGTAAAGGAAAATCAACCAATAAAAAGTTTAAATTTCAATTATTATTTGACAGAAAACTTAAATTTTAACACTATTTAGATATATGTTTGATTATAGGGTAAAAATCTTTGTAGATAAAAATTGTATAAATGAATTTCAATGTTTATATGGATAATTTTTCACGCAACTCATAATAACTACATTTTTTAATCACATTCTTACTATCAATCTACTAAGCTCTAGTTCGGTAACGTTGTGACTCTCAAAAAGTGGCTGAGCTCTTTGAGCTCTCAAACAGTTACTTCTAATGGCTCCTAGGAGCACCCTTGACTCTCAAAAGTGATAAGGGATAGAGTAGTTAGTAGTTTGGAGTTTGGTATTTCTGTTAGTCTGTTATTAGCATGTGCAGTTATTAGCTTCATCTAGATCAGGTTGTATATATATATACTGTACTCCATTCATTTGCTAAATAATACAAGATTCATTTTCACACTATTAACAAAGACACTCTCAACTCTTTCTCACCCTTTCTTTCTTCTCTTTTCTCTTTCTCTCTCTCTCTTTCCTTGGATCTGATACCTTTCATGGTATCAGAGCTCAAGGTTAGCCATGGCTTCCGCATCTGAAAATCAATCAGTAGTTCAAACATTCTCCAATCCAGTTACGATCAAGCTAGACGATGATAATTACCTTCCTTGGAGAGAACAAGCAGAGGCAACACTCGAAGGTTACGAATTAATGGAGTTCGTCAATGGAGAAAATATTCCGGAAAAATTTGCATCAGAAGAGTCAAAGCAAGCAGGAACTGTAGACCCGAAATATCGAAAGTGGAAGAAACAAGATGCATTAATCAAATCGTGGTTGTTAGCGTCCATGAGCGCGTCATTCACCACTCGCGTTGTGGGTTGCGAGTTATCAAATCAGATCTGGAAAAGATTGGAGGTGTATTTTGCTTCAAGAATTCAAGCTAAAGTGAGGCAATTGAAGAACAAACTCAATCATATCAAGAAAGCTGGTTCGGTAAATAATTACTTACTAGAAATCAAGAAAATAGTAGATGCATTGATATCCATAGGATCACCAATTTCAGAACAAGATTATGTTGATTCAATTCTTGAAGGACTACCAGAGGAGTACTCTTCTTTTGTGACTTCGATTACAACAAGAGAAAATTTGATTTCAGTTTATGATCTCGAAGCTATGCTTCTAGCTCAAGAAGAGAGGATTGAGAAATTTCATAGAGTTGAAGGCATTCCTCAAGCAAATGTTGCTTTTGCTGGAGGCAGAGGATATTATCATGATACAAATGGAAGGAACAATGGCTTCAGAGGTCGAGGTCGAGGAAGGTTTAATGGTTTTAGAGATGGATTTCGTGGAGGAAGAGCTCCTGGTGGCAGAA
Source organism: Aeschynomene evenia (assembly GCA_013621005.1). Lineage (NCBI taxonomy): Eukaryota > Viridiplantae > Streptophyta > Magnoliopsida > Fabales > Fabaceae > Aeschynomene > Aeschynomene evenia. The sequence continues at coordinate 10,904,048 of CM024267.1, read as the reverse complement.
TCTCTGATCGTCCTACATGCCAAGTCTGTCACAAGTATGGTCATAGTGCCTTGGATTGCTGGTATAGATTCGATAAACAATTTGCCTCAAGTATTAACTACCAGAATCAGAACTATCAGTCACATAATCATCAGCAGGCGCCGCAAGCAAATTTAACTATGAGCAATGTGAATACAGCTGTTGCAACTCCTGCAACCCTGTATGATCCAAATTGGTACTTAGATTCAGGGGCAACTCATCATATGACACCAGATGCAGCAAACTTGGAGACAAAACATGATTACAATGGTGCAGCTCAAGTGCTTGTAGGAAATGGTTCAGGTTTGCAAATTAGTTCAATTGGTAATTCATTCATTAAGCCATATTCATCAAATAGAAGTTTTAAATTGCAAAAACTATTGCATGTTCCTGAGTTATCCAAGAACATAATTAGTACTACAAAATTTTGTGATGATAACAATGTTTTTGTTGAGTGTCATTCTAAATATTGTGCTGTTAAATGTCAGGATTCCAAGGAGACAATTCTCCAAGGAATTAACAAGCAAGGACTGTACAATTTTGGTCCTGCAAAGATTGCTGTTCAACATCCTTCCTCATTCCTTTCAACTGTTCAAACACAAAATCTGTTCAAGCTTTGGCACTTGCGATTGGGACATCCTTCAACTGTTATTGTTTCTAAAGTTCTTAGAAATTGTAATATACCTAGTGTTGATTCTTTTACCAAATTTGTTTGCATTTCTTGTTGTATGGGGAAGTCACATCAACTTCCTTTTGAACCATCATCCTCTGTGTATAATGCTCCTTTAGAGCTTGTGTACTCTGACATCTGGGGACCAGCCCCCATTCCTTCAATAAATGGTTCTTATTACTATTGTTCATTTTATTGATGTTTTCTCAAGATATACTTGGCTCTTTCTTATTCAACACAAATCTCAGGTTCATTCAATTTTTTTACAATTTAAGAAAATGGTTGAACTACAATTAGGAACTAAGATAAAAATGTTGCAAACTGATAATGCAAAGGAATTTGTTGCTCTTACTCCATTATTGAAATCTGAAGGCATTTTGCATAGATTTTCTTGTCCTTATGTGCATCAGCAGAATGGGATAGCAGAGAGGAAGCATAGACATATTGCCACTATAGGGTTGTCTTTGCTTGCTGAAGCTGGCATGCCTCTAAAGTACTGGGGTGAAGCATTTGTTACAGCAGCACATCTCATTAATATACTTCCTACTGCTGTTCTGCAGTTCTGTTCTCCCTCAGAAAGATTGTTTGGTAAACCTCCTTCATATACTATGTTGAAAGTTTTTGGTTGTCTTTGCATGCCACATACTAGACCTTATCATAAACACAAGCTGGAGTTTAAGTCAGAACCTTGTGTATTTTTGGGTTATGCACCTCAATATAAAGGATTTAGATGTTTATCTAAGTCAGGCAAGATATTTGTTACTAGGGATGTTGTCTTTGATGAATTTGTCTTTCCCTTTCGAGATTTGGCCTTTGGTTCTGAAGATTCTGCAGGTTCTAGTTCTATGGCTACTCATACTCCTGTACCATCAATTTCAATCCTAAAGCCTGTACATGGTGATGGTCTATTACCTCTGTCTGCTCCTGTTTCTTCTAGGAGTGATGATTTATTACCATTGCCAAATGTTGCTGCTACTACTTCTAATGTTCCTGTTGCTGCTCCTTCATCTGGTACTAATGCTGCTGTTACAGTCAACAATCATTCTATGGTGGCTAGAGGGAAAGCTGGAATCAAGAAGCCTAAGGTTTACATTGCTGCTGTTGATCAGAATCAGGAACCTAAATCAGTAAAACATGCATTGGCTGATTCTAGGTGGAAGAAGGCTATGGATGATGAATATGAAGCATTGTTGAAAAATGGTACCTAGAAATTGGTTGAATTGCCTCAAGGTAGAACTCCTATTGGCAGCAAATGTGTCTACAAAGTGAAGCACAATCCTGATGGGTCTGTAAACAAGTTTAAAGCCAGGCTAGTAGCTCAAGGCTTTAGTCAAAGGCCTGGTTTTGATTTCAATGAAACCTTTAGTCCTATTGTAAAGCCAGCATCAATTAGGTTGGTGTTGTCTTTAGCTCTTGCTAGAGGATGGAGCCTAAGACAGTTGGATGTCAACAATGCATTCTTGAATGGGGAGCTTCATGAAGAGGTCTTTATGACACAACCTAGAGGGTATGAGATTGGAGATGGCAGTCTAGTTTGTAAATTGACTAAGGCTCTCTATGGATTGAAACAAGCTCCAAGGGCTTGGTATCAAAAACTCTCTGCTGCCCTCACAGATTTGGGTTTTTCCCCTACAAAATCTGATACCTCTCTCTTTACAAGTTTCACTAATTCTTCTACATTATTTGTATTGGTGTATGTGGATGATATAATTGTGACAGGAAGTTCTCACAGTGAGGTTGCAACCCTAATTCAGCAGCTAAATCAGAAGTTTTCTCTTAAGGATATGGGACAATTAAGCTACTTTCTAGGAGTTGAAGTCACTCAAACTCCTGAAGGTGGGTTACTTTTATCCCAGCACAAATATATTCAAGATCTCTTGGAGAAAGCTAATATGGTGGAATGCAAGTCTTATGCCACTCCAATTGCCTCGAGTTGTAAACTGTCAGCAGCAGGGGGTTCCACTTTTCATGATCCATCTTTGTATAGAAGTATAGTAGGCAATCTGCAGTATGTGTTGCTCACAAGACCTGAGTTGTCTTATTGTGTGAATCGTGTGTGCCAATTTATGCATACCCCTCTGGATTCTCATTGGCAAGTGGTGAAGAGAATCTTGAGGTACTTGAAGGGGACAAGTCACTTTGGTTTGCATCTCAGAAGATCATCCAATCTAATACTCACTGGCTACTCGGACTCAGATTGGGGTTCGGATCCGGATGATAGGAAGTCAACAGCTGGTTTTTGTGTGTTTCTTGGACCAAATCTGTTGTCTTGGGTCTTCCAGAAAACAAAAAGCTGTGTCAAGGTCAAGTACTGAAGCAGAATACAGAGGAATTGCAGCCCTTTCTTCAGAGTTGATTTGGCTCTTGTCTTTTCTCCATGAATTAAGAGTATCTGTTTCTATACCTATGATATATTGTGATAATAGTGGGGCTGTACTAATGGCAGCTAATCCAATGCTACATTCAAAGTCCAAGCATTTTGAATTGGACTTACATTTTGTTAGAGATCACATTGCCAAAGGACATTTACAAATCAGTCATATTCCTATACATGTTCAACTTGCAGATATTTTTACAAAGCCCATCTCTTCAACAATGTTTCTTGACTTCAGAAACAAACTCAAGGTTGAAGATGCTCAGACCTTGAGTTTGAGGGGGGATGATAAGGGATAGAGTAGTTAGTAGTTTGGAGTTTGGTATTTCTGTTAGTCTGTTATTAGCATGTGCAGTTATTAGCTTCATCTAGATCAGGTTGTATATATATATGCTGTACTCCATTCATTTGCTAAATAATACAAGATTCATTTTCACACTATTAACAAAGACACTCTCAACTCTTTCTCACCCTTTCTTTCTTCTCTTTTCTCTTTCTCTCTCTCGCTTCCCTTGGATCTGATACCTTTCAAAAAGTTATGAGCAAAAACTCATTGACTTTTTAAGTTACCAAACAAAAAAGAAGAACTTATTCTTTTTGAAAAAATTGAGCACTTGCTCAATAAACTTTACTAAACTCACAGTTAGACATCATCACATATGCATACAACAAACAGGTCAGAGTATCTCATAACGATCCTGCCATGAACTTATCCCTTTTGACGAGAACAATAACTAGGATTCTCAATAAAATGATAAATTTTCACATTCCGATCAATAAAACGAATAGTGTGAAACCTCACTTTATCATTTTCGAAAGATATTTTATGCAACCACATGAGAGGTATGTGTTTTAGAATTTATTTGTATGAGGGTATTCCTTTTTGTTTGTGTCAAAGGATTATTTTTAATTGAGTCTAATAGGATACACATACAATATAAAAAAATGGTTATTTCTATTATATTATCCAATCAAATATCTTTATTTACATTAATTTTTAAATAATGTGAATGAAAAATATAATCATACATATTTGTTAACATAGTATTGCATGATTGAACTATTTTTGTAAAAAAAAATTATATTAAAATTAAATCTTTTTTTGTTAAATAATTTAAAAACAAAGTTAACATAATTTAACAAAAGAAATCAGTATTTTTTTTGTACAATAAGAAAAACACCTCATGATAAAAAGAATTGCAAGTAATTAAAAAGATGCATATAATTATTTTATCAAGTTTAAGAAAATGCATCTTTGAAACTATTTGAAGGAGTACTTAATCTCTATTTGCTGCAAAATCTAACTGGAGAGTGGAGAATATATATCCTCAATGCAATGAATGGAGATTTCGAAATGTGATAGGACCATCCCATTGAAGACAGAAAGACATAGAATTTATTATGCATGTTCCTATCAATTATCATGATATGATGTGTTATAATAAGGTCTCTCAAGAGGCAAAAGGATCCATATCTTACCCTTATTAATGTATTTTAATGTATAAATAATAATTAATAAAGGGCATTTCGACTTTTGATTAAACACTTTGTAAGCTTAATTAATTCAAATTTAACATCGGGTGTGAATTTCAAAGAATTTCCCCTGAAGAGTAATGTTAATATAGACTCGGATTCACGATGAATCCTACATGTGATAACATATATATTAACCATTCAAGATATAATTAAAAGTTATAACTATAATAATACTATAAAATTCTTGGTTGATATGTTGACACGCGTAGAATTTACCGTAAACTCGAGTTTATATTATCATTTTTCTAATTTGAAGGGCCACCTAAGTTGTCTACATTAAAGCCACCATACCATAACTGGGGTCAGAGGAAGCTATTTGTTATTTGATTTTTGCTTCAAGTGTGGTGTATAATAACCATTGTGAAATCTTGTCAATATTTCATGTCTGAATTTGGACTTATATGGTTGACATGATATACTAATTAATAATGGCATTCTAATATTAACAATAATTAATAAACATGCTTTCTTTGTTATCTACAACCCCCCTCCCAACCAAAAAAAATGCTTTCTTTGTTGTTACTGCCATTTTTTGTGTGGACAACATATAATTGTACCATCAAGCAAACAAAGTTTTTGTTCATAGGCAGTGTGATTCTTTTTTGTGGCTTAAGGCATTCCAAGCATGTGCCCTTTTGATCATTTTCTAAATGTAGCCAATAAAACTGCTTCATCCTATCCCAAAAAACAGTACAGTTGCAATAACTGTATTCAACTAGTATATACCAACTGTTGTTTCCAACTGTGTCCTTTCTCTTCTAAATTAATGTTATTTAATTAGTAACTTATTTCTCTATTAAGATAATGTTTGTTTTTACTCTTACGATACAATCAAGGAGTTAGTGTAAAAATGACTATGTTAATTGTATAATGCGTGGGTCACAATGGAGATGAAACATAATCACAGCTGGTGAACAAAATTATCAAGTCTTTTGTTTATTCCAATTTTAGAGTATTGTGTGATGGAAGGAAAACACAAATATCAAGAGTGCATTTGAAGTCAATTTTAAAATCCTTGTGTCTCTTATTTTTGTGACATTGTCTTCATGATTCATTTGAGCCTTCAAAGTTAATAAATATTTATATATGTTCATATATTAAGATATATAGTTAAAAAAATTTGAGATAAGTAACTTTTAATTATTTTATTATATTATTCTTATCAATACTCTCTTGTGTTTAATTTAGATTTAATTTTAATACACTAACTGTATAAAAAGTTTTTACACTATCGAATCACCACATCTATCATGAAAATTTATTTGCTCTCTTACTAATTCATTTACACTCACAATTCGTCAAAATCAAACTCATTATAAAATTTCACAAGTAACTTTAGTTAGGTACTTTAATATTTTAAGAACTTATTATAAAAGGTGCATTAAACAGGAAATGGACTATTCATTGGGGTTATATATATCTAACAGTTAAAAGGGGAAAGAGCCGATAGTTTTGTAAGTGATGGAACTAGAGATTATAAAATCCAATCAAAGTGGTTTTATATATGGATCATGTTTCTATCCAGTACTTGTCACCCTTTCTCCTGGAAGGAGACAAATCAGAGAGGTGTCCAATTATAAGGGAAATGCATATATATCTTTTAATTTAGGCATAGATTTAAACTTTTCTTCTTTTTCCCTTAATTAATCACGATATTACAGTAGAAATAGCTAATTTCTTATAAGAGAATAAATTTTTTATGATAAGACCCTCTTCATTCATACACACCGATAGAAATTAAAATCTCTTACTAAATACTTAAGAAATTCAGTTAGCTACCAACTGTATTAGATCGCATGATCGGAGATATATATTTATTTATATGCATAGTTTGGAAAAGAATCAATCATAACAGCACAAATAAAGCACGTAATTAGGCACACATTGATGATTGATGATAAAAATCGTTATCTGTCTGAACTCAATCAAGAAATTTGCATGTGAAAACTATCGATGAAGTGTCAATTAGGCTAAGGCTATATAGAAAAGAAAGCACATGGACCTACCCTTCATATTCATGACCATTTTTGCATATTTAACTATGCCTCTATATGCTAGGAATCCATCTAGAACCCTTCATTTTAAATTCTCTCTTTTTTTCATCATCAAATTCTAAGCCTTTTTTCTTCACAACATAATTATAAACTTCTCCTTTCAATCTTTCCTTATTCTGCCATTCCTCTGCCTCTTATTAGTATTTCAGTATATCTTTGTCCTTTATCAGTCACTTTTATGCCTATTCTAGTATTCTAGTATTCTTCTGCCATTTTCTGAGTACTTTTGTGGTTAATACTGTAGAATCATGGTTATTATAGCATCCACTGCTAATACCAACATCCATCAGTTGCAAAATTTCAACTCTCAGAACAAAAATAACAACATCTTCCATGATGCTTCCTTCTCTTCATACTTGAATAATAATGAAGGGACTTTTTCTGAGTCAAGCAAAAACTTCAACAGAAAGGACCCTATTCACCATGGTATAAACAAGGAAGAAGATGGTGAAATTGGGGTGTTTTCTGCTGAAAAGTACTTCAATGGAGGAGGAAGAGTAGAAGAACAAGAAGTGATTCTGAGTACAAGAGTTTCTGAAATGGATTCCAAGAAACACCAACATAATAATAATCACAAGAAAGAAGAAGAAAAAAGAGTTGTTGAAACTGGTAGGTACAAAGGTAGTAGTAGTAGTAATAATAAGTATGGAACTCCAAGTGTTGGTTCTGAATCAAGTTGGAACAGCCAAAGTGCACTTTTACAGAATTCTGTGATGATGAGGGAATCTTCAAGGAACAAGAACAAGTCATATAGAAAGAGTTTTCTAGCAGGTCTTGGCTGCAAATGCTATTGTTCTGATAAGAATTCTGTTGATGTTAGTGACCATGTTGGTGAAGTAAGATATAATTGCAAAAAAGGTTCTAGTTATGGTTTGGATCATGGAAAAACAGCACCAAAAAAGCTCATAAATGCTGATATTGATTCTAATCATTCAGGTAAAACAACTAAGCAAAATCATGCAGAACTCAAAGATGTTTACTTCCAAAAGCAAGAGAAGCAATTTGGGGTTGGATTGAACAGAGAAAATAATGGTTTGCAATTCTCAGCTGTGAAGATGCAGATTCAGGAATTGGAGAAACCAAAGAAGTCATTGGAAGTTTTTGGCTCTCCAATATTGGAAAGCAGGATCAGCAGCAACAAGAAGTCCATGAGCTTTGATAAAAGGTTGGCAATGCCTAATTCTTGGGATGGTCCTAAAAAATTAGACAATGAAATTGACATAGCAGAAAACTCTGGTGGTGGTGGTGGAAACTACAATGATGCTGAGAGTGATGCAAGTTCAGATTTGTTTGAGATTGAGAGCCTCACAGGAAAATCAAACAACCCTTTTCTTTCTAGGCCAATTTCATCATCTTGTGATGTTGCTTCAGGCTGTGCTAGCCCAACAAATTGTTATGCGCCGAGCGAGGCAAGCATAGAATGGAGTGTTGTAACTGCTAGTGCTGTTGAGTACTCTGCTATGTCAGATTATGATGATCAAAGATCTGTTGCTACCATAAGGAGTCCAATTAGGCCTCCCTTACCTTCCTCCAACGGTAAACCGAAAGGAAACATCAAAGACATCGCCCCTAGGAGGCGCCCGGGGATGTTGTTGGGTTGTAAGAGCCAGAAAGCTGTTGGAGTTGCTGCTGATGCCTTCACAACATGCGAGAGACCGAGTACTAATCGGCAAACTCGTCGCAGATCAGATACTTTTTCTCAGGTGACAAGGTTTCAGGAAGAGGCAAAGGAGGCGAATTTCGGTGCAAGACATGGACAACATGCAAATTATGCCAATATTGCAGCACCAACATTGCAGAGATCACACTCACCACATACTTCACAACTCTTGTACATTTAGATTTGTAGCTTGAATAATGTTTGTTAGTTCATCCTTTGTTGGATTTGGAATTTGTTTCAACTTTCAATTATGTATCTTGACTTAGTGTGAAAAAGTACTTTATTGTATTGGCTTATGTGTTCTTTATCCAAAAATAATCATAGCATAATAAGTAGATAAAGCTATTAAGTCCTGAATCATAAATTATATGCAAAGATAATAGAAATGGAAAGTGTTCTGTGTCTTCATCTAATAACTAGTCCTCTTGCATTCTTCTGTTTGTTTGGTATCTACTTTCTATTCTGTTGTTCTTTTTTTGCAGTTTCTGGTAACAAACTTTATGAGAATTTGATGGCTTGTATGCTTTCATTTGGTGTCATATGAATAAAATTATGAGATGTGAAAAGTGAACTTGTACTGTCAAAGGCATTAGAAAGTGCTTATTCCAATGCTCTGCTAGTTGTATTGCCTTTTTGTTTTCTTATGCATTGTTGGATCTGATCCTTGACCACCGTAGCCATTTAGAGAAAACCAAAAATTGATGCATTTAGCTTAGATTTTCCCAACAGTTTTTTCTTTTTTCCTTTTCACTTTTTCATGATATTTTTTTTTTCTTATAGGACCACTAGCAAAAAGAAAAGAGAAATAAATATATGAATTTGTACAATTTTTTGTAATGGAAATACAACATGAATACATACAACCAGTATCCAACATATAGCACACATTACAAATAAAGAAGTGATACACATTACATAGTTTAATAATGACACACATGTATGATGTATTTTTTGTGCGTTATTTCTTGTTTTTGGTCAATCAGTTTTACACTTATACGACACATATCACATATGACACACCTGGTGTCCATACAATAATATTTGACGTACAACAGAAATACGTTCAACTTGTATCATACGTGTACTATCCATGTTACAGGATGTGTGACATGATGTGTGCTATACGTATAGCACACATCTTGTAACATGGATAACACACGTTGGATACAACTTGAACGTATTTCTGTTGTACGTCAAGCATTATTGGTTGTACATATACTATTATTGTTTCATGTATTGTTGGCAATTATTGCATACAACCAACAAAAAGGATTATGTTCTTACTCAGTGGATCAGTAAAAGGGTATTACAGATTATATATAAGCTAATCATCTTTGAAATACAAAGCAACTTACATGGAACAACAAGGATCACTTGCACTACTCTCCTTTATTAGCTCTTTTATAAAAATCTTTTTGCATATGTGTAAATATCTTTCACTTTTATTCTTTTGAACTGGATGAAAAAGTTTCTGCTAGGAGCTCATTCTATTCATGTGATGATTAGAGCTCAAATTCATGAGAGAGACAAAAAAAAGGTGACAATGATGAGTGATGACATACACATCTTTTTTGTAAGAGATAACCTTTAAAACCTCAAGGATGGAATGTCCTAACAGCAACATTCAACTATACAAAAAAGGGACACCAAAAGTAATATGACCACCAAGGAATGAAAGCATCTTGCATTCAATTCCTAAACTACCTCATAAATAAGGCTTATCCATCAAGCTAATTAGTCATCTTTTGTGTGTACTGTTCAACAATCAAGTATTCTATAGGATAAAATAGATTAATAGACATAGAGACTCTAAAATTACTTTAACATGCTATAATTTATTGAGAGGTCGCTAAAATTAGTCATCTTTCTATATCTTTCTTGATTTAAAACCTTGAGTTTTTGGGAGTCTTAGCTTGTTGAACTTTCCAATAAATAAATTATTTCTGTTTTGGTTCACAATAATATTTACGAGAACACAAATGTCTGGGGCACAAAAAAAATCAGTCAAAACAGTCAACAAAGTCCATTTAACACTTATGGCCCAAATAGCACTTTTAATCATGAGTATATTTTTAATGGGTTGGGTGATTGTGGCTCAAATTCTTATTTGTTGGCTGTTTTGGCATATTACATATTTTATTAAACACAAATGCTTCGGGCACAATAAAAAACCAGCCAAAACAGCCAACAAAACTCATTTAACACTTTATGGCCCAAATAACACTTTTAATCATGAGTATATTTTTAATGGGCTAGGTGATTGTGGCTCAAATTCCTATATATTAACTGTTTTGGCTTGTTTTTTTATTGTGTCTCTAACAATGCTCTTTTTTAAAATATATCCCTAACTATTTGGTAGGATAAGGATAGAAAGAATAAGTAATACTAGGATATTAAAATTATGAGAAATGATTTATGTAAACTATAAAATTAGTCACCATCTGTCATCAAGTGTAATAATCTAAAATTTTGAAATTAGTAATCCAATTTTTAAAAATATTGGATTAATGTATAATTAATAATAAAAGTTGGATTACTAGTTTTAAAATGTTGAATTATTATATATAGTGAATGATGGTGGCTACTTTTATAGTATATACATAAGGTTACTCTAAAATTATGATAAATTATTGTTTTTATTAAATATTGTCATAAGGGATGAAAATCTCATAAATTCATTAGAGGTGGGAATGAAAATACCCAAAATGTAATATTCCTAAAAATATTTTCTAAATTACAAATTTAACATGAATGATATTTTTCCATAAAATATTTACCCCAACCAAACACACATGTATATTAATTCGTGAATTTATCCTCACTATTTTTTTTTTCCTTAGCGTGTTAGCGGGATCTAATTCATGACTTTTTAATTATTATGTGTTTAATGTTTATTAAATTCAAGGGATCTTTACCACCATGCTATAGGCCTCAACCACCACCTCTCACACTTGAAACTTCATCATTTCTCCCTTTAACTGTAAGGAAAAATGGACTAAGTAAGAAAACCACAATACTGAGTTTTATGTGTCCTATCATATTATATACTCTTCACTTAGTTTATTATTAACAAATATGATACGATCGAAACTCCAATTTTGATTTGAACATTACTTAATTCAATTAGCACTAATTTTTTTTATATAATAAAAATTGTACAATACTTGTAGAACAATTATATTCACCATTAAATTGTATGGATTTACAAACTAATACAATCTAACGATAAATATGATTGTTATTATATAAGTATTTTACATACAATCATATATATATATATATATATATATATATATATATATATATATGCAGGATCTTATAAGGCCTGAGATCCCAAAAGAAACTCCATTTCCTCTAAATTACAATAAATTTGAAACCTTCCAAGTTAATGATATAATTCTAGATAATAAAAGTATATGTACAATAAATATAATAATAATAATAATAATAATAATAATAGTAACAATAATAATAATAATAATTGCTGAGCATGCAGCCATGTGATGCTGTAGGCAAGAAACTATTTATTATTGGAGAGAAAAAGCAGATAAAGATATTAATGCATCAAAATGATATGTATACGCCAATATATGGTAACCAAGACTATTTCTACAAACAAAATATATCCACTAACTCATTCACCGTATATTTATACAGTTTGTATATATTTGGTATAATATAATGTGTGTTTTTCATAAATAACATTGTGCATTGATTGTATATGATTGTGTGTTCTCTTTTTTAAAAAAGAATTGTGTTTTATAGGAAGTGTGAGGTGTGTTTTGTGTTAACATCATTGTATGTTAAATTGATATGCTTAGAGTATCATTGTGGTCTTTTAGGTTATATTTGATTTTCCTGACTCTGGAGTTAGAGTCAAGGAGTCAAGTGAGAAAATGACTATGTCAAGTGTTTGGTATGAGATTCACAATATAGATGGGAACAGACGACGCACAATGACCCAGGGAACAAAATTGTGATCTTTTTGTTCACTCCAATTTTGGAGTCACTTAGTGTTGAAATAGAGTCACTATGTATTGAAAGGAAGACATAAATATGTGAGGGTGTGTTCATAGTTAATTTTGAAGTCATTGTAATTTTGATGAATTTTGATAACTCGTGTGACACTGACTTCATAACTCCCTTGATTCTGACCTAAGAATTATTGAAAAGAAACTTTACCTAAGTGTTTGGTAGAGTTAGAGTCCTTTAAGCTGCATTTGATTTTTCTAACTCGAGTCAGTGAAAAAATAACCTACCAAGTGTTTGGTACGAGATTTACAATATAAATGGGAATAAACGACACACAATGACTCAGAAAATAAAATTGTGAATTTTTTGTTCACTCCAATTTTGGAGTCACTGTGTTGGAATGAAGTCATTGTGTATAGGAATGGAGACATAAATATGTGACGGTGTGTTTAGAGTGAATTTTGAAGTCATTGTAATTCTTATGACTCATGGGACACTGATTTCATAACTCCCATGATTATTATTGAAAAGAAACTCTACCTAAGTATAATTATACGATGGATGAATTGATGAATATATTTGGTTCTACCAGCATCTTTATTACACCAATATATAATGTCATCCCCCAGCTAACTTTATTGATTGAGTAACCGTCTATGTGGTGCTAAATTAAACTAATAATGTTTATTGTATAACAGAAATACATTTAACTAATATACAACGTGTGTTATATATAATATTTGTTGTACATAATATGTGTTATACGTAACGTGCGTTATACATATGATACACATTATATACAACACATATTATTGGATAGTTATCGAATAATATTCCCATTGTACGAGAAACATTATTGTAAATTAAATATATTAATGATCCAGTCTTGCATGCCAAGAAGAATATCAAACAGATGTCATGTTTTTTTTTAATTTTCTATGCATTAATTTTCAATATTGGCTTAAAAAGATGACTTGTAAACAAAGCAATTTTTATATGATCCAAAACCATATTTAATGTGTGCTCTACTTACATCCATATTATCCACTGATTTTAATTTATAAAATTTAAAATTTGTATAAAAAAATAAAATGAACAATTTTAAATGTGATTATAGTACGCATTAAATATAAATCATGAACCATACAAGAAATTTGTCTTGTAAACATGTCATGGACCACCAAAGGAATGATACTAGCATTTAAGCTCTTCTTTGATTTGGCCCCATTATAGAATTTACGCGGAACTGAAAAGAGCCTCTAAAGTCTAAACTATTAAACTTTGAAAATGGGTGATGCTAAATGTACAATAATAAATCAGTCTAACCAGTCAATAAATGAGATTTTGGGTCACAATTGTTCGGTCCAATACCATCTTAATAATTATTTGGGCAAAAAATAAAGACAAAATAGGTTCATTAACTGTATTAACTGGTTTATCATTGTACACTAAACATTATTGTTTGAAAAATGGCCATAAAATTGAAAACTCTATCTCTAGGGGGTCACATTCAATTTTGTCCAATATCTCTTCATCACTGGCCGAAGAGAGTAAATAAGGTATATTTGTTCCTAGTTAGAAGATGATGAATAAGACCTAACGTTTTCTGATTCATGACTCTAACCACATGTTCTTTCCACACATTTGAAGGGTTTCTTATTGTTGATTTTGATGGAAGAACATGATATATGGCATCTCATATCAATAATGGAGGAGAAATGACAAGTCTTTTAATATGGAAAATTATTTTTCAACACCCATTTTGGGTGTAGACACCTATGAATTAATTGTGAGAGAAGTGATATTGAGAAGAAAATAGTGAGAATGGGTCTCTTGAGTATTATGAGTAGGATATTTTTGTATTTGGAAGTGCCGGGTGTTAGAATATCATTAAAAATTCATACAGTAGTAATTTAAACTTACATTACTAATTAACTAAATATCTTTGCCTATATTGTGTACGTGTTCTGTTTAAAAAAGAACGATGATATACCAATTTCTAGTACCCAACAATCAAAATGGTTGATGTTTACAAATATATAGGACCAAAATAAAAAATATAAAGATATTTTTTTCATTTTTATTAATTTCTGTATTTGTATGTGTATTTTGTGTACCTACTTTGAATGTGGACACAAAATAGATAAAAATCTGAACAAATACAAATTGTTTTGCATGTGTACATCCTAAACAAACATCTTACAAATAAATATGTATTATATTTTGTGTTTTGTATAACCCAAACAAACACACTGTCATATTAATTATTCAATTTGTGCCAACAGGCAAGGCACAAGCACAGACAACTCAATTAGTTGAGAAATCAGAAACCTCATCAATTTTGGCAATTTTTTTTATGTATATTAAATTTAATACTAAATCAATCAATCAATTCAACTCTAATACAATTTGACATTTATAGTTATTTAATCTAACTTATATCCTAACTCAATCCAATATTATATTCAAATTTTTATATTGAGACAATAATAATTTCTATACTTACTCTATATAACATTTATACTTACTCAATCCAATTTTTTATAACAGTGACTTACTTAATATCTACATAACATTGCTCTTTTGTATTTCCATTACAATACACATTCTTTCCCTCAAAATAATAATAAATACTTCACTTGAAAACAAACGGTTTATGAATCCATGCACACACATCTGATTCAATCATAGTCTCCATGAACTACATGATTAGAAACAAGTCCAGTTATACATACAACAAACATCTCATAAGTCATAACTGAAATTCAGCCATAAACTGAACCTCCTAAAAATAAGAACCAGAGACAGAAAATAGGAAAAAGTAGTTAAGTGTTTCAATTTAAAAATGTTGCATTGCTTAAACAAGTGAAACAAAGTAAGAGTGTAAGATACCAGGGATACAAGGTATGAATATGATAGCAGCAGCCAGCAATACAAGGGTGAAAAACTGAAAAATTAATCAATACCTTATATATAGCTCTTCATTTTCCTTATTAAGTCTCTAGTATGGACAGAATGGAAAGGAAAAAATATATAGAAGAAGGCACATCATATATGTATATACAAGACATGATCATGATCATCCTAGGCAGTGCTGCTCATAACAAAGAAAAACCAATACTAGTACAGGTAAAGAATACTCATCAAGCAAAAAAAGCTAATCATCCTTGTACTCTTTACTAGGTCTAGTTTCGAAACCGCCACCTGCCCTCTTCTCCAATGTGTATGGCATGTGGGTACCCAGAATCCGGTCCCACATCACAAAGAATGGCTGAGAGAAGTTGTACTTGTTGCCGTAGAGCTGATGGTGTACGTCGTGGTAAGCCGAGTTGTTGCTGAAGAATATATGGAAAAGGTTCCCGGGGAGCCACAACCCGCAGTGATCGTCCACGGTTTTGATGGTGGCAAAGGAGAAGAAGAAAATGGAGGCTCGGGGAGTCATACCGGAGATAAGGAAGGATAACGCTCCGCCCACCGTGTCAAGAATAAGCCCCTCCACTGGGTGGTTGTACAGAGCTCCAAACGAGTAGGGTACAATGAGTCTGTGATGTTGAGAGTGGACATGCTTGTATAGGAACTTGTTGTGATGCATGTATCTATGCATGAAGTATTGCCACGTGTCCATTACCAGCATAGCGGTAACGAATTGCCGTGCAGTCACAAGAAGGGAAGCATTCTGATTGGCAGTAGTGTCACTATCACTTCCTGTCACCTACAGAAATAACAGAGGACCCAAATACAAATGAAATTATCCTGATACAGAAATAACTTTACAATGCTTCAACATAGTAACCTCATGGTCCAACAGGTAGTTCAACCAATTTATACAACAATGTTTTACACAAGATTCAGCTAGACAACATTCCAAAGTTCATAATTGAAAACCATGTAATTGATTCAAGGAAATCAATGTTGCTTAACAACTCATAAACTTCAGAGTTTTATATTTATAAATGAAAAAGAACTCATAGCAAAGCTGGGATAAGCAACAAGATATATCCACTTTACACAATCATACAGCCCAAGAGCTTCGGTGAACCACAGAACTAAACCATACATTTACTACCTCAAGAACAATCCTCCTCTCCCCCACTCTTCCATCATCAAAGATGGCAAAATCCATACATAAGTTTTTATTTGTCTAGTACAAAGTAAGAAAATAAAACTGTGAACTAAGTAAGAAAAAATAGCCAGATAACAAAAAATTCTCAACAAGCTCTTGTAGTCAATTCCCTTTGTTGCCTGATACAACTATTCAAGTCTTTTTTTAATTAAAAAAATCAGAAGTTAAGAAAATATTAGCAAACATTGTTAAAAAGTATTTGATTCTTACAATAAATACAATGGAATGTTGAAATTAATATCATATAATTTATTAGGATAACATTGCATAAAAGGGGAAAAGAATCCTATCATAATATAGTAATATACAACAATCTTTTTTTTTTGTTTTCTTTTTTACCATTCTGGACCACCCAAAATGAATATGAAGATAAAACCAAGAGGACAGGGATGCAGGGAACACTACTCCATGCTATTCTTTTCCTTTTGGAGTGAAAGGTAAATACAAGGTACCAATACTAATAGTGGTAGCCTATACCCAGTATAGTACACAAAGCTACAATTCTCCAATATGAAGTAGTAGGCTAGTAGCCTATGATAAATATAGGCTAAGAAACAGTTCCATAACCAAAACGAATCGCATTACTCAACCCCAAATAGTGGAATGAGTGATAAAGAAGAGTGTTGCAACCCCAAAACAGAAACCAAGCCTTATCAGAATCTATAGCCCATAATTTGCTCTGAACTCTAAGAGGTTTAAATGCCCAACACGCTGTCTAATTTGGCTTCTAAATTCTAATGTCTTTTTAAGAGACGTGGTCAACAAACTATTGGAATAATAAATTTATAGAATTGAATTGATTTGCAAATCAATTCTTATGTTTGAAATTTTTAATAATGAGAAATGAAATGAATTATAATTCTTGAGAAACTCTAGCCTTGTATTTTAAAATTCCTTGGTTTTTAGTTGGATTTAGATGGAAATGATTTGTGATTCCATCCAATTCATTTCATTTCTCATTTTTGTTAACTTCCAAACACACACTAAGTGTTTTCAATATCTTTCATTTGGTAGTATTTTCTATCCTAATTAAAACCCCCAATTGCAAACATGCATTGTCTAGTGATTTATTAAAAAGCACGTTTGGTAGAATAAAACTCAATCACTGCATCAACTAGTGGCTAACATAAACCATAAAAGAAAAAAAGTAAAAATAAATAAATTAGTAAAAGGACAGCTAGAAAGAAAAATGGAAACTTTTACTTTCCACCTTAGAAAATTGTTAAAAGCTTACCGCAAACAAGAGGGTTGCAACCACAGCTTGAACTAATTGTTGTAGGAGAACTCCTTTAACCACAGTACCCTTCGAAACCAAATTCTTCTCATCTTCATCTTGCTTCGAGTGTAACCGGTAGTTCTCAGAAAACAATCCCAGAACAATATAAATCCCTGAATAAATCCAGTAAACTACAATTGGGGCAAAAGTCCCCAACAACTCATCAGAAACCCCAAAATCCATTTTTTCTCTCTCTAAGCCCCACCCCACCAAAAAAAAGAATTTTTTTTATTATGATTTGATTGAAAATCCACCCACCAGACACAAAACTCGCATGAATTTCAGGAACAAAAGAGAAAACCCTAACCCTTTAATTAGGGAAAGAACAAAGAACAAAAACTAAAATTCGAAGCTTTCGCTGTTCTTACGACTCTAACCCCAGATGAATGATTAGTTTTGCCGGCAACCCCCTATAAAATAACGAACCAATTAAATAGTGGGTTGAATTTTGATACGTAATGACGAGTGTTAGGGTTTCCACTCAGAAGGAAGATTCCAAATAGAAGATGAGAGAGAAACAAAAAAGAGTGATAGAGAGTGAGAATGTCGAAATTGCTTGCAGGCTCGGGACTCTGAGAAAAGGACACGCAGAAAATATCACGAGATCGTTGTTGTGCAGAAAAGTGTACTGTGTTATCGTGCACCGTGTACGTGTTGGATGGTGTAGATGTGGTGGGTCCTGGTGCGATTTGGGAAATAGACGGTTATGATTGGATGGTACAAGGAAGAACCATACGGTTGCGTGTGTAGGGGACTGAAGCTAAGTGGTGACGTCGTTTTTTGTTGTTTTTGTCGAAACGACGCCGAGTTTGACCGGGCAAGCGTTGAAACGCAGCCCGTTTTTGAAGTATCTGTGGGACGTGGCCGTTTGAGTTGACCCAAAAGTCAGTTATACGGACGGGGTGGCTTCTTTCTTGCCTAATGCCTACGAGGAAAATGCACTCAGTATTAGTGCCAAGATTTTCTTCATTTTTTTAAGAGCAACTTGCAATGTCATTCCATTGAATAAAATATTAAAAAAATTAAATATTATTTTGGTCTTTCATTTTAAAGTTGTGAGTTAATTTGGTCACTTGCATTTTAAAATTAATAAAAATTATTTATCATATTATTTTTTCACTTTTTAAAATGAGTTTATTTATGGTGCAGTGTGCATGTAAAAAGTTTTACACAGTTAATTATATCTATTGATTTGTATGAATTTTTAGTTAGTGTGTTGTTGAGTTTTTCTAATATGTCAATCAATAATTGGAAGTCTATGTAAAATTATTTTATGACAGTAAATTGAAATTAAACTCTTTCGAAATAATCAAATTGGTATTTCATTTTATAAATTGCGAGACAAGTTAGTCTTCCTTATGAAATCAAAGTGGAAAAAAAGAATGATTAACTTTATAAAGTGGTTGATCAATTTTTTTTGTACATGACCGGGGTATCCACTGTCGACTACAGTGACTAATCTCTCGTTGGCTTGTAGGCACCTTGAAGGGTGGGACAACTGGCCCGGAATTTTAAAGTTTTTTCATACCCAAGGCGAGAATCGAACCTTTGACACTTGGTTATTTGGTTGATCAATTTACTACACTTTGATGGCATAAAAGAGAATAACTTGACTTATAGATTGTGAAATAGGTAAGGTAGCTAGTAACGAGATTATATCTAAGATCGTAAGAGATATACAAAATCGTGTATTGTGAAATCGGAATACGGAACCTAAGATCTTACCGAAATAAAAATATTTAAAATATACATGATAAATAAATAAAATTGATCACAATAAAAATACAAAATTTCAAAATTTACAACTATCACCGTTAAACTTCAATTTAAAATGCATAAAAAATAATATCAAATAATAAATTCAACCAAAAATAATCTTAGATTCTCATTTGTCAACAAACAAATTAGAATTTTTAAAAAATGAGTCGGGTTGTTATGCATATTGAATTCGTATGATCGCAATGTTACTCGTAGATCCTACAAAATTGAACAAGGAAGAGCACAAATGTGAGATTGGGGTCAAACAATGAAGGTGATGTCGTAAAATCGTGCGATTTTAACAGTAAGATCAAGATCCTAGCTACTTTGAAAATGGGGATCAATTTGTTCATTTTAAAAAATGATGGACCAGACTAATTCACAGTTTGTAAATAGTGAACCAATTTGTTTATTTAAAAAATAGGTAAAGTAGTGAACCACAATTTATAAGGTGAGAAACCAATTTACTCACTTTGAAATATGAATGACCAAAATAACTTAACTATATAAAGTAAAGAATCAAAGTGTCATTTCATTCGTATTAAAAAAGATAGGTAATAATTCAACTTTTTAGAACTATTAGTCCAACTTTTAAAATGTATAATATTAAAAGTTGGATTAATAATTTTAAAAAGTTGAATTATTATATGAGTTTAGTTCTCATACATTATAACTGTAAAAGTTTTTATACTATCATGCAATGAAAACATGACATGTAATCCATTATCACATGATGATAAAGTTCAAATTTTAAAAAATCAAATAAATAGAATAATGTGTTACAAATTTATTGATGGAGCGTGTAATGTCAGTTTGATAGAAGATCATAATTATTTTCTTACTATACATAATTGCTAAGAGTAGCTAATTTTTGTGATAATAGCTTATAATAACCGATTACTCGTTAAAACTACATCAAAGTTTTATGTTCCTTCAGGAGCCTTATAATTGATATACAATAATGCTAAATTGACAACGAAAAATCAGTCAATATAGTTCATGGGCCTATTTTCACTTTGGTTTTGCCTCAAATAATCATTGAGATTATAATGGGCTGAGTAATTATGGTCCAAAATCTCATTTATTAGCTGATTTGACTGATTTTGTATTGTTTATTTAGCATCATCCATTGATATATATTTATTTTATTCGATGCCACTTTTCACTTCTAGACATTGACAACATGACATTTTCTGAGTTACAGAGGATGACTTCGATTCAGTCCAACTTTGTAGACATTGACTCGACTCTCCCAATTTGAAATTATTTATACCTTGCATCTATAAAATAGAGAAACGATTTGTACATAAGATTAGGCATCCTGTAATACAAAAAAATATAAAGAATGATTCATTCATAATGTCTCTAGTTTAATACTCACAACGTAACTTTTCTTTTTTTGCCTTCTTATATTCGCATCATATCCATTTTTCATGTGCAGATAATATTTTCCTATAAAATATTTATCACTCACATATATAAATCATTGCTTAGAAACTAATAGTACTAACTCTCAATTATATGCTCTATTTATATAATATATATCAAACTTTAATTATGTGAAGCCTAACTTTAATGTTCGAATAATATCATGTGTATAGTATAACAACGTCAATAATGAGCTACCTTTCCGGGCTCCAGCTAAGCCACCTGCATTATCTTGCATGTTTCCAACCATAGGAATTTAATATTCAAAGAATTGAAACTTTGGAAGTATAATAGTAGGAAGGGAAATTCGAAGACACCATCCATGTCTTTACTTAAAGACAACCAATTAGGAACAAATATGTGTCTAAATATAAATTAAAAGTGTTAGATTTATTAGTAACACTTAAAAATGTGGTTAAATCACAACACTAAAAAAAATTATGAAAAAATCAGAAAGCACAAATATAACAGAAAATTTAGAAATTACTAATAATAATATTTTAGAACTCTAAAAATTATAGAAAAAATAATAGAAATAGAACCAAATCCAATAGAAATAAACAAAATTAAAAAAATAATTATTAAAAGAAGAAATTCAAAGAAGAGTAAAATTACTAAAAGATATTAAAACAGAAGTACCAATATATAAAGAGAAAATAATACAATAAAAGGATATATTGGGCAATTTAGCAAGAACACATATTATAAAATGGCATTATGAATAATAAGAAATATATAATTAAGAGCGCAAAGATAAAAATATAATATTATAATAAGGTTTAATTACTCCGGAGGTCTCTATAGTTTTATCGATTTTTAAAATTGGTCTCTATACTTAAATTTGTAATTGAGTCCCTATATTTTAAAATAAATTTTAATTAGGTCTCTAACATTATGTTTTGTCACTTAGCCACATTTTAGAAGTGTGGTTAAAGACAAATTCTAACCAAGGTCAATCACCCTTAATTTCTCTTACTTATGACTTAATGAAGATCGGGGTGTTACATATAAAAATTAAATCTTAATGTTTAATACTTAAATTAATTCTGATATTTAATATATTTAAAAGAAAGATGGAATAAATGGAATGATAGAGGTAATTATTTTTAAAAAATTAAAGAAAAGAAGTTATAAATTTTTATTTTATTTAATATTATTTTTAGAGACTAAAAAGTAACTAAACTTTTAACAATTCTATTTATAAATAGTAATAGATTTAGTATTATTATTCTTTTGTCTGTTCGTTTATTTAATTTTCTGAATATGAAAATAAATAAAAAATATTAAAAAACCATGGGGCATTTATTTTCTTGACATCTTGCTAGTTTTCTAAGACCAACTAGACACGTGGTAGTCAACCCATGTGTGCATAGGCTGAGTTGATTTTTTGAAATTAGGTGCATTAGCCCATGATCGTGATGTTAGCCCAAAAATTTAGTTGATCAAATGGACTATGAGCTCACCTTAGTCCTCTTATCCGTGGACCAATGTAAGTGAGGGTTGTATTTGGGGCTTAGGGGGCCAGCCCACACTGGGCCAATTTGACAGCTATACTCCAAAGCCCTTATACTAAGGGAAAAAAACATTTTACCTCCCTAGATGTTTGGGACGTTGCAATTTAGTCCCTGAACTTTCAAAACGGGCAATACGGTACCATGTATGTTTTAAAACATGCAATTCACCTCATCCGTCACATCTCCATCCATTTCTCCGTTAAATGGTCATGTGCAGTGCACATGTCATTTATTAAATTACTAAAATACCATTTTTTTTTACGTGGAAAGAAGCACTTTACCCCCTTGAATGTTTGAGTTGTTGCAATTTAGCCCATAAACTTTCAAAAACGGGCAATACGGTACCCTGTATGATTTGACGGAGAAATGACATGTGCACTGCACATGACCATTTAACAGAGAAATGGATGGAGATGTGACGGATGGGGTAAATTGCACATTTTAAAACATACAAGATACCGTATTGCCCGTTTTGAAAGTTCATGGGCTAAATTGCAACGACATAAACATCCAAGAAGGTAAAATGTTTTTTTTCCTTGTACTAATGACTATATAAAGGGGGTTATTCCTCTACTCATGAGCTATCTCCAGGGACGGATCTATTTACATGTTTATGGGGGTTTATGCCCCCACTAAGTTTTAAATTTTTTAGTTAAAATAGATATAAATATATATATATATTATCCCCATTGTATTATTAAATTTGCCTCCACACTATAAAATAATAAAAAAATATCATCTTATATTTATATATATTAGTGATGTAATAGTTTTGCCTCCACTGTTAAAATTTTCTGGATCTGTCACTGGCTATCTCAGTTAAGTTCTCATATTAGACCCGAACTGACTTAGGTATCGAAGTCCTTGCAAGGAAATCTCTCCCTTTTACTAGGAGGGGAGCATGGAACGAAGGAGTCATGAAAAGGAACAATGGCTCGTGGAGTGAGAGATCGGCGACTGTTCTGCCTCGATGAAAGGTACGAAACAGTACTATTTTAACAGATAGAACAAACAAATTTTACCATAAGTAAATATCAGGTTTATAAATTCGATAACATAAAGAAATTAAAGCAAATTGCACGTAAATTAAAGAAAACAACAAAAGAATATTATGTAACAAGTAAGCAAAAACATGCAATAGATATAAAGGAAGCCAGGGTAGAACTAAAGTCTCACTAATGAGTAAAGATAAGATAAGCTATGAAATAACTAGACTAAAAGCGGAAAGATAAATGAAGTATGTATATTTAGGAGCTGCAGAAATAATAATCAAAGGATGTTTTAGAGAAAAAATAAATACCCCATTACAATTATACATAACAGATGAAGAATAATAGAACCTAGAGAAAAAGCCATAATAACAAAATTAAAAGGAAATTTATTTTATCAAATAATAAAATTTATTCATTCAAATTCACTACTTATTCACGTAATAAATCTCCATTTTACTCGTTTATATCAATAACAATATTTTCTATTTATTTCCATCAAAATACCATACATTTATTTAAACCATTAATGTAAAGTTGAAATCAAGCAAAGAAAAAAAATGTATATACATATCTGTCATCTTTGAAGTAGATGAAAATGTGTATGTCACATTGAGGCCAAAATCCAATAAATTTTAAAAATTAATGCCAGTCTGTACAAAGTTGTTTCTATGAACTAATGCTTGGATGATTCAACAAAGCACAAATTAAACTTAGGATCCTAACCAGAGCTTTTTACTTATGTTGCAATACCGGTTAATGCCATCTTTGATCATCCTTCTGATTTTGTTCTGAAACTTCAACAAAATCACTATTCATCATAGACAAGGCAATAGCAATAGCTTCTCACAAAGCCTCCAACTCTTGGGTGTCAGGGGTTTCCTTCACAAAGTTGAGACTAGTCTGTCTGGTTCGCTTGCAAGGTGCTAGAGAAATTAAGAAAGAAAAAACATCAATTTTCTTGCTATGACTGAATATATTGGAAGAGAAGGAAACACCAAAAAATGTCTCAGCAATACCTTCTGTCTTGTTTTTCTTGTTGGATGCAAGCACAGAAGATTTCCACTTCTCATAATCACCTTTCTCCATTTGTTTGCGTTTTTTATAACTTGAAATCTGGAAAATAGAAAAACAACAAATATGAGAACTAGATTGTGCGTATTTATTGTTGGCAAATTAGAGAAAGAATTCAAATGGATTTACTGGTGAACAAATATAAAAAAACCATCATTATGGGATGACTTAAGATCATCTTGTATTCTATAGATAAAATGTAATTTGGTTGAATCAGTTAACAAAGACCCTAGGCCATAAAGAGAGGACACCATCCATTGATCAAATGCTCATAGTAATAGACATTGCCCTTCATTAGGTTGAGAAAGTATAATAGTTTCATATCTCTTACAAAATTGAGTGGCAGAAGTTGAAGACAATTTTTTCTGTGGCTTTTTTAATGTCTAGGTGACAAATTGAGCTCTACCCTCCATCTAACCTTGACTTAATTCTAAAGTTACTCTATTGAACATCTATTACACCAGAAGTCAAGGAAGAACTAAAGAAAACAAGTCACTACCATGTCAGACTGAAACTACAAAAGGGGAACCATGATAATAGGACATTGCATTTACATTCAGAAATGAAAGGCTCAAAAATTGGAACATTGATGTGAAAAGAGAATGCAACAGATCAATTAAATTACATGTCAGACAAATGCTTTTATTGAACTTTGATAAAATATGGAAGCTTATCTACAAGGATCAGTGTGGTGTCCCCATTCATAATGGTGGTGAAGATTTATCGTTTAGCATTCTTTGAAGAACTGAATGAAAGTTTGTCTCTGAATTTTTCAGCCCCATTAAAGAGAATAACTAATTCACTCTAAAAGAAATGATATACTCATTTAAGTTTTAAAGAAAGGTTTGTCCTTAATACCTCTGGCCCTTCATCAGATAAATAACCACCATCCTCAGCCTTCCTTTTACCAGGTAAATTATCAAGTAGATCTGCAAAAAGAGTGAGAGGCAGAAAATAAACTAATTAATGCAAAATACACGTCCAATAAAAAGCAAACAAACTGAATCTAAAGGCAATAAATGCAGCAGAAATTGATACAGCAAGATTGTCAGCAAGATTGTCATCAGCTAATGAGATATACCTCGATTTGACTTTACTTCTCTAGGATTTTTCTTCTCCTTAGCAACCCCAAAAACATCATGACACAAGTCCTTCATAGTAGTAGAAACCTGCAGCAGCCATGAAACCATTACGAACATTTTACACAAAACTACTAAAAACTCCTCCATATACCACATATTCATCATAGATATCATAAATGCACATTTCACTTACACTTGAAAATTCAGACTCAGATGTACCACAAAGCTCAATTAGCTTAATCTTGTCAACTTTGAGCTGCAAAACCAAATGAGAACAGAAAGCAAAAACAAAGGTCAAAATATAAAACTACAAGATTGGTTCACATCCTACAAATAACAACACCAGAGATCACTTAAAATGTACCTTATGTTTCTTTGCGCATAAATAGAAAGCAACAGCAGTAAATACAGGGCGAGTAAAGTCAGCACTTGCACGACGAGATGCCGGCAATGAAGAGAGAAACCGGTCCTTATAACTGATCAGAAAAAAGAAACACTTCATCAAACACAAGTATGCACAGAATTGAACTGCAAACAAGTTTACATATGTTTGATAAGGATGGAGAAAAAGGATAAGCTAGGTTAGTTATATTTGGCTGAGTTTGTTACAGTATTAGCTGGCATTAGTTTGTTATTAGGTTCAATACTCTATATGTATCTTGGCTTTGTATTCTGTAAAGCTTAAGTCACAAAGATAATAACAATGCTTTTCTATTCAATGAGATAACTCTCATTCTCTTTTTCTTCTTTTGCATTCTTTTAGTTTCTTTTATTTCCATTGCTTTTCTATACTCAGAACAGAGCCTCTTTCTTGATAATAATGGTTCTTATTGCATTGTCAAACACAAATTGAGGGACTTACAGCTTGAGACCGTCGCGAACAAAAGGGATAATCCGAACACACCCAAACTGAATTGCTAATTCCCTGACATCTAGCTTCATCCTAAAGCACCCAAAGAGAATGATACAAAAAATGAGCAATGAATCGTTTTAATATTAAGGATTAAAAAAAGGAAAAATTGAGAGATTAGAAGGAGAACGCACTTGACGCCGAGGCCATTGTGAAGTGAATTGTAGGATCGAATGTAAGCCCTTTCGGACATGCCGCTGAGCCTTACCGCACACGATCGATCGAACAGAACACCGAGCCTGCACCCCACCAAAAAATAAATAAATAAATAAATAAGTTAACAAAATTCTCATAAACCCATCAAACAGATTCAATAAAAAAATTATTGAAAAAAAAGGGTACCTGGTTGCAGCGATTTCCAAGCAGATCAGAGCTTTGGCAACTTCACCCTGCCACCATTTAATTAAAATTAATAAAAAAAAAAGTTTAGATTTTTTTATTTTTATTTTTAATATAATTGAAATGGAATAGAATAGAACTTACAACTCCGATAATGTAGGAATCAAACTGAACATCACAGAGTCGACGGAGTTCGGCGGCTTTCCGAATGACGAGTTTAGAATCTGAGAGTCCAAGCTTCCTCGCAATCTCCGAAAGATCCATCTGTGATTGTTTCGGGTTTTGTGCGCGTGTTGTGTTTGATGAAATGGGAATGTGAGGTTCTGTGAGAAATGCGTTTTGAAGAAGAAGTGTGAGTGTTGAGGGAAACGGTGGTGATGAATGATGAGCGGAAAGAAGGAGAATGTGTTTTGTGCCATATTTGTGGCGCTTCTTTTTTTTTTTTATTCTTTTTTTTGTGATTCGGTTTCTTTTGAACATTATGGCGCTCACTGTTTGCCGGGAAATTTTTTCGCGCCCTCTGAAATTTGGGTCCTTAATAGTATCGCGTATCGCGATTTTGATTTTATGAATGTTGGAATTGAATATCAAAATCTTTATTAATTTACTAAAATCTATACTATATATCTATCCTATATACAAAGGATGTAAATGTATGGAATATGCAGAGAGAAGAAGAGGTAAAGAGAGAAGGAAAACTGAATTATATATTGAAATGATTATGATATAATTCTTGTGTACAAGATAACAAAGAGAAGCTCAGTATATATAGAGCAAGAGAGAGCATAACAGAAACAATACTAACTGTCATAAGAGAAACTAACTAACTGATTTACAACTTATACACTATTAGCCCCCCTCAAACTCATGAGAGGCTGAATTTGCCACTCTGAGTTTGCAGCGAAGGTAAGAGAATCGTGTAGAAGACAAAGGCTTGGTAAGCACATCCGCAGTTTGCTCCTCAGAAGGAATGTGATGCACACGAAGATGTTGACTCAAAATCCGTTCTCGAACAAAATGAAGATTTATCTCGAAGTGTTTGGTCTTGTTGTGTAAGATGGGGTTAGCAGTAAGAAGCACCGCAGATAAATTGTCACAGTAGAGATGAGGCACTTTAGGAATAGGAATGTTTAATTCAGAGAAAAGTTTTTGTACCCAAGAGATTTCTGAGACAGTGTCAGCAATAACGCGAAATTCAGCTTCAGTGCTGGAGCGGGAGACAACCGGTTGTTTCTTGGAGGACCAGGAGATATTGTTAGGCCCTAAGAACAAGCAAAAACCAGTTGTTGAACGACGATCATCTTGGTCAGCAGCCCAGTCAGAGTCGCAAAAGGCTGTGAGATGAAGAGAAGTGGCCGGATGAATGATAAGACCAAAAGTGGACGAACCCTGTAGGTAACGAAGAATCCGTTTGACAGTGCTCCAATGAGATTGTAAAGGAGTTTGCATGTATTGACATGCTTTGTTGACAGAGAATGAAAGCTCAGGACGGGTTAAGGTTATGTATTGTAAAGCACCAACAATTTGGAGATAAAGGGTGGGGTTATCAGAGACATCAGTGCCATTTTTAGAGAGTTTGGTAGAAGAAGACATAGGTGTATCAATGGATTTGCAGTTTTGCATTCCTGAGGTTTGAAGAAGGTCATTGATATATTTAGTTTGGGTGAGAAGTAAAGAACCTGTAGGGAGAGTTTTAACTTCCAGGCCAAGAAAATAGTGTAAGGAGCCAAGATCTTTTAATTCAAATTGAGCATGCAGTTGCTGAAGCAGGGATTTGATAGCAGAGGCAGAATTACTTGTAAGCAGGACATCATCAACGTAGACAAGCAAATAAATGGTATGTTGAGGAGTGACTTTGAAGAATAATGATGGATCACTTTTTGCATTTGTAAAACCAAGAGAAAACAGAGAAGAACAGAGCTTTTCAAACCAGGCGTGGGGAGCCTGTTTGAGGCCGTAAAGGGCTTTGTGCAGTCGGCAAACCATGTTAGATGAGCCAGTGTGGAACCCTGGTGGTTGTGTCATATATATTTCTTCAGTGATAGAACCATTAAGGAAGGCGTTAGTAAAGTCCAATTGATGTATAGGCCATTTGTTGGAGACAGCAATAGTTAAGATAATTCGGATGGTGCATGGCTTAACAACAGGAGAGAATGTTTCTTGATAATCAATGTCGTGTTGTTGATGAAAACCTTTGGCTACAAGACGAGCTTTGTGTCGAGAAACCGTACCATCTGGATTGTATTTAATACGAAACACCCATTTACATCCTATGGGCTCTTTGTTTGGTGGTAAGGGGACAATGCTCCAAGTGTTGTTTCTTAATAAAGCTTGATACTCATGTTGCATGGCTTGAAACCAATGAGGTATGGAGAGGGCTTTTGTTGCAGAGGTAGGTGCGAGTTCTGCTGTAAAGACACAAGGCTTGAAGACTCCTGCTTTTGCTCTTGTAATCATTTGATGAGAAGGTTGAATAGTGTCAGAGTTGGGTGATGATGCAACGATTGGTGGTGGTGGAATATCTGTGGAAGAAGATGAGATTGTAGTTGTGGAATCATTTGGAATGGCAGGGACAGAAGGCAAAGCAGCAGGAGCAGATGTATTTGTTGGAGAAATGGTTGTATGCCTGTTAAGAGAAGAAGGAGCAGAACCAGTAGAAGGAACAAAAGATACAAGAGGCATAGAAGAAGGAGAAATAGAGGAGGATAGTGTAGGTAATATGCCAGTATTACTTTTAAAAGGAAATAAAGACTCATTAAATAATACATGCCTGGAAATGTAAACTTTACCGGATGAGTGAAGGCATCTATAGCCTTTGTGACTAGGAGAGTATCCTAGGAAGGTGCAAAGATAAGATCTGAAGTCCAGTTTATGTTGATTGTATGGACGCAGCAGTGGATAGCAGCCACAGCCAAAGATTTTTAGAGAAAGATAATTGGGATCTTTGTTAAACAACTTGGTGAAAGGTGATTGAAACTGCAAAATTGGTGTTGGAAGAATGTTGATGATGTAAGTGGCAGTTTCAAAGGCTTCTTGCCAAAATTTGAGTGGTAAAGATGCATTAGCTAGTAGGGTTAATCCCATTTCTGTGACATGACGATGTTTGCGTTCAACACAACCGTTTTGTTCATGCGTGTGAGGACAACTGAAACGATGTAATATGCCTTGAGGAGTAAGAAATTTGGTGAAATAGGTATACTCCTTTGCATTGTCGGTTTGCAATGCTTTAACTTTGTAAGGAAATTGTAACTCAGCTAAGGATTTAAACTGTGTAAAAGCAGTGTAAGCTTGAGATTTGTTAGTAAGAAAATAAATCCATGAAAACCTTGTGAAAGCATCAATAAAAAGAATGTAGTATCTTGCTCCTGTGGTGGAAGGCAAGGGTGCTGGACCCCAAATGTCTGAAAAGATCATTTGGAGAGGTGCTGTGTATTGTGTGGTTGAGTGAGGGAAAGGTAATTGTTTTGCCTTTCCCATGCAGCATGATTGACAAAGAAAAGACATTTTATTCAGATCAGAAACAACATTACAAAGAGAAAGAACTTTATTAATAATGACATTGGATGCATGTCCAAGTCTTGCATGCCAAATAGTAAAAGATGAGGGAGTAACAGATGAAATATCAGATTTGGTTACATGTGAATTTGTATTATTGAACATGTTACAAGTGTTGGTAGTGAGGTCATTAGTACAGATTGCAAAACTATCAATGTTGCTGGTTTGAAGAGGTTTGATATTGTTGATAGTAGAGATGTCTTCAGGGAAAAAGTATTTGCCATTCTTAGCTAGCCCTTGAAGGAGAATCTCGCGAGTATCCTGTGATTTGACATAGAATTTATTAGAGTGAAATTAAAAGAACACACCATTTTCATTAGCAAACTTGTTTACACTTAAAATGTTTTTAGTTATATCAGGTACATGAAGTAATTTTTCAAGAATAAAAGCTCTAGAGGAATTAGTTGACTTTAGGAAGGATTGGCCAATGTGAGCAATGGGGATACCAACCCCATTGCCTACATGAACCTTGCTTGGACCTGTATATGTAGATGCTATGCTGAAGTTGTTCAAATCAGGAGTAATATGATCAGTTGCTCCAGAGTCAGGATACCAAAGAGGGTCAGATACTGTAGATGGAGTAGCAAGTAAAGCTTGAGGTGATGATCCAGAAAGAGGAGGAGGTTGATGCTGTTGAGAGGAAGGAGCCGAGGTAGAGGTTATGTAATATGCTTGGGAGTTTCTGTTTGAAGAAAACCGAGAAGGAGCAGGAGCTGAGGATGGTTGTTGTGTTATTTGGAAGTTTGGATTGAATCTATGGAAACAATCCCATACGGAGTGTCCAAACCGGTTACATAGCTGGCATTGAACTGAGTTGGTGTAGTTGCTTCTGCCTCGACTTATTTGTCCATAGCGACCTCGTCCCCTATTATTGAAGGCACGACCACGAGCATTCTGACCAAAGAAGAAAGAAGAGGGTCTTTGATATGATTGAGCAAGATTAGCTTGAATGGAAGCTTGTTGTGGAGGGAGCTCAAGTTTATGTGATTTTTCAATACGATCTTCAATATTGAGAAAGATGACTTCAATGTTATCAATAGAACCAAGATCTTGTCTTGAAAGAATGGAAGCAATAATGGGATTATATTCGTCTGGTAGACCATCAAAGATGGCTTGAGTGTGATTAGAAAAAGAGACAGGATCACCTATTGCTGAAAGTTGATCTGTGATTCTTTTGATATCTAGAAGATACTTGTGCATAGAAGTTTTCTTGAGGGTTCTCAATTGCGTTTTTAGCTTGCTGACTCGAGCAGCATTAAGAGTGGAGAACAAAGAAGCAATCTTTGTCCAAAGTTGAAGAAACGCATCACATCCTACCATTTGAACACGCAGAGAAGGGGAGAGTGAAGCAAGAACCCATGAACGAAGAAAGCAATCTTGGCGCTTCCATTTCTTGTAAGCTGGATTTGCAATGTAAGTAGTGATGGTATCAGATACAGAGGATGTATGAGTTTGTGGTGTTTTTGTTGAATCAAGATGATCTAAAAGATCAAGAGCTTCCATGGTGGAGAGAGTTTCTTGTTTCCATGGAAGATAATTGTCTTCTTCCACATCCAATTTGATGGAGATTGGTACATTAAAAGCATGCAGATCAGAATCGGAATTTTCAGAAGGCCCTGTCATGGATGATGGGCTCTGATACCATGTAAATGTATGGAATATGCAAAGAGAAGAAGAGGTAAAGAGAGAAGGAAAACTGAATTGTATATTGAAATGATTATGATATAATTCTTGTGTACAAGATAACAAAGAGAAGCTCAGTATATATAGAGCAAGAGAGAGCATAACAGAAACAATACTAACTGCCATAAGAGAAACTAACTAACTGATTTACAACTTATACACTATCAAAGGAGATGAAAAAAATAACTATATTTTTTGCGTTCATAATTGTTTGAGTAGTTAACTTTTTAATTCTAAAATTAAAACTTAAAAATTATAAAAATAAATAAATGTAAAAGATAATTACCTCTATTTCCCTTTCTACCTCTAGATTTTTCATGTTATTTTTTTATCTATTTATTTTATTTTTTATCTATCTTTATAGAAAAATTAATAAATAAATAATATGACTCGAAAATAAAAATCTAGTTTGACGGGCATGAAATGTCTGACAAGGCGCTAGTATAGATAATAATAATTTATCAATTAGTCCTTATAGCGTTCAGATATGTTTGGATAAGCTGAAAAATTAAACTTATTTCAGTAATTGCTTATTTATACAATCGCTTTTTTATATAATTGCTTATTTAAAGATAAATTTATGTTTGAATAATTTAGCTGAAAAGTAGGGATGTCAAAACGAGCTTAGCCCGCCGGGCCGGCCCGCCTAGCCCGCCAAAATTGGCGACCTGGGCTCAATTTTTAGGACCGCCAAATTTAAAAAGCCCGTTTAGCCCGAGTTCAAGGGTCGAGCCTCCTTGCCTTTGCACCGCCTCCACGCCCTCCTTGCCTCGTGTTCTGTCGCCGCCACTGCTCCCATCGTTCTTGTTCTGGTTCTGGGGTCGATTTAGCTTGCACCTTCCTGTCATTTTAGTTCTGCACTTTTGCTTCTGCCTCTTTGTTTATTTATGTAATTATTTTTTTTGGATTAATGAATTGTTGATTTTATGTTATTTTATGTTTTAAAGTGTAATAATTCTTTGAGCTATTTTTTTTATTTAAGCATTATTTTTGTTGGTTAAGTTATGTTTGATGGATTTTAATTTAGTAATTATTATTGTGTAATTTATTAGTTTGTTTTTAATTGAAATTGATAGAATTTTTATTAAAAAAATAGATTTTTTTAATTTTAAATTAAGAAATTTGATAGTAATAGCATAATAAACTAAAAAATTTCAAAGTGAGAAAAATAGGCAGGCCAGCACGCCAAAAAGCGGGGCGAGCTCCATTTTTTAGATCGCTGTTTTGGCGTGCTTTTAGCGAGGCGGGCTACCCGCTTTGACATCCCTACTGAAAAGTAACTTTAATTAATCTATTATGTTTTGATTGATAAAAAATAATCGCTTTTTGTGACAAATTGGTAATATAAATGGTGTATATTTAAGAAAACAGCTTTTTTCTCAAAATATAATGCTCAACTTTGAGCTTATGCTTTTTCACTAAAAACAACTTTTTTCTTCTTAAAAAACAGCTTTAATTATTTACCTAAACTACTCAAACATCTTACTTTCTCTAAAAACAGTTTTCTTTAAAAATTTAAGATGTTTTTGTTACTTCCCAAACATGCACTTCCTTCGAGATTGTACCAAATAGAATAATATTATTATCCTTTTAAGATTCATTTTATTTAAGGATAAATTCCACTGACCTCCTTTGAGGTTTATCAATATTATACTTAACACCTCTCTATTTTTAAAATTTGCAACACAAGTCCTTAAACTTTTAATAATCTACATTGACATCCCCTGAAAAAAGTTTGACTACGGTCAAACTAACAATCCCAAAAATATGTGATAAGCACATGATCATTAATGACATTTTTATAAATATCAAATTTTTTTATAAAGGAAAGACAAAAAGACCCATATAATAAAAGTGTTCCTTTCTCAAAGTTTTTTTATTTTTCTTCATCTTCGAGAAACCAAACCAAATTACCATATAGCTATATATATATATATATTTTTTTATTTTCTTCTTAACCTATTTTTTTCCTTCTTATATTCGATTTGTCGCTGGGCTCTACTATTGTGTCGGTTCTCTAACCAAATTCATCAAATCAAAGAAATCCATGACTTTGTAGATGGGAGCTCTAAAGTAAGATTTTTTTGGAACACAATTTATGCATTACTTGCTTTTGTTGCACTTGCATACTCAACACCCTAATTTGGCTTGCACTGGTTTCTTCTTATTTTCTTCTCAGCTTCAATTTGAGTTAGAAAGGCCAAAACTTGAAAGAAGGGGTTAGTGTAGTTGGTTAGAGTTGAGAGATGTGGATATGAAGTTTGCTGGGTTAGATCTAGAGTCCTTGACCATTTTCATGGGGTTTGGCAGATAATAGGTCAACATCTATTGTGAGAGGAAGATAAACAGAACGGTGATCTGTGGTGGTTCTTCGGAGCAGTAGCGGTGCGCGACGAAGCAGAAGCAGAACCAGCGTTCGTGGTGGTGGCTTTGGACGCGCGACGACGGTGAAGCAGTGGCTATGGAAGCAGAACCAACGGAACAACTATGGAAGCGCTGGTTCTTCGAAGCAGTCGCGACAGAAGAAGTTTACCAACAGAACGGAATGGAACGACTGGGTGGGCTATGGATGGCGTTTACTTCGACCATGAGCAGTGCCAGACACAGAAGAAGATTCGACACTCAGATGAGGGGGGGGGGGAGTGAACGCAGGAGCTTTTTTTTCTTTTTTAGGGTTTTGGGTTTAAAATGTTAAGGGTAGAAACGTAATTATATAATCTTCGTTAAATCTAACTTAACAATGTTTGTATTTTAACAATAATGTTTGTCGTACTTCAGAAATACGTCTATCAAGCATCCAACGTGTGCTATACATGATATGGGATGTGTGTTATACGTGCATGTGCTATACAAATAGCACATATCATGGGGACGTATTTCATATCATGTATGACACACGTTGGATGCTTGATGGACGTATTTCTGATGTACGACAAACATTATTAGTTTTTTAACGAGTGACGGAGTGAGTGGAGGTAAATGTCAAGGATTAAAATAGAGGGGAGTCGAGTATAATTTTACTAGACCTCAGGGTAGGTCAGTGTAATAAGGGTAAATTACACCCACCTCCCCTAAAATTTGGTGAAATTACACCTGCTTCCCCTTTATTTTCAAAACCTTACACACAGACCCCCTAAACTTATAAAAATTATACTGACCTCTCCTGACAATGATTATTTGTTAGTAAAAATAGTAGTTCTTATGATATATGAGAGATACATGACTTTTAACGATATATTTATAAATAATATACACTCTTTTGAAGGTAAAATGAGCAAATAACCGTGTAACGAGTAATAAAACTTGGTATGAAAAGAAATAATATAAATAAGTTTTAATATACATAATGGAATATTCGATCATTTTGACTTCATAGAGGTTTCTATTATTACAAATATGTTATTAAAAGTCATTTATAATTCATATATCATAAGAATTATTAATTTTACTAATAATTAATCATTGTCAGAGGTCAATGTAATTTTTATAGATTCAAAGGTATGTGTGTAAGGATTTAAAAATAGAGGGGAGACATGTGTAATTTCGTCAAACTTCAGGGGAGGTGAGTGTAATTTACCCTAATTTATATTACATGTAAACATAGAAAGTATCTATATAATATTGTAAAAGACAGGTAATGGTTGATTACCAATTTACCCATTAATTGAGTCTCTATAAATGTGACACGTATGCAATTTTAGGTATCCTTTATTTTTATTCTTTCAAGATATTTACAAATCTTTAATGTATCTTTTAAATATTAATATCCAATATGTATCTTTTATTTTATTTAGAATAATTGATTTTATGCATAAAATATTTGAAAATAATAATATTTAATTTGAAAATGTCTATTCACATTTCATAATATAAATTTGGAAAATCTTATTTCGAAATATATATAATAAAATCTTCTTTATATCAATTTTCTATTTACATTCACATTATAAAAAATCTTCTTTCTGATTCTTTTCTTTGTTTATAGTATTTGATGTTAAATTATGGTCAAATCATCTATATCTATATATATATATATTATATATCTTTCCACCTTCTCAACCCTTTCAACTTCATTTTTTTTTCAATTCCTCTCTTATTTTGCCATCTCTATTTCTTGCTCTTTTTTTTTTCTCTTTCTTATTTCATTTTTTTCATCTACCTTCTTAGTCCTTCATTTTTTTTTCTATTTTTTAATTTATTTTTAATTCTTTTCTTTCATTTTCTATTCTTCATCTTTCTTCTATATTTTTTTATTGTTTCATTCTTCTCCTCATTTTCTATTCTTCATAATTTAATATTTGACATGATTGATTAACTGTCTCACGGAAAATGTAAAACATAAATAATGAACATGTTTTTTTAAAAGAAAATAATTACGAATTATTAGTAATTATTAATGTTTGATAATTAGTGATATTTGAATATTTTACCTGTAATTTAATAATTTTTAGTGATTGATAATTAGTGAATATTTTAGAGAATTTTAGTGATTGATATTACATTTTTTTAACATTTTTTGTTAATTAGGAATAATTATGAACATGAATTAGTAATTTTTAATATTTTTATTGATTGTTGAACGAGAATAAATATGAATAATTAGTAATTATTAATGATGGATAATTATTAGTTTTGAAATATTTTTTATGATTTCGGTAGTTTTTAGTGATTGATAATCTGTAAATTATGATTATTTTTGTTAATTGTTGAAAGAGAATAATTATAAATATTTTATGAATACAAATTTGATATTGAAAAAGATGAAAACTAATTATGTGATTGAATAATTTTATTTGCATCCACTAATATAATAATAAGTTTATTATGTATTTTTATTGTTATATTTACAAAATAAATTTATGAATAACATATTTTTATTTAACTTCATTTTATACAAATATTTTTTTCATTAATTATTTAATATCTTAAACGTAAAATTTGATATAATCCTCGTGCATCGCACGGGTACAAAGACTAGTTCATATTGTATAATATATCTCAATTCTTATACAGTAAAATTATATCAATAAAATTTAAATTAATATTAAATGAGCAAAAAATTTAAATATATTTTTCCAATTAAAAATAATATTTAAAATTGATAATATCATTAACAATAATATTAAGATTGGTAAATATTTGATATCACGTATATATATTTTTTCAATTAAGAGCAATATTTGAGATTTGTTTTCCAATTAAAAACAATATTAGAAATTAGTAGTATTATTATCGAGAATAAATTAGGAGAAGATTATATGATATCCTTGATTGATATGATGTGATTTAGATTGAATTTGGAGAAGATTATATAATACTATTGATTGATTTACGATGATATTATATTAATATATTTTAATTTGATATTTACCTATAAAGAGATATTATTCTTTATACTTGAGCAAGATGAATAAGAAAGAATATTTTCATATTATTTTTCATTATCGTTTAACATAATTTGTCTCTCTACTCTCCCATGAATTCTAACAATTAGTATACATATTACCACCGTTAGCTTTACTATAGTTTTCTCTAATATTCAATTGCGAAACGTGGGGAAAAAAAAGACAAAAAAACACGTTTTGTAGAGGCTCATGATTCATAATTCATTCATCAATAATCATCGTCATCATCTTCTTTCTCGCATGGAACTTTGAACCTGTTCAAAACCAATCCCAACTTATTCTCCTTAAAACCTTCTTATTTTCACTTCATTACTCTCAATTCCCCCCTCAGATCACACCCTTCAGCATTTTCTCTGTTAATAATAAAAAATAGACTGAAAAGAGTATACCATTTTTTGTGTCAGATTCTTTTGCTACGCCACCCATCTTGAAATTTTCTTCAATCTGAAGGGTTTTTGGATTCTGGGTTGGAAGAAAGTTTAGTTCTTGGATTCTCTGGGTGTTTGGATTTCGAGTGAGGAAAAGAGATGAGTAACCAGAAGAAGAGGAATTTTCAGATAGAGGCGTTTAAGCACAAGGTGGTAATGGATCCGAGGTACGGTGAAAGGACATGGAGCATTCTAGAATATGCAATTCGTGAGATATACAATCACAATGCTAGTGTTCTCAGTTTTGAAGAGCTTTACAGGTTCTCACCATCACCCCTTTCTTTCTCATCACTGTCACTTCTCTTATTTTTGTTGTGTGCTTGTTGAAAAATTTGATGTGGTTGATGTGATTCTTCTTTTGTTTTTTGATCAGAAATGTCTGTGCGTAATTATTTGGCTTATAGTTGTTTGAGGAGATATAGATATGTAGGTGCAATGGTCATAGGATTTGGGGTCTTTGTAATGTTCAAATATACTATTGTGAGGGTAGCTGAATTACAAATATACTATTTTAACGTGAACTTTTTCGTATTTCGTGTCGACATCTATATTTACCATTTTCATATTTTGGTGTGGCCCATTATAACATTTCAACTTCTTTTTTCCATCGTTATTTACGACGGATGTGTTACAAACATTCAATTTTAGATGTCTATATAGCATTGGTTAGTGCTTTGCTGAAGTTCTCCCTTGGATAAATGGATTCTTATTTGGATAAAAAAATGATTGGTGTTTTGAATCCTTATTCATGAAACAATGTAGGATTAGGAAAATGACAGAGCAATGTTTTGTGTTTTTGTTAATAACACTTTTACCCTCTCATCTTTTTAACTTCTCTCTACTTCTATGATTGGTTGTCTTGTTGGGATTTTTTTTTTGGTATTATGCAATACTGTAATGAGTTGCATTCTATAAATCTTTGAGAAACAATTATCATTTGCATTTATAATATATGTCTTGTTAATGTTTGACATTGTATCGCACTTTAGAGTGCCTTAATACTTGCTTGGAGCTATCCATGTATCTTGCATGAGGGGAAAGCTGTGAACTACAAGAAAGAAAATTAGGGATTCATCAGAATTTAACTGAGTAAAGCTATATTCTCTACATCATCCTAATTATGAGCATCATTGTTTCATATGAAATCGTTTTCATGAACTCAACTATGAATGATGTGGCTATGGATTTTTATGATGAAGTTGTTTACTTTCAAAAAGATCACTGAGATGGCATTCAATGTTGAAGATTTTGTATGGCCTAAACTCTTTCATATTCCATTTTATAATAAAGCATGTCATATATACAATTTAGCATTTTTCTTATGTATAACACTAAGTCTTAACAGTAAAAGTAATATGTTGGCTCCAATTATAAATGTAGTGAAAAACTTAGTTTAAATAGTGATGTAAAAGGAAAATGAACACTTTGTTTCAACTCTCAAGTAATAAGGGTAGGACCTAATGGTGGAACTTCCAATCTTGTGGAACAAAATTGTATTGACAATTCTTACATACAATTTAATCTCTTCTCCTAGTACTACTATTTTTAACTAGATATTTAGATATCGGTTGAAGTTTGTGCCCCAGTTTCCTTTCTAGTCTTTCCTTGATTTCATAGCTTATACTTTCTGAACCAATGAATTATTGTCATATAAAATGAATTTGGTATATGAACTTTCTTGATGGATATCTGTGGTGTGCATTAAAAAAGATATTGTATTTTATATTTTTCCTTTTCATAAGGGAGGTTAGATTTATGGTTCTAATGTTTTTTGGCTTCTGTTATTGTGTCAGAAATGCATACAATATGGTTCTTCACAAATTTGGTGAGAAGCTGTACTCGGGGCTAGTTGTCGCGGTGACTGAACATCTCAAAGCGATAGCTATGTCTATTGAAGCCACTCAAGGAGGTTCCTTTTTGGAAGAACTGATCAGGAAATGGAATGACCATAATAAGGCGTTACAAATGATTAGAGACATTCTGATGTACATGGATAGAACCTTCATCCCTAATTCACAGAAGACCCCTGTTCATGAACTTGGCCTGAATCTTTGGAAAGAGAATGTTATTTATTCAACCCAGATAAGGTCTCGGTTGCAGAGTACGCTTTCGGAGTTGATACACAGCGAACGCACTGGTGAAGTTATTGATAGAGGACTGGTGAGAAATATAACAAAGATGCTAATGGATTTAGGTCCTTCTGTTTATGAGAAAGAATTTGAGGCACCCTTTCTTCAATTTTCAGCTGAGTTCTACAAGTTAGAATCCCAGATGTTCATTGAGTGCTGCGATTGTGGGGATTATATGAAGAAAGTTGAGAGGCGTCTGAATGAGGAAATGGATAGAGTGAGCCATTACTTGGATGCAACGACCGAAAAGAAGAGTACTCACGTGGTGGAAAAGGAGATGGTTGAAAACCACATGCACAGATTAATCCATATGGAGAATTCCGGGTTGGTAAACATGCTGTGTGATGACAAATATGAAGATTTGAGTATGATGTATAACTTGTTCCGTCGTGTTCCTAAGGGTCTTTCGAAAATATGTGAAGTCATGGCTTCACACATCAGAGAATCTGGTAAACAACTTGTTACTGATCCAGAAAGGTTGAAGGATCCTGTTGAATTTGTGCAAGGGCTATTGAATGAGAAAGAAAAGTATGACAAGATTATAAGCTCGGCATTCAACAACGATAAGTCATTCCAGAATGCTCTGAATTTCTCATTTGAATTCTTCATCAACTTGAATTCTCGATCTCCAGAGTTCATTTCACTATTTGTAGACGATAAGCTTCGAAGAAGCCTGAAGGATGTTAGCGAGGATGATGTAGAGGGCACTCTTGACAAGGTGATGACGCTGTTCCGGTACTTGTATGAAAAAGACGTGTTTGAGAAGTATTACAAACAACATCTAGCAAAGCGACTATTGTGTGGAAGAACGGTTTCTGATGATGCGGAACGAAGTCTCATAGTTAAGCTGAAGACAGAATGTGGTTACCAGTTTACATCTAAATTAGAAGGCATGTTCCTAGACATGAAAACCTCTGTAGACACAATGCAGGGTTTTTATGCCAGCAACCCTGATCTAGCTGATGGTCCTACACTTAATGTGCAGGTTCTCACAACAGGATTTTGGCCGACTCAATCTTGTATCACATGCAACCTGCCTGCTGAAATATCGGCACTTCGCGAGAAGTTTCGGTCATATTACCTTGACACTCATACTGGCAGGAGATTGTCTTGGCAAACTAACATGGGCACAGCAGACATAAAAGCTACCTTTGGGAAAGGTCAGAAGCATGAGCTTAATGTTTCCACTTACCAAATGTGTGTCCTTATGCTGTTTAACAATGCAGATAGACTAAGTTACAAGGAGATTGAGGAAGCAACCGATATTCCGAGTCTTGATCTAAAGCGGTGCCTGCAATCGTTGGCATTAGTAAGGGGAAGAAATGTCCTTAGGAAGGAGCCCTTGTGTAAAGATGTTGGTAGGAATGATGCATTCTTTGTTAATGACAAGTTCACTAGCAAACTGTACAAGGTGAAAATTGGAACTGTGGTTGCGCAAAAGGAATCGGATGCTGAGAAACTGGAAACTCGGCATAGGGTGGAGGAGGACAGGAAGCCCCAGATTGAGGCAGCTATAGTGAGGATCATGAAGTCAAGGAAGCAACTTGATCACAACAATCTTATAGCCGAGGTCACTATGCAGCTGCAGTCGCGATTTCTGCCGAATCCGATGGAGGTAAAGAAGCGGATCGAGTCTCTCATTGAGAGGGACTTTCTGGAGAGAGATGAAGATGACAGAAGATTGTATCGGTATCTGGCATAGAATTGGTATGCTTGTTTTAGTGAAGTTACATGATACAAATGTTCTCCTAAGAACTAGGGGCATTATGACAGATTCATTGATTCTTTAATGTGTATACCAATTCGTTATTTATGTTGGTCGTGTTGTTTTATCATTATTATTTGCATAACTAGTGTTTTTTTTACCCATTTTCAAGTTAAATTAGGCAGATAGATTAACATGTCATCCTGAAAATTAACTCACTTAACTGTTTTTGACCAATTTTCTAGACAAGGAATGATTCATAGAAAGCCTATGCATTGTGCTTTCCATGAATAAATATTCTGGGTGGCAAATTGTCACGAGGAAGGCTTTAGCAACAAGCTCATTTGCTCCAATAATGGCTAACATTATTTAATCTTCAATAAAGCTAAAACACTTTTTTTTTTCTACATTGGACCAGTATCCCCGCCCAATAGGTCAAGGATTTATCTGCCGTGGTGTGGAGCTCAATTTAAGGGTTGGTTAACGGATTGTTATATACACAAGGTGGGAATCGAACCCCAACCTTTACTTAAGCGGCTAAGTGAGCTAATTATAAATAGAAATTGTTTGGTTGGGAAGGTCGCCATCAGCAATGGGTCTCTGCCGTACCCGACGGATTGGTCATCAGCGCCCATTCTTGGTGGATATTATATGGTCTAGACCAAAAAAAAAAAAAAATACATATGTTGCAATCTGTATTCAAATTTTAACGTTTATAAACAATGGTTCATATACCATAGGTGACTAAACCTCGATAGAGCCTTAATTATGGGAAAGAATGATCCAAATTAAGTACAAGAATAAATCTATCAAAACAAAATTAAGAAAAATGGTCCAAGTTATATATCTGCAATTTTCGACGTTAATTTGACAGAAAATTAGAGATTGTTGTCCAAAGTAGAAGAAATTAAGTGTTCATCGAATTGAACTTTGTCTATTTATTGAATTTTTCATATTGTACAAGTTAGTAGTAAGCTATGTTGCATAGATACGGGTACGTGGTACGACAATTTTGTAAAAAATGGAGTACAGGTACGACAGTAGAAAAAATAAATTCATATGTTTAAAAGCAAATTAATTAAAATTATTTCAAAATAGATTTCAAAATATAAAAAACAATCATTAAAAGTTATATTAGGATAGATTAAGTGTGTATTAAGGTGTAACAAGAGTATGAGAAGTAATATTAATTTTTAAAAAATAAATAAAAATTAAAACGATTCATTTTTATTAAAAAAACGTATTCATTTTCGTGCTCATTTTGTACCCACTTCGTACCCAAAAGTATTCATTTCTTTTTTAAAAAAACAGGCACGTACCCGTACCGGGTTGCAAATTAGCCGTACTCATGCTTAGGAGGTAGTAAGTCATTTCATCATCAATGAATAGTCATTTTATAATGAACTTAGCAGTCTTAAGTTGTACTACTTCATAATCACCTAGTAATTTTTCCAAATGCTTGGATGAAAATCAAAAACTAATATCAC
This sequence comes from Aeschynomene evenia, assembly GCA_013621005.1. Classification (NCBI taxonomy): domain Eukaryota; kingdom Viridiplantae; phylum Streptophyta; class Magnoliopsida; order Fabales; family Fabaceae; genus Aeschynomene; species Aeschynomene evenia. Next base: position 10,860,879 of record CM024267.1, on the reverse strand, counting down.
TGTCCCATTCAACCATCAAGAATGAATGGCATATTATTATATCATTGGTACATCTGAATAATCTTCCGTGGATTAAATAAAATTAGTGAAGTTTTTCCTAAATTAGAATAGTATGTTTGATTAGAAAGTAAATATAGAGACTAATTTTGCATGGATAAATTTCATACACAATTTAACACACAAAATTCATCATTGAAATCTATCGAACTTTTACTTTCCAACCAAACTTACTCTAAGTCTAATAGGTTGAAATTAGTTGCAACATTACTTAGAATGAGTTTATATAGTATTACTTATGACTATTTTTTTTTTACTTTTTATAAGTTAAAAGTGATAGTATATATGTTTGGATTATTTTAACTTCTTCAAAAAGTCCTGTAAAGTGTAAACTAAAATAAACATTTTGTATTATTCTATTTCCAAACACAAAATAAATTTTTTTAAAATTACTTATTAAAGTTCTTATTAAAAAATTCTTTGAATATAAAGACCCATTAGTAAAACTTGCTACAATCAATGTTTGTGCCAACATGCATGAAAATTCAGGAGAATAACATTATTCATCAACCAAAGAAAACAACCCTGGAGCTACAAATTACATGTGAAGCAATTTAAGCATGATTCAATCAAACAAAAGAGAAAAGAGGAAAAACCAAAACTTGAAGATTGCCCATTGACCAACACTCAGAAGTAGGAGCTATGCATCCAAATTGAGTATGCGGATTTGTATATCAGAGAAGGACTTCACATCAACCCCCCATAACCTGCTTTGACAGATAGGTTTGAAAGTTACAACATTTAGTTTTGAAAAATTAAAGACTAATTTTTATAGAATAGTAAAATACAGTTTAAAACATAACTCGAATCAGAATCTTCCATTTGACTTTTAAAGTCGTGAAAGAGAGTCAATAATCATGACGGATGTGGTAATCCATGCTAGATAATTGTATAAAAAAATGTTTTTTCTTTGGTACTCATGGGTACCGATACGATACCCATTATACAATCAATGGTTATGATTTGATGATTGACTTGATGTATCTTGAAAATGGACATGTGATTTTATTTTATAACCACATGATAGCTAATGGATACCGATACCCATCAATTTTATTAGGGATTGAAGAAATCACCTAAAAAAAATTACATTATTGAAACATAGAAACTAAATCCAAAACTAAAATCAATTCATGTTACAGGAAAAGAGAGAAAAACAAAATTTAATGGAATTATCAGCTATAAAGACACTTGTCAATAGAATTAGCCATGATCATTTCACATAAGAAAGCTCTTACCAGCAATCTATCCCAACAGCATTGGCCCCATGTTTATCGGCCTTTTGATCATCTCCGATGTGCAAGGCTTTGCAAGCTTCTACCTTTACTTGATCTAAGAAATGACACATAAGATAAGTTAACTTCATCCATTATTGAAACAACAACGGTTGTCATGACAGAAAACAATGCCATTTTTTCCTCAATTTATTAAATAAAACTAGTCTTCAGCATTCTTATATACATGATGTTTTCAAATCTTACTGTTGGATTAAATAAGATGGAAATATTAAAAATATAGTGAGTTTAATATGTTGGTAGAAATAAGGGATAAGTTTTCATGAATTAGATTTATATATAATTTTATACATAAATCTAATACATGAAAATTTGCCTCCCATTTCAACCCTCATGTAAGTTTGGTATGTAAGTAAAAATCGGTACAAATTTTTATGGATAAGATTCATGTGTAAAATTATAGGTGGAATTTATCCATAAAAGTTTACACCTCATTCTTATTCATGTATTGTTCTATTATTTTTCTTAAAAGATCCAGTGAGTAGAATAAGGCATTGTTGTTGTTGACATTGCAAACGAATGTTCCCTCAAGCAGTCATAAGCTATAATTCTCTAAAGTCCAAAAGGATGATATATAGTTTATATGATAATTTTTTTCCTACAGAATGCCTAAATTATCAAACAAATTGAATGCATTAGAAATTAGAAATGCAGAAAGAAGCAAAAGAAAATCTTGTAAAAAATCAATAACATTTGTCGTACAACGGGAATACTATCCAACAACTATCCAGCTTGTCCTATACATAATGTGTGACATACGTAATGTATGACACACGTTACGTATCACACACAGTACATATAGTACACGTTGGATACTAGTTGAATGTATTTCTGTTGTATAACAAACATTACTGGTAAAAAATGGTATTTTAATCAATAACTCAAGGAAAATAAGACAAATATCAACCATTTCTCATTGTTCTGCAAGAAAACCCAAAAACTGATTACAGACATGCTAAGATTCATAATTTTATTCTTTACTTTTTATTCAGGGTGCGATGGGATGGGGGATATTATGATCATTTTTATGGTCAGCAAAATATATACTATCTGATATATGGCTTGCAAATTAAGTGTGCCAGAAGGTAACTAATAACCATATATACCTAGAGCAGCTTGAAATATTCTTGGGTCTGGTTTTTCATATCCAACCTCAGAGGATATAATGACAGCATCAAACCTGAAGTGAAGCCAAAAAACTACCCATTAAACATTAAGAATGTTATTTACGCCAGACTTTGTAAGATTTCAGCAAATTAAGTGGTTCAACAGGCAATGTTAGAGGAACACCATAGCAAATATGTCAATAGAACACTTGAAAATGCAAGAGTTTTAAGTAACAGCTTATTGAAGGAATGATGAATGCTCACAGATTCAAAACATTAAGATCTCTCAATAGTTTCCTTAGGCGAGAGTCGAAATTGGATACAACAGCCATCTTAACTGTATCATGGCTTGTCATGTTAGCAAGGACAAACTTTAGATAAGGTATGCAACTTAAGGAGTTAACAATGCTAGTGATTAAGTCAGAAAAAGGAATAAAAGAAAGAAAACTTTGATTCCTGAGACCTCCAGCATCCTTGAGAAGAGTAATTGTTTCATAAGCTCCATCTGGAAGATGCCATGCGTCACCTTTTGCATAGTACTGACATGGACAACACTTGAAGTTCAGAAATAAGAGTCTGTCATATTATTAATTTGAAAACTGAAAGGATATATCAGATACTTTTACATCAGGGTTTTTTCCCCAATAAATAGATTTATTTCATTGATTCCAAGTATAAAGTGAGAGACATATTTATTCCACGGATGTCCTAGTTTTGGTATATGTTAGGGGAATTCATAGGATCCATACGATTTCTGGAAGAGCACATTTTTTCTATCAGAAAACGTACGATTCCTACGATTTCAGGAACAATTAAATTGTTCTGCCTGAAATCGTAGGGATCCTACGATTTAAATTTATAAAAACCTAGTGGACGGTTAGTATGTATTGATAACAGAAAAATGGCTGAAAATACTCACTATGCACTTATTCATCAATGATTGAAGGATTTTTTCCCCAAATAAATTGTAAAAATACATTATTTCCAGTATTGTAGTGAGAGATACATTTATTTCACAAATGTCCTGATTTTGATACGCCTGAGTGGAAATCGTAGCATTCCTATGATTTGTGTAACAATTACACTGAAATCATAGGGATCCTACGAATGCACTCTAATTGAATTCACTTTAATTGTTAAACAAATCGTAGGATTCCTACGATTTCCAGAGAGAAAGAAATTTTGTTTCACAAATCGTAGGAATGCTACGATTTCCACTGAAGTATATCAAAATCAGGACATTCGTGGAATAAATGTATCTCTCACTACAATACTGGAAACAATGTATTTTTACAATTTATTAGGGGAAAAAATCATTTACATCACTCTCCTGTTTATTTATTTTTACTTGGTGAGTATCCAACAATATATAGAATAAATAAAAGGGAAGAAGGAAGATCTGAAACTGCAACATTAAAACCAGTAGATCATATTAAAGTCATGGCCCCAAGGTTTTGATAAGTATGGATTCACGTTTGAAAAATGAACTTCGCATTATACAAATAAAATAATTTTGGTTGGTAGAATCATGATAAGTTGGAAATGATGGAATAACAAATAGAACATCTTCTGTCACAAAAAGGTCACCTCATAAACTTCCTCAAAATAATCTTCATCACTGGAACCAGTGGCTTCAGAAACTACAAGTTTCCAAAATGGTCTCCCATCTCCCTGTAGTCAATACAACATAAAGAGTTCCTATTACATTTTTCCCCCATTAAATGGCTTTATGTTTCTTATTTTCTCCAATGAAATTAAATGTGTGACTAGCTTTCATGTGAGAACCACACACATGAATGAAAAGCCATGATAACATCAATATAGAGGACATGGTTATGATAAGGGAAAAAAGGTTTCAAAAGTGACACAAAATGCTGAACAAGCATGCTAATTTGCAAATAATAATATTTCAACTAGGCTTCAGTGAAGGAACTAATTTTTGGATGGATACTACTAAGATGCTCTTTCAGCTAAAGAACAATGTTTTCTAATGAACGAGAAAGACAATGGACATAAGCCCATAATATTGTGTGGGAAATCGCTACAACTTTCCATAAACTGTATTCATAGTTATACAGCATTTTCTTATTCGTTTACGGGTACATATACTACATTGTTCTTCTGGGTCATAAAAACCATAGCTCAATGAGTAATTTTGTATTCAAAGAAGAAAAGTCATCAGAAGAGATTGGTTGTAGAATGAAGTTCATCCAAACTTACAGAACAATCATGCAAAACATTCAGAAAACAAATTATCAAAGGAAGATCATAGACCTGGTACCGTAGCTTTTCAGGCCAAGGAGCAGAAAATGCTCTTTTAAATCCTTGCTTTATCTCAGCTGGAGTCACATTCAAACCTGAAGATAGAGGTAACCAACACATTAATCCAGAATTCAGAATGCTACACATTCAACAAGAAAATTTGGTTAATACTACCAGAAAGCCTTGAAATTCTCATGCTAGCAAGTAACTACCACCTAAAAGTAACATAAACATAGTTTAATTTTGATATGGTACCACAAGCCTAAAAGCCTCTTATACTGCAATTTTTTGTTTTATAGTTGCCCAAATTTAATTTTGCTTATGTTTTTACGTAGTTGGTCCCAAGGCCAGATAAAAGAAGAGGATTGTATTAGGCCTTCGACAATCAACGTAAAACTTTGTTGAATCATTTGACATGTATCAAAGCAAAAATATGGCACAATGACATTGTTCGATCCATGTATCCAACCCCTTTCTTGTTCATTTTGGTGGCGGAGGTGTTAAATAAGACGTTGGAGAAAGGTAGAGAGCTGGGGTTAATCAAACCGGTTAAGTTGGGAAGGAGTGACTCAGACGCAGTGGAGATCTCCCACCTGCAGTTCGCAGATGACACCCTCCTGTTCTGCCCAGATGATGAGGACAGCCTCTTAATGTATAGAAGCTTGCTGGACTTCTTTGCCTGTGCTTCGGGGTTGGAGATTAATTATGCAAAGTCTGCCATGGCTGGAATTAACTGTGGAGAAGAATGGTTGAGCCATATCAGCAATAAAATGGGATGCCAAGTGGTGAAGCTCCCGATCACGTACCTTGGTATACCATTGGGAGCTAACCCGAAAAGAGTTGGAACTTGGAAACCGGTACTGGATAAAATTTCTAAAAGACTGGCGGGGTGGAAAGCTTCTTTACTTTCAAGAGCAGGTAAATTAGTATTAATTAAATCTGTATTGAACTGCCTTCCCCTATATTATATGAGTATCTTTAAAATGCCCAAAGGAGTTAGTAAGAAGATTATCCAGTTACAACAACAATTCTTCTGGGGAATGGGAAGAGCAATAGATCTATACCACTGATTAAATGGGAGAAGATTCAATTGTCTAAGAAAAATGGTGGATTGGGGGTGGGGGATTTAGTATTGAAAAACAGTGCCCTTTTGTTCAAATGGTGGTGGCGTTTTTCGGATGAACATCAACCATTGTGGAAGAGAGTGGTATGTGTGAGCTATAAGCTGGATCCGCTCAAAAGAATTGCAGATCAAGTCTCTCTGGGGGGAGGTGGGGTGTGGAGCGATATTTGTAGAGTTGGGGAGGGAGATCAAGGGGTGGCTGATGTTGCTGCGAATGGCATCATTAGAACCCTTGGGGATGGTGGCAAAACTAGATTTTGGACTGTGGGTGGGGGATAGACCTTTGAAAACAATCTTCCCGTGGCTTTTTACTGTTTCTGCTCAGCAACATAATTTTATTGTGGATATGGGAGCTTGGAATGGACTTTCATGGGATTGGACACTACAATGGAAGAGGTTCCTTTTCAACTGGGAGAGGGATCTTGAAGAGGAACTAAAAGGTATTATTGAGAGCATGCAGCTGTGTAGAAATAAGGAAGATGGCTTCATATGGAAATTTGACCACTCAAAGGGATTCTCTGTGAAATCCTTTATCCTTGAAACTGAGAGGGCGCACGTTGATGTCAATGTTGTGACCCCAAATGACATCCACAGGTTGTGGAAAGGACTGGCCCCCCAAGGGCGGAGCTTACGGTATGGTTTGTTCTTAACTATAGGCTTAATGTGAGAGAAAGGTTGTGTAGGCTTGGAATCTTGAAGCCTGTCGAAGCTATTTGTCCCCTTTGTTACTCGGAAGTGGAGTCGATTTCACATCTATTTTTTACTTGCATTAAATCATGGGGATTGTGGATGGATCTATTAAAATGGTGGGGTTTACAATCCTGCCTTCACTCGGATCCGTGGAGAAACTATAATGAATGGTCTCATAAGTACTTCAAAAGGAAGGAGAAAGGCTTGTGGATGTCAGTGTTTTTTGCCATCATATGGAATGTGTGGAAATTGAGAAACAGAGTGGTCTTTGAGCAGGCTGTCCCGAATTGGAATGTGGAAGCTAGACTGATTAAACTGTCAATTGGAGAGTGGCTGAAGGCAAGGCATGAGAACTGCCCGTTTGGTGGTGCTGTGATTCTGGATCAGTTGAGGAATTGCAGGGAATGGTTGCGCAACTGCTCGTGATGTTGTGTGTTAAAGCATGTTCTGGTTTGCTGGTTTTTTTAGTTTTCTGCTGAGTGTGTTTGCTGGTTTATTACTATGTTGCTGCTGGTGTTGTACACCTTGTATGGGTTTTCCCTTTGCTTATTGGAAACTCATCTATCAATTGAAAAAAAATGTATCCAACCCGACCTAATGGAATAAGAATTTGGTATGGATGCCAAAAGCATTGCTGGTTCGAAAAGTAAGAGACTAATCTTCCAAGCCATGTCAGAGATCTAAGCAAATACCCCTTCCAATCGTATTTTTTTCCCATATGCATGAATCCTAAACCTAGAATCACAAACTTATATTACTCTAGCCCCTTGCATTAGAACCAACACCTTGTTGGTCTGTTCGCTGCGAATTGCAATTCATTCATGTATTAGCAAGTCATTACCATATATCATACCGTACTGAATCCTTATCCCACTAGGTGGAATCTATCGAAAATATTTGAAACCTAGGTTTGTTATGTTAATTGTGAAGCCAGTTCCAATGTCACAAATTCTGGCTTTGCTCCAAGATTGCAATGGAGAAGTCACAAAGAAAAATTAATAACTAAAAAAAAATTAACTAACCATATTTGGTCCCAATAGAAGCATAAGTTTCCTCAACTGGCTTTGCCAATTGCAAAAGGGTGCCTCCAGCATCCAACAGCAACGCATCATATGCTCTCCCACCAACACTTGATGATCCATCTGTAACAGTGTGAGAGTTCAGTTCAAAATCATATGTAATAAAAAGAAAAACAAACAAAAAATAAGAGCCTCGTGATCAACGTGTTGCAAATTTTTGTGAGGTAAACAACCGACCCATTTCGGAGTTAACAAGGAACAGTCTAGTGCTGCAATGTTAAGCTATTAAAGAATTAAACCAAAAACAAGTATAAAGAGAGTTAGGGTATCGGATTCTCTAAATTTTTCGAAGTTGAGAATTACAATTACCTGTACTATTTGATACACTTTAACAAGACATATCAAGATTTTGGAAGGGAAGAAAGAAAAATTAGATAAGGGTGAAAGGAGGACCTTTGTTAATGGTTGTTGAGGAAAATCGAAGTGAAGTGGGAAAGTTGGAATTGTGGGGTTTGAGAGCTCTGACTGTAAACAGAGCCTTGCGGTGATAGCTGCATCTCGTCAAGGCACTACTCCCCATTGTCGAGTACTATGCGAGCTTATCTTATGCCACATGGAAATTTTTAACCTTCAATTTCTATCTGAATTACACTTAGCCCCACCATATTGTTTGAATTGTTAGAGTGTAGGTAGCGTTAGGTAGTTGTTAAAAAGACAGTCAAGACATAAATATAGAGATATAAGATATTGTGTTTAGTAATAGTGGACATAACATAAAAAATATTTTTATATTGTGTTTGATAATAATGGACATGATATAAGAACATATAAAACTGATCTTGAATATACATAATGAGAATTATGTTAAGTGATGAATGGTACATTGATCATAAAATTTCATTAAAAGACTAGTTCATTTTAGTCCCTCTCCGTCCTTCACTTCTGGAGTGGATATAAATTTTGTATCTTTTCTGTCCATGAACACAAATTTTTATCCATATGTGTATCTGTCTCATAAATCAAACAAGATTAGTGCTTGTTTGGATGTAATTATATATTTAAAATAAGATATTTTTTAATTAAAAAAAATCTTATTGAATTTTTTGATATGTTTGGGTACTAATTTCAAGTAAAAGCATAATCTTTAGAAAAAGTAAAAAAAAATCTTTTTGTAGAAACTGTAATTTCCATATTATGGAAAAAGACATTTTGTATATCATAAAAAAGATGTTTATGATTAAATAAAGATATTTCTATATTACATTCAAACATTAATTAATTTTGTATTCAAATGTAAAATTACTTCTACTTTTTTCAAAGATCTTATTTAAAAAGATAAATTAAAAAAAGATCTTTTGCCATAATGACATCCAAACAAGCCCTTAATCCCTCTCAATCTCTATTTTTTTGTGTCCTTTGTATCCTGAAACAGTTACCAAACGCTATCTAATGGATGATGACAAATAATGATAATAATCATGGATATCAAATTTTTTTAGATATCCACGTGAAATATTTAGGAGAGTCAATAAATCATTACCTAAATTTTGGGAAATTTACCACGTTTTCGTTCTATTTCCAGGATTTCCGCTGGGAAGGATATCTATGAGTTTCTTTTCAGTATTTCATTTAACTTCTAACTATTTTTATTTGTTTTTAATTTTTACTTATTTTAATTTATTTATCTAATATATAAATAAAAATTCAATTAAAAATTATACTTTTAATTAAAAAATTAATTTAAAAAAATATATAGTATGAAATAAAATAAAATATAAATAATATATAAGTAAAAATTTAATATTAATTTATCTTTAGTCACATGTAATTAAATGTTTGTTTAATAAAAATTAGTATTACAGACACAATTAAAAATCATAATTATAAAAATTTAAATATATTTTTAAGCTATATAAATTAAATAGATAAATTAATAAAATTATAGAGATTTATGGTATAAATTATGATGCACTGATAATATAAATACTTTTACACTGTCAACCAATCACATTATTTGATTTGTGAGACTTTTTAGTTAGTGAGTGATTGAGTTAAATATTTTTACTAATATATTAATCCATAACTGGATACCTTTGTGCAATTACTTTACATTGACAGTGAATTAAAATTAAACTCTATAAACCTATAATTTACCATATTTATATATTTTACTACATCATGTTCACTAAAAAAAAATACATCTGATCAAGCTCTTTAAAGGAACTGTTAATGCAAATTATATTAATATTAATTTAATTTAAACCAAGGAATTTGAATTCAATCATTGGGCTTCCTAAACTTAATTTTGGCACCAAAGCAAAGAATTAAATTCAATTTCTTCAAAGAATTCATGGGGTTTCCAGATACCCCTACATGAGTTCATTACATTGATTTTCTATGAATTTGTAGTATCCTTATCTCTCTCAGTCAAACTCATCTCCCTTTCAACCCTAATCTCTCATCCTCCCACAGCCGCGGCGCCGTCTCCCATCTTTCACCCCAGCAGCCGCGCCACCGCGTCGCCGGCGGCCCTGTCTCCGTTCCTCCGCCTCTGTCTCGCGTCCAGCCACCGCAACCGGCGAGTGCTACCCGCGATCTCTTCTTCCTCTGAGCTCGCGCGCTCGCTCGGTCTGTGACCGCCACCGCCTCTGTCTCGAGCTCGCACCTGTCCTCCGCTAGTCGCCGGTTGCTGGTCCTGTTGGGCCTCCTTCGCAAACCTCTGCTCCTGTTCGAATTCGAATGATTCATCAAGGTGAGTTTATTTTTTTTAAAAAAAAATCAGATGATGATAGTGTGAGTGCTATTATTGATATTAAAATTATTCGGATTATGATCGAGTTTTTATTTTAGAATTTATATTGAGATTCGATAGAGTGTGATTGAGATAGTGTTACTACATTTGGTTGACTTTGTGATCGTGTATTTGTTTTGCTATTTTTGGTCGAAATGTGATTATGTTCCTTTTGATTAATGGCTATAGATGTCATCTGCCCAAACACCATCCCAAACACCACAATCCCAAGAAGCATCCACTCAAGATTCTATCAAAAGAACATATAATCATAGAACAAAAACTGATCTAGCATGGGGGCATTGGTGTACTACCACGATACTCAGACATAATTTAAGTTTTATAAAATGAAGAGATTGAATATTATGTGAGATTATAAGTTTTATATTAACTTTGGTGACTGTGCTTATTTTTGAGTAATTTATGCTTTATTTATGAGATAATTTTTTAATTGTTTTTTAAATATTTTTTAATAGATTGGGTTAATCATCAACTTGTTTTGAACCAGACATCCAGTGACTCAGTGCCTCTACCGTGTCGAGTCCGGGTCAAGTCTGACAACTATGACTAATACATTGTGTTCATGTCCATCTTTATCTTTTTTTTTTTGGTATAGAATCGGGGCTTAAGCCCAAGAAACACAAACAAAGACTACACCAGGATGGAACGGGGCATAGCTACCCCAACAGAATCACTAGCTAGAATATCCGACAGCTCTCTCAGAAGAGCTTCTAATATATGAAAGCCTAGAGGGAGAGATAGAGCCTTTTTGGAGAGCCAGTCAGCAGCCCTTTTTGCCTCTCTATAGGTGTGCACAAAGGAAACCTTGTTTATATCACTGCAGATCTCCTTGATTCTCTTCACCAAGGCCTTTTGATGTGTAGCTTCATTTTCACCCCTCACGGATATCAATAACGCTTCTAGAGTGTGACTCAACCACGACATTCTGTAACCGCCCATCCCTCGCCATTCTTACACCTCCATACACTCCTCACAACTCAACCTGGAAGGAGCTTATGTTGATTCACTGTGTCCAATGGACACTATCCAAACACAGCCTTGGAGTTGAATCATAATGATGTTGTAAGGGTTTCTTTTCTTGGCCCTTATGTTCTAATTTCGTTTTTTGTTTTCTCTTTTGGGCTTCGGCCCTGCGCATCACCAAAAAAAAAACCTAACTACTGTGTGAGCAATATAATTTCGAAATCTGAAAAAAAAAAACGTAGGTATGTCTTCTTCGTGTTCATTCAAATCCCCATCTCTCCTTCTGACTCCTCTCCCTGACAGTCGCTCACTGCTCAACCCTCACTGACGCTTCTTGATAATGATGTTTTCTGTGTGGACTTAACAGAGATATGTATGATTATGAATCAGTGGAGTTTTTTCTGTTTCTGTTTATGTATGGTTTCTCACTTCTGTTCATGGCTTAGAGCTTTGTAGACTGAACTGTTACTTCTCCTGAAGACTCAAGCCCTCCAAACATCTTGTTCATTAGCAAAGCTGGTTGCGTCTATTTCTGCCTCTCTAGACCGTTGAAATGGCAAGCTACTTGTGGAGAAAATATGCAGATTATTTGTATACAAAATGGGAGAAAACCTTCCTTTGGGACATGATTGAGCCTTACAGAAGACCCAAATCATTTACTCCTTTGGTCACTATTTATGTCGCAGCTTTCTACACTGGAGTCGTTGGTGCTGCCATCACTGAACAACTCTACAAGGTTCTTTTTTTTAGGCAAATACTTGGTGCACAATAAAAAATCAACCAAAACAGCCAATATCTTGTGTATAACATATATAATATAAAATGCACAACGTATATCACATGTGGTGGACACCATAAATCATATGTTATGCACAACATATACCACATGTTGCAGCATCATCTATCTTTGCAACATGTGATATATGGTGCGCGCGACATGTATTATTCGTTGTGCATTTTATATTATATATGTTGTACACAACTTGTTGACTGTTTTGACTGATTTTTTGTTGTACATGTAGCAATGTTCTTTTTTTATTATCTTCTCGATTTTGAATCCTTTATTTCCTTTTCTTTATCTGTTCGTTTATTTCTTTTATTTTTGTGTCGTCCCAATTGTGGCAGGATTTGGGTATTGGTTTTTTTAGATTAATAATTGTGCCAAATGATGTTGATTAGTTGGATTTGTGTGATGGGGCTGTTTGTACAATAATGGCCCTTAGAGAGAATAAATAGCAATTTAGGGTTTAGTTTGCTTGATGAAGCAACCTGAGATGTTTAGAACACGAGTTCAACTGGTGCTGATCTAATAGGGTTTGCTTGTGATGGGGTTCTTTCTCTCAAGTTCGAGTGCAAAAGGTTGTAATTGATTGTATTTTGGATGCTAGAAGTGTGATTTTATTGGTATTTTCCCAACTGCTTGCAGCCTGCAGCTTAACTTTGGCAATTTGTTTCAATGTTTAACTTCTGTCATTCTTTTTCACTTTGCTTATCTTCCTAATTGTCAGTTTACATTTTTAGATACTGGCTGGGGTTGTTGAACTTTGGAATTTGAATGCTTCAAATTGAATGTCATTTGGATTTTTCGAAGGAATCTTTGATTAGTTGATTTCTGATTTGCTTTATGTGTATCTCCCTTTCCTAAGATCCTTACAAGAGCATGGTATAGGACTAATTGATCAACTATCTGAAACCTCCCTTTCCATCCACATTGGAATTCAAATAGTGTTATGATCGGCATGATATTTTAGTATTTAGTTTTGTTTATTTGGAGGAGTTAAGTATTCAAGCTGGGCTTTCGAATTAGTTTTGATCTGGACAGCAGATAGATTACAATTTACAATTTTTTTATTTCTTATTCAACTCTTCAATTGTTTTGATTTTGCCATTGACTTGCTGGTGCTGTGCTGCTGGAGATTTGAAGGCTTCAATCAATTTTATACAACACAAGCATTTGCATATAGATTGATAGTCTACTAGGTTCTGAAATTGCTGCACAAGTTTAGGTGTTCAGTATTATATTAGCTATTAGGTCCTCCCTGTTCTTGTGAATTTAAATTATTATTACTATTATTTTTTTTTTGCATTTCAGTTTGGTGCCATTTGTAGGCCTTAAAAACCTAATTTTACATTTCTTTTTGCAATGTTTCTGACAATAACTGCTTCATCATAGAGCATTTCCCAGTTATGGCATAATACTATGTGTCATTTGATTCATATAGTCGATCTCATCTAGTGAAATAAGATCTAGTTGTATTTTTCTAAGCTGTGGTAGGCTGGTAGCATGATTGTGAAAAAAAATGCTTTTCAGCCCTGAACAGGAGTGGCAATTTTTATTTGCTCAATCATTTGATAGCTAGACTTTGTTTGATTGAAAATCTCAGATTTTGTGGGTTTGCATAATTGGACATTTTGGGAATCACATTTGAGCATTAACACCAAGCACATCTAACCATCGACATAATACATACTAAAGCAATATTCTTCCCAACCGATTTGCTCAGTCTAAACCAAATATATAGGCTTGCAACATACCTGCCAATTAGTATGATGTCGAGACCCTTTGCCGATAATACAAGTGCAGTAGTGATTGCTGATTTTGGAGGCATATCACTTGATTCATTCCTAACCATGTTGTCAGAAGATTTTCCATATCTTTTGCTGCATTTTAGATTGACATGGGAGTTTATAGTATTAACTTTAAATATATGAGAAGAATCTACATGTGAAAATCTTTTTGATATAGTGGATTTTGCTCTACAGGAAAAGTATTGGGAAGAGCACCCTGGGAAAGTTGTGCCACTCATGAAACCAAAGTTTTATGGGGGTCCGTGGAGGATAATGAGAGGAGATGTTCCGCGATCTGAGTAGAAAGGTCTGTATGCATGTTTTATGTTTACTTCCAGTTCACCTCATTTGCCACTGTATATGATTACCGAATGTTTGGCTTCAACAGAAGTTTGTTACTACTTACATATGGGAAATCTCCTATATTATATCAGTGTGTTGTCCTTTCTTTTTGCTCAATATGTTTTAGTTACTTTTATTCTCGGTATTTCCTCCTTTATTCTTCAGCTTTTTCCGTTCTTCTCTCTTAAATCTTAATTATTATGATAGTCTTTTGATGTACATGATCTTTTATAAAGTGACTAGGATGTTGATTTGTTGGATAATTTGTTTGGTATCATTTCCAATATTTTATATCGTTTAAAATTTTTAAAATTTCCTCAGCACAATGACAATTCTGTAACACACTCAGTACAACAACTTGAGTTAGAAACCTGATTCGAAACAAAAAAGGCTAGAAACATGTAACAAAACTCTAGTAGCAAATATTCTTTAGGCGAGCTCCCTTCAATTTGGCCAAAGAACTACATTCACAATCAATGTGCCAATGATAGAAAAGATTATCCCGTCGAGATGATGAAGTTAATGAGGATAGATAGTAGGGAGAGATATGAGAAGAGAAAACAAGAGAGAGAAGCAGAGAAATTGTAGAGGGAAGCAAGAGACCTCCCAATACTCATGATATATTCCTTCATTGTTCTCCAATTTGCTCTTTTTTTTTCTTCTCATTTGTAATATCTGATTTGGTTGCAGATTAGGACCTGGAATATGTCCTTTTGCAATACTGGGAAGCACCTCAAATGGGACAGATCATGTTGCCTTATGCAGATGGGAACAATAGAGGTTTCTTTCATTGCGGCCAGGAGATTAACAATATGATGTGTTATATAAAACCATATCACAGGATATGTATTACATGTTTTCTTTTAAACATTTTGAAGATATCCAAAGTTTCTTATATACGTGAAGGTCATTTTCACATTATCACCATAAAATATGATATTGCCTCCTTTGTTACTTTAAGGGAGCATTTGTTATAAGTTAATCAAAATAAATTACCGATAATCTTCCAATTAAATTATCTGGTAATCTAGATTGATTTGTCTAGTTTCGTAATAATATTGGTAATGTGGATTACCCAGTAATTCATATTACCTCCAAAATGGTAAGTAGATTACCTCATTATGTGTCTATCTGAATTACCAATTCTAGGTAATCTTCTATTTTATTTTATTACACAATTATCCTTTCTTACTAATTACACTTTTCTTATCTAATTTTCTAATCTTCTACTGCAAATCATAGAGTTTTTTTTAGTTATTGTATTATATTTAATTTTTCTATGTTGGATTATTTGCAAGAATAATATAGTTATTTTGTTGGATTTTTATTAAATAATTATATTAATGTCAAAAATAAAAATATTAAGATTAAATTGATATTAAATTTAACAACAATGCTTCTTGTACACTAAAATGCTGCTATCATCAGCCACCCATAATAAATGCATAGGTTTATCATTGATATTTGTGTGGGCTCAATAATTTACTCAATAAGTATTAGAACTAACATAATTATTCACTCAATAATTTACTATTAAAATCAAAGAAAATTAGGAATTTATATATATTATGTTATGTATTATAGTATACCAATAACTAATTAAATATAAAATTTTACTAAATAAAAATTTTAGAGAGTGAAAAAATATATTTTTTAAACAAGTAAAAAAAATCATGGTAGACTATCGTCTCTTTCATTACAACTACGTTTTGCCCTGGTTAATATAGATATTTTAGAGGGCAATATAGTCATATCTGTATTTTAGAAGGTATTTTAATGATATATAGAATATAATTATATTTGATTAATTTATTTTATAATTATTTAGAGGGTATTATAATAATATACATATATTATTTTGTAATCTTTTTAATATATCAAACATGATAATGTGAATTATCAGTTATGTTATTTGTATATACCAAACAAGGTAATGTGGATTACCAGTAATTTAAATAGAGGTAATCTATCTACAAGATAATCTAAATTACCGATAATCTTTCACAGTAATGTGTCAAATGCCCCCTAAAGTATCTCCGAATTTCTTTTGTTTTCCAACAATACTACTAAATGATTACTATCTTTGTCCATTTCTTATCAATCTTTTACAGAAAATGATAAAATGGTTGATGCATTAATCATTTTTTTCCCTTCGAGATGATAGATGAAAGTGATGGATTATGCAACCAATTTTTAGTGTCTATTAAATAATAAATTTGCTACACAATTATACAGAACAATTGTCTGTAATGGAGATAAAAGTAGCTTGTGATCCTCTACATTTGAAGGTTACATAAGTTATTATTTTAGATGTTAGTATTACAAGTGTGCTAAGGATTTTTTCCCCATATAAATACCTAAAATGCATTAATTCTACAAACAAACAAAGAGAAACAATAATTTCAAGGAATGTCCTATTTTTAGTTTTATTAGGGGAAATCGTAGGAGTCCAACGATTTCACCCGAAATGAACTGAAATCGTAGGACCCCTACGATTTCAGGCTGAATTGGCTTGAAATCGTAGGGGTCCTACGATTTCAGTTCATTTCGGGTGAAATCGTTGGACTCCTACGATTTCTGCTATTAAAGTGGTTATAAAAGACCATCCCTCGGCCATTATTTGACATAGAACCATGGCTGAAAATTCACACTATGTACTCATACATCACCAAGGATCAATTGAAACTAATAGTCGGGGTAGTGTAATTTTCAAATCACCAAGTACTATTGGTTTCATTCTTAATGAATCAATTACTTTTGCTGAGTTGGAGAGTCTTTTAGTTGAAGAATTAAGAGTTGAGAACGTGAAAAAGATCACGCAATTGTTCTATCGAGTGCCAGTTACAATTGGTCTTGGTAGGGTAGAGTTTGGATGTCAGGAATTGCGGAATGATAGGGATATTCGTAGAATGTTTTTCTCTCACAATACTTTTCCAGAAATTAGAGCTATAGAGCTATTTGTCGTGTTAGAAGACACGATCAGCTCACACGGATCCGTACCAAATCCTGCACGTGCATTACCTTCCGTGGCTCCTGCAAAATTTACTGCAGGAGATATCGATTCTGATGAAGAAGATGATAATAATATCGCAGACTAGCAGGTAAGTATAATTTATTAATTTGATATGTTTTTTTTTGTATAAAAATATGTTATCAAATTATTTTATAATGTAGAAAATTGATAGGTGGTTAGGAAAAATTAATTTTAATTGTAGCAATAGTTTAATTGTATTTTTTTATTTAATATTGTATATATAGTATAGGAGGTTACCATAAATTTTTAATTTGAAATGTTTTATAGAAATATGTTAGGAAATTATTATTACGTAGAAAATTAATAGGTGGTTAGCATAATTTAATTTTAATTGTAGCAATAGTTTAATTCTATTTTTTTTATTTCATATTGTATATATAGTATAGGAGGTTACCATAAATTTTTAATTTGAAATGTTTTATAGAAATATGTTAGGAAATTATTTTATTACGTAGAAAATTAATAGGTGGTCAGCATAATTTAATTTTAATTGTAGCAATAGTTTAATTCTATTTTTTATTTCATATTATATATATAGTATAGGAGGTTACCATAAATTTTTAATTTGAAATGTTTTATAGAAATATGTTAGGAAATTATTTTATTACGTAGTAAATAAATATAGGTGGTTAGCATAATTTAATTTTAATTGTAGCAATAATTTAGTTTAATTCTATTTATTTATTTCATATTGTATATATAGTATATGAGGTTACCATAAATTTTTAATTTAAAATGTTTTATAGAAATATGTTAGGAAATTATTTTATTACGTAGTAAATAAATATAGGTGGTTAGCATAATTTAATTTTAATTGTAGCAATAGTTTAGTTTAATTCTATTTATTTATTTCATATTGTATATATAGGAGGTTAGCATAGGAGTTAATAAATGTTGATAAATTTATAATAATAATATTATTAGATTAATTATTATTTTTTTGTTTTATGTATTATCTATTGAATGTCTATATTTATAGGGGATGGACACATTGATCTTGCAATTCAAATTGCACAACCAGTGAATGTTGAACCTTCTCCAGTTCAGAATAATCTTCAGTTCCAACACATAGATTATGTTGCTGATGAAGGAGTCGATATTAGGGGAGATGATGATGATGATTTGCAGGCTGAGGATGTTTTATTACAACAAGTGAGTGATGAAGAGGTTGCTGCAGAGCCTGATGTTCTCCCACAGTCTCAGCCTGTGCAATCACAAGCACGTGGTGGACATGTGCACCAGTCTAGGACCGCGTGTATGATGCGTGGTGTCCCTGAACATTACACCAATTTGAATTTGGATGCAGAGGCCCCCCATAGTTCTACACAACCTTCAGTAGAATCTGGGACTTCAGATGGGGAGACAGAATTTTTCGTTGGTCAGATTTTTCCAGCCAAGGAATCACCAGTGTATGCCGTGAAGAATTATAATATAAAGAGGCGTGTTCAATACAAGGTCCGGGAATCTGACCACATTAAATATCATGGGAGATGTGTAAAGTTTGGTGATGGATGCAATTGGAGCATACGTGTGAGCTATAGGAAAAAAAGAGGCAATTGGGAGGTCCGAAAGTACATTGCACCACATACTTGTGTCTTTGAACAAATCTTGCAGGTTCGCCCTCAGCTGGACAGTGCAGTGGTATGTGATTTAATTTTTCCTATGGTGAAGAATGACCCTAATGTTCCAGTAAGAGTTTTGCAAGGTGCAGTGGAGTCAAGATTCAATTTCAACATATCATATAAGAGAGCTTGGCTTGCGAAACATAGAGCAATTGCAAAAATATATGGAGATTGGGAACAGTCATACAATGAACTCCCTAGGTGGTTGTTGGGTGTTCAACAGTTCATGCCAGGTACAATATATTCTGTGCGTGTGTTTTGCGATTTAAGTTACATATTTGATATTTGTTGGGTATTCTGATGAATTGCTAATGTTACAAAAATGCATATTGCTTTTCCTTAGGTACCATATTTTCATTGCAGACTAAACCTTATTATGTGGGTAATTTGGTTGATCGTAGTTGTGTAATGTTTCACCGTGTATTCTGGACTTATCCTTCATGCATAGAAGCATTCAAGCGCTGCAAGCCTTTTATATCTATTGATGGGACCCATCTCTATGGCAAATATCATGGGGTGTTGTTGAAGGCAATTGCCCAAGATGGGAATTCAAACATATTGCCTGTTGCGTTTGTCTTGGTTGAAGGAGAAACACGGGAAGCATGGTCATTTTTTCTGACTTTATTACGACAACATGTCACCCCACATGATGGTATTTTGGTTATTTCTGACCGACACGGTGCTATAATATATGCTTTGAATGCAGAAGGAAGTGGATGGCAACCTCCGAGAGCATATCATGCTTATTGCATTCGACACATTGTGGCTAACTTCGCGCTGCAATTTAAGAACAAAGATGCAAAGAGAACACTGACCAATGCTGCATACGCAAAGTTTGAGCGAGATTTTTTATATTACTTCTCACAACTGAGGGATGAGAGTGCAGCTATGTGTACTTGGGTGGACCGTATTCCTCGGTCTAAGTGGGCGCAATATGCTGATGAGGGTCGCAGGTATAACATTTATTAATAAGGAATATTGTTGCATTGTTTTCGTTCTCCTGCTCGAACCAAGGAATACTAACAGAACTCCCGTCACGCTCCTCAAGAGGGGGGATAACACCGAGTAGAGACGGACAATAATCCCAGATGTCGCGGCCTTGGTGGTGTTCCGGCCACTCACCGATGCAACCAGAAACTGTGCCTCCATCGATACGTAAACCCAGCTGCACTGCTACATCCTCCAGAGTGATGGTAGCCTCACCATATGGTAGGTGGAAGGTATGAGTCTCTGGATGCCAACGCTCAACCAAAGCGCTAACCAGTCCGTAGTCACAGTCGAATGTACGATGACACAACTGTGCTACCTCCCAAAAAACCGACCGTGCGTAAATGTTACTCTAATAAAGGGTGCGGCCTAGGTGCGCCACAAGATCTAACTCGTAGTACATGTGGAGGCTAACGAATAAAATTAAAAAATTAAAATTAATAAAATGTAGAAAACATTAGAAAATTAAAATTAAAATAAAATTGAAAATCTAACTAATCCTAAAAGAACTAAAATAAAATTTCTTAATCCTAAACTATAAATTATTATTAACAGTTAAATTAAATTAATAATAACTAAACTATAAATTATTATTATTAACAGTTAACATAAATTTATAATAACTAAACCATAAATTATTAATAGTTAAGTTAAATTAATAATAACTAATTACCAAACAAAAAATTAATAATAACTAAAGCATAAATTATTAACAATTAAATTAATTAATAATAACTAAAACATAAATTATTAACAGAAAAATTAAATTAATAATAACTAAAGCATAAATTATTAACAGTTCAATTATATTAATAATAACTAAAGCATAAATTATTAAAAGTTAAATTAAATTAATAATAACTAAAGCATTATTATTTATTATTAACAATTAAATTCAATTAATAATAACTAAAGCATATTATTTATTATTAACAGTTAAATTAAATTAATAATAATAAAAATATATTTTTATTAACAGTTAAATTAAATTAATAATAACTAAACTATAAATTATCATTATTAACAGTTAACATAAATTTATAATAACTAAACCATAAATTATTAATAGTTAAGTTAAATTAATAATAACTAATTTACCATAAAAAAAATTAATAATAACTAAAGCATAAATTATTAACAATTAAATTAAATTAATAATAACTAAATCTAAATTATTAATAGCTAAATTAAATTTATAAGCACTAAAGAATTATTATTAACAGTTAATATAACTAAAACATAATATTACTATTAACAGTTAAATTAATAATCACTAAAGCATATTATTATTAACAGTTAAATTAAAAATAACTAACCACAGCGGCCAATTTCCGTGCAATATGAAACGGTGACGTAACTCCGAAATTTTCTTGTGCCATCGTCAACTACTAGTATCAACTCAAATACAATTTTTATGAAAAATTTTAGAGAGAGAGAGACGAAGATACGAAGAGAGAGAAGCGGAGAATGCAAATGAAATCGTAGGAATGAGGGTCTTTATATAGGGGTTTGAAATCGTAGGATCCCTACGATTTCAATGGAAATGAATTGAGCTGAAATCGTAGGATCCCTACGATTTCTGGATACGTAATGGAATGAGCTGAAATCGTAGGATCCCTACGATTTCTTGACACATAATGAATTCAACTGAAATCGTAGGATCCCTACGATTTCCCCTAATAAAACTAAAAACAGGACATTCGTTGGAATTATTATTTCTCTTTGTTTGTTTGTAGAATTAATGCATTTTAGGTATTTATATGGGAAAAAAATCCAAGTGCTAATTATATAAGTATTATCTTTTTTGTTGAATGTAGGCACGAAGATATTAGAAAGATAACTAACTTGATGAAACATGAATTTATAACATTATTATTATAGTTGAACAAGGAAAAGTCTACAGGTACAACAACAATAGTCAACTTGTAGCCAACTCAATTAATTTTATACACAAAAATTAAAAATAAAATAAGAAAAAATAAATGTTATATTAATCAAATATTGTAGAGGATATTGTAATTAATTTTCTTTACACACAATCAATCCTAGTTTTCTTTTTTATTTTGTTTACACAAGTAGAGTAGTGATGATAACATATAAGAATTAATTATTCACGTTAACTACTCATCTTATATTACACTTTATTTGATATGTGTAATTGTCTCTATTTCAAAAGTGTAATACTCATTATTGTGTAACTCAGTAATTAGTACACATAATATCCTTTTAGTGGGTATGTTTAAATCTCTTTATTTGTAATTCACTATATTTGATATGTGTAATATATTTTATTTAGTATGTGTAATACTCTCTATTTTGTATGTGTAATACCCTTTATTTAGTATGTATAATATCATTTTTTTGGTATGTGTAATAACCTTTATTTTAATATGTGTTTTAGCATTTATATGATACGTGTAATTTCCTTTATTTAATATGTGTAATATGAATTGTCTTTCGAAAATGAGATTTTTTTTTTCGAATTTGAATAGGATATGTGTATTGATTTTGTGAATGATGAAGATTATTGTGAGAGAGATTTTATTTTAATTTGAATGAGAGTTTTTTAGAAAAGTTAAATGATTAATTATTATGTAATAAATACTGTACTACTTAGTGTATCATACTAATTACACATCCTATATATATAACTAATATTTATTGGTTGGCTATCTTATTTATACGTGTAGCACTATTGGTTAAACAATTTGGGCTACTGATCAAGTGAGTTATAAAGTGGTTGTTATTATAAATCTTGGTATAACACTTTAATGTTTTTATGAGATGCAGACTTGTGATCTATGTCTCAATTTCATTGTTGAATCTAAAATAATGCGCTCTCAGGTCCAGGTGAGAGTTTTCACATACGAAGTTAGTGTTACTTTTGGCTAAAAAATGTAAATATATGTGAAACCTTTCAAAAAACAAACAGCACGAGAATACGTTTTTTTACTGGCAAAAACCCGCGCTCAAAACAGAAGAACATGCTAAATTAAGAAACTTGACTGAGAAACTTGTGTGGACTCTTCATATCTCTCTTATCATGCGCAAAGGGTGGTTAAGCACATTGCATTTGCATTTACTATCAAGTTCATTTTACCAGGTTTCTATGTAACTGTAACAATATTCACAGTATTAAGTGACTATCAATATAAATTAAATTAATTTTTAAAAATTACTTACCTAAAAGATTACCACTTATATAAATTTAAAAAATTTAAAATAATTTTATCTATAAACTAATCACTACTTGACACATACATCTGTTGAGTATCGGTACCCTACATTTTCTGTTGTACCTTAAATTGAAAATTTAATAAAATTATATAATATAATTAAACCTTAAAACAAAAAACAGATTATAAAAAAAAATCCAGCATTAACAAAAGATTTGTATTTCCACGGGTCTGGCCTATTTGGCTATCAATTTAACATTATATATAGATAGTATTGCTTCCCTTGGAAAAGCACTATAAAAAGTTATAAAAAAAAAAAAAAACTATAAAAAGAATAATAAGTAAGCAATGCTCATGGCTTCCATCCCTTACCGTAAGCCTGTTGTTGTTCGTCAAGTATGGGCATCAAACATGGTGTCGGAGTTTGCTCTGATTCAACGGATTCTCCCCCGCTACTCTCATGCTGCGATTGACACCGAGTTTCCCGGAGTTGTGTGTGTCCACCCAGACAAGAACATTCACTACTCCAAGATTCCTCATTCCCACAAGTACACTATAATCAGTACCGACTCAACAGTTTTAGAGGCCTAAAGCGAACTCAAAAATGAGATCTTTTAAAATTAAATAATAAAATTGTATTAAATTTATTATATTTTTATCCAAAGTTTATTTTTTGTGCTTTTTGGGATGCAAAATCGTTTATTAAACTATTGTAATCGATTTCATTTATGCAATGCACCGCACCAAAAGTGATTTAGCAGCAAAAAAATCAAGTGGCAAAGGAGATGACTTTTTTAATTTTGGTGGAAGAGGAGAAGAAGTAAACTAGTAAAGAAAAGAAAAAATAGAAGATCAAATTGCATATAAAATATAAGGTTACTACTTTCTTATTTATATGTATAAAAGAGAAACAAATAAATAAATTAAAAAAAAAATGGAAACAGGCTCACAACAGCACAACATACACTGATACACAAGTCAATAGAAGTGTTGGTACTTGTTAACTTTTCAATTCCAAAATTTAACTCATTATTACTTCTAGAAAATGATATATGAGTAATTGAATATGACCATTTTATCATCACAATTTTATTAAATAATATATAATAAAAAATATTAGTATTTCAATGTATATCTCATGAAAGTTGAAACATCAAACATGATATTTTAGTTTACAATTTTCTATTAAAATAGAATTTTAGTGTAGTTTTTTTTATGTTAGACTCTCCATAGTCCATATTACCAAAAAAAAGTTTTCGAGACCTAAAGTCTTGCTTCCCCTTGGGCCGGCTCTGACCATAATGAAAGCCAATGTTGATGCCTTGAAGCCCATACAACTCGGTCTTGCACTCTCAAGTTATTATGACAAATTGCCAAACCTTGGAACAGAGTCATGCTATGTCTGGAAATTCAACTTTTGCCACTTTGATCTCGATCAAGACCTGCACGATCCTGTTCGACTAAATTACTTGAATCGCAAGGTATCGACTTTGCAAATAACAGAGCTGAGGCTCACTTGTTTGGAAGGTTATTTTTTAACTCTAGGCTTGTCTTCAATCGTATGAATATCACATGGGTTACATTTCACGGGTGCTATGATTTTGGGTATATGATAAGGATCTTGACTCAGAGGAAGTTGCCAAATTCACTTGCTTCTTTCAAGATTCTTATGCGTGATTTGTTTGGTCCAAATGTGTACGACATGAAACACATGACTGAGTTCTTTTATGGTCTGAATGGGAGTTTGGAAAAATTGGCAAAGATTTTGAATGTTCATCGTGTTGCTGGAAAGAGTCATCAAGCAGGTTCTGATAGTTTGCTGACATTGCAAACTTTCATTCAATTGAGAGATGTTTATTTTAGTGTTAATGGTGACCAAGATTCTATGATGACCATTAATATGTTGGAAGGTGTTTTATATGGTTTATAGATTTAGTCTTTCCTGGATTGTCTTATGAACTCTTTATGAGTTCTTGGTTTTTGTTAGGTTGATTTATGATGATTCACTTTGTAACAGTTATCTTGGATAGAAAAAAATATTTGCTCTGTAATTTGTCACAGAAATAATGAGAGAGTATTCTAAGTCTTATTCTGGTTTGATATATAGTTGCTGCATTGTATTTCATGTAGTTGTTACAATTGTTTATTTTTACTCTGTTTTTTTAATTATTTTTTTTTATTTTATGATTTGTTTTCTGTCAAGAAGAACTAATCAAGATGATGGAAGGGTTCTTGAGGATTAAGGTTGTTTTCTTGTATATTGTTCTTTCAAATTATGTGATTACTGTTGTGTAGTGTTAATTCAAGTCCCACATTGTTGGGAAATAAAAAGAGAAATGAGTGAAAGGCCTATATAAGAGAGTGTTATAGGTTCTTTTCACTTGCACCACATCCTTCAATCTACATAAAAGGGTGTATTAGATTTTAGGTAGTGTGTGTCAAATATTGTGAGGGTTTGTAATTTTTCCGTTCAAAAATTACTAGTGTTGAAGTTTGTCCCAGTGGGGCCGTGGAGTAGGTCTTGAGGTGCCGAACCACGTTAAAATTTTGAGTGTGTTTTTCTTTCTCTCTCCTCTATTTTTGCTTGGGGCCTAACAAGTGGTATCAGAGCTTTGGTTTGGGGGAATATTTTCTGAGTATGCTCTGTGGTTGCAGCATTGTCTGATCTTCCACATCAGAAAAGATTTATATTTCGATGGGATAGTTTCTTAGTATGGTCTGTGGTTGCAGCATTGTCTGACCTTCCACATCAGAATAGAATTATTCCTTGATTTCTTGGGAGGTAGTAGGAGAGAGCGAAGTGGGAGTATCTAGTCAGAGTTGAGTTAGATACAATGGCTACTTTGAAGTTTGAAGTTCCGTTATAAAATGGAAGAGCAGACTTTACTCTGTGGCAATGCACAATTGAGGATTATTTGGTCTAGCAGGGTCTTGATTTTGCATTGCAATATGAGAAGCCAAAAGACGTGAAAGATTCAGATTGGAGTACAATCCAGAAGAAGGTTGTCAGCACAATTCGATTGACACTAGCTCCACAAATTAAAGTGATCGTGCTGAAAGAGACGTCACGGAAGAAGTTGTGGGACACGTTGGAGAGCAACTTTGCGTCAAAGACACTTACCAACCGGTTGATGATGAAGATGGATCTGTACTCATTGAAGATGGAAGAGGGAGGTAATGTGACTGATCACATAAATAAATTTAATGAGATGACATCTAGACTGTTAAATGCAGGGGACACTATCAAGGACGAAGAGCAAGCGCTGCTTCTACTTGCTTCACTACCAAAGTCCTTCAAGCCACTAGTGCAGTCTTGCTAGCAGAGAAGAGCACACTGCAACTGGATGAGACTGGATGAGGTGACGAATACCTTGAAGGAGAGTCAGAGGATGATGGGTGGTGAAGAGTCTCATGGGGACAGTCAGATTCTAGCAGTGGGATCTGCTGAGAGAGGGAAGAAGAAAGGTGCCCAACTAGATAGAAGATCTCGACCGAGAGACATGAGCACTGTTGAGTGTCATTATTGTGGACAGTTGGGTCACATACAGAACAGATGCCCAGAATTCAGGGAGGACTTGCAGAGCCTGAAAGAGAAGAAGGGCAAATCGAAGAGAGATTCTTCATATGTGGTTGCTTATGGAGATGACCTCCTATGAAGATCAGTATACTGCTGATGAGAAGATTCTACAACAAGGGAGGATCGTTGTAGAATAAGTAATTTTATTTTATTTTGTTTTATTTTTGTGAGAGAGCAATAATGTAGGACTTTGAATTAAGGGAGGATTTGTTGTGTAGTGTTAATTCAAGTCCCATATTGTTGGGAAATAAAAAGAGAGATGAGTGAAAGACCTATATATGAGAGTGTTATAGGTTCTTTTCACTTGCACCACATCCTTCAATCTACATAAAAGGGTGTATTAGATTTTAGGTAGTGTGTCAAATATTGTGAGGGTTTGTAATTTTTCCGTTCAAAAATTACTAGTGCTGAAGTTTGTCCCAGTGGGACCGAGGAGTAGGTCTTGAGGTGCCGAACCACGTTAAAATTTTGAGTGTGTTTTTTTTTCTCTTTCCTCTATTTTTGCTTGAGGCCTAACAATTACTTTTATTTATGGAATGCTGTTATTGATGCTTTTTCTTTAATATATGTGTTTATGTTTGTTCATAATGTTTTTAAATTTTTTATGACTATTTGTGATTATTTAAATGATTTCTTGATTTTCAATAAATGGAGATTTTTTTTTTTTGTAAATAAAAGGATGATGAAAAGCTAGCTATAAACAAACACAATCTTAAGAATCCATAGAACAGAGTATACATGTCATTCATTCAGTTATATCACAACTTTTATTTATTTTCTTGTAATTTAAGTTATTGAAGATTCTTATTTGAATTTTATTTTTATTTTTATCATCTATTCACTATATTTCATTTCTTGAAATGGAGTTCATAGTAACAATTCTGATACTTATATAATCTTGAAAATAATACTCTACTTTTTTTTTTGGTGAATAAATAATACTCTACTTATTACTTTATGATTATGATTTGTTTTCGAATATCTTTATTTATTGTATCTATCACTTCAGGGTTTTTGAGCTGTATCAATGTACATGAAAATAAAATCTATATTTTTGGTCAAAGAAATAATAGCTTCAGTTATTTTTTGGGTCAAGAAAGTACAGTCAGTTTAATATGATCTAAACTTGTGGGCCAAGCCTGTTTCACCAATTATGGGTCAGATCCAACCAAAAAGAGAACTACATTTATGGTATGTTGGTCAATGTACCAAACTTTTCTTTTTTAAGCAATGAGATTCTTCTGAAAGCATAGTGATTCTTTGTTTACAAATAATGGATGAGAAATATAGCTGATTGTAATTACATTAGTAACAAAATATTTTTTTAAACCAACTTAGATTGATTGAGTGGTCAACTCACTTGTTTTCTTAATTAAAAGTCGGCAGTTCAATTCAAATCAGGTGTAGATTAGTCCTTGACCTATCAGGTCCGGGAAACCGCGTGAGAAACAATATGTATAGTAAGAGTCAGTTTGGCTAAATAATTTATTTAAACTCTTATATAAAAGTAACTTATGAGAAGTAACTTATGAATACGTTATTTTGTATGTGGATATAAAATAATGAAATTTTTATTTCAATTATTTTGAAAAGTCTTCTAGAGAAGTCATATATTTTGATTCCTCCAAAAGTACTGAAATAACTTCTGAAAAAGTCATAAGTTATATAGTCAAACAGGACAAATATAACTTCTGATAAGTCAGAAATTAAAAAAAGTCAAAAGCATTATAATTCAAACAGCCCGTATAATCCAAACGGCCCGACTGCAAGAGATTGATTTGAAACGAAGGGTTTTAACTTTTAAGCAAAACCTCAATTAATTATAGTTAGTTAGGAAATAATAAATTAACTAGAGAATATTTCTATATTAGTTGCATTTAAAAGTTTTTGCCTAACTAAAAGCATCAGCTAGCACTAAAAATGAAAAAAAAAAGAAACAGAAGAGATATCAAATACACAAATACCATTATTTCCTCTTTGCTGATATCACAAGACTAATATCTTCTTCCAGCTAAGCAAAATACTGATAGAAGAATGATCCAAATTTCATACAGATGGCTTCAGATGCATAAACATTTCATTCCAGCTTGCTGAGAACAACCATTAATTAATTTTCTATTAACAAATGTAGGCCCTTACCATGAAAATCCAGCTTGCAGAAAGTCACCATTATTATTATTTTATTTTTACCCCTTGCAGAAAGCCAAATTCATATTGATTCTGATAATCTGATGGACTAGTTACTAACAAATCACAACTACCAAGTCTTAACCTCTAAGGGCATGTTTGGTCGGATGGTAAAAATTACACAGATAAGCTTGATGTGTTATTTTACACATCAAACTCATTCATGTAATTTTTATCCTCCACTTTAACCCCTTAACCAAACACACCCTATTGACATTACACAATTGAGATCTTTGATTTTCTCAGCACAATACAAAAAAGGCTTGAAAACCAATATGAATCCTCTCTCTCCAACACACAACAATTAAAAAAAGAATATTGCTGAATTGCTGATATGAGCAGAAGAATACATCTACAATTATGGAATTCCTCTCTTTTATTGAAGCTCAACAATGTATAAGTTTCAGAAGCTAAAACCCTATGCTGATGAGTTTTAACATAAAAGCAAAAAAGAGGTGGAAAAGCTAATAAGAGTTTCAGTATCACATCCTACCAAAAATCTACTCAATGCCCAAATTTAGAAATGTGGGGTGCTAACAACCAGCCAACATGAAGATCACAAAAAATAAAAGTAATCCAACATTTCCAATTAAAAGAGACAGAGTAGAGGCTAACAAAACAGAAAAAAGATATGATCTGAAGTTTGTATTGATGCAAAGTACATGAACTGTAATATCTGGATCATTGTTTCTAAAACACACCTAAAACCAAAAAGCTACTCAATGCCCAATTCAGAAATGTGAGGAGGGACAATAAACTGACAATAGAAAGATAACACCAAAAAAGAAAAAAATCACAGAAAATAAAGGAGGAGGAAAAAGACCTTGAAACAAAGTCCTCCTCAAATCCAAAATTTTCACAAGTGCCTCAGCCATGAGTATTAACAGCTTCCCACAACAAGTTCTTAGGAGCAGGGTTAGCAATGTCCTTTGCCTGCAAAGCAGCAGTCCTCAATGTCCTAATCGTCCACCGATTCGCCTCCCAGAATGACAAGCTCCTGTAAGGCAAACCATGCTTCTTGCAAAGGTCCCTCACCACCGGCGAAACGTTCCTCAATTGGCACCTCGGAAGCCTAGGGAACAAATGGTGCTCAAGCTGAAACTGCAAGCCACCAAAGAACCAATCCATCCAAGTTGAGCAACTTATATCCAACGTCCCGTTCGTCTGCTTCTCAAACCAGTCATTCCCCTTTGGTGGCCCAACATAAACATTTGCAGCAAAATGATTCAAACAGAACTGAATATGCTGGATTGAACAAACAGCAAAGCTAGCTAGCACAAACATGACCCTTTCACCCACATTAGGCAACGACGAAACAAGATAAGGGAACCAAGTCCAGAACACAAGGATCCCCAATATGTTCATTACCCTATCAGGAACCCTCCTCTTGCTTGAAAACAGCAACAAAATTGTCTGAACATACAAATTTATCCTAGCAACGCACATAACAGGATAGAAAGTCCAGTGCTGATAACTTATCAGAAACCTAGCAAAAGAATCAAACTTTAACTCCCTACCATAGAAACAAGATTTGATTGAGCTAAAGAACCTTGATGAGACAGCAAAGACAGGCATGTGCTGAAGATCAGGGTCATGATCAAGGCTGTTACAGGCAATATGGTGAGCATTATGAGTCCACTTCCACCATGCAATGCTGATTCCAGTCAAACAGTTCCCAGATAAGATCTGAGCAAACTTGTTAAACCCTTTGTTGGTCATAACAACATAATGCCCAGAATCATGCCCAACATAAGCACTCTGCATCCAGAGCAGACCCAGAAGCATCCCAGAACCCAAATGAGCCAAAACACTTGTGCAACACATGACACCATAGACAACAATGAGAAACATGATAAAAACAGATATGAGAGTAAGAGAAGTAACATGCTGCTTATTTTCAAAGAGACCCATCTTTGAGAACTCAGATGCAAGCCTCCTATAGTCCCTAGAAACCTCAGAGACCTTGAAATCATTGAGATGGTAGCCAGTGAAGAATTTGTCAAGGTAGCTCCATGCAGTTCCAGGGTGGTATGCTATGAAAGCATCTGTTACATCTTGTCCTGCAAGGCTCAAAATAGGAACATCACCTCCAGGGTGATCTTTTGCCCAATCTGTGACATTGTATACCTTTCCTTGGATTGAGATCCACAAATCCCCTGCCTTGTTGTGACCTCTTAGCTCCTCAGAGCTTATGTACTTCTTCTTCTCACCCTCCATGGTGGTGAATGCTGATGCTTTTGCTCCCACAACAGAACAAGAAAAATAAAAATAGATAAATCCCAGAAACACACAATGCGATGGTATAAGGCTTGTGTTTGTGTATAAATAGATTGGTGGGTGGAAAGAAAGATATGGGTGGTGTCTAATTCTGCAATGCAAGGGAAAAAAACCCAAAAAGGAATCACCTTTTTTAAACTGAAATAAGGGTTGTTCACAATGACAACTCCATAGACAGAGAATTTTCTTGATTTGATATGTTTTTGGGGTTTTGAAGGATCTAATCTAATACCCTTTCAACCCCAATCTTATTCTCTATCTCTATCTCTGTGTTTATCTCTATTAGGATGCACTTGTACTTGCTTGTGGATTTTGTTTTTGTTGTGTTGCTAAGAGTGTTTGTTTGCTTTGAATGTTTTATGGTTCCACAATGCAAGTTTCCAGCACATAATAAGCAAAAAGGGTTAGGTTAATTTTCAAAAAAAGTTTTTGTTATTTTCCAATTTTCTTTTCCTTTTATTTTTCTTTTTTTATTGTAACTAACTGCAGCAAAAAGAAATCAAATCAAAACAACGTTGTTGTTAAGTGTGTGGCTTGGAATTGGAAAGAGTTAACAAAACAGGGACAAGTTTTCCAATGGGGATTGTGATTTTGATGAGTGTGTGGGGCCTATGTTTTTAGCAGAATGAGTGATAACTGCACTAGATTTGTGGACCTTTACTCTTTTAACGGCTCTTATGGTAGCGTTTCATTTTTCAGGATAAACTTGGGGTCAAGACTATGGTAATATCAGTAAAATTCTAGACAGATTAATTATTTTTTCTTTAATACTCTTATAAGTGTGAGTTTGATAAAATTTATTGAGTAAGTGTTCCTCCTCTCAAAAAGTATAAGTTCTATTTTTGTGTTTGGTAACTCAAAGAGGCAAGGAGTTTTTGCTCCTAGCTTTTTAGAGTCAATGGTGCTCCTAGGAGACATTAGGAGTAGATTTTTTAGAACTCAAAGAGCTGAGCAGTTTTTTAAAAGCCACCATATTACCAAATCAAGCCTAAATGTAAAAGAATTTTATATGGTCAATGAATTATAACACTCTATTTTGATAAATTTTTAAATAATAAGAGAGAATAAAATAAAGATATTGTTTTGTTTTTATTTTCAGAATAAAATAAAGGTATTGTTTTGTTTTTATTTTCATTTTTTATTTTCTTTGTTTTCATAATTTTATGAAGAAAATATAGAAAATATAATTTTTTTTTATTTTCAGTATTTTCTTCACGTAATTTTAAAAATAGATGAATAAGAAAAATAAAAATAAAAAAAGAAAATCAAAATCAAACAACACATAAATTGTCATAGTTGATATAATGATTTATAATTGATTGATTGATAGTATAAAATTTTCTTAATGTATCAAAAATAAATTTAAAATCAATTACAAGATATGCTATTAACAAGGATAATAATACTAAATATATTAATATTATTTATTCAAGTTTATTTAATTATTATCTTAATATATATAAAAAAATAAAAATTAACAATAGATGAATTTAGCCATTTTTTTATTATGTGTGGCTAAACTGTGGGTATATATGGTACTTCATATTTTACCGGGACTAGCATAGGCAAAACCGTTAAGCTAAATCAGTGGAATCCACAGATATTTTTGGGGAAACCTTATGAATGCCGCTTTAGCTTCACATGGGAGCGAGTCACTGCAATGTCAGCAAAATCGAATACCAATATATTATTTTTTATTAATAAATTGACAAAACAAGTAAGAGTGTGTTAATAATTACAAAATTTATGGAAATGAATTAAATAGTAAATCAACTCATTTGTTTGAAAATGAAATAAATTAAATAGACATAAATTGATTTACAATTTTATCTAATTTTATTATCTCAATTTTTAAATTCATTTAACTTTTATTATAGGATTTAAGATGGAAATAAATATATAAATTAAACCAATTTATTTCTATTTTTATCATTTGAAACGCATTCATTGTATTTAAACATAAAAATGGATTTCACAATCAACTGTTTTCCTATTTTATGTGAATCACTACAAACTTAATTTGTTATTTGAATTCAAATCAATTTATTGAATTTCTTTTGAATATACAATGATTTTTTAATCTTCCATTTTAATATATTTTCACTCAATCTTAAAGGCCAAAATCAACTTTTACTCTAACGGTATAAAGTAACACTAGAACATGAGTTTCCTGAAATTAGAATAACGAGATCCAAGTGTATAAACTCATGTTATCTAGGCTCAAGATCAAAGAAAATAGAGAAAAATGATTAATATGTGTTACCCCAAGAAAATGGCTAATAGGCGAAAGACGTTAGTCGAAAGGGATGTAGCCGAGTTAGGATAGTCGAAGCGTTGGTTAGCCGAAAGAAACGGATAACAACAGCTGAGTAATGACGGCCACGACTAGTGGAAAGAACGGCTGAGGAGCGTGTTGGATGGCAGTTGCGAAAATTGTGGGAAGTGGCTAAAACGATGGGATTGAGCGTTCAAGTGAGCAAAAGAAGGCGAAAAAGGAGGAGCAAAGTGGCACGAAGCTGAGTGGCGAGATATGGAGCCGGAATTAGTGCAAGAAGAGGTCAAATGATAGGGACTATATAAAGAGAGCGGTTAGCTAGGATCAAGGCACCCGAAATTCGCTAAGAGCAAGCTTATTATTCAATTTCAGTCTTTATCTTACCGTTTTCATTTCTAGGAGTAGATGTAGGTAGAATTCATCACTTATTATTGGTGTATTTCGCAAGTTTGTTGAGAGTCAATTCAATTCAATTCAAGATCATTCTAATTTCGCCCATATTTCTCTTTAATCATTTTACTCCTGCCTAAAGTCTTGCTTCTTTTTCCTAAGACATTTAGGGAACTTACAGTTGAGGGCAAGATTCCCGTTCTCAACGTAATCTCCTTTAGTCGAAGGGATCATTACGTTGTTGTGTTCGGCTGCTCACTTAGCTGAAACTATTTTTAGCGACAACATAATTGGCACGCTCGGTGGGAACTAACGGGAGTACTACAAACAAAATAGGCCTCGGCCATCTCTGGCGGATGCAGTTAAGGTCTGGGCGATTTTCTGAAATGAGCTCATCGACGAACGCTGGTACACCTAAGCCTATGGGCAAATCAGATGCGACCACTACTGCCGTGACTGCTGGAATAGGTAGTGAATGACCTATAATCCAGACCACAGCGGCAGGTGTTGGTTCGTCATCAAGGAACGCTTCAACGATTTCTGTGGCCTTCATTAGGCAACAAATCGAGGAAGGGATGCATGACCTCATGTATCAGGTGTCATAACAAATGGGTGAGATTGTGCGACCCATGGTTCGTAACGTTTTGCAAATGGAGGGTTATCATCCCGAAGCTGCTGCTTCTAGTGCACCTCCGGTGATGCCGCAAACGCCTCCTTTCGTAACCGAAGGAATAGGAGGGTTGGTTGCAGGAATCACTAGTGGGGTTGATAATGTTGCGATACCAAGAAGTAATGTGGAATTCATGGCTCAACCAGTGGTTGCACCACTGCAAGGGTGTAACACTTTCGGTATACCACCATACAGAGGAGTGTTTGGAGGAGCAGGCGGGATCTCAGCTAGTCTAGCCGCCCCTTTGAACCAAGGCTCCGTGTATATGCACAGGAGGCCGGAAGGAGCTGTCGGCAATATCGGTATGCCATACGGCGGGGAAGCATACCAACAGCAAGGGGGCATGCCTCGCCCTTTTTGCCCTGTTGGCTTCAGGCCTCCGACGCCGTGCGCACAAAACTGGCAGCCGCAGCCGAATATGTGGATAGAGCCGCATGGAGGAATGCAAGGCTTTGTGGGTAATCCTCAGGCGCCCGTCTATCAACAAGAGGAAGGTTTGCAGCCGAGGAACCCAGTGCAGCCTCAATTGTGCGACCCCAATATGATTGCTGATGTACTTCGGCAGCATTTTGGGTTGCAATTAAGACCATTGGAAAGGCTAGTGTATCGGAAGCCGTATCCAGAATGGGTTGACAAGATCCCATTCCCCAGAGGTTTTCGGGCTCCCGATTTCACCACCTTTTCGGGTGAAGATGGAAAATCCACAATGGAACATATTAGCCGCTTTACAGTACAAT
Source organism: Aeschynomene evenia (assembly GCA_013621005.1). Taxonomy (NCBI): domain Eukaryota; kingdom Viridiplantae; phylum Streptophyta; class Magnoliopsida; order Fabales; family Fabaceae; genus Aeschynomene; species Aeschynomene evenia. The sequence continues at coordinate 10,825,710 of CM024267.1, read as the reverse complement.
GTGCTGAGACCGGGCATAATGAGTATCTGAGGCTTCAGCTGTTCCCGTCTTCTCTGACTGGGATAGCGTTTTCTTGGTACTCATCGCTGCCGCCAAATTCTATCAATAACTGGGCTGATATGGAAAGGGCCTTTCATGATCGTTTCTACAAGACGAGGCCTGAAGCTTCTTTGTTGGATTTGATTGCTATCAAGCAGAAAAGACAAGAGCCAGTTGGGGATTTTCTTGAAAGGTTTAGAAAGATTCGAGGGATCTGCAATGCTCAAATATCGGATGGAGAGTGCACAGCTATTGCTGTGAATAACATGAACCCTCAACTGAGAGAGAGGTTGTTGGTTGGGGACTATTCTGACTTTGGACAGTTAGCCGAGAAAGCCGTCAGGTACGAACGGCTGATTCAAGAGAAAGAGCTGAAAAGAGTGGGTCGCTTCGCGATCAATAAGCCTCCCCAGAACATCAATGTGGTTGAAGGGGAATCAGATGATGAAGAGTTAGTTTATGAAGAGGAATCTCCAGCTGGAGAAGTGATGGTAGCTGAGCTTTTGAAAAAGAATGAGGTATACTCATGTCCTGCCCTCACGGCTGCGAAAGGGAAGGAGAGAGTTAAACCAGGAAGTAGGGAGCCGTATTTGTTTGATATCACGAAGGCAGAACAAATTTTCGACTTCCTCTTGAAGAATAAACAGCTGAAGTTACCTGAAGGCCATGAAATTCCACCAGCCGAGAAGATAAAAGGGGTGAAATATTGTAAGTGGCACAATTCTTGGACCCATCCTACCACAAACTGTTTGGTATTTCGAAATGCCATTCAGAAGGGGTTGAAAGAGGGTAGGTTCAAGCTTGCTGATTGTGTTCAATCGGTCGTTAATGTGGAGTCCAATCATTTCCCTCCGGCTAGTATAAACATGGTGTCGGTTTCGGAGGAAAAGATGATGAACAAGAACCTTCGTGGAAGGGTTTGGAGACCAAAAGCAGAAGCCAGTAAAGTTGACTCGAAGGAAGTGATAGCCAGGAAGCGTGAAAACCCACACCTAAGGAGAGTGTATTCTCGCGGTTATTTGGAATGGAAACCACCTAGGTGGGGGCCAGGCCCTGGAGAGCATTTGTGGTATGGACCAGGTTACGAGAATCAGCAGCCGAAACCTCGGTTGACATAGAATGCTTATGGATCAGGATATGGGAATCAGCGGCCGAAACCACGGCTAACTCAGAACACTTGGGTAAGGAAGCACACCGAAGAGGTGTTGAAGAAGGAAACTTCACATGAGACCCCCGCCGAACCACGGCTGAGCGTCTTTGACCGGTTATATCGACCCCAAGGAGGAAAGCCTTTTAGGAGGGGGTATGCGATTCGAAATGTACCGGTTGTGGAGGATAGTGCTCTCCCAGAGAAAGGGAAGCAAATGGTAGAGGTAAGCTGTCATGAAAATGGCCAAAGCCTCCAGATGACTAATCAAGATCCCAGTCGAATGGGACGTATGATCAAGCCTAGGGGGCAACCGAAGGAATTTTGGCAAGTAGATACAAGAAAGAAAATCATTCCAGAGGAGATGCTTGTCCTCTCCAGGTCAAAAAAACGAAGGCTCCAACGAAAAATGGCCTATCAAAAATTGAAAGGAATGGTCGATATGTTGCAACAAGCAAAGGTGGTAGAGAGAGAAGAGGTGACGAGCCCTAGAAAGGGGCGCGACTTAGCCGAACAACTGGCTGATCATTTAGATGCAATACAAGAAATGAATCAGCAAGAGTTAAAGGCAGAAGAAGGGATTGTTGCAGTTGCACAAATAGTGACTGAGTCGGAAAAAATTGTTCAAGAAACGGCTGTCCAAGTCACGGCCGAAACGGAAGCTTCGGCTACAATTACGGAACCTTTACCTGTAGTTGCACGAGCCGAAGTGGAAGCGGTAAACTTGGTGAATCTAAATTTCAACGATGAGTTTGCCGATTCGGGGTTGCTCAGCAATCTGCTGGAGGACGATGATCTGCTGGAGTTGGTAAATAGTCCTGATAACATGATGGCGATGGTTGGATTGTTGCCAGTTGAGTTTAAAAGAAGTGGAGGACAGCAGGCTGGTTTGGAGGGAGATGTATATGTGGAAGAAACAGAGTGGGCATCGTTTGCCGAGACTACGGCAAAGATACCATCTCGAAGTTCGGAGGCGATCATGCAATTCGAGCGGGGAAATATCCAGTATCATCTGAAGCCGTTATATATTAAGGTGCACATGGAGGGTCGTCCAATGACCAGAGTATTGGTAGATGGAGGAGATATCATGAATATCATGCCCTGGGTAATGTTTAAGAAGTTGGGAAAAACTAAAGAGGATTTGAAGGAAACGAATATGACTTTTGCCAACTTCACAGGGGGAAACACTACAGCTCTGGGCTCATACATAACGGCTCTAACAGTAGGGTCAAAGACTACTAATACAATTTTCTTTGTGGTAGAAGCTCGTACTAATTACTCTTTACTGTTAGGACGAGATTGGATTCATGCCAATGAGTGTGTGCCATCTACTTGGCATCAAAAGTTGATCATGTGGAATGGCGATAAAACCGAGGTGGTGGAGGCTGACCAACGGCCTTTCTCGGCTGACATGAGGATGGCGGATGCAGTTTATTACGATCCTGGATTTATGCCGATTGCCGCCCTGATCCAAGGGAAGGAAGAAGAAATCAAAGCTGTGAATTTCACCAATAATGGTTTTGAGGTAATTTTGCATGCCGAACCACAGCTAGCAGATACTATTTTCAATAATATTGATGATTGATGAAAAATCTGCATATCAACGGCTGCAATCTTCTTTAGTCGAGACTATTGTTCAGGAAACGGCTGAATGGGAGATGATGGCCGATGTAGAAGAAACAAAAGATAATAAGTTGCATGATGATATTGCAGGTATCGAGGAGCAGGGAGAGCCGATATCTATTCAACAAAAGCGATTAGGATTCCAGGCCCAGGATCCATTAGTGGAGGTAAATCTCGGAACGTAGGAAAAATCGAGGGTTACCAAAATTAGTGGACTGCTGGACGAACAGGCGAGCCGGACATTAATACGGCTGCTGAACCAGTACAAGGAGAGTTTCACTTGGGATTATCATGAGATGTCGGGTCTGTCAAGGGATTTAGTGGAGCATCGACTACCAATCAAAGAAGGTTTCAAGCCATACAAGCAACCACCGAGAAGAGTCAATCCTGAAATCTTCTCCAAGATCAAGACGGATATTGAGCGGCTGTTGAAAGCAGGTTTCATTAGGACTGCTAAGTATGTTGATTGGTTGTCAAATATAGTGCCTATGATTAAGAAGAATGGTCAGTTACGTATTTGTATAGATTTTAGGAATTTAAATTTGGCAACGCCTAAGGATGAGTATGTAATGCCGGTGGCCGACATGTTAGTCGATGCCGCAGCTAATAATAAATTCCTAACCTTCATGGATGGCCATTCTGGATATAATCAAATTTTCTTAGCCAAAGAATATGTGCATAAAACAGCTTTCCGTTGCCCTGGGGCCATCGGCATTTTTGAGTGGGTGGTTATGTCTTTTGGCTTAAAAAATGCTGGTGCGACCTACCAAAGGGCGATGAATGCTATTTTCCATGATCTAATAGGCACTTGTATGGAAGTATCATTGATGATGTAGTGGTCAAATCGGCCGATTTTGAAGCACATTTAGCTGATTTAGAACAAGCATTTAAAAGAATGAAACAATATTCGCTTAAGATGAATCCGGCTAAGTGTGCATTCGGGGTATCGGCTGGCAACTTTCTAGGCTTCCTGGTACATCAGCAGGGAATAGAAGTTGGTAGCAATAAGGCCAAAGCCGTTTTGGAGGCAAGTCCTTCAAGGAATAAAAAAGAACTACAAAGTCTAATTGGAAAAATCAATTTCCTACGTAGGTTTATTTCGAATTCGGCTGGAAAGATGAAGGTGTTTTCCCCTTTGTTGAAATGTAAAGGAACATATGAGTTTATATGGGGAGAAGAACAAAAAAATGCCTTCAATCGGATTAAACAATGTTTAGCAAATCCTACAGTTTTAGTTCCACCAACAATGAAAAAGCCCTTAAAGCTTTACATATCGGCAGCCGAAGATAGTATCGGCAGTTTGTTGGCCCAAGATGGTGAGGACGGAGGCGAAAGAGCAATATATTATTTGAGCCGAATTCTAAATGAAGCCGAAACAAGATATTCACCTCTTGAGAAGATGTGTTTGGCTTTATTCCACGCCTGTACAAAACTGGAATATTACTTGCTTCCAAGGAAAGTATGGGTCATGTGCAAAGTTGACATTGTGAGATACCTATTAAATAGACCTGTGCTTCAAGGTCGTCTGATGAAGTGGGAAATCAAGTTGAATGCGTTCGATCTAAAGTATGTCCCATTACGAGCTGTCAAAGGGCAAGTAATAGCTGATTTCTTAGCCGATCATCCAAACTTGGACGTAAATGATCCGGCTGAAGAATACCAGGCCTATGTCGGGCTAACTCCTTGGGTGATAACCTTTGATGGGTCTAAACATAAAGAGGGAGCTGGTGCAGGCATAACGGTGACAAGTCCTGATGGAGCAGAAGAAGCTTTTACCTGCCGGTTAGACATTAATTGTTCTAATAATCAGGCGGAGTATCAAGCATTAATTACAGGGCTTAGAATGGTGATATCTATGGGAGTGTTAGTTGTGACTATAAAAGGGGATTCGCAATTGGTCATTAAGCAGTTGTTAGGAGAATACAAGTGCCACAGTCCGGAGTTAGCCGAATTACGGCGAGAAGCTTTGGAGTTAATGAGCCAGATGTCAGAAGTGACAATTGAGTACATCCCAAGAGAAGATAACGATACAACTAACATGTTAGCCCAACACGCCTCCGGGTATAAGGTTATTAGTGGAGGAGTGCTAATTGGAAGCATAGATAAGCAGGGAAAGCTAGACTGGCGAAGGGAGTTAGTGGAATACCTGTTGAATCCAAATAACAGTGTGAGTCATAAGTTTAAACAAAAAGCACTCAACTTTGTCATTGTGGACAACGAATTGTTCAAGAGGAGTCAGGAGGGGCTGCTTCTAAGATGTGTGAACAATGAGAAAGCCCTTAAAGTGATGGGTGAAGTACATGAAGGAGTTTGTGGGGCTCATAAATCGGGGCTAAAAATGAGATGGCTAATTCACCGATACGGGTATTATTGGCCGACCTTCACAGCCGATTGTTTTGAGTATGCTAAGGGGTGTGAGGATTGTCAAAAGCATGGGCCAATTCAGAGGTTACCGGCTGAGGAGTTGCATCCTATTGTAAAACCTTGACCGTTTCGCGGATGGGCTATGGATTTGATAGGGAAGATCTATCCCCCTTCATCTAAGAATCATTCTTTTATTATCGTGGCTACTGATTATTTTACCAAATGGGCTGAGGCGCAGCCGATGACTAAGGTAACACAGTCCGATGTGATACGTTTTATTCAGAATCAAATTATACATCGGTTCGGGATACCTGAAACCATCACGGCTGATCAAGGAACCATGTTTACAGGCTCGGAGGTAAAAGCGTTTGCTGAGCAATATGGGATCAGAATGATCTACTCATCACCATATTATGCTCAGGCGAATGGGCAAGCGGAGGCTACGAATAGAGTATTAATTGATGTTATTAAAAGGATGATTGAAGATCAACCAAGAAAATGGAATGAAAAATTATCTGAAGCATTGTGGGCATATAGAAATTCTAAGGCTACCGCTATGGGTAATACTCCGTTTCGACTGACTTACGGTCAAGATGCAGTTTTGCCTTTAGAAATTAATGTAAAATCATTAAGGGTGGCCAAGAAGAATCAGCTGTCAGCCGATGATTACAATCAAGCTATGTTCATGGAATTGGATCGGCTAGACAGTGATCGGCTACAAGCCTTAGAAAACATTCAAGCTAATAAAGAGAAAGTAGCTAGAGCATACAATAAAAGGGTAAGGTTAAAACAGTTTGCTTCAGGGGATTATGTTTGGAAAGCCATTTTACCGATTGGATTCAAAGATAACAGTCAAGGAAAATGGTCCTCGAAGTGGGAATGACCTTTTATTGTGAGCCGAGTGTTAGGAAAAGGAGCATATTATATAAAAGATTTGCATGGAACAGAGTTGCCAAAATGTGTTAATGGCCCAGTATCTGGGAGTCATAGGCGAAGAACGGAAAAGTACCAACGAGTCAAAGTAACCAAAGCTAAGGGTGGAAAGGTGCATTCGGCTACATGCCAGCCGTTAGTAGCATAAGTAAAATGTACCATTGTGCAGGAAAAGAAATTATATTGTATCATTGTTCAAAGGAAAATCATGATTCTGGAGTTGTGTCAACATGGGATACCTCAGCGGAAGGACTTTTGTCTGCCGAAGCTACAGAGGAGGAAGGAGCAGTTGAGTCAGTAGGTGGGGCCAACGAGTGAGTTTCTGCCTCTTGATTGATGTAGCTATCCATGGCATCATCCGAAAAATCTAAAGCTGAGAGGACATGGTGTTAGTAATTAAAATACTGAAACCAAAATAGGAGAAGGAAAAGAGAATAAGGGAGTACCTTTTGGGTTTGATGGAGAAGGAGGCTGCTCGGGAGCAGGTTCTGGCTGAGTAGTAGGGAGAGTCTTGTTAAGCCCTGCCCATTTAGACTTGGCTTCAACAAGAACTTTCTAACCCGTTTCATGTTCAGTATTTAGCCGAACTTTTTCCCATTGCAGCTGATTGATTTCAGGATCCAACTCAATGGCCCGAGTGTACAATTCTCTTTGTGCCTTCAATTGGGTCTCCTTCTCTTGTTCATGTTTGGAAATTTGGGGACCTAGTTGCTCCAGCTCGCGTTGCATCTCGGCTATCCTGAGGTGAAGTTCCTTTTGACGAGCTACGGCTTTATCCCTGGCTTGAATAGCTTGGTCCTTGCCATTACGACGGGCGAGGTAGGCCTGAATTAGTTCAGATTTAGTCTCCTCCAAAGTTTTCAAGCGGTCTAAGCGCTGCCGGCTAGAGGAAATCAAATCTGTACTGGTAGCAGCTTGATAACGCAAAGGGACCAAGTCGAGGGAAAGCTGTGCGCACCATTCTTTATACTCAGCCGTAATTTCTTCAGAAATGACCAAAGCATCCAAGCTATTTTGAAACTCATCAAGAGCCGAGAGGTCTGGAAGGTCAACAGCTGACAGGATTGCCTCCACTCTTGTCATTAGCCATGTGGAAGGCGAGTATCCTGGGGTTTCTTGAGTAAAAGGGGCTGAGAAATATTCATCCATCTTCTCATCCTCGACGGCTACCATTCCTAGCGGGGAGATATCCAAAGCCTCTGTCTGAGAGGGTTCTGGACTAGTGGTTGCCGTACAGACCATTGATTTTGTCTTGACAGGGGATGATTCTGGAGAAGGGGAAGGTGTGACTTCTTCATCAATGATGACGGTGCTGGTAGGGCCTGGTTTTGTTTGAGAAAGCTACTAAAGAAAGTAACTTAGCACAAGAAGAAGATAAAGCATAGAAAAAGATATATAAAGAAAAGAAGGGACAAAATTACCTTAACCTGAGATCGAACCCGTTGACTGCAACGACGGCGAAGCTGCAAAGCAGGTACAGGATTGGCGGTTTCATCATTGTCTTCTTCTTCTTCTTCTTGAGCTGTGTCAGACTTCACTTGCCCTTGTTTAGCCACAGAGCGGCTAGACGCTTGTTCAGCTGGTTTAGCCGGACCTGTGAAAAGTAGGGGAAGGATTAAAATGCAGTAAAGACGATGAAGAAAATTGGTAAAGTGGGATGATGTGACAGGGCTGACATGCCATTTATGAGAAGAGATGGGTGATGTGACTAATGGTCATTTTTCGCAGCAGAAATGAAACGGCAAAAGCGATATGGCGGTTATATTAAACCGGCCGAATAGACACGGCTGATTAATATAAAGGGGGCATTATGTTACCCCAAGAAAATGGCTAATAGGCGAAAGACGTTAGTCGAAAGGGATGTAGCCGAGTTAGGATAGTCGAAGCGTTGGTTAGCCGAAAGAAACGGATAACAACAGCTGAGTAATGACGGCCACGGCTAGTGGAAAGAACGGCTGAGGAGCGTGTTGGATGGCAGTTGCGAAAATTGTGGGAAGTGGCTAAAACGATGGGATTGAGCGTTCAAGTGAGCAAAAGAAGGCGAAAAAGGAGGAGCAAAGTGGCACGAAGCTGAGTGGCGAGATATGGAGCCGAAATTAGTGCAAGAAGAGGTCAAATGATAGGGACTATATAAAGAGAGCGGTTAGCTAGGATCAAGGCACCCGAAAATCGCTAAGAGCAAGCTTATTATTCAATTTCAGTCTTTATCTTACCGTTTTCATTTCTAGGAGTAGATGTAGGTAGAATTCATCACTTATTATTGGTGTATTTCGCAAGTTTGTTGAGAGTCAATTCAATTCAATTCAAGATCATTCTGATTTCGCCCATATTTCTCTTTAATCATTTTACTTCTGCCTAAAGTCTTGCTTCTTTTTCCTAAGACATTTAGGGAACTTACAGTTGAGGGCAAGATTCCCGTTCTCAACGTAATCGCCTTTAGTCGAAGGGATCATTACGTTGTTGTGTTCGGCTGCTCACTTAGTTGAAACTATTTTTAGCGACAACAATATGAAATGAATTAAAGATGATTTGGAATACAAGTGAGGTTCTCTAACACTTCCTGCAAACCGGAGTGTGCGAACACTAGCATGTCCGACTTGAGATAAGAGTGTGATATAAGGATCAAAATCCAATGAAATATAAAAGAATAAAATCATAGTGAAAATACAATGAAATAATTATTGAGTCGGCTCACTAAAATAACATCATCGATCAAACGCCTCTCCTCGGAAAAGATGAGAATGTCTTAGGAGTCGTCTCGCGCGGAAAGAACATCGGTTGATCTAAGAATATAGAAGTTCATATTTCCCTTATTAAAATTTCCTTTATTGATTTCTTTAAGGAGTGGTATAAATCGAATCTATACTATTATATAAATGAAATTACAAAAATTAGAATTTTAATTCGTACCTAAAAAAATATCGGGTACCAATATCCAACATATATATGTGTCAAATAGTGATTGATTTATAGATAAAATTAATTTAAATTTTTAAATTTATATAACTGGTAACATGTTAGGCAAGTAATATTCTAAAATTATATTAATTTATATTGATACTCTCTAACTTTAACAATTTATGGAAAAAAAAATCAATCTATAACTTGCCGCTAGAGAGTGCATTGTGCGAGAGAGAGGAAGAGGAGATGCGGTCGGGAATGAAGCGCGTCCAGAAAGGCTATGACCATGACTATCATACTTTGTTGGTACCGAATTATATTTACTTTAGCATGTACTAGTAAGTTAAATACACAATTAGGTACCGAATAAATACCCAAAAAATTACCTATCTTTTTGGTAATAAATAACAAATAATAACTACAAACTACTTTTTCACTATCATAATCTCACTTAATAAATAATAACTATTTTTTTACTGTCACAATCTTACTAGCTACTATCTATTCAATTTTAATTTATATAATTATTAAATTAAAAAATCAAATAAAAAATAACAAAATATGAACCTAAAATCAAATAATAAATCATAAAAATGCGACTTGACGGACACTCCACAAAGTCGCTAGTATAGATATAAACCTTGTATTTATAGTTGACTAATAGAATAATATATCCACCACTTTGGCTTTTCCATGTTAACTGTAATTTTACCCTTTTTGTCCCATTTGAATGGCTGTGGTTTGGTTTTTCCAACTTGTTCTGTTTCAAACTTTAAAAAAAAAAAAAAAAAAAAAAAAGACATTTGAGAGATGAAATAGAGTTTTGATCGATTTGACAAAATTTCTTGTGTGTGAAAATTTTACAGCACATGTAATTTGCAAATCTTCAGAATATAAACCTTTTTTTTTTAATTTAGTGTTTAATTATGTATATGCATGAAAGTGGAAAAGCCTTTCTTTCTCTAGCTGTTTCCTGTTTTCTGCTACTATTCTCTTTGATTGAGATTTAATTATATTCAATGTTGTGGGGCTAGTTTCTCTTCTGGTTATGGTATCTTTTTCTTTTTTAGGTGATTTATTTTGTGTGAACAAGTTGATGCTTCAACAAAACCCACCTTATTTATTATTTTTCTATCATAAAGGACATTATTCTACAATTTTCTTGTGATGGTAATTTATTAAACCTTTGGTTCCAAAATCATAAAAATATAATTTAATACAATTAATTAATATATAGTAATGCAAAAATAATAATGTTTAACGTACAACAGAAATACGTCCAACTAGTATCCAACGTGTGCTATATAATATGACGTAATGTGTGCTATATGTACTATACATATAGCACACATTACGTCATATTATATAGCACACGTTGGATACTAGTTGGACGTATTTCTGTTGTACGACAAACATTATTGATGCAAAAAAGTTAGTCATACAACCAATGTATTATCCAACGTATATTCAACCAAAAAGGTCTCACTCCTATATTAATAGCAAAGATATTTAGAAAATAAGCATTTAATTTTTTAATTTTCGTTTTGATTTTTTCCTTTTATTGTGTTGGATTAATTTTTCTTTCTCTTTGCTAAATCTCTTTTTTCAAAATCAATCAAAGATTTTTTATTTCAGACTTACCATCCATCAATTCACATTGCACCAACCCTTCATCTCCTGCAAGGCCTTATTTCCATTTTTTTCAAGTTTGTTTTTTTTTGCTGATGCTTGTTAGCTCACGTAAATGGATGTCACCTCTTTTTCTTTCTTTGTGTTTTATCGATGACAACTTCCTCATTTTGCCCCACATCATCATGTTTTTTTTTCTTTTTTTTTAATGCAAAAGTTCATTTATAGAAAAGGAAAAAATGAATGAGATGATGAACGAGACTATGAAACAGGTAAGCAAGACAAATGTAAGCATCACCTATTTTTTTTTCTCCCAAATCCAAGTATACGAGTTTTGATTTTTTTTTCAATTTTCTTGTTTAAATAATATTGATCATGGTTTTTTAGATATACAATTTGTGCTACTGTTGTGAACTGAATGTGTGCTATTTTTTTTATTTGAAAATGTATTGCATCTACTTAGAATACATTATACGATACTAATTGAAATAATATATAATGTTAACATGTATTGTGTGTTGGAATATAATTTAATAATTCGCTTGAGTAATCAATGTTTGACGGTAAATACTTGGTGTACACATCAGTCAAAACAACTAATGTATTATGTATAATATATATATAATATAATATGTACAATGTATATTACCTATTATGCACAATATATATCACACACACGTTGCAACATCATATTTCTTTGCAGTATGTGATATATGTTGCGCATATTACAGTATGCACAACATGTGATTTATATTGTGCATTTTATATTATATACGAGGTCAAAATCTCGTCCAATAGCCGTCGAATTTCCTGACAGGATAAAAGTCATCGGGAAATCCCGTCGAATTTTTGAATATTTGTAGTAATGAAAGGAGAAAGGAAATAAGATAGTAGAAGAAAAATAGACATAAGAAGAAAAAATACATAGAAGATGGATGAAGAAAAAAATAAGGAGAATGAAGAAGAAGGAAAAAAAATAGAATAAACAAAAAGAGAAGAGAGAAAAAAAAGGTGGAGGAGGAAGAAGACAAAATGAGGTGAGAAAAATTTTAAAAAAGAAATGAAGGAAAAATGAGAAGAAAAAGAAAACATTAAAAAATTTATAAAAAATGAAGAATATAATATGGAAAAAGAAGAATAAAAAATAAAATAAAATAATAGAAAAAAATGAAGAAACAATAAGAAGGTGGATGAAAAACTAAAAATAAAAAGGAAGAAAAAAGGAGGAAGAACAAGAAATAGAGATAATAAAATAAGAGAGAAAGAGAACAAAAAAAATTGAGAGGGTTGAGGAGGTGAAGAGAAAAAATGGATTTGAATGAATGAATGAATAGATACTTTACAACAAAATATGTATATAGAAGTATTTGATAGATAAATCTTCTTCAATATTTTTAGTTAAAAAAATAGATTAATATTTTTAATTAAAAAATATTTTATTCAATAGCATCAATTTATGAATTTCTTACTTTATTATTTAAGAAATTGAATTTTACGCAATTTTATTTATTAAATTAGAAATATGTTAAGAATATGAAAGGTAATTACACACAATTAATTAATCTATATTATACACAATTATTTTAAATAGTATAAATTAATTATTTTAAATAAAATAAAAGATACATATATTAGGTAATAATATTTAAACACATTCATTAAAGATTTGTAAATATTTGGAAGAAAAAAAATAAAGGGCGCCTAAATTAGCATAAGTGTTACATTCAGAAAGATTCAATTAATGAATGAATGGTAATTAATCATAACCTCTCTTTTACTATAATGTATTTGCAAAGTATTAATATAATTTGATATCATTAACAACCAAAATAATATTTTTGTACAACAAAAAATAATATATATGCACAACAAAAATAACATATTTACACAATCAAACTAATAATGTATATGCACAACTAAAAAAAGTACTTTTTCACAAAAAAAATATATATTTGCACAACCAAAAATAATATATTTGCAAACATTCACAATAAAAATAATATATTCCACAACCAAAATAAAGTAAATGCATAATTAAAATAACATTTAAAACAATGGAAAAATGTTGCTGAGCAACCTCCATTTGGAATTAAGAAAAAATAAGTTAAATAATTGATGTTGATTGTTCTAGAGAATAAAAACAATAAAAAAAAAGCTAAAAAATACGTATTAAAATGATAATGTATAGAAACTTACGTTACTTCACCCAGAGAAAAACAAAAAGCATAAAGAAAATGGAATACATTTTTCCAATGAAAGGATGCTGCAACAAGAAAACAAAAAAAAGGTGTGTGGCAAGACAAAAAAAAGTAATGACTGGAAAAGGAAAGTACAAAGAGAGGCATGTGGGGATTCTAACTACACAAATTCCTAGGAAAACAGAAATGGGCCAAAACTATTGCAGCCCATTGATAGTATTGACTGGATTATCATTGTACATGAAAATTTATTGTAATGTTTTAATCAAGTCCTTGTATAGTATAAAAAATTTCAACTAATTCATATAATTTCTATCTCATGAAGGCGCGCAATCCATGTTGGTGATGTAGATTGCATTGTTAATCTAGATTTTGAGATCCAACAACAAAATAATTTTGTGAACTCATGTAATCCAAAATCACATTATGGATAATCTAAGTGGGTTCTTTCCATAAAAATTAACCTCTAAGAAAGAGTATAGTCTTACTTTATGTTTCGCTTAATAATTTCTCGCATCACACTCAAATTTTGTTAAAGTTAAAATTTACAAAATATACATTATTAAACTTGTTCAAGCACCAAAAGAAAAAAATTTAGTTGTATAAATTGTAACGTTTGATGACTTTATAATAATAACATTTTCTTAAATATATCCTAAATTTCTGTGTATATTTCTTTCAAAAGTCAATCCAAAGAGTAAATAACTTAGCTGGAAAGCATAAATCTTCCTACTTTTATCATAAAGGGGACATTACTTTCCCTTATTTCATCCTGAATTTATGTACCAATTTCTCCCAAACTCAATATAAAGACCACAAAAACATACTTGGTTAGAAGCAGAGCATATAATATAAATTTAATCTCCTTACTTCAGAATTGAGATAGAGAGAAGTGTCATAAAATGGCAGATCAAGGTGGTGATGAGAAACAAGGAGCCATTAACAAAGATGATGAATTTTCGGAAACAATTCTTATGGAAATTCTTGTGCATCTTAGTTTGAAATCAGTGTTTCGATTCAAGTGTGTCTCCAAGCGTTGGAATCAATTACTTTATGATCCTTATTTTGTTCGTTGTTTTAATTGTCATAAAACGCACCCTTACAAAGCATTGTTTTGGAACAATTACTACCGCAATGTCTGAGAATCAATTCAAGATTTCTTTACTACTTCTGTGAGAGTTTTAGGAGAATCTTAGGTACTTTTGTAATTATTATTTGAAGTCATGTCGTCTTTGTCAATAGTTCCCTATTTCATAAGTGATTTGAACTTTATAGCTATGAATGTAAGATTGTGTGTTAAGGAGTCAATAAAAAAGAGCAGTAATTTGTCATTGTTTACTTCTATCTTTTTCTTTTAATCATCTTATGAAATGCATCTTAAGTAAAAAATTCGCCTAAAACATATAAGGAAATTTTATATATGTAGATGTGGCGAGATTTTTTAGATTTATCGAGTTAGAATAGAGTGTTTTATGAATGAGGTAATAAAGTGTCAATATGACAGGCGGAGGCGGCAACCAAACATATTGTCACCGTCAACACACGGTGAGGCGGTGGCATTTTAGTCGGTCTTTTCTATTTGTGTTTGTTTGGCAGCTTGTTTGCTTCATTTTCTATGAGATTCTTCATGGATATTAATTAGGAATTGAATATTATCTTACCTTTCTAATACATAGAACGACATAGTTTTGTCTTTGAATTAGAAAGAACAAAAATTTAACCTTAAATATTTTTTTAAAAATAAGCATGACACATAATTCAATTTAATCAAATTGATCAGGGAATCATTTTCTCAAAAAAAACAATCAAGTTCGGTTTAATCAAATTGATTAGGGAATAAAATTCACTATAATACTAAAATTGAAATCATGAATAAAAATAAAATTAAAATCAAACTCAATCAATCAAAATACACTTAGAAAACTAACAATAATAGTAAAAAATTGATGAAATATAATCTTTTATGCATAATATTTTTTTCTTGATGTGGTATCAAATTATATTTAAAATCACTATCTTAAATGATTTTTTTTTAAAGATTTGAATATTTCAATTGATATGTCTCTAATTACATTAACTTTCCTAAAAGAGGTTAGAATATAAAATTTATTTATTTTAAAAGTATAGTAGTATAAAATAGAAATTTCTTTATTTAATAAGAAAAAACAAAAATGCATATCCATAGAGAAATAGGTTGATTTTTTTTCATTCCTTATAATAAAACAAAATATTAAAAAAATAAAAAAAATCATTCAAATGATAATAAAAAATATAATAAAAATAGTAGAGAAAGAAAAAAGTAAATTATCAAAAGATTCCTCCGCAACCTTAGACCCAAGCCGTCGTCACCACCTACCCACCAAACAAAGAAAGAAAAAATTAAATCTTTTAAAAAATAAGAGAAATGAAAAGAATGATGAATAAAAACCAATTGTAAAATTAAATAAGATGAGGAGTACAAAGATATTAAAAAAAATAAAAGACACACAAAAAGAAGAAAAGAAAAGAAATAAGATAGTTAAAAAAATAGACATAAGAAGAGAAAAAACACGTATAAGATGGATGAAGAAAAAATATAAAAAATGAAGAAGAAGGAAAAAAGAAAAAATAGAATAAACAAAAAGAGAAGAAAAAAATGGAGGGGAGGAAGAAGATAGAAGGAAGTGAGAAAAATTTTAAAAAAGGAAAAGAAAAAGGAGATGGAGGAAAAATGAGAAGAATAAGAAAACAATAAAAAAAACATATAGAAGAAAAATGAATAGAAAATGGAAGAAGAAGAAGAAAAAGAAAAAAAAAGTAAAAAATATTAAAAAAATATGAAGGTGAAATAAAAAGGTAGATGAAAAAAATAAAATAAAAAAGAAGAGAAAAAAAATGAAGTGCAAGAAATAGAGATGACAAAATCAGAGAGAAAAAAAATAAAGATGAAAGAGTTGAGGAGGTGAAGAGAAAAAACGGATCTGAATGTATGAATGAATAGATATTTTACAACAAAATATGTATATATATAAATATTTGATAGAGAAATCTTCTTCAATATTTTTAGTTAAAAAATAGAATAATATTTTTAATTAGAAAATATATTGTTCAATATTGCATCAATTTATGAATTTCTTACTTTATTATTTAAGAAATTAAATTTTATACAATTCTATTTATTAAATTATAAATATGTTGAGAATATGAAAGATAATTAATTAATCTATATTATATTCAATTATTTTAATAAAATAAAAGATATATATATATATATATATGATAATAATATTTAAAAATATTCATTAAAGATTTGTAAATATTTTAAAAAAAATATTCTTTAAAGAGATTCAATTAATGGATGAATTGATAATTAACTATAACCTCTCTTTTATTATATTATAAAAATAGAGATATTATTCTTAATATATTAACTATTTTCAAAGATTATTCTGATTGTAAATATAACAATAATGCTCATATTTGACTAGTTTCCTTGTAGACCAAATTCAATCAAAGAATCAAATTGAATTAATATTCGATTCACAGATATATATTCATAGTAAAATCTCCAATCCAGTTCCAATAACTATGTTTTCTATACAAAACTTTCAAATCATGATGGCCAATATGAAGATACTCCTTCAAAATTATCACATGTGAATAATTTACCGTGTATTCAATTAAGAATATTCTATGTTATTAATTTTAATAATTCTGATACCATGCACTTTATGGCATTTATCATGCTCTTTAAATGCCATTTTACATCATAAAACATGGCATGCTTCATGCTCCATTATTTTTATTTTTAATTCTTATTTGGTAAAGGTTACCAAGCAAAATAACTTACTGAAAAAATAAAAACTTAAATTTTTCTTCCTCACCAATAGTCCAATCTCTATTCTCTCTCAATTTTTTGTTTATCTTATTTCTGTCCATCAAGAATTGCATACAACCATTAATTATAAAGATGAGAAAAGTTAGCTACAGTTTACTACTTAAAAGTCCGATAATAATATAGGTACAATATAATTATGATCAAACTTCCATCCAACTTGTAATTATATGCTAATGGGATCCATTAACAAACAAACCCTACAATTATATTTAATAAGTTGGATACTAATTGAATCAATTTTAGTTGTAAGATAAACATTTTTTCTTAAAGTCAATACATTTTTGCATTTATGTTGTTCCATTTGTCCCCTATTTGACCTTGATAGAATAGACAAACTTTCACCTTGTGGTCACCATTGTTTTGTCACTATATATAAGCCATCACCAATTAACATCAGAGTTTGTCCTCTGAGTATTAATGTATATATGATCAATTCTTAGGTGCTCCGAGTAAGTGTATTTTTCTTACTCTGTATAAATTCTGACCACACATATGTTACGTGGATAATGCTACGTGGATAATGAAAATTGTAAAACACTAATGCTACGTGGATAATGAAAATTGTACAAGACTTGTACAACAATTATATTCACCGTTGAATTGTTATATGATTTTACAAACTAATGCAATCAAACAATAGATATAATTACATGCAATTTTTATTATACATATAACATTTCGCTTTTTTAAATATAAATAAGAGGTTGAAAAATTATAGAGAGAAATAAATAATTTGTTATCAGAGCACCTAACAACTTCTCATATATATATATATATATATATATATATATATATATATATATATATATATATATATATATATATTCATCATTACTTAAATCTCTGTTGCAAAATGGAAACAACATCAGCAGCAGTGCCAATAGCTAGTGATAGTTTTTCATACAGTTGGTTATTATCATCAAACAGAGAAGAAAAATCCCCTCTTGAATTAGGCCTTGATGAGACTACTCTTAGAAAATCTATTCACAGTGTGATATTAGTCTCAGATAATTCACAATCTGAATGCAGAAACTTCAATTTTGATACTTCTATCACTCATCATCACTCTCCTTTTGTTCATGCTGATGAGCTTTTCTCTGATGGCATTCTAAGACCTGTTTTTGCTTCCACTTCCAAATTAGATTCCTGCAATAATAGTTCACCAGATCCTTCTCAAACCAAGCTTGATTCTTCTTCTTCTTACCAATGTTCTAGAACATTGGAAATTCATCATCATCATCATGGATTCCTTAAAAAGTGGAAAAAATCAACAGAGGAAATCTTGGTGTACTTTTTGAGATGTGTTAATCAATTATGCCAAAAAGTGAGGCACTCAAGGAAAAGTAACAGAGTTGATGATATTGATAATAAGACAGAATGGCAAGTGAAAAAAAGTTTGAGTAGTTCACAACAGAAGCAAGCATCTCCAAAATCTATTACAATTCATCCTATTGTTGATTTGCATGATCATGAGAATTCAATTTATGAAGCAGTTCTTCACTGCAAAAGATCATCAATAGGTATAGTCATGATTTTTATTTTATTTTATATTAATGTTAGCTTAATAGCTTTGACAAATTAAATTTGAATTCTTCCTCTTCCTTATTCCAGGAAAATGATTTTTGTTCAGGTAAAAAAGAGAAGAGAATTCAATGGTGGCTGCTTGAGCAATTCCAACTTTTTCTTGGTGTTGATGTAGTTTTCTTATCTCTTCTTCTCTCACTTGAATAGTTGAATGTTACCTTTATTTCTCTGGTGAAACTAGCAGAGTGTTGAATTTAAGTATCAAATTTCAGGAGATGCTAGATCTATGAAGAAAATAACAGATTATGTATTTCTTTTGTTCTATACTAGACAAATTTTGATTATCCTTGTTGCTTCCCCTCTTCTATATTCATGTAAATCATGATTTTCAAATTTACATACATAAACTCGTGGAGCTTTCATGAGTTTAGGTAAATTTGAGTCGTAAATCAGATTTGTAAGTTCGTAAGAGTTTACTTATAAATTCGTTGACTTGATTAGGATTCTAAATTTATAAACTCGTAAGACTTTACGAGTTAACTCGAGAATTTAATAACATATAAGTTAGCTTAAGGATTTACAGTAGACTATATCTAAGAGCAAGGATTCCATAGCCAACGAATTTGATATTTCTATTGCACATAAAACAAGAGAAATCAGAAGTCCAATTTGTGAACCATGACAAGATTGTAAAAGAGAAAACTAAAACTTTAACAATTTGAATTATCAACATAAAATACCAGAGTTGTAGCTAATAAAGATCATCAAAAGGCCCTCATCCTTCTATTCTCTTTATTTTCAGTAGTATATCTTTCCCTTTTCAATGTTATTTTGTTTGGTCGAAATTTTAATGTTAATACCTTATGCTTTTGAAAAACCTGATTTTTATACCTCTTTAAGTTTGTGAATTATACGAACGTCACCCTTAAAATTTAATAGACTTAATTTAACTGTCACTCAAAGTTATATGCAGTTTTGAAATATATGAAAATAAAATTACGTCTTTGCTAATAGTTATAACTTTTAACCTAATAATAAGCTTTTAATCCAACAATATCAAAATAAAAACTTGTCGCAAATACAACAGGGTGTCATTCCACGGAAAAGTACTCGCTAAATTAGTATCTGATTAATTTCTGTTTTCATTTTGTGTATTTTCTGTTTTGATGATTTTATGAAATAGCACAGTGAAAACAGAAAATAAATATAGATCTAACACATTATATTTACAATAAAACCGAGTCATACTGTATACACTCACATAGTTTTAAGTTCCACCAACTTTATATATACATGATAAAACAAATTTTCTATCTGATTGCTCTGCTGTCAGAATCTCCACCATTTAATGTTTACCTCTTAAAACCTTGCAACAAATATAGCACCCTGTCAATTCTAAAATGACATACATATTCTTATCCAGAGACATGAAATAGTCATAACTAGAGAATGTTTGTAGCATATATAACACCATTCACCAAAGAAGAGTCTACTTGGAACCATCTTTTTGTGGTAAAAAAGTCAACCTTGAAATTTTACAGGAAAGTTGGTTTGTGTCCATCTCAATTATTGATATGTTGTTGGTAATTTGTATCACTATTCATTTATTCTTTTATGCTATTGACATTTGGTAATGCTTGGCAACAATTAGAGGAGGTTTTCATGTGCTACCCTTTGAAAAATAAGCCAGACAAGGAGGGCACAAGGGACAAACAATGTTTCGAGAAAAATTTCATATCGGATTCGACACCCTAAATAAATAGAGTGTGACTTCACAGCTATGGGTGGTAAAACGGAATCATCCTGTCGAGTTGGCCCGTCGTCCCGCCAACCCGTGATAGGTCAGGATGGAACTAATATTTCATATTTGAGTGGCGGGACGGATGGAACGTCTCGTTTCACTCTCATTTCGTGACGGGACGGGACGAGATGTATTTCGTGGGGACAAGATTTTAAATTATATATTTAAAATTAATTTTATTTATTAGTTTGAGATATTTGATTGTTTTATTATGATGTATTATTTTGAGAACTAGACTATATTATTGTTAGTTTAAGTATTTATATTTATTATGTAATGTAATGATTATGATGATTGATAAATTATGGTTTATGGATGGATAAGTTTGAGACTTTTGAATTTTATTTTTTTAAATCAAATTTTATTTTTTTATATTAAATTTTGATCTTTTTTATAAAATTAAATTTTAAGAAGGTCATCCTGTCATCTCGACATAAATTGGGACGAAATGACTTTCTCATCATTTTTTATAAAAAGAGACATTTTCTTATCCTGTCTCGTTTCGTGACTGAATATTTCATTCCGTCATATTTGTCACCCCTATTCAACACAACCGAGTTAGTTGTTATCTTGTAATATGAATATTATAAGTTCAAATCTCCAAAATAATATCTATACAAAGGTGAAGATAAAAGTGCATACATACATACATCTACCTTCCTCAAATTATATCAAATGAAGTCTGGTGCATTGCTCTGAACCCTAAATTCGTGTATGTATATATATATATATATATTTTCTCCTTAACTCTTAGTAGCTAATTTGAAAAATCGTTGATCTCTTGCTGGAAGTCCCTTGTCTCCTTATCTATGATAAAGTACTAGAAAGTGACCATGGTTATCATTTAGCACCCCTCTCCAACAAGTAGCTAGCTAGTATATATAACTAGCTAGCGACTCAATAAAAAATCAGTCAAAACAGTCAACAAATAGGAATTTGAGTCACAATCACCCAGACAATTAAAAATATCCTCATGATTAAAGTGTTATTTGAGCCATAAAGTGTTAAATGAACTTTGTTGACTGTTTTGACTGATTTTTTATTGTATCCCAAGTATTTGTATATAACTAATGGGGACAAGATGTCATTTACTTGTGCTCATGGAAACACTTCCCATCCCACTCACTCAAAATGTGGCCTCGGTTAAGACGTGTTTATTATTGATCCATATTATTGTAATTAGAATTTAGTTGATTGAGTTAGGTTGATATATCTATATAAAGTTCATCTCACTTGTATTTTATATTACATTCTATTAGTAAAATCTCATTTCTCGTAAAACTCAATTTTCTTAATACTATGAAATTTAACATGTTATTAAAGATATTATTGTAATTAGAATTTAATTTAATTAGTTATATTAATATGTCTATATAAGACTCACCATACTTGTATTTTATATTATTTTCTATCATTTAGTAAAATCTCATTTCTCATAACACTCTCAATTCTCTTAATAGCTCTCTCTCTCTACTGATACCATAAAATGCAACTTAGAGATATTCTTAATAGCTCTCTTTCTATTAATATCATGAAATTCAGTCATGCTATTGACAAAGGAGGTGGCTGGTGGTTATCATGGCCCCAACATCAGTAAAAATTTTACTTATATCAAGTATGTATTTTATAAGTATTATTTATTTCAAAAATAATAATTTAACATCCATGGCTGAGTAATACCTATTCTATTGCTTGTATATATATAGCTAAGGCAATGTGAACATGAAAACAGAGATAGGCTACAACAGGTTCACACTGCATTTATATTCTGATATATATGATATGACTATTGATATTTGATTATTCATTCATTTTAAATATTCAACTTATGTGAATCTTATTATTTTTATTATCTATTTTATCTTTCAACTCATTCTTTTCTTTATTTTTTTATTTATTTCGATATAGCATCTATCATTAATATAATTTCATTTAGATATTGTGACTTGTGATTGATCCTATAAGTGGATAGTTAAAAAAGTATGTATAAAATCAATGACAATTTTGAGGATAATAATAATAACATTATTTTTCTTGGATATAAATGCTCATCTACTGTAGCTGAAATATTCATTATGAAAACTTTCAGAAGACAAGCACACTATGCACTTGTTGCAATTGCATTGTGAAATTTCAACCATCCACGTGATGTACACGTGCATTGTCAGCAAATTTGGGATTTAGCCAACAACGACAAAGTCCTATTAATTTATTTTCCCTTAAAAATGTTAATTGTTAATAGTAGTGACCAATCTCCATGAAAGTTTTTTAAAGAGATAAATAACTGGTTATTAAATATTCTTCATTTTCATAATTATAAGAAAATTTTGAATCCCTGAACATTAAAAACAAGCACTATAACAAAAATAATTATTTTTAACATGTAATTATCAAAAAGTGTTGATAATTAAAGGATCATAAAAAAATTATATTAAATGACCATTGAAAATAGTTATAAATTATTCTTTGATAATTAGTAACTATTAATACTTATAAACTATTTTTAAGTATTTTCGAGGATCATTATCGTCAATAAATTTTTATTGATACATTTAATATTTAAATTATGAGTTTAATTATGATGCACTGACTGTGTAAAAAATTTTACACTATCAGTCAATCACATTCATTAATTTGTGTGACTTTTTAATTAGTAGTGGTTAAGCTAGAGACTTTTACTAATGTATCAATCTATAATTAGAAGATGTCTTTGTAAATTTATTTTATACCGACAGTAAATTAAAATTAAAATTTTAAATTATTGTAAATACCAACTTTTTTAATAGTGAAGTTGAGCTACTATGAGGCTATAACAAAATCCTATTATTATTCTTGATTTTTTTTCCCTTTCTTTTCTTGTGTGCGTTCTTCTTCAAGGATATTGGACACTTCCATGCCGTGAAGGGTCCCAATTTGAAAAGAACAGCATGGGGACCAGTTACTTTTGTGCTGCCTCTATGCTTCTCAATGTTATCAGTTTTGTATATGAAGTTGCAATATTATATATATATATATATATATATATATATATATATATATATATAAGATAATTAATTAGATTTGGTTGTAACAATTTAGCCAACAGAGAAAAATGATAACAGCTCAATTTGAGATTAAAATGTTCCAATAAAGACAACCTAAAAGAACATGCCCGTAATGAATTGGAATGTTCTGGATTTTACTAGCTATGAGGTCCTTGAGTTGTTATTGAATTTTTATTTCTGTGTACGTTATTTCATCTACTTTCTTTTATTATTTCCTTTTATGTATGCTATTTTAATTCTTTCTCATGTTGCCCATTTTAATTTCCACATACTTGAATATGCTTTTGTCCGTTGTTTTCAAAGATTGATTTATATATAATTACAATAATAACTTTACACTAACTTATAGTCAATAGATTGTGTTCTTTATCTTTCACCGTGTGGAACTGTCGTTAAAATCTGAACCTACATGCCGCTCCTTTCCAAGGCGTACATGAGGGTGGTTCCCTGCAAGGACTCCAAAACTTAAGTCAGAGTATGCACTACCTGAGAATTAAACTGAAAGCGTACCCGATATTGAGAATAACACCCCTTATATTTATATAGTGTGAAATGGATGAACCTCAATAGCCATCTCCAAACGATTCGAGATAACAACTACTCCGATTCTGGCAGCACTTTCCTTACCCTCATAGTGTCCGTTAACGTTGCGGTTCCAGGAAATTCGACATCGCTATCCACTACTACCTGAGTTCCCAGATCGAGCTCCATGCACCTCGGGTCGGTCACTTGATCCGTAACCGGGTCCAACTTTTGGCCCACTTACATTAGGCCTTTGGCTGTTCATTGGGCCTCGGTCCGAATTGGTTCCCTTACGACGGATAGACTGAGTTATGTCTTTGGGCCTCATTACTGAACTATTTTAAATATCTTGGATTGGGTCCTCTATTTGAACCGTTAAATTGGGTCTCCTTGCACGGAGTATGAACAGATTGAAAACAAATAGTAAATTTTGATTGATAATAATTATCATGACAATAGATTATAACTTACTCTTTGTTCTATATAATAATTGTCATTTTAATTTTGTTTAGATTGTAAAATTAATATATCTATATGCAGATTAATTTTTTAATATATAAAAAATTGAAATGAGAAATATTACGAAGAGTTTAATTATGATGCACACTACTGTTAGTCAATCACATCTATTGATTTGTGTGATCTTTTAGTTAGTGGGTGGTTGAGTTAAAGACTTTTGCTGATGTGTCAATCAATGATAGGATGTCTGTGTAAAATTACTTTACACTGATAATGAATTGAAATTAAACTCTATTATGAAATGTATAAAATATCATAATTTGACATTTTCCTTAAACTCTATTGATTGATAATACATATAAAAGAACATTCATTATTACTATTACTTAATAGAAATTAAAAATTAAATATTAAAGTTTTAAGATAGTAAAAGAACAGAGAGAGAGAGAGAGAGATAACAGAGAAAATTAGGACTTGTTTATAATGAAACTCCACTCCATGAAGCATTTCTTATTGAGAAAAGCAAAATACTAATAATTACACAAAGTTGTTGGAGTTTCATTTCCATTTTATTCATAAATCTTGGTGTCAACACAGCCTAAAAGCTTCTTGTTTAGGCCAAATATTGGTTGGATAAGTGGGATTTAGATTCTTTCACTTTATTGGCTAGCACAAAGAGAGTCTTTGTTTAAAGCACACTATTTATTTTCAATACATTGCATAAGAATTCAATTTCATGTAAGCAATTCAACACTAATTTTATGCAATATATATTTCTTTTCTTCTCTATTATCAGTATGATACCCTCCTCTTAGTAAAAGGAAAGCATCCATGATTGTGGTTTTATAGTGGTAGGCTCATTTTTTAAGGAAAAATTAAAGAATTTAATTTTTATCCACCCATAATGTACTATTTTTTTACACAGTCATCCAATCATCATGTGCTGCCACGTCAGTCATGATTGTATTTTCTTTCTCCCACTACCTGAAAGGTCATATAAACGGATCATTTTGATTGGACGACAATGTAAAATACATTTATATTTTCAGTGTATCAAAATTAAATTTAAAATAAACAAATGAAACATTGTTGGATAATCAAGTATGAATTAATTTATTATTGTCATTTAAAATGTGGCTATCAGATATCTTATTTAAGAACTCACAACATATATAATTTTTATAATTTTTTTTGGCTATCGGTTGACACATTATCGTTGTACATGTAGCAATATTGATCATCATATAATTCTATATTTCAGTTTTTTTTTTTTGTTTTTGTGAGACTTTTAATTCAATTTTTTTCTCTAGTTTTTTGAGAATTTTCACCCATTTAAATAAAAAGAATACAAATCATAAAAAATAATTTCACATTCAATATCTACAATATCTATTTTGACCATTTATACTCACAATAGCTAACATCTCACCGTTTCATGGCACAATTGTTAATCTATCCATGATCGTAATGATTACATGACAAATTTGTTAATTTATACATAATCGTGACGATTATAAGTTCACTGGAATTGGCTTATAATTGTGATCATTTTACGAATGAATTAATTAATAATTGTGCCATATAATCACGATGGGTTCACAATTATGAGTTAATTTTTTTTGGTCAATTATGTATAGATTAACAATTGTGTCATATAATCATGAGAGATTCACAATTATGAGTACAAATAGTTAAAATAGGATAATATTGTAGATATTGGATGAAAAATATTTTTTTTAATGATATGACATTTTATTTTAAATAGTAAATATCCATTTTGGTCCCTCAAGATTAATATGAAGGACAAAATAATCCTTCAAGATAAGAAAATGACAATGTCGTCTCTCAAGATTTGACGTGATGGACAAAATAGTCCCTCAAGATATGAAAGTGACAACATTGTTCTTCATATTCAAATTGTAAGACAACATAGTCCCTCAACTTGTCCTAAATTTATAATTTTGAGGGATCACATACATTGTCCTAAATTTTCAATCTTAAAGGATCATGTAGTCATTTTCATATCTTGAGGGACTATTTTGTCCATCACAATAAATCTTAAGGAATTACATTGTCATTTTCATATCTTAAGAGACTATTTTATCCCTCGCGTTAATCTTGAGGACCAAATAAGGTATTTACTCTTATTGAGTATTTAAATGGATGGAAAAAAAAAACCAGTTTTTGGTCATCTTGATGCCAACACTTTGTTTTAGTTTTAAATTTTTGCTCTATATTCTTTTTAGTTTTTACAGTTATCATTTTGGCCAACCTTTTTAACTTTGTAGTAGTTATAGGCAACTTCAGTGGGTTTCTGATTTCAAATATTATAAATTCTAATCAGACCTCACTGGGCCCAATAATAGTGGATCTGCAAAGAAAAATAATTAGCAAAAAATGATAAGAAAAAGAACTATGAATAAAAAAGAAAAGACTTCACCCAAATAAAAAATAAAAAGAACTTTAAAAACTTTAAAAATGTCAGAAGTGGGATTTGAACCCACGCCCTCTTTCGAAGACCAGAACTTGAGTCTGGCGCCTTAGACCACTCGGCCATCCTGACTTATATGTTCATGGTGCATTAATTAAATATCTTTACAGTTCATTTGAAAATGCCAATTCTCAATGAAGTGCGAAGGATCATAAATCAGCCTTTTTTTTGTTAAAAGTAATAATCTGGATAATTTTTTTAATTCTGAATTTTTTGTTCTATGATTACATTTGTTGAAAGCAAGTAAAAAGAAAATCATTTTTGAAAATAGGTGTTGAATTAAAATTATGTAAATATCTTGCTATTTGGTAGTTTTCTAGAAAGGAGGATTGTGACAATTGTGTCTTAGTCCATATTAAAATCACACACTTCGTATTTGGTTGAAAAGAAATTTTGAAAAGCCTAACTCTAACTTGTTTACTAAATAGGCTATGTTGAAGAAACTCTGAATGGGGGCTAGGCCGAAGAAGGTCATATTTTGGGCTAGACTGAAGGCTCCCGACAAGCAGTCTGACCTACTTCTATTCTTACTCCCGATATATATATTTGTGAATGTTTTTACAACTAAAACATTAATTTTTAGATTATATCAAAATGAATCAATCTGTCGCTCTAAGATTCTCTTATTCATAAAAATAATTTTTATAATGAACATGTGATTACAAAACTCTTTTTATACACATTACCTATAATTGAACTCTGATTAGATATTTAAGGAGTTATACTAATTACCAATTCTATTATGTCTTGTGATTAAGTTACTATTGTACTATTTTATCCTATAATGCTATTTGTACGAAAAATTTTCAACCTCCGTACTGACAATTGTATATCAGCAGTTAAATTAAATAGAATGTAGAACCCACATTTTATTTTCATCTAATAATTAATACAAAATCGTCAATATAGAGGTCAAAATATTTTTTCCACATTTAACATTTTTCATAGTATCAATGAAATAACTTACTGAAAATAGCTTTTCAAAAACAACTATTTGAGAACTTTTTTTTTTTTGGAGTCATAGCAATACAAATCAAGTCTAAGTGATATCCTCAGGTGAGACTAGCTTCATTTCGCCCTAATAAAGCCCAAGTATTAGTGATTTTATGAAAAAAAGAAATGTATATACACAAAATGATTGGGTATATATAAAAAAACAAAAAAAAAAGTTATTGTAGAATATACTTCAATATACACACGGCACACGGAGTAGGGAGCGAGCACGCCACTCACGTTTTCCTTCTTTCTTGCATTTCCAAGTAGCAACGGTACGTGGTGCCGTCCCATCATTTTATGTGAATAAATTTTTGTCCTTTTCATTGGTCCAACTTTCAATCCATATTTTCCTTCTCTTTCTTATTTTTTTCCCATTCTATTTCCCTACCTAATAACTTTTCTAGTTGTAGCCACCTTTCTCCCATCCTCCTCCTATATCATTACCAATATTTACTATTAAGAGTTAATAAAAATAAAACTATTAAGAGTTAATAAAAATAAAAAAATATTGGTGAAACAAATGAATGTAAAATTTTATTTATATATAATGGATATCATATTACCTAAAATGCATAATTAATATTAAGACAATTATATCACATAACGCACATGAATGCATAATTACTAATACATTCAGTATACATATATCATCATATATAATACGCATTCTATTACTTGTAAAATATTGTTTTATAAAAATTTACTATTAATTTAACTGATAAAAATATATAAATATATAAGGTGTTTGTTATTAAATGTCTTAAAAATACTTTTTAAAATAGTAATGTTACATGTACATCGTAAAATCAACCACCATCAGCCATCAAATATAATAACCCAATATTTTAAAAGTAGTAATCTAATTTTTATTATTATACATTAATCCAATATTTTTAAAAGTTAGATTATTAATTTCAAAATGTTGGATTATTACATGTGGTGACTAATTTTACGGTGTACACAAATCATTTCTCATTTTAAAAATATATATTTTTATATTTTATGCAAGAGATTCAACATTATTTTTTAAATTTGCTTTGAATTTACCATTTTATGTTAGCAAAATCCAAAATATAAATATATCATTATCAATATTAAATAATGTTAGACCAACCTACCAACTTTGTGACTTCTTTCTCTTTCTTTTTTCTTTCTTTCTCTCTCTCTCTCTCTCTCTCTGATCCGTGACGAAACAGAGCAAGAACAGAGAAGATGAACGTGGATCTGGAGTCTCTTGCAGAGGCCACTTCTGGGGCCATAGGATCACTCCTAAGCACCACAATCCTCTACCCTTTGGACACTTGCAAGACCAAGTACCAAGCCGAGGCTTGTTCCCATGGCCACCAAAAATATAGGTACCCACCTCACAATTTTTTTAAAAAAATTTATTTTGATCTTTGTTTATTCCTCTTTTTTTCTTCTTTGCGAAATTGCCCACTTTTGATCCCTTAAGTTTCATTCATAGTTCACTAGTTGTTCTTGATGAATCGTTTATATTCAATTTGTTTCTTAGTACACCTTGTTAGTATCGCTTGAATTTAACGGCTTGTTTTGGTGTGGGATTGGTGGGTATGCTCTGTAACTGATTATGCTGGTTAAGACTCTTATTCCCTGATATAATTAAAAATAGTTTCATCTACGTAATCCCCCCAAAAAAAGTTTGTTTTTTAAAATCATGTCTTTGTATAGATTGTATTATAGTTCTTGATCAGCTACCTTGCATAGTTGGCATGCCTTTTGAGTTTGGTGTGTTTGTTTTGTATCATTAGTACCCAATTTTCTCATGCCTCATATCATAGAAAGAGACTGTAATATGAGTTTTTATTTTTTTTTAATATACTACTTTTTTGGATTTTTCACAGGATGCATTTTTGTTAGCTTATGTTTCCTCTGTTTCACTGACAAAAAAATAAGTTTCTCTTGCTTCTGATTTTCTTGATCAACTTCTTGGATGATTTTAATTGTGTTTCCTTGGTTGAGAGTAATGCTTTTGACACAGATTATAATTCATAGGGGAAAAGAAAAACCTTTTATGGAGCGCCATTTAGGCCATACATATGTTTTAAGCATTCAATGGTACCTATGGAGGGGTGTGTTTTGAAAAAAAAATTGGTGTTCTGACTTGTCTTGGTTTTGATTTGAGGTTTCTAGAGTGTAGAAAAGCACCAATTTGGATTAAAACTAAACATTTAATCCTCCACTTGAGAAAATTAGTAGTAGAGGGACCGAATTGAGGAAAATTGTCTTATAAAGACCAAATCAGTGGTATGGTTGTGTTAATGCCTTTATGTTTGTTTTAGTGAATTAAGCATGGGAATGAATTGTGATGCATTCAACCATGCTATATTACAAATCTATACGGCTATACCACATATTGTGACAGTTATGAGCAAAAGAATCATTCTGTTATTATAAGAATTTGCCAGGCTGATTACACAGGTTAATTGATCTTACTCATTCTGTTGATGCATTCTGTTGTTGGGTATTGCAGAATGTATGTCTTTATTATACACATAATTTCATCTTAATTATTTCAAATTTTCAGGAATCTCTCTGATGTGTTATGGGAGGCAATATCAAAAGGTCAGGTGTTTTCGCTTTACCAGGGCCTTGGAACAAAGAATCTTCAATCCTTCATTTCACAGTTTGTCTACTTCTATGGCTACAGCTACTTTAAAAGACTGTATCTGGAAAAAAGTGGCTACAAATCTATTGGAACAAAAGCAAACTTAGTAATTGCTGCTGCTGCTGGGGCTTGCACAGCCGTTGTGACTCAGGTGAGGCTGCATTAACTGTTCCACATTTTGAAAATGCATCCGAAACCTTTCTTTTTTGATGTTTAGATCAGGAGCTGTTGATACCAACTATTCATTATGTTTGTATTGCTGAAACTGTGATTGAAATCTTTTATGGTTAAGCTTTATCGTATGATGTAATTTTTTATGATTCATAATAGAAATGCAGATAATAGAATCATCAATAATTTTTTATACAGGAAAAAAAGTGTTTAAGCTTGTGATACTTAATCCAGCAAGTGATTTGTCTATGATACTTGCTGTCAAGGAATGATCAACTAATGGCTCTCTTCTCCATTATATGTTACTATCCTAAAAAATTATTTTCTGTTTGTCCTTTGTTTATGATGTGCATGAGAGATAAGTTATCTTATCCAACTTTGTAAGTTTAATATAAGGGTATTTCATTGATGCCCATGTAGCCCCTGGATACAGCCTCTTCAAGGATGCAGACAAGTGATTTTGGAAAGTCTAAAGGGCTATTGAAAACCCTTACAGAAGGAAAGTGGAGTGATGCTTTTGGACGGCCTCAGGCATTCCTTGTTACTGGACCTCAAATCCTGCAATTCAGGTAAATCAATCTGTTAGTTTATACAGACTAAAATTCCGTTTCGTGTTTGTGTGCTTTCTCTTAAGCTGCATTTCATTTAGAATGATCGATCTGAGACCAAAGTATCTTAATTTGGAATCACCTTGTCCTTCAGTATACAGTCTTTGATCAGCTGAAACAACGAGCACTGAAGAATCAACAAAACAAAGATGGTAAAGGAACATCTCCAGCATCCCTTTCTGCGTTTATGGCCTTTCTTTTGGGTGCAATTTCCAAGAGTATTGCTACCTGTTTAACTTATCCGGCTATAAGGTGTATAATCGTTCATTTCTACTGTTCTTTTGGCTTGTGAACTTAGTTTCCAGGACCCTTCTGAGATATCTTTTCGGTGTATAGGTGCAAGGTAATCATTCAATCTGCAGACTCAGATGAAGCAAAATCTAAAAAAGGGATCTCCAAAAAAGACTTAAAGTCACAGAAAACAGTCTCTCGAGTACTCTATGGGATATGGAAAAGCGAGGGCATAGCGGGATATTTCAAAGGATTGCAAGCTCAGATCTTAAAAACTGTATTAAGCTCAGCACTCCTCTTAATGATCAAGGAAAAGATTTCTGCCACCACTTGGGTGCTTATACTTGCAATTAGAAGGTATCTATTGCTCCCAAGGGCTAGAGTAAAAAACCTGTAAGTTATAACAGCAGTTATTGGAGGAAGAACTTGAATCATTGTGGATGGTGGATCTTGTTTGGTGCAATGTGTGCATTTTAACAGATACATCCATTTCTTCTGTGCTGAGAGACCAGGTTCAATCGTGGTTTCTCTTGGCCCTCTTTCCAAAGGTTTTTGATGTAAAATGGCTAGTCCAAGAAATTACGAAAAATTATGATAGAGATAAGCAAGGAAGAAAATCTTCACAATAAATGCATTGGTAGTATTGATTTGTTATATTTCTTCTTTGGGATTTTGGTTCTTATTGTATATGCTATGGGGAAGCCCACATCAGAAGGGTGTTAGTGAAGAATAGCTTAGAAACTTTTTAAATAAGCACCCTAGTTGACATATGTACTCACTTCAGTTTCAGATTACGAAATTCTTAGTTATTTTCACCTATTTTTCATGTGGTAGATTTTTCTTATTTACTATCTCTCTTTATCCACGAGGTGATTGCTAACGTGTTACTTACACGGTATTTGGTAAGGTGTACAAGACATGATAGAAATACACTTAGGTTGTGCGTGTTACTTAATCTTTTCTGGCTTTTTCAGTCCTGTCCCCATTACTAAACTTTTCTTTTATATTTTTGTTAATGTATTTCTGGCTTGTACACATAACCAAACGCAACCTTAGGTAGTTAGGTACCTGTTATGTTGTTTCGTTAATTTTGCTGTTTTTTTTTTTTTTTTCTGTTACCTGTAGTTTAAGACAATAGCTTACCCTTTCCAATTGGTCACATTTTCTCCTTATACTCATCTGTTTTGTGGTGTCCAGCCGTGTGTTGTGTCTCCTCATTGATCTATTTAAATGTAGCTTTTATTGTGGTTATTTTTCTGTTCATATGTTTTGGAGTGCACTTATGAGTTGGGTGATTTGTTTTCCTTTCGTAAGATGTTGGTTTGGATGCCATTTGGAATCACTTGCTTGTTTCTGTGTGCATGTGTCTGGTTTTGTTTGTATGTACATAACATTGAGCAAAACCAATGGTTGGTTTTTGAAGGATACAAACTACTATATAATATATGCAAATTTGATATTGGTTTTAGGTGTTGCATTGCTGATATGATTGGAATATGGTGAAGATAAAATCAATGAACCTTGTGCAACTAGACAACTAGTTGAGTCAATTAATTTGTTTTAAAAAATGTGTGCTGTGTGACTAATTGAACTTGAATTTTGTTCCTATTTGGTTTTAATTAGTTGCTGAAGATATCAAATGTGTCAATTTATTCTGGTATAAGAGAGTCTTGGTTTTCATTGACTCTAAGGATAGAGTCAAAAGAGTCATGAAGTTAGTGTCACAGGAGTCAGTGACATAATGACTCTAAACTTGATTCCAAACATACTCTCACACATTCTTATCTCACTTCCAATATAGAGTGACTTCAAAATTGAAGTGAACAAAAAATTGACAGTTTTGTTTACTGAGTCACTGTGGCTCTGTTCTTATCTTCATTGTGACTCTCTCATCCAGAGTTATTTTTTCACTGATTCCTTGACTCTATCATTAGAGTAAATGAAACAAACACTGCTACACTTGCTTATATGACTACATTTATGCATATTATGGAAATTTTGCTGTTAGATGTTTTGTAGGGTCAACCTCATGAGAGACCAAGATGTTGTGAAACTTGTCTAAATTTTGGATTGTCTTGTTTGACTTGATTGCTCATGGAAGTGGTTATGTGTTTCTTGTGATCTTTTGTTGCTTTGTAGATTGCTGCTGGAATGACAAATAACTGTTAATTTTCTATTTTCTGTCACAGATATCTCATATCTTGATATTGAAGTTTTGTTTTGTTTTGTTTTATGGATCAACAGAATCTCAACCCTATGGCCTAGTACACATTATCCCCTAGCATGAATCATAGCCATGTGAAATTTAATGCAAAACTTTAAAATTAAGTAAATTGACTTTTGCATTTTTGACATTTGTACTTTTTAGTTAAAGCACAATTAAAATCCTAGACTTTTTTGAATGCGCAATTTGACACGCTAAAGTTTCTTGAGTGTATGATATTTTTATTAATAATTGATGGAAAAAATTAATGAAATGATCAATTTACACATTTGAAAAAGTTTAGCACAGGTTAAATTGCTCAATTTTAAAATTTAAGATCTAAAATCCACATACTTATACTTTTAAAAGGTTTTTGTGATATTAATTATACTTGAAAAACTTTTACAGCAAAAAGTTCCTAAAGGTTTAAACGAGACATCACACTAGTCTATGGAACTTTATAAAGGAAAATGTGATTAATCCGTGTTAGTGAGAAACACCATCTACATTCAAGGGGTGAAGGAGTTGTTATTTTTATAAAATTTGGGAATCCTAAACTTATTTTCAACCAAAAAGAAAAAATATATCTATAGATTTGTTGGTTAAATAGAAGATTGATCACTCCCAATATTAAACCAAAAGAAGCTATTATTCAACTATATTTTAATATATCTACAAATATAGTTGAGTTTCACATTCATTGCTTGAAAAGTCGCTCAAATGAGATAATTTGATTAGATAATTATGTAAAATTTTGGAAAAAACTTAGATCAAGTTTTTATGTCAATTACATCATATTCTTAAATTAAAAATCATAAGTGTATGTTTTTCTTAAAAATAATGTATTCTGAGCACTGAGTCACATGAAACTAAAGTGGACTACTCAAGTATGACTTCAAAGAAAGAGTGTGTCATCCTCATACTTCACTCTTTGGTGGCCATAAGACTCCTTTATTATAGATCCATAACATTTTTTCTGGAATTGGGTCTCATTTATAGTACTCTTGGTCTAAATCTAAACCACACTAACCAGGGTTGGTCAAGTGGTTAGCTCATTGTCCGCTTAAGCAAGGGTCGGGGTTCGATTCCCGCCTTGTGTACGCAGCAACTCATTGGCCAGTGGCAAACCCTTAAATGGAGCTCAGATCCGCGGCGGATTAGTCTTTGGCCTTCCGGGCTAGGGGATACCGTGGGAAACAAAAAAAAAAAAAAATCTAAATCACACTCCATGGCATTTTGGGCCCATCCAAACTAGATAGTTACCTTAAAAGTGATTCTTACTCATTTGGAGCCTCACATGCCATTCCTAGGTACGCGATCCGGGATGACGAATTAGCCGGGGTGAAACTCCGGATACCGTAGGCAAAAAAATAAGTGATTCTTACTTTTTGTTAGAATCACTTTTAACGTAACTATCTAGTAAAGTATTTTCACTTCGTCTATTGAGGTTCGTACAAATGGTTGAAAAAATTGTTGAAAAAGCATAGCCTTCCAAAATATGCTGGTTCGGAACCTCCTCCATAAAAAAATCCTCAATTGGTGGATTTCCATTTGTAGAGAGGTGAATATGTCTGACATGGGTCAAGTCCCCAAATTTTCATGATCCTATCTGACTGGATCCCCGAATTGGGACACTGGCACCCTACTCACTGATAATGGGGTGCCTCCACTTATTGACATTTTTACTTAAAAAAAAGTATTTTCACTAGAATCAATTTTAGAGAACATAATCAATTTTGGTGGTTCAAGAAAATTAAAACCAAATATTATAAAATATTGGTGGAGTCAATTTTGAAGGTCCAAATTCAATTTTAAATCCCCTAAACAATTTTCAAGTTAATAGAATAACACGGATGCATGCTGTGTGATTGTTATTGTTATCGTCTCGTTGGGAGCTGGGCTGACTTTCTGACCTTCGATCCTAAACTCCAAACTTCATTCAGACACTCAAGTCAGTGCGTGCCAAATGAAGCAATTACAAGACACAAGATATAAGTTTAAATAAATTATTTTACTAATTTACTAAATCGGACGCTTAATTGTAGCTTTGTTTTCAAGCTGTTTTCTTTTGAAATGAAAGAAAAAAAAAGCTTAATTTGAAGCTGCATCAACCCATATAAATAGCACAGTGAAACGACAACACACTGTGTTTTACAAAGCACAGAAAGAACACACTCGAGCCTTCTTCATTCCATAGTACGTTTACTCGACCCTTCCTTCATTCCTTCAATTCTGTAAGCTGAATCTTTTGTGTTTTTTTTTCTTCCTATTTTTTCTCAATTTCATCCTCATAAAGGGTTTTATTGAAGTGTTTCTTAGAATTTCACAATTTTTTTGAATTAAAGGCTCTGTTTAACCAAAAAAAAGAATTGATCTTTTGGCTCCATTTTTTGTGCTCGTATAAATTGCTAACATGGGTAACGGTGATTGTTGCAGTTTTCATTTGAATTAGGGTGCGTGGTGTTGCTATACTCTGTTCTATTCGTTGGTACAAAAATGCCGGAAGATATTGTTGACGAGCATCCTTTGTTTGGGGGCAAATTATCAAGCACGTTCCCTCGCAGGTTCCGGGTAATTGATCAATTTTGTTCTTTTGTGTAACAAAAAGTCATTTGTCCTCGAATACAAGGTTATTAAACTCGAAAGTGTACCTAAACTCGTGGTGCTTTCACGAGTTTATGTAAACTTCGAATCTTAAACACTCATAATAGCTCGTAAGAGTTTACTTGTAAAATTGTTGACTCGATTAGGATTCTAAATTTATAAACTCATAAGAGTTTACGAGTTAACTCGAAGGTTTGATAGCCTTGCTTGCATGAATATGTTTCATATTAAAAAATATAGTGACAATTCAGTTTAAGATATGGAGTATGTATACATGGTGCTCTAGGTGTAGTCTAAAAATTCTCCAATTGAAAGACAGTTTGTATGACTCTTAGTTTTGCTGAAATTAAGATTCTGATTTGTTTCTGTTTTAGGATGTCAGTGACATTCGACAAGTCCCTGATCATCAGGTTTGTCATGCTTTCTCTTTTGACTCTATAATGTGTTCTGTATGATTCTTTGACTAACAAGTTTTCGGTCTTGGTTTTTATATAGGAGGTGTTTGCTGATCCGAGCCGTGATGAGAGCTTGATCATTGAGCTTTTGGAATTGAAGCACGATGTTACTGATAATGGAAGCGCTGTTTGGTTTCTGCAAGACCTTGCTAATGAGCAGGATGCTGAAGGAAGTGTGGTATGCTATCATTTCACCATTGTTTCTTAAGTTATAGGCTTAAGAGTATGTTTGGATTGATGGAGTTTAGTTCAGATAGAGTGGAGTGGAGTTGGGTGGATATGAAGAGAATGGAGTGGAGTGGAGAAAAATTTCACTCCATTGTTTGTGTATGTCAATAGAGTGGATAGAGATTATGAGTTTTGTTTTCCCACAATACCCTCAAATTAGAATAAAATATTATTTATAATAGGGACATATAAGTGATTTTGTTTAAGAAACAACTTATTTCACTCGTTCCCCTCCAATTTGAGGGTGGAGAAAAATAATGAAGAATAGTGGAACTGAGTGGTATGAGATCCATCAGTGAAGAATGTTCTTCAAATGTGTGGATTGCGCTTAGAGTAGGCAAGCATTTTGATAAATGATTTAAATCTTAATTTGAACATTCAACATTGACTGTTGTGTTATCTATCTATTGTAAACAGATGTGAGTACTATGATCTTTAGGGTTTAGGGTTTATAATCTTTAACTTTATCTGAATGTTTTCCTTGTTTATTAGGAGATTTAGCTGTAATTTGTTTGGCAGACTCTTTCTCCTTTCGACATACTATAGTGTTGCATTGCATGTAGTCTTTCTTTCTTTCAATGCCTGAATGATTTGGTTTAGTGGAGCTATATCTCTACTTTAGTTGTTGTGTGTATGTGTGTACAACTGTTAACTCCTAACACATTGGGAAAAGAATTTTTTTTTGGAAAGGATAACTTCCCTTCATTTTAATTCATTTAATGTCTTATTTGTTGCAGAAGCTTTAGTGTGTCTCATACTCTCATTATAATATCTTCTCTTTAATTTTTTTCAGGTTATCGAGCAATCTGGAGTCCTTGAAGCACCTGGTTTGATGTACAATAATGCACCAGCTGTTGTAACAACTGCTGTAGGCCAAATGGTATATTTTCTATATTTGTTTACTATGAATTTGTGTTAATCAGTTACCTCAAGATTAATGCTCATAGTTTCTATTTGAGAGCATGCAAATACCTTTGTAAAGATGGATAAACTTATCAACAATGTTGTCATTTACTCTTGATATTATTTGACTACATATGTGTGTATTAATTGACTAGCTGAGTAGCATTAACCTCTTTCTTTTCCTTGTTCAGCATGAATTGTGTCTCCAATTGTACTGTACTGTTAATTTGATATGTATCTAACCCATCTGTTTAAATTTTTCAATATGTATGATTATGCTTCCCTGCCTTTTCTTCTGAGGGAATCTAAAATGTACTTTATTGTGTAAGACTGTTAGTAATGCCTTGACGCTCTGTGCCCTTTTCAAGGTTTCCCATTATTTTTACTATAGACTAACGTATTACAAAGAATCTGATATTTCATTAATCTATTCTTTGCAACTTCAAATGATATTGTAGCATTATATATTAATTTTGATAGACCCCTGTTAGTACATGACGAAGTTAGGAAATGGTGGCAGGGGATCAGCCTGTCATTTGGTTATTTTAGATTTTCTATCAGATGTTCTTTTTGATGCTGCATAAGCAGGAACTTGATCTATTAGATCTTCTTCTTGACGCTGCATAAGTAGATGGAGTTCATGTGATTTGAGAAAAATGTTGCTTGATTACACTAATTTATTGACATATAATTATGTACCTACAAGTATTAATTCTATTTTAATCCATTATGCTTGATGAAGTGTACAATACCAAATTTTTTAGATAAAAGTAAGGTGATATACCGTTTCTGTTTTCTTTGAAAAGAGAAAATTGATGCCTCTTTCATATGACCCTTTTAGGGTGTTCTTTATATGTATTGTGTGTGTGTTTCGAAAGAGTTTTTGATTCCATAGCATTAATTTTTACTCCTTACTCACTCCATCTTCTATGATTATTGCTAGGCAATTTCTAAGGGACGGCAAGGAAGGGAAGCACAAAATATTGTCAAAGTAAGCTTTGTTTCTCTTGGCCTCTTTCAAACTTCTGCACGAGCTAGTTCAACATTTTTTTCTGACATTGATTTGCTCATTTCTTCAGGTTTATTTGGCGAATCTACGTCTCAAAGGAGTTGATACTGATGTCCTGATCACTGCATATGAGCCCGTTGTTATAAAGTAAGTTTTTTGAGTCTCTTTTTCATAACAATTAGCGCTTTGGAAAATTGTATAGTTGTATAGCATTTGTGCCATGTTTTTGTGACTGATCAGATGTATTGGATTGAACTTTAGATGTGTTTTCAGGTCTGAATCAGTGTTTTTCCCCCCTTTGACAAACATTTCCCTTCCCTGTATATATATGTTGAAAGTGCAATTGATCATTTTAGGGTGTTTGGGTGACATTATTTTTGGAAAAAATCACTTTTTTGTATAAGTTAAAAAGATTCAAATCAGTTTTTTTTTATTTATATAAAATTTAAATTTTATAACCACCCTTTTTAGAAGCTGAAACAAATGCATCCCAATTCCCAAGTGTAACCTTTGTTTTAGCTAAGAGACTGTAGGCTAAACTAGAAATAGAAATTGATTAATGTGTTCTTTTATTGCACTGGTTTGTGGAAGCTATGTCTGTGCAAGAGGATAATTCAGTTCTATTTTGTGCCTTCAGCCCTCTGAGTGAAAGCGCAGACACCGTTGGCGCCGGTATGGCTGTTCCGGCTTCACAAGCTGGATGTTTACCCATGGCTGAGATATTTAAACTAGCTGTAACAAGCTTCAAGGTTTACGACTGGGGTCTCTTCGGTGCACAAACTTAGGTGTGTAGGAGCAAGTTGAAAATCTTTTTGAGTGAAATTTTTAAATATAGGTGTAGTTCTCATTTTGATCCTAGAATTATTTCATTTGGCATTT
The DNA here is from genome assembly GCA_013621005.1 of Aeschynomene evenia. Lineage (NCBI taxonomy): Eukaryota > Viridiplantae > Streptophyta > Magnoliopsida > Fabales > Fabaceae > Aeschynomene > Aeschynomene evenia. The sequence continues at coordinate 10,786,245 of CM024267.1, read as the reverse complement.
TGGTAGGGGTTGAATTATTTCCTTTGTTTTTATATTTTGGAATGTAATGTAGAACTAATTTTCTATTAATCACATGAAATTTCCGATTTTTTATTTTTATATTAATGTACCCATACTCCATTCTTTACAAAATTGTCGTACAAAGTACCCGTATTCCTACTCGTTATGGGTACTGTATCCGTATCTATGCAATTGTAACTCGAGAATAAATAAATATACTGTTTGGATGCATTTTTTTCCTATTTGAGGGACTTGGTTGTGGTTGTTAATGTGTTTTTGTTTATTATCCTCATGTTTCACATTTCTTTATATTCTGCTCTGCTTTCTACCCAACAATTTGGGACAGAACCAACGTGCTTCCCATATTGTACATGGTGGGGTTATGTATTATTGAGCTGTGGTGGGAAAAGTTGCCATTTATAAGCAAAATGGAATCTTTAGAGGCCAATGAAAGGGGAGTATGATGCTTAGTTATGAAGTTGGCTCATATTCCACATGTATATGATTTTGTTTTGGATTGGATGATCATTTAAGGATTTTATAAGCGTTCGAAAAGTCTAGAAGCAATAGTTAGGGCGTGGGGAAACATGCACTTGGAGTCAAACATTTAGATTGGAGGATGTCTGTCTATGGAGTTTATTGCAGATAGGGAACTGTATGCTAATGCTATTGGAGGTCACGTTATCAATCTTTTAAGTTAATTCGTAAATTCTTATGAATTTATAAATTTAAGAGTAAATTACACTCACCACTCCTAAGGTTTGGTAAAATTACACTTGCATCCCCTTTATTTTCAAAATCTTACACACAGACCCCAGACCCCCTGAACTTATAAAGAACTTATAAAAATTACACTAACCCCGTTGACAATGATTAATTGTTAGTAAAACTAGTAGTTCTTATGATATATGAGAGATGCATGACTTTTAACGATATATTTATAAATAATATACACTCTTCTGAAGTTAAAATGAGCAAATGACCGTGTAATGAGTAATAAAACTAAGTATGAAAAGAAATAAGAGAAATACATTTTAATATATATAATGGAACATTCGATCATTTTGACTTCATAGAGATATCTATTAGTACAAATATGTCGTTAAAAATTATTTATAATTCATATATCATAAAAATTATTAATTTAACTAATAATTAATCATTGTCAGGGGAGGTCAGTGTAATTTTTATAAGTTCAGGGGGTCTGTGTGTAAGGTTTTGAAAATAGAGGGGAGGCGGGTGTAATTTCGTCAAACCTCAGGGGAGGTGAGGGTAAGTTACCCTAAATTTAAAATTATGATGGAGTCAACGAGTTTATAAGTAAAACTCTTACGAGTTTATTATTTTACAATTTAAGTTTATCTCTAAACTCATGAAAGCTCCACGAGTTTATATGCACTCTCGAGTTTGATTACCTTATTTGTCACTTATATTGCAAAAGAAATTGAGGGTTTTATTATTCCCAAACCCAGGCTGATATTTTAGGCCTAAAGGAGTTGTTGAAGGTTGCTAGGAGATGTGGTTGCTGCTCTTTAGTTACTAGAACTGGTGGTGATCTCGGTTTCAAAACACTTACAAAGGTTCCATGAGTCTTCTAAGAGGTGTGTTTGGGACCAAAGATTTAAGTTGAACTTGTATCAGAGTCAATTGGAAAGGAATTCAATGGGGTTAGGTTGTGCTGTTTGTGTCTGTCTTTTTTTATTTGAATGTATTTACTGTGTTTGTTTATTCTACTGCTGTTCTGGTTTTTATCCAGCTTTCCCACACCAGTGCTTGTGGCCTCTTTTCCCGGGAGCGATCGGTTGGAATAATAATCTTTAAAGATTATTTGGAATATTTTATGAAAAAATATTATTTTTATTTTTAGTTCATATTTTTAAAAACTATTTTTTAAAATGTTACATTCTCGTGAATTAAAATTTTTCACTTTTATTCTCATCTTCTATATGTTTAAGAGGGACAAAGAGAAAGAGAGATGGAAGAAAGGTGTCAACTTTGAAGTTTTCAAATGGTTTAAATGAAGGGAGAGTGCTAACTAGGAGATATAATGAAGGGATAATGACACAGCAAAGAGAGAAAGAAATCTAGTTAGAGAGAAGTGATATAGGATATAAGATGTAGTAAATCATTGAAATTTGAGATTTTAGGACATGGATATTGCTTACATCTTGTGGATCTTGTGTAGCCAATAGAAATGAAGTTAGATAGTTCGTCGTTCCGTCCTTGTATCGCCGTACTCTGAGTCTCTGATTATTTGACTGTGGTTGTTGGATGATTCTGTCTGTCAGTATAGTTTAAACCCTAATACGTTGCGAACCTCATTTTATAGCTGAGTTTTTTTTAATAAAAAATTTGAAATAAAATATGGCCTCCTAAAAGGACAAGTTAGTAATTATGAGTGTGTGAGAGTTATTTTTGCACATAAATTTTATTGTTTAAAAAATAACGATCTGTTTTAAAGTCAACATTTTATATTAAATGACAGCATCATAAATCTAATTTTTGATATCCTAATTCGATATATCTTGTAGACCTTAATAAATACAATTGTTTAGAACAAATTAATAATAAAAATGTTATGCAATATTTGAATTCAATAATATGCAAGTGCATGATTCGTCGTTGATTGTATGGTTCTCCAATAATATATGGGTATTTTAGATTCTCATTCCATAAAAATGTTACAATAACATCATTATAATTTTAAATTTACATAATTATCTATCCTTATCCTAATCTATAAATGACAATGTTTAGAGGTATATTTAAAAAAATAAAAAATATTATCAGGAATGTTATTATGAATCAAAGACTACAATAATTCATTTATGAGAAAGTTCAATAAAACTATCAGTAGTTCAAGTTATTACAAACCAAACATAAAAATATTTCGTTGTTAAAGTAATTCTCAAAAATAAGATTATCAGATATATACATATTCTTGGAAGAAAAAAAAAGATTCGCGAACCAATTATCTTTAGGACTTTTCAACTACAGAAAAAAAAAAAAGAAAAAAAAAAGCAATAGTTAGGTCATAGTAGGATAAGTGACCTCAAATCTAAAATTTCAAACATCCAAAAATAATTAATTCCTTGTTTGTTGAGTTGTGACAAAAACTAGTTTGCCTTTTATAAGTAAAATGAAAGTCCTTTATAACCTTAAACCTAAAATTTCAAGTATCCAATAATTAACATGTGTATATTGCTTGGTCTGCTGTTAAGTATTTACTATGTACTTATTGTATCACTCGCTAATTTGCTAATTTGAGTACTTAGCATGGATCGTGTGTCCAAAGAATTTCTCCGATTTGAAAATCTTTCATTTCGCTGCAAGCAAGCACTTTATCTATAATATTAAATTAAGGATTTTTGCTGATAAATATTTTTAAGGTACTTATTAAAAATACTACAAACTTTAAATTTTATAACAATTTAAAATATTATGATATATTCTTTAATAAAAGATATAAAATAAGTATTTTTAAGATTAAAATTTCTTCTTTTATTATTTTAATAAGTGTCTTTAGAAGCGAAACTTATATTTAATTCAAATATGAAATGTGAATAATTGGTACATGAAAGAGCCTACTCTTTTCGCCTTAGTTTTCTTCATTCATTCATAGATAGCATATAAGCATTGTCTCGTGAATAATGTTAGCATTAGTCAATCATATTATTATTATTACTAGGGAAAAGAACACTTTATGTGATACATGCAGTTTAGTCGAGTTTTCAAAACATGTAAAATAGATTTCGAGTTCTCTAAAATTAGCCAAATATCTTATCTTGCTATCCAAAGTTCTGTAAGTTAGTCACATTTTTTGTGCAACTATCCTCTATTTATTTATAGTTTGAACAACTTAACCCTCCCTATGTTTACAATTATACACACTCTTTTATAGTTGGTTTACCAACTAATGAATTTTTTAATGACAAGTTAACGAATGAGATATTTTGCACATTTTAAAAAATTTAGGATTAATTTTGAAGGTTTTGAAAACTCATGAAGTAAATCGCACTACCATATTTTACACTTATTATTATCATATATTCACTACTGTAATGGAGGCTTCTAGATGAGACCTCTCTTACACGCAAATACGCCAGAGCACCAATAATAATAGAGAAGGATGCCTTCAATGCAATTTGATTTACATGCCTATGAAAGCTTCGTGTACAATGCAACCAATTAAGGGTCGAAAATTCCCTAAGAAGGCAAGGCAATGACCCTAAACCTCCAAAGGCCCAATTAGATTTGAGGGTCATGCTTTTCACTTTTCAGCCATCATTTTCCATTGAAATTAATTCCATCTTGTCTCAAGGAATACACGGTAGGAGCAGTATAGTATCTCCATTTTATACGAGGTAATGACATTAATCGGGTTAAACCTTAACTTATTTAATTATATTCAACCCGATCGAGTAATGTATTTCAATATTAAAATATAAGTTTCTCACTGAAATATTTATTTTAATATTATTAGATATTATGGTGGTTATTGTTAGTCATCTCATTTATCTATCATATTTAACAATATCAAAGTGAATGTTTCAATAATTAAAAAAATGTGTTGTTAACAAGTGGTATTCATTTTTGGAAACATATTTTTATTCTATTTTTTATACTAGGGATTCACTACAACATTTTAAATATTTCTAAAACTTACTATTTTAAGTATCATTGATAAAAAGACCATACTTATTATTCTATTTAATTCATAAGCATGCGCGAGTATTTTGTAAGTTTGAAAGCACATCCTAACTTAGATTGTGGTAAGATCATTTTGCTAAATTTAAATTTTTCTTTTAAAAAATTAAAGCAATTTTCATCTTTTCTTGATCATCTAATTTTTTTAGTTGATCATGTATGTTTATCCAATATCAATAACCAATTAAGTCTTGTCTTTTTGGGAATGTAGTAGATGGTTTAAAACTTTAATCCTAAGAATAGTTTGTTTGGAAATATCATTTTTAAGAATCATATACACAAACAAAGATGTTATTAAACATTTGGTAATTTAAATCTTGAGATTTTTATAAAATATATCCACGAATAGAGCATTTAAGTGTTAGATAGACAATACTAGCTATTCTTGAGAATATTAAACATTCTTTCAAAAATACCACACAAAATGTTAGTAATAAATGGTGGTCTATTACTCGAGGAAGGTAGCGATGGTCCATCATCTTCGCAAGCAGTTCAACATTGTCAGTGGTTATCAAGATATGGCGATGACTCGATGGTCGTGGGGGTTGGCAGTGACGATGATGGTAACACATGTGTTTGATGGTGTCATTGGTGGTGGTTCGACAACGATGAAGGTGGTTTGGTAGCAGTCACGATGGTCTGGCAGGTGGTAGTCCAACATTAAGCTGCTTAACGGTAATTAAAGTTAAAAATAATTTGGTACTTTTTTCTTATGAATAAACATTTCTTTCTGGTGCGGGCGTGTGGTAATTGAATTAGTTTTATATCCTCGTAAATGTGTCCATGAGAATGCAATATTCCATAGGAAAAGAATGTTTTGAAATGAGTAAAAATACCACATTTAAGTTTAAATCACCACAACTTTTCTCACCACTTTCGGTTATTGGACCACTGGCCACCACAAATCATCGTCGAGGTCGGTAGCTGCACCACCACCACCGAAATTGACATATCACTGTTGACCAATGTGAAACTACCAACGATGGTAGTCGAACCAACACCAATGTCAGTTAGACCATGCATCACCACCAACAATGACTAGACCAGTGCCAATTGGTTGTTGGATCACCAATGATGGTAACCGGACCATCAATGACCGTAGTTGGACCACAATTAATGGAAGTTATATCACTGGCGACGAATGTAGACCACCATTGACATTCATCGGCCACCATGGATGGTCGCGGGATCACCACCATTAGGATTTTTTTGGAAAATTTTGGAAAAAAAGGTTCAGTATTCTCATGAATGTTTATGTCTATCAAACACTTACTATACAAGATTTTCGAGATTTTAATTAATCTATGAATGACTTTACTTGCAAATCATTAATGGATTCACTAGCACACACTTTACGTTAATAGTATAAATACAATATAAATATCATCCAACTTCCATCCAACTTGTAATTATATGCTAATGGGATCCATTAACAAACAAATCCTACAATTTAGTTTAATAAGTTGGATGCTAGTTGTATCAATTTTAGTTGTACGATAAACATTTTCCCACACCTTATACGTGTAAATTGTTTGTAATTTGTATTTCTTACTTCTTAGTATATATGCATAATTTATAGTACGTATGTGTAAGATTTGCAAATAGATAGTTTTTTGCTAACTACTAATGGATCCACGCGCATACACTATGTATGTGTAATTTGTGATATTTAGTATGTGCAATTTGTGATCTTTAGCATGTATAATTTGTAGTTCTTGCCATGTGTAATATTTAAATAGTTAATTGGCCGATTACTAGCTGATTTTTATTGTACATACGGTATTTTTCTTTTTAATTATTTCTAATTGAGTTTCTCTACATATACTGTTGGAGGATATTATTGTAATTGAGATTTAGTTGATTGAGATTAGATATTGTTAATGAGTTGTTAGTTGATATGTCTATATAAGGCTACAACATTTTTGTATTTTCATCACTTTTTTATTCTAATCAATTTCATCCTATTTCATTTCACATCTTCTATCTCTCTTCTTCTTGATCCTTGGGCAAGATACCATGAGTTTCAACATATACAACTAACTTTCTTTTAAGATATGTTTGGTGTATAATATAAATAGTTAAATACTTTATAATATTTATCCCAGGCCACTATTAGATTTTAAGTATTTAATTTGGATGTAAGGGTAAGATTCATTTAAAATCCAATGATAAAAATAAAAATTGTACAACTATTGTAAGTATTTACATTTTATGTGTAAATTTACTCCTTTGTATTTAACTTCACTTGAAAGATTAAAACACAACAATCTCCTGTTAAAAGTTATTTTTAGAAAATTCATATCGATTTCTTTAGAGCAACTTTAATGACGTAGCTGCATCAAAAAATGGGATGGGGCATCCCTTTACAAGTCTCTCCTATTGGAAGAAAATGAAATTAGGGACCAATCCATTCCTAGTGGGATGGTCCTTCTAGTATAAAAATAAATATTATATAATAAATTTGAACATTGTGAACAATAATAATATTGTTATTTTATTGATTGTTTAGTCCATAAATACTATTCATTAGTCACTTATTTTTTCACAAATCAATTATATATTTTATTTTATCTAATAATAAATTTGTATGTCTAAAATATAATATCTTAACATTAATTATTTTAATTTTAAATTTATATGAGACCAAAGATAGATGATACTGAATTTGACTTTTAATTTTAAAATATATGAGTGCTCGATCCCTCTCCTAATCCTTATAATACTTTTATGCATAGTTCTTAAAATTGGACAGGACGAGCCGATCGAACCGCGAACCAGCCTAATATCCGGTCCGTTTTCAACCTTGGAACCATTTTCTAGTAGGAACCTGATTTAAACCGCTGTGAATCGCGGTTAGCCGGCGAGAACCGGCCAAAAATCGTCGGTTCGCGATCATGAGTGTGGCCTCATCACCGTAAGGGAGAAGAAAGAAGAAGTGATCGGGAAGGCAAGCGATGTCGAGGTTAAAGGGAGGCGCGGAGGAAGGAACGGTGGAGTGAAAGTGCCGAGGAAGCAGGTGGTTGGGCTTCACGGCTGTTGCTTCACCGAGGTGGTGGTGGCTGGCTTCAATGGAAGGAAATTGCAGTTCCCATAGACGGCGGTACAAAGGAGGGGCAAGCTACTGATGCTTCCGATGATGACAATGAGCGGATAAGGTTATGGAGAAGCAAAGAAGTAATTTGAAGTAGAATGGAGGCTTGGTGGAGTGCAACTTAGCAAGCGGCGCGCTCTCCTTTGTTTAATCAACTAGGGTTTGTTAAGTTTGTTATTGAGTCTACCTATATCATTTTTTTTTTTGTATCTTTTGTGCCTTTAGATTTCAAAACACTTGATTTGATGTTGCATGCCACCCGTCCAGCCCAATAATGTTTATCGTACAACAGAAATACGTCAAACTAGTATTTAATGTGTGCTATACATAATATGAAATGTGTGCAATATGTATATCACACGTACGTATAACACACATTTCATATCATGTATAGCACACGTTGGATACTAGTTGGATGTATTTCTGTTGTACAACAAGCATTTTTGCGTAAGCCCATTCTTTACTTAATGAATGGCTCAAGTATTCTTTTTATAATAAAAATTAATTTTATAAATAGTCAAATATATATTTTCTGTACATTTATATATTCTATAAATATTTTATTATTTGTTGATCATGTTTACTTTGATAAATAATATATTAACAATTTTACTTTGTAATGTTCTAATATATATATTGTTCATTTTAATTATTTATATGTTTATATTTATATAAGTAAATATATTCTATTATATTTCGATCGACCTCTGGTCGAACCGGTTAAATATCTGAACCTTAATTTTGAACCTCTGTCTTCACCAGTTCGATATCTGATCCAATTTTCTTAACTTGCTTTTATAATATAATACGAACGTAACATAATATGAATTCAATAAAAGAACTGAATTGAGTCCCTCCCACCGGAAGTAGTCTTATATCCAAAACAAGCTTTGTTCGGAGGTTTCATTAGGCATTTGTGTGAACCGGTGAAAGATATATGCAAAAGCTAGTAATTAAGGACTCCAAACGTGACGACAATGAAATTATATGTAATGTTATGATGGGTCAATCACGTGTCATGCAACTAGTTTGAAAATAAAGCATTGCGTGGCCCCCACCAAATAAAAAAATTATAATTTTCCTACACTGATATAATTTTAAGAGGGGTAAACCTCCAACGTGGTCCCTAGCAATTTTCATTGAGAACAAGTTAGTTTCTAATAATTGAAAATTGACAAGTGAATTTCTGTTAATATTAAAAATTAGACATTCGTTCGTCCCTAAACGGTCTCCATTAAATGGGCATACGTGGCACAAAATGCATTGTTTTGTGCACCACAAATTTAATCTCTTTTTTCCTCATAAATCCTAACTTTCTCTTCCACTTCTAATTCCCCTCACCCCAACTTTCTCTTCTACTTCTTCTTCCTTATTGACATGTATGTAATCCAATCATTCACCTCACTAACCTACTTCGTACTCCTTTGTTAGAACCAGTGATGAATATATAGAGGTATTAGCAGAAGAAATGTGTTCAAGGTGGGTACTATGACTCTAATACCATGTCAGAATTCATGTTGGGAGAGTATAGAGAGAAACTAGGCTAAATGAATATGTAAAATAATATGAAAATATTATTGATTGTTAGTTTTGTCTAGTATAAAAGATCAATGTCTATTTATAGGTAAACTTTAAATCAAAACATATCAATATAATGTCATTATAAATCAATCAAGGATATTATATAATATTCTCTCAAATCAATGTAGATCACAATATATCGATCACATATGATATATATCTTCATATCCTCTAATACCACCATCAACACTTAACCATAGCAAATGTCGGACTACTACCACCACCACCGCATGCCAAGTCATTTGACTACCATACCTCCTCCATCAGTAACATTATGTGAGATGCTTTTGGAAAAAATAATCACGCTAGAAAAATGAGCATTTTTAACATTAAATCTGTCAATAAATGTAATTTTGATTAGTGACCATAAAAAATACTTAAAACTAGTTTATCAGTATTTTCAAGAGTCACTAATTGTCAAAGAAAAATTTATGGTTATTTTCAACAGTCAACAAATGTCAATATATTTTTTTTACAATACTTTTATCAACATTTTTCGATAATAATTACTCGTAGAAAATGATCATTATGGTTACAACGAATGTTCTCAATAATATCATTATCTAACAAACTTGACACGGATCGGATCGGATTAGATTAGGGAAAGTCAAGCAAAGAAAGAGGACCTCATTGGTGACAAATAATGGCGATCTACATGATTCTCGATCAATTGTAGATCAGGTGTTCTTAAAGTCAGTGTGTCTTTAGTTTAAATTGTTATACATCATCTCTTTAATTGTTTCTTTCAATCATTTGATCCCAACATTACTAAAACCCCCCTAATTTTACAGTCAAATCGCTAAACTCCTTATTCCCTAAGCTAATTAAGGTATGACCTAGGCATATACCACTGGCTAGAGCTACTTTCATTAATTAGGAGTATTTCCTGCACTGATTGGTGAAAATATTTTAAAACTAATTTGATGATAATGTGCTACAACAGTTTGTCTTACACATAAACCACAATTTAAATTTATATTCAAAGGTAGAAAAGTGCATATCTTTTTTTATAGCTTCGAATATTATTTTTGTATAAATTTTACTAACAAGTGTACTAATTAAGAAATCAAAAAATGAAATATTTATTTTTAAAAGAGTTAATATAATGAACTCTTTACATACATAAAAAAATATAAAACTAAGTCTTTTTAGGATAAATATTTTCATTCTTTAAGCATGGAAGTGTCTTTTTTGCAAATTTCAATGCCACTTTCTTAGTGGTGACATACCCTTACCAATTTGATATTAATTATGTAATATACTGTATACTTAATATACTTCAAATAAAATGGTGATTTTTGTTTAATTTTTATCACGTTTTCAACAAAATCGTACTTATTAACTTCAAATAAAATTGCGATTTTTGTTTTTTTAATCACATTTTCAACATAATCGTCTAATTAATTGTTTCAATTTATTAATTTCATTTTCAAACATTAATTTTGGCACCAAATCATCCGGCAGTGCACAGAATTATTTTGTGATATGACCCTTGATGATTCAGGACCACCATTGATCATTGACATCATTTTCAATCCTAATTAATTATATTTTACACACACTTGTCCTCTCATGACATATTGATGAAGCTTTTATGCTTCCATTTTCTTGTTTGAGCTACTTTAATTAATTAAAGGGTAAATTACACTCTAATGAGGTTTGATAAAATTACACTCAGTTCCTCTCTATTTTCAAAATATGCACTAGAAGTCCTTAAACTTTTAATAATTTATACTGACCTCCCCTAAAAAAAGTTTGATTAACAATCAAACTTATTAATGACATTTTTATAAATATCAAGTTTTTTTTACAATAAAAGTACAAAAACACTCTTTTTAATAATTTTTTCATAACTCAAACATCACCTCCACCCCACCCCACCTATTCCATCGATAATAACCTCCTCTCCTATCAACTATTTTTTAGTGTCTGGAAGTAACTTTAGCTTGATAACCAATTTTCATTATATCATGATTCTAAATCGATGATGTTTTATGAATGCAAATAAAACACAAATTCAAGTTACAACTAATACGCAAACATCTCACACAAATTCAATCCAAAAAACAAACATTAATCCAATATCAACCAATTCACAATGTCAATTCCAATTTAAAAATACAGTGCACCTGCACCTCAATCAAACTAAAACATAAATGAAAATTAAGAAAAATAAAATGAAACAGGGAGGCATCACTTTTCAGTTTCCATCCTCATTGATCATATATGGCATCTTCATCTCCTTCATCCTTTGGCACCATCATCGTCTCTTTCATCATCATCAACATGTAATAGAACTAAAGTACCAAAATAACCAAAAAAAAAAGAACAGAGCATACACAAATCAACAAAACTAAAAATTACCAAAACTCACCATCATCATCATGACTTGCAATACCAGATGCAGCAATAGTGGCGGAGCAAAGCGCCTGACCCAGCAACCGCCTCGCCACAGTCTCCTCCGTCCTCAAACCACCACCACAGTGACAACAAGTAGCAGTGGCAGCAAAGCCGCCTTCCCTTCTCGATCTCTGCTCCACTTTCTTGAAGTAGTCATCGCCACCATCGATCAACCGCTAGTTACCCTCATTCCTCGATGTTTAAGCCGTCTTTATCACCATCGCCCTCTCTTTCCTCGCGGACGACGGAGCTACAACGGACCTAACGACACAGGGGATCGCTTGACAATGTCGCGAAGGCATATAATCAGAGTTAGGGAGTCGAGTAGAGTGGGGGTGATGGTGGCTATGGAAGAATCCATAGAAGATGGGGACGTAAGGTGAGTGGAGGGGAGGGAGAACATCGCGCCGACAGTGGAGCATCAAGAGAGTTGGGTAACCTTTAGGGTTTTGGGTGAAAATCTTTGAGGGTATAAGAGTAATTTCATTTTCTATGTTAATTTTAACTTAGAGTGTAATTTGGATTTTTTCCCCCAATAAAACCCTAAAATGCATTAATTCTACAAACAAGCAAAGAGAAACAATAATTCCAACGTTGTCCTGTTTTTTGGTTTCTTAGGGGGAAAATCGTAGGATCCCTACGATTTCAGTTCAATTATTTATCTCTCTAGAAATCGTAGGATCCCTACGATTTCAGTACATTTTATAACGTTTCCAGAAATCGTAGGATCCCTACGATTTCAGCTCAAATCATTTCCATTGAAATCGTAGGATCCCTACGATTTCAAACGGCTATATAAAGGCCCCCTTCCTACGATTTCAGTTGCATTTCAGCTTCTCTCTACAAATCTTCCGCTTCTCTCTCTAGAATTCTTCCGCCTCTCTCTGTAATTTCTTAAAGAAATTGTATTTGAGTTGATACTAGTAGTTCCCGATGGCACAAGAAAATTTCGGAGTTACGTCACCGTTTCATATTGCACGGAAATTAGCGGCTGTGGTTAGTTATTTTTAATTTATATGTTAATAATAATATGCTTTAGTGATTATTAATTTAACTGTTAATAGTAATATTATGGTTTAGTTATATTAACTGTTAATAAAATAATTCTTTAGTTTTTATAAATTTAGTTTAGGATTTAGCTGTTAATAATATGCTTTAGTTATTATTAATTGAATTTAATTGTTAATAATATATAATATGCTTTAGTAATTATTAATTTAATTTAACTTTTAATAATTTATGCTTTACTTATTATTAATATAATAGAATTGTTAATAATGAATTGCTTTAGTTATTATTAATATAATTTAACTATTAATAATTTATGCTTTAGTTATTATTATTATAATTTAACTATTAATAATTTATGTTTTAGTTATTATTAATTTAATTTAACTATTAATAATTTATTTTTAGTGATTATTAATTTAATTTAACTGTTAATAGTAATATTATGTTTTAGTTATATTAACTATTAATAAATTTAATTTATAAATTTAATTTAGCTGTTAATAATATGCTTTAGTTATTATTAATTGAATTTAATTGTTAATAATAAAGAATATGCTTTATTTATTATTAATTTAATTTAACTTTTAATAATTTATGCTTTAGTTATTATTAATATAATACAATTGTTAAATTTTATAAATTTAATTTAGCTGTTAATAATATGCTTTAGTTATTATTAATTGAATTTAATTGTTAATAATAAATAAAGCATAAATTTTAGTTCTTTTAGGATTAGTTAGATTTTCAATTATATTTTAATTTTCTAATGTTTTGTAGATTTTATTAATTATAATTTTTTAATTTTATTCGTTAGCCTCCACGTGTACTACGAGTTAGATCTTGTGGCGCACCTAGGCCGCACCCTTTATTAGAGTATCATTTACGCACAGCCGGTTTTTGGGAGGTAGCACAATTATGTCATCGTACATTCGACTGTGACTACGGTCTGGTTAGCGCTTTGGTTGAGCGTTGGCATCCAGAGACTCATACCTTCCACCTACCATATGGTGAGGCTACCATCACTCTGGAGGATGTAGCAGTGCAGCTGGGTTTACGTATTGATGGGGAGCCAGTTTCTGGTTGCATCGGTCATTGGCCGGAACACCACCAGGGCCGCGACATCTGGGATTATTGTCAGTCTCTACTCGGTGTTATCCCCCCTGTTGAGGAGCGTGACGGGAGTTCTGTTAGTATTCCTTGGTTCGAGACACAGTTTCCAGAGTCGCAGTTAGTTCCTTCAGCATCTCCGGTGGTGATCGAGCGACATGTCAGAGCTTACATTATGAGACTTATCGGGGGCTTTCTGTTCCCCGATAAGTCTAGTGCTCGTGTTCACCTAAAATTTCTACCTTTGCTCGAGGATTTCAGGAGATGTGGTCAGATGTGTTGGGGAGGCGCTGTTCTTGCCTGTTTGTATAGGACTATGTGTCGAGCGACGAAGTACACAGTGATTGACACTAGTTCTTGCTTGTCACTGCTTGTTTCTTGGGCGTACTATCGCATCCCCTCACTACGACCGGCACATTTTGATGATCTTTTCTTTCCGCTCGCTGGGAGGTACAATCTTTGTTTCATTATATTATATCTAATTTAATGTAGTACTCAGTATTGTCCTAACTATCTAATTGTGTACATATGTTTGAGTTGCTTAGGTGGGGCGGTCTCCGGTCATCTCGCGGAGATAACAGTGCACAGTTGGTGCAGTATCGACGGATACTGGATTTCATCTCTATGGATGGGGTAAGTGTCACATTGTTTAAATGTTTGTTCATATGTTTGTATGTAACATTGTGCCATATTCTTCGTCGTCATTAATCTAATGTTGAGTGAAACATTTGTGCAGTTCCGATGGACACCATATTCTGACATGGACGTGATGCAGATTGTTCCGGATCATGTCCAGCAGCACTCTGTGCTGTTTCGTTCAGTTATTCCCTTGCTTTCGTTCGAGATAGTAGAGTATCATCAGCCTGATCGTGTGTTGAGGCAGTTCCACATGATGCAGCATATCCCATCTCCTCCGGCTGACCTCAGCCGCGTTCATGGCATTGATGGGAGAGGACGTCCCTCGAGATGGTGGCCGAGGGAGCACAGCGATTATTATGATATATGGGGAGATCGATATGATCGTGTGTTCACTGGGATGATGACACATGATTATCGTCCTTCAGCAGAGTATCTTCAGTGGTGGTCCTTGAGTCTGTTTAGATATCTAGGCGAAGGTCCCCCTGGCCCAGACGAGATCCCTCCAGGGTTGCCTGATGGAGTTGGCCTTGGTGCAGGTCCTCAGATTCCACACCCACCAGCAGCCCCTGATAGGAGACGTGCACGCACGAGAGCACGGACGGGCACACGTCAGAGCAGACGCCAGTACCCTATTGGGACTGCGGATGTGGGTGATTACTTTATTCCGCGCCAGACCCAGACTCAGACGCAGTCGCAGACTCGGCCGCAGTCCCGGACTAGTACCCTGATACCGCCGCAGTCCCAGTTGCCCCAGCAGTCGCATGTCGCACCGGATACGCAGACAGAGATGCACTTTGAGTCTAGGGTAGCTGCTAGAGGATCTATGTTTTTTGCTGGATTATCGTCAGATTGGAGGAGTGGTCCTGGGCAGAGCTCGCGCGATGCACCTAGATCGAGCTCGCGCGATGCACCTGGATCGAGCTCGCAGGCTGCAGCAGGGGGAGACAGTGATTGTTATAGGCCGACGATGGAGTCAGTGGACGATATTGGTATATCCATCACTGATGATGATCTTGATATGTTTGATGCATATCTTCGTCGACAGCTCCATAGCGATGGTGATGTTATTACCCCAGCACGAGGTGCTCAGTTGGACCTGAACCAGGCATCGTTTGATATTATGTCTGGTACACCTGCATCTGCGTTACATGGACCGCCACCACATCCAGAGCCACATCCAGAGCCACAGCTACAGCCACAGTCACAGCCACAGCCAGAGGCAGAGCCAGAGCCACAAGCAGAGCCAGAGCCACAGCCAGAGCCACAGCCACCTGATCAGGGTCGACCTAGGCGCCAGATCAGGCGGCGTACTTGTCTCACGGGCTCACATATTGTACCACATCCGACGAGGGATAGAGGCGATTGATTTTTATTTTGTTTTATATGTATTTGTATTTATTTGGGTTACAGACTTATTGTATTTGTATTTGATTTTTATTTTAGTATCTTTCATTAGAGACCATTAGAGACTTTACATATTTGTATTTGTATTTGTATTAATTTTATTATATGTTTACTTTTTGTATTTTTATTTTTATTTTAATGCACACAAAACGTTACCAAATCGTTGGAATCCTACGAATTTTATGCACACAAAACGTTTACAAATCGCAACAATGCTACGATTTCAGTACACAGGAAAAGTTAAGAAATCGCAGCAATCCTACGATAATAATGCATATAAAACGTTAAGAAATCGCAGCAATCCTACGATTTCAATTAAGTACTACTTTTATAAATAACACAACTCAGATGTTAGGATTGCACACTTCACTATTAATCATGAATTTTTCTCCCCCCATAGAACCTATTCCTCACAATGTAACGGTGGTATGGATAAGATCGGAAATTGAAGAAAAAACTGTAAGTATTTTTTCATATATTAATTAAATACAAAATTCAGTTAAACATTTGAAAATTTGTGTTAATTTGTAGGAACTTACACCGACATTTGCACAAAAATATCGAAGACGATTACCTAGTCAAATCAAATTGAAAACTCCGTCTGGAAAAGAATGGCAAATAAAATGTGCAAAAAGAGGTGACAAGGTATGGTTCACAGACAGTTGGAAGGATTTTGTACAACATTTTTCAATGTGTTATGGTTACACGGTATGGCTCCACTATGATGAAGAAAATACATTTGACGTTAAGATATTTGACGAAAATGAGGTTGAAGTCTCGTACGACTCTGAAGGAGATGAAGGAGACAGTAGTTTAGCTGACGACTAACTTAGTTGTATGTTTCGTCCTAAAATATGGTTTATTCCGTTTTTTTAATTTCGGTTCTATCGCTAGTTTTTTAAATTGTACGTTATATTCGAATTAATGTATTTAATTTCTATGGTTTAATATCTACGTTAAACTTCGATTAAATGTAGAGCAAAAGGAATAATAGACAACAAATAAAAAGTAAAACTGCAAACAAATATCAATAAGAAATATCAACAACCACAGTGGACAAATATCACAAGTCATCTAAGAAGGACCAGCAGAAGATGATGCCCGCAGAGTTGGGCATGTCTTGCGAGTATGACCAGGATTTCTGCATATCCCACAACGTTTTGGATGATTTTCCTCTGTCTCGTCCATGCCGTTTCGAATCCTGGTGGATACAGGACGTCCCTCTGTTGCCCTACGAAGAGCTGGATCTGGCCGGATGTATGCACCATCATACTGTGGCCAGAAATATTGATCGGGAATGGCAGTAAACTCGTGTCGATACACATTGAACACCCAATCCATGCTGTAACATTGGTGGGTATAGGTGCCCCACTGCACACGAGCATCAGCACATGCAGCTAAAGCGTGACAACAAGGATAATGTAGCGCCTGAAAACCCCCACAATCACATGTTCTGTTATGAAGGTTGACCCTATAAGTGTGACCGGTCTCGATCTCAGACACCATAAAAGAAACATTATCTCTGGTCAGAGCAGTCACTGTCATACGACCGATCTTCTGGCTAGACTCCTGGATCGCCCTCAAAAGATGTTGTGACCACCTATGACCACCCGCAATCTGTCCTTGTGCTTCTCTTCTTTTTTTGACAAATAAATGTGCCAAACGATAATATGTCGTTTGGACAATAGCAGTGATAGGCAGATTACGGGTTCCCTTCATTACACCATTGATGCATTCAGAAAGATTTGTAGTCATGTGTCCAAACCTGTGACATTAGAATGTTGATGACATATTCAGTAAAAATAACGAAAACAATGCAACAGTATTCCTTATTAATAAATGTTATACCTGCGACCCTCATCAGCATATTGCGCCCACTTAGACCGAGGAATACGGTCCACCCAAGTACACAGACTTTGCGTATGCAGCATTGGTCAGTATTCTCTTTGCATCTTTGTTCTTAAATTGCAGCGCAAAGTTAGCCACAATGTGTCGAATACAATAAGCATGATATGCTCTCGGAGGTTGCCATCCACTTCCTTCTGCATTCAAAGCAGATTTTATAGCACCGTGTCGGTCAGAAATAACCAAAATACCATCATGTGGGGTGACATGTTGTCGTAATAAAGTCAGAAAAAATGACCATGCTTCCCGTGTTTCTCCTTCAACCAAGACAAACGCAACAGGCAATATGTTTGAATTCCCATCTTGGGCAATTGCCATCAACAACACCCCGTGATATTTGCCATAGAGATGGGTCCCATCAATAGATATAAAAGGCTTGCACCACTTGAATGCTTCTATGCATGAAGGATAAGTCCAGAATACACGGTGAAACATTACACAACTATGATCAACCAAATTACCCACATAATAAGGTTTAGTCTGCAATGAAAATATGGTACCTAAGGAAAAGCAATATGCAATTCATCAGAATACCCAACAAATATCAAATATGTAACTTAAATCGCAAAACACACGCACAAAATATATTGTACCTGGCATGAACTGTTGAACACCCAACAACCACCTAGGGAGTTCATTGTATGACTGTTCCCAATCTCCATATATTTTTGCAATTGCTCTCTGTTTCGCAAGTCAAGCTCTCTTATATGATATTTTGAAATTGAATCTTGACTCCACTGCACCTTGCAAAACTCTTACTGGAACATTAGGGTCATTCTTGACTATAGGAAAAATTAAATCACATACCACTGCGCTGTCCAGATGAGGGTGAACCTGCAAGATTTGTTCAAAGACACAAGTATGTGGTGCAGTGTACTTTCGGACCTCTCAATTGCCTTTTTTCTTCCTATAGCTCACACGTATGCTCCAATTGCATCCATCACCAAACTTTACACATCTGCCATGATATTTAATGTGATCAGATTCTCGGACCTTGTATTGAACACGCCTCTTTATACTATAATTCTTCACGGCATACACTGCTGATTCCTTGTCTGGAAAAATCTGACCAACGAAAAATTCAGTCTCCCCCTCTGAAGTCCCAGATTCTACTGAAGGTTGTGTAGAACTATGGGGGGCCTCTGCATCCAAATTCAAATTGGTGTAATGTTCAGGGACACCACGCATCATACTTGCGGTCCTAGACTGGTGCACATGTCCACCACGTGCTTGTGATTGCACAGGCTGAGACTGTGGGAGAACATCAGCCTCTGCAGCAACCTCTTCATCACTCAGTTGTTGTAATAAAACATCCTCAGCCTGCAATTCATCATCATCATCATCTCCCCTAATATCGACTCCTTCATCAGCAACATAATCTATGTGTTGGAACTGAAGATTATTCTGAACTGGAGAAGGTTCAACATTCACTGGTTGTGCAATTTGAATTGCAAGATCAATGTGTCCATCCCCTATAAATATAGACATTCAATAGATAATACATAAAACAAAAAAAAATAATTAATCTAATAATATTATTATTATTATTTTATCAGCATTTATTAACTCCTATGTACCTCCTATATATACAATATGAAATAAAAAAATAGAATTAAACTAAACTATTGCTACAATTAAAATTAAATTATGCTAATCACCTATATTTATTTTCTACGTAATAAAATAATTTCCTAAAATAGAATTAAACTAAATTATTACTACAATTAAAATTAAATTATGCTAACCACCTATTAATTTTCTACGTAATAAAATCATTTCCTAACATATTTCTATAAAACATTTCAAATTATAAATTTATGGTACTATATATACAATATTAAATAAAAAAATACAATTAAACTATTGCTACAATTAAAATTAATTTATGCTAACCACCTATTAATTTTCTACGTAATAAAATCATTTCCTAACATAAAACCATTCAAATTAATAAAATAATTCAAATTAATTTATGGTAACCACCTATCAATTTTCTACATTATAAAATAATTTCATAACATATTTTTATACAAAAAAAAACATATCAAATTAATAAATTATACTTACCTGCTATGTCTGCGATATCATTATCATCTTCTTCATCAGAACCGATATCTCCTCCAGTAACATTTGCAGGAGCCACGGAAGGTGATGCACGTGCAGGATTTGGTACGGATCCGTGTGAGCTGATCGTGTCTTCTAACACGACAAATAGCTCTATAGCTCTAATTTCTGGAAAAGTATTGTGAGAGAAAAACATTCTACGAATATCCCTATCGTCCCGCAATTGCTGACATCCAAACTCCACCCTACCAAGACCAATTGTAACTGGCACTCGATAGAACAATTGAGTGATTTTTTTCACGTTCTCAACTCTTAATTCTTCAACCAATTGACTCTCCAGCTCAGCAAAAGTAACTGATTCATTAAGAATGAAACCAATAGTACTGGGTGATTTGAAAATTACACTACCCTGACTATTAGTTTCAATTGATCCTTGGTGATGTATGAGTGCATAGTGTGAATTTTTCAGCCATGGTTGTATGTCAAATAATGGTCGGGGGATGGTCTTTTATAAACACTTTTATAACAGAAATCGTAGGAGTCCCACGATTTCCCCTAACAAATCCAAAAACAGGACATCGTTGGAATTATTGTTTCTCTTTGCTTGTTTGTAGAATTAATGCATTTTATATATTTAATGGGGGAAAAAATCCGTGTAATTTACCCTTAATTAAATCTAAAACATCATAAAGCATATATTAACAACTAACAAGGAGTAAAGCAAAGACAAAGGTGCACAGAATAGTTTTGAGACCCTAAAGGAAACAAAATAATAGAGATAAAATAAATAAAGTTGCTCTCTTTTAACTTAGCTTGTATTGTTGTATCCATCATGTCAAAATATCATCCTTGTTTTTGTCCTTTTCTATTTTACCATAATTCATTTTGCATGATTAAAGATATTTTATATCCTTTTCATAGATTAAATTATCTATCTTGTTGGAGGCACATACATCACTAATCATTTTGAGTTTTGATCAATAAGATAACATGCATTATTTTTTTACTGTTCCGGTATCCACAATTAACAACAGTATTTGTCTAATCAGTTTGAGTTGAGAACTTTTTTATAAGGAGATAAATCTCTGATCATGAAATTCTTTCCATACATACAATTCAAAATTGAACTTCTGATTAAATATTTAAGAAGTTCAACTAGCTACCAAATGTACTAGGTCTCGTATTTAGGTAGCATGCATTATTGCTTAAGCATAGCATTTAATTATGTCCAATAAACCATCTTCGTGTATGATGTATGTTATGATAGCATATAGATAATAATGCAATCTATAAGTGCCTCAAAAAAGGGATAATGAGTTCAATCTGGAAGAGATTTTGAGGTGAAGGGGATAGATGATATTGGCACTTAGTGCTATTATTGCCCACTAATTAATCATTCAAAGTAAGATGCTGAGTTTGTCACATTACTACCTACTTTGTCTCTATCCGAAAGAGACTCAACAAAGATATCACGACACTAATGGCTTATAAAATTCAAAGATAATTAATTTGCTAATATATAATCATCAATGTCATTTTAACAGTCAAACATATACAGTCTCTTCTTTATCTCTCATGTTTGATAGGAATTCTTTCTCCCACTTTTAGAAAAGGAGAACTTGAGTTTAAAATATTGTTGATATGTTTGTTTTACGAACAGGACACAATTTTGAGGCTGGAAATACATGTGTTTGATTATGTAGAAGAATAGAAACTTTGTTTATTATGATAGAAAATTTGCGTAATTTTTATATTTATTAAAAGTCGGGTATGAGTGAATAAAAAATTAAGTTAAATAAATGTGTTTGGAAGCAGGAATTATCGACGGATGAACTTGTAATTATTCATTGATAAATGAAACGCATTGTTTCACTAATTGTACCTGATGATTATTGGCGGATGGAATAAAATTTTATTCGTCGATAACCTGGTCATATGAGGAGTCGCGAGACTCCTCTTACCCATTTCGCCGCTGCTCTCTCTTTCTCCTCCGTAAACTCTCTCTCTCTCTCTCACCATGAACTCACGACTTTTAAGGCCGATTCCACTGCTGTGGGCGCCCGTTCGGTCATCTGAAGGTACCTACAAGTTAGTCTCTCTCTTGTCTACATTTTAATTGGTTTAGAATTTTTTTTCTCGAGATCTCTAATGGGATCTCGTTTTTCGCAGCCCTCACAGCTACCACCAGAGTGCTACCCACCTACCGTGAAACCATCTTGTGAAGGTAGTGAAACGTGAGAATGGGGGTTGAATCACGTTCCAACTATAAATCCTGTTTCTGAAATTTACTTAAAAATAAAGATCAAGTATAAACTTGTCTTGCACAGCGGAAACAATTGTTAGTAAATAAACAGAAACTTAGCCTATAGACAAGGTTGTTGTAGATCTTGAAAGTATATTTACTTTCAAGGTCTTCTAAATGATAAAGGTTGAAACTTTAACCTTCAACACTTAGACAAATAATTATGATGTATGCGCAATATGTATATATATGTGTATGCTATGATAAATTGTAAAAACAATAATAATAAAAGAGTAGGGAAGAGAGAAAGCACACACAGAAATTTTATACTGGTTTGGCAACGTGCCTACTCCAGTCCCCAGGATTCACCTGAGAGTTCACTATCACCACCACAACTAGGTGGACTTTCTTGCCTCTGCAACACCATAAAAAAGACTTCAACCTGCACCATCACCAAGGTGACTCACTGCCTTTGAAAACCACAAAGGACTTCACTTGCACCACAACTAGGTGACTAACTGCCTTTGACAACTCCAAAGGATTTCAATCCTTGCCTTCAACACCGAAGGACTTTTTACCCTTGCCTTAGACCCTCTAAGGACTTCTTGCCTTACAAAAATAAGGACTTTGTATAAAAGATGTGATTTTTACCAATCAAGAACTTAGATGCAACTAAGTTTGAACCTTGATGGATTTTTCTCTCAAAGAATAACTAGCAAAGCTAGGATAAACAACAAAAGCTCACTCTTTTAAGAATTACAACCTTTTCCCAATAAAAATAAGAACTTGAGGTTTAGAGGTTAAATATGAAGAGAAATAATTAAGGATTCAATTCGACAGAGTTTTGACACTTGTAAGCTTGGGTAGTCTCTTGAATTCTTGGGCATTGAGGTCTTCTATTTATAGAGAAAAGAGAGACTCAATTTCGAAAATCATAGGCTTGATCTCCACCCTTGATTTGAATTTGTAATCTCTTGATCCAATGGTGGGAATTGCTTGATATGATTTGAAATTTGATCTTCCAAAAATAGAAAATCAAATAAGAGGAAGTTTCATCTTGACCATTGATTCAAATAATTCCCTTTAATCCAAAGGTTATTATTTGATCTTAAATGTGGAAACTTTGTAACCAATAATTAGAAAAGAGGAAACTTCATCTTGGCCCTAGAATTTGAATTTGTGCCTTGATCTTGTGGTGTGCATTGCTTCATCAAATTTTCACATAATCTTGCTAAATCAAGCAAGTTGTATGTGCCACTTTTAGAGAGAGAAAGGCTAGGGTTTTAAGCTTTTCTTACTCCACAAGTGTGCCTCCATGTTGGTACGAATTAGAATTTCACAATTTCTCATTTTTTGAAAATCCTAAAACACCAAACATGGTCTTCCAGGGAATCTTCTGAAGGTTGATTCTTGAATCTTGAAAATTCTTGAATCTTGTATCTTGAGGCTTGGGATTCTTCTGGAATCTTGAGATTCTTCGGGATCTTGATAGAATCTTCGGGAATCTTCACAGAATCTTCGGGAATCTTCACAGAATCTTCGGGAATCTTCTAGACTTGAAATTCTTGACAGAATCTTCTGAGGTCTTCTAACTTCGTGTAGAATCTTCTGATCCCGCATGGAATCTTCTGGGAATCTTGTAGATTCATATAGAATCTTTAGAAGGCTCACAGAATCTTTTTAAAGTGTCCTAAAAATATTCTGTTACTTAAATGCAAAATATATTCTAGAATAAATTCCAGATAATTATTTTTAAATCTTTTACATTTAATTCTTCATACAAGATCTTTCTAGATTTTCCCCATATATAAATAATTTCGAAAACTTGAAAGATAATATGTAAAATAGAGATTTGATTTTAATTCCCTATTTTAATTCTTATATTTCGAAAATATATATATTATATATATTAAGATACATGAATGATTAAATAGAGATTTTCTATTTAAATCCATGCACTTTCCATAAATAGATTTTTGGGAAAACATAGAGTCTTCATGAAAGCTTTCCATTTTTAATAAATGTCCATGTGGTTGATCTTCATAAAATATGAAAAATAACTTTCATATTTCTTCTTCAATGTGTTGCCACTTTTTGGTCCCATGGTGGTCAAGTTGTGTCTTTTTTTATTTTATCAAGTAAATGAAATCCTAGAACACACTTAATGTAACACCCTAATTAAATAACCTCTTATGCTTAAGTCATAAGATTTCATTTAACCAAGAGTCACGTCTTAATCTCAAAGCTTACATATTTTCTTTAAAATATGTTACGCGGAAAATACATACATGGGATATTTTTTTTTTGTAGAATAACGTGAAAATAGGGGCAGCGCAATACGATATCGTAATAATAGCGCATACATAAAGTATCCAAGATAATATCCCATCACACAATGTCATACAACATAAATATAGTTATGCCGATCATTATGATTCGGACTTTAGTACAATCCAATAATAACATATTAATATACTTAAATTGAAATGAGGAAACAAATCAACATCCTAACATATCTTGAAGTGGTACTTCTTCTGCATCCATGTTTTATGGTTCGTCTGGAGACGAAAACGGAAAGGGGTGAGTATTCAAAATAATACTCAGTAGGGGTAAAAATGCAATGTGTCATCGTTTTTCGTTCTAGGCCCCTGGGGTTTATTTTTGAAATAAGCAGAAGCATACAAGTTCATTTTAATTAATTCCAAAATTGTGGGGTCCCGAGACGACATCAATTTTACATGCTTCTTACATACATAATACATGAATGCATCAATTCAAATAATTTAGATAAAACATACCATCATATTCAAATGACACATAAGACTTTGCATACAATAAGTAACTTTAGTAACTTTAATCTTTAATCTATCTTTTATGGCATTGTGCACCCTCACATAACTTATTTCTCAATTATAGACATAATCTCCTAGGTTATGAGCTCATACCTTACTATAAGGGAGTAGAGGGGTAATATACCTTCTCTTACCAATTTTGGATTGGTGACCGAAGGCTTAGCTCACCTTCCCTTACCGATCCGAATTGGTGACCGAAGGTTTAACTTTCTTATGTTTCAATTAAAATATCACTATTGTTCACATCATCATGCACAACAACACATTGAATATCACATTCATTCAGGTTATCAAGCACATAAGCATCAACAAATTGAAGGTCACATCCATCCATATCATTAAGCACATTGGCATTATAAACATCATCATCACTATTCCATTAATTATATTTAGACAGATTTGGCATAGTTTAGTTAGAAAATCACCAAAATTAGAGGACAATGAATTAAACCTTAAAATTTCACGAGAATAAACTAGATTGATCAACAAAACACTTCCAAGAAACAAAACTCTAAAATAATTTTTATACAGGGAGAAATAATTTTTACAATTCTGTTGTTGATAAGAAATGTCTGGACTACATTCAGAACTGACATACTTTGATAATAAATCTGAGGTAATTAGAAAATAACTAAATAGATCTTAAAAATTTTTGAGGATAAAGTAGACTAGTTTTTATAACACTCCCAAGAAATAGAATATAAAAATAATTTATAGTTAGAGAGAAATAAATTCTGAAATTCAGCTTACTAAAAGAACAATTGTGTTGTGGACAGAACTGATACACTAACTTCATAGATTTTTCTGTATTAATATAGAAATGATATGTCCATGAAATTTTTTGACAGTCAACCTTCATGTCTTAGGATTCTATAAAATTAATTTTGTAAGGTTTCATTAAGTATTGTATTTTTAATTAATTTTAGAACAATGCATGTGCAAAACTGAAATTCATGCATCAACTTTAAAAATGCATTTCTCTCAAAGTATAAGTCACAAAAAGATGAGGTTTGTGGGAAAATGTTTGTCCTCAAATTAACTTTCAAATAAAATTAAAACCAATGTAAAATATTAATTGTGGAGAAAGAAACGAATTATTTAGTAAAGTAGATCAGATTATGTAATATGAACATAAACATAAACATTTGATCATACAAATATAAGGAAGTGCCCTACCTCTAGTGTAGACTTAAAATGGACTTTGAGTGCTTGATAATGATAGAGAGTCCTTTGATCCTTCCTTACTAAGTGCTTGTATTGTGCTCCTACTTGTGATGAGTGAAACTTGTGTGCTTGATTTGAGAATTCTTGAAAATGAAGACTATATGTGAAGCTTTATGTACCTTAGGTGAATTAATGTGTTTGTAAGTGTTTGATCTTGTGTTTGGTGATAGAGGTGACTAGTTTATGACTATAGTAGGCTTAAGAAAATAATTCTATAATGAACATAACTCATAAGCTTAATTAACTAAAGAAAGAAAGTAGTGTTAGTGAAGTGTTTGTGATGAAGGAGGTGAAATGAGTATTGTGAGTGAGAGTTCTTGATGTGTCTTTAATGGTTAGGACTTGTGGCTATTTATAGATGAATTTAGGTACCTAGAGGCTGATCAAAATATTCATTTATCCTCATTTATTGAGTACAAAAAGATAAAAAGCCATGTGAAGATGATATGATGAGTCATGGTGAAGGTGATCATGTTAGGTATGTTCTTGGAGTTTTTTGATCAATTCATTTTCTTTTCTTGAGTGGGAGACAAGGATAAATGGCACCTAAATAATGAAAGGATGCTGGTGGGAGTAAAGGTAATGGTGGTGGTGTTTCCATGAAAGGATAATGAACAAAATAATGTTGAAGATGAGACTTCATGTGCAAATTTTCGGCCATGTTATATACACAGAACATAGTTTAGTAAATTAGGTATATCTTGAGCTACAGATATTGGATTTAGATTATTCAATATGCGTTGGAAAGCTAAGAGAAATATCTACAACTTTTATGAAGACACAAAAACCTAATTCTAGCATATAAGGCCTGAAAATTTCGGTGCAATCAAGTGGGCAGATTAGAAAGACTAAAGTCATAGTGATTATTATTATTCTCATAAAATCTTCATTATCATCATCATGATTCATTTCAAT
Source organism: Aeschynomene evenia (assembly GCA_013621005.1). Lineage (NCBI taxonomy): Eukaryota > Viridiplantae > Streptophyta > Magnoliopsida > Fabales > Fabaceae > Aeschynomene > Aeschynomene evenia. The sequence goes on along the minus strand of CM024267.1, from coordinate 10,759,103 downwards.
CACTTATAGCTCATCCACAAATATATAATCATATAACTCAACAATCACATATTTAGTCACACATAATTATACAATAAACATAGTCAATTATGAAAAATAAAAATTGGGGCGTTACACTTAACAAATCATTAGTCCAACCAAATTAAAACTTTTATTTTAATTAAGAATTTTATCATTCAAAACCTTCAATGATGAGGTAAAGGGTTCTTGGAGCTAACATCTTGCACTAGTTGGTTTTCCATTAGGTAATATTTAATAATTATTTTAGTATTTTTAATTATTTATAGTTATGTTTTTGTATTTTTAATATTTTTTTGAAATTATGAAAATATATAAAAAAACATTTTTGATTATGTGTAATCTTTTTCATTGGAATATTTTTTGAAGAAAATGATTATTAAAAAATGTGTTTTTAAATTGTAGTTTTTAATTTTCTTTTTTTAAAACTATTTTTTCAATAATAATGTGTTTGAAATAATTTTTTGAAATTGGTTTTAAAAAAAAAACAGGTTTAAAATTTTGTATAATCAAATCCAATTTTTTATGGATATGCAATTTTTGTAATGTAAAAGCATTATTTTTAAATGAAAATACAGTATATATAAATACAATATATGAAAATAAATTTTGAAAATGAAAATGTTTTTTATTTCTTCTATAACTAAAAAAGTTTGTTTTAAAATAATTAAGATTAGTTTACAATAGATAGAAATAATTTTTAAATTTCATTAAATTTGTTTATATACTTAAAATATAATAATTTTTAACAAAGTTTATGAATATATTTTTTAAAGTAAATAAATTTTAAATAACAAATATATTTTTTAAATGACATAGAATAGTTGTCTATATTCTGACCATTGGAGCTTACGGTTAAAGGACGGTTATAGAAGAATATGGTTATTGGTATGTAATTTTTTCCTTTAAAACTCTTTACTCTAATTTTAGGTTAGAGACTTAATATTTCTATGATAGAGTTATAGGACGGGAGATTGCATGATTGGGGGAAGACTTAGAGTTCTTTCTCATTGTTTGATGTGGAGATAATTTGTGATTGTCATTGTTTGCAGAGACTAAAGGTTAATTTGCATGATGTGGAGTTTGGGAATGTGCACTAGAACAGTTGTAAGATCATTGTATGCTTTGTATGATTTAAATATATTTGTGTTTAATTAAGTATGTAAGATAATTGTACAGTAATTGTGGGTATAATATTTAAGGGAAATATCTGTTAAAATTTTGACAAATCATTATTGTGAATTTACCCAAAATTAAGGGGAGACTTTATAGAAATTTTATTTGGGGTTATCCTCTAATTATAGAAATTGTAAGTTATCATAAACTTCGTATAAATTGTGTGATTAATTAAAATTACTTCTCACTCGTCTTATCCTCTGACACCCTATCAGCAGCCCTTACCCTCCGACTCCATACTAACTGTGTCCTTATCCTCCATATCTTCCTCTATCCTCCACCTGCTCAATTTGTCCTTGTCACGTCGTTGTCTGCTTGGCCTACTACACCAGGAGATGATGATGGTGATCGTGATGACGATGGTGATGGTCACGGTGATGATGATAGGATAGACTATATGTGATTGTTATAAATTTTGTATTTATTGCTCAGACATTGGATTTTATTTTTAGTTATTTTGTTTTTTATGTACTTTGTTAAGTTTATCACTGGTAATTAATATGAAATTGGTTATTATATTTATTAATAATATTATTATTCTGTTTCTAAATTTTTAAATTTAATTTGAATTTGAATTTTTAAAAAAAATATTATATCAGTAATTTTTTTAAAAAATAAATAATTTTCTGACAAATTGTATCTGCCAATATATTTATAACTTTTAATTTTTTTAAAATAATCAAATGAAATATGTCGATAAAGGTAAAAATATAAAATTAAAAAATATAATTTAAATGTTTTATCGAGGGATACAACTGTCGATGAAAAAATAATATTTTATTCATTTTATCGATGGATCCATCACACGATAATAAAATTGACCATCCATCGACAAATGTTTTTCGACCACTCAAAATTCGTGGGCTACTATCTGTCAATATATCCGCCAATACTTCAATTTATCGACAGATTCTAGGCCCATCTGTCGATAAAATCCATCGATCTATCGAGAATTTCTAGTAGTAATATGAGATTAACATAATTGAATGTTTATATATTTTTAAATTATATTAATATTTTTTAGGTTTAAGGTTTTAAACATTCTTGTTCTTTAATAAATGGCTTAAATATCATTTTAGTCCACTAACTTCATATAAATTCTGATTTTGGTCCACTATCTTTAGATTTATCACATTTAGTCCACTAGCTTTCAAATTGTGAGCACTTTTGGTCCACTATTAGTCAATTGGTAAGTCAACGGACACATAAGCAAAAGTCAACAGTCATGTCAGCAAAGTCAACTGACATGTCAGCAAAGTCAACCGACACGTCAGCAAAGTTGATGCCATGTCAGCTAAGTCAACGTCCACGTCAACAAAGTCAGCGACCATGTCAACAAAGTCAACTGTCACGTCAGCATTGTTAAGTCCACGTCAGCACAGTGGACTAAAATTGACAATTTTTTAAAGCTAGTGGACTAAATGTGACAATTCTAAAGATAGTGGACTAAAATCAGAATTTGTATAAAGTTAATGGACCAAAATGATATTTAAGCCTTAATAAATTTATTAGTTTAACTGGTTGGATTTAATCTTTGTAATCTATTTTGTTTGTCTATATATAAAGGGGATGAACACATTGATGTAAATTATACTGTAAGCTTTGACGATCTTGCAATTCAAATTGCACAACCACACAATGTTGTACCTTCTCCAATTGTGAATAATATCCAGTTCCAACACATAGATTATGATGGTGACGATGTAGTCGATATTATGTTGGGGGAGATGAGGATGATTTGTAGGCAGAAGATGTTTTATTACATCAACATAGTGGTGAAGAAGCTGCTGCAAATCCTGAGGTTGTCGTACAATCTCAGCCTTTATTGTCGCAAGCACGTAGTCTATCTGTTCACCAGTCCAGGACCACAGCAATATTGTGTGGTGTCTCCGTGCATTATACCACTTTGAATTTGGATGCAGAGCGAGGGTCCGCATAGTTCAACACAGGCTTCAGTAGATTTTGGGACTTTTGAGGGGGAGATTGAATTTGTTGTTGGTCAGATCTAGACAAGAAATCTGTAGTGTAAGCTGTGAAGAACTATAATATTAAGAGGCATGTTCATTACAAGGTTGCGAGAATCTGACCATATTAAATATCATGGCATATGTGTAAAGTTTGGTTATGAATACAGTTGAAGTATTCGTGTGAGCTATCGAAAATAAAAAGCACTTGAGAGAGCAAAGAATTCATATGAAGAGTGGGCCTATATATAGGCACCTGAAATTCGTAAAAATTCTACAAATTCAATAACAATTACAATTTACAAGAAATACGTAGGATTCCTATGATTCTCTGAAACAAAAACCAATGCCAAACAAATCGTAGCAATGCTACGAATTCCAAGAACATTGCCCAGCCAATGCCAAGGAATTTGTAGGATTGTTACGAATTCCCCTAATAATACCAAAAATAAGACATTCCGTAGAATTAATTAAACTCTCTCTCACTCTATATCTAGAATTAATTATTTTTATTATTTTATACGGGAAAAAATCCTGAGGAGGTATGCTATTATTTATAAAATTTTAAAGAAATCCATTTAGTAGTTTTTCTCCAATAAATTTTGTTATTAGTTTATTCTATATAGATTTTTGAGCTATTATTAACATTTTGATTTAAATTAAAAGATGGGTCTGTTAGGGAGTCACTATCAAGGGTGCATGTCATGATTCTGTTGCAATATTGCACTTATGAATTGTACCTATTTATTTATTATATAATATGATGGGATATGTTATAACGTGTACATCAACTTGATTTGAGGGAAATTTGTTCTCTACGTAGCCTTGATTATATATGTTTGTGGAAGCTTTGCGACATGGTTTTACTTACAACACATTATTATTGGATCTCTACGCGTACTAACGGAAAGTGAATATTAAGGGAAACCATAAAAAAAAAAATATTAAAACCTCACGAAAGATGAAGTTGAAATTAAATAGTTGATTGAATAATTGTGTTAATGACCAAATGTTAGTTCCAAAAAAGAATGCTATATCTATAATAAAAAACTTATATAATATTTATTTATTTAAATTAGAGTGATATTAAATGCATAATTAAAATCAGTCAAACAAACCAATAAATGACATTTTGAGTCATAATTACTCAGCTCATTACAATTTCAATGATTATTTGGACTCAAACTAAAGTCAAAATGGACCAATTGACTGCATTGAGTGGTTTCTCATTGTACATCTAGCATTATTGTTTAAGTTATTATCATCTAATAATGAAAATGAGTGTTATATAAATATTTACAATTTATTATTTTACACCCCTTATTTTGCGTTGCAAAATAGTACTTCATGATAAGCCCAAAGTTCAATTTCAGTTACAAATGTTTCATGCTAGCTAGTAACAAATTAAAATAATCTCTCAATTTTATAGTAATAGTATACGTTGACCTTTTTACACTAAAAAGTTAATATATTTAGATATATTTTTTAGCATAAATCAAGTTGGGATGGTCAAGTGGTTAGCTCACTTGTCCACTTAAGCAAGGGTCGGGAGTTCGATCCCCGCCTTGTGTATGCAGCAACCTATTGGCCAGTGACAAACCCTTAAATGAAGCTCAGACTGAGGATACTGTGGGAAAAAAATATATATATTCTTTAGCATAAGAAAAAAAATAAAGATAGAAAGTTTTTATGATTAACAATTAAGATATCTATTCTATCACTATTTAATGAGTATAGAAACGATAGATATTTAAAATTTTATCTAAAAAGTAAGTACTGACTTGATATAATTGAGAATCTTTAAATTAATTATGAATATTATCACTATATTTAATCCAACTACTATCTTATACTCGGTATTGTGCAACATTAATTGATCTTGCTTCAGCTCACCTATCATTTATTTCATATAATGGTGATCGAATGATTGTTTAAATAAAACACTTAGTACATTTACTAGCTATTGCTCTTACAAGTTCAAATAACATTATTGAATATTGATTTATTTAATGGTGTATATAATTAATTATGTATAAACGAACAGTATACCATTTTTTTACACAGTCATCCAATTATGTGCTATCACGTCAGCTATGATTGTGTTTTCTTTCTCCCACTATCTGAAAAAACATACAAATAGAACGTTTTAATTAGACGACAATGTAAAATACTTTTACACTGTGAGTATATCAAAATTAAATTTTAATAATAATGTGAACACAGAGGAAATAAAATATGCCACTTCAAAAAAAGTCAAAATGAAAATTATAACATTGATAATGGTGTGATGAGCAAGTATTTGACTTATGTAACAAAGGAATCTAATTGTCTTGACTATTGAGATTAAGGCAGCAACAAGAAAAAGCCACGGCAGTTCTATGCAGCTCCAAACTTGTTTGCGCTTACAGAGAGAGTGAGTATCAATGATCCCACCGGCTACAGGCACAATAAAAAATCAGATAAAACAGTTAATAAATAAAAATTTGGACCATAATCATCTAGTCTATTAAAAATATACTCATAATTAAAAGTGATATTTGGGTCATAAAATGTTAAATGGACTTTGTTAGCTGTTTTGGCTGATTTTTTATTGTGCCCGAAGCATTTGTGATGACCCCACTCCTCTGTGTACTGTACCAGCAACATCCATTACTTTTAGTGCAGGGTACAGTAGTAAAACACTATTCCATCAAATACTAGTACAATAATAGTGAAAAATCTTAGATCAACTTCTTATATTCATTACATTCAATTTTCAAATTAAAAAAAAAAAAGGCAAAAATATCATTTTGAATTTTTATTTCGGTATTTTTTTTATTTTTTATTTTGGTCTGATATCTTTAATTTTGTTTTTGTATCTTTATAAACGTTACTCATTTCGATCTTGCCGTTAGTGTCACTAACGGAAATTGCTGATATGAACATAACGTTGTTGATGTGGACGTAATGGTGTTGACGTGGACTTAACAATTTTGATTTAGTCATGTATCTTTTCTTAATTTTTTATTTTGGTCCTGTATATTTTCATTTAGTTAAAAATTTGTCCTGCAAGTTTATCTTTAAAAAAAACACTTTTTAACTCATCATTTCAATTTCAATCTCACTTATAGGTTGCGTTTGTTTTCACTTACTCTGGAGTCACCAGGGTCAGTGTCATTGTAGTCATTGTTCTGGAGTCACGGTGACTACAATTTTTATTTGATAAATACGTAGAGTCAAGGTCATCAATGACTTATTTCCTGTTTATTTTGGTAAGACAAAATTTGGTGTCTCTACCAAAATTACAATTAACTACCCCTAAATATAAGAATCAAACACAAAGTAATTTTAAGCTTCATTTTCGTTTGCTCATAACATACTTCTCCAAGAACACACCAAATCATACCATTCAAATGAATTCAAACAGAGATAAACTCTATTCCAGTACGAATTCAAACTAAAATAAACAATTCCAGAATTTTTGATTGAATTGTGATTTAATTTTTTTAATCTGGATTGTGATTTAGGCTTCATATTCAATCCAAATTTCACAACAATAATATTAAATATGTTTACCTATATTGTAGGTTTCTATAATTTTACCAATTTTTTAATTTATTCCCTATAATATAAAAATTTGAAATTGAGTCCTTATAGTTTTAAATTCTTTAAATGTATTGTTGCGACGTCCCCTTCTTTTTGTATTTTTTAATAACAAAAAACAATTAACTAAACAATAAGAAAATTTAAAGCACGGATAAATTTGAGTATTAACATGTATCCCCAACACTAGTTTTTGTTAAAAAATTCATTTTAAAGACAAAAGAAAAGGAAAACAATATTACTAAATTTTATTTACATGTTATTTATTTTTTATTTTTGTATTTTTATACTTTAATTTTCATATTATATTTTTATTAAAATTTTATTTAATTTATTTATTTTATGCTTATTTTTATAAGTTATGAAAAGTAAATTAAAAAACAAAAAGTATGGTCGTACGTCAAGAATATATTAACCAACAACCAGCCAACGATTTATTACAATTAATAATATTCCAAAAATAATTTTATATAATTATGGAAAGATAATAATAAGATATAATAATTAATAAGCAACAAATATACTGAAGATCTTATACAATCAGGATTCACTATTGCAATATTCATCCTAATTTTTACTAACTGGTAATCCGCGATATCAGAACATTTGAGTGCAGTCAACGACCAGAAAATCACCGGACTGGTTCTTCATTCTTGTGGTACGTGATTATCTCTAAATGATACTTACTCTTTTTTATTTTATTGACAACCACCCCATCAAATTGACAACCACATTGTTTTTTTTTTTTTTTATTCAATATACATTTCTTATTTTTATCCTATTAATCCAATTTTTTTTTTCATACGAGACGTCTTCAAAGACAAACTAATGGAGGCACATGATGACCACCCTGGCAATAATAATTTTGATCTCAATGTTCCATATATTGAGATTTAATTATCCTTTTCTATATCATGAATCCATCGATTAAATATTTTTTGTGTCATATATGTAATATCCTTCTTTTTATATGTGTATTTGATCTATTAATATTTGTGTAACTAGCTTAAAGATTTATGTGTAATCACCTTCTTTATGTGTAATTGGTCTATTGATATATGTGTAATAACCTTAAAGAAGTATGTGTAATAATCTTCTTTTAGTATGTGTAATTGATAAATATATAGATATATGCGTAATAATCTTTAAGAGCTATGTGTAACTGATGTATAATTGAGTAATAAGCTTTAAGAGATATATTTAATAATTTTTTTTTTACTGTGTGTAATTGATCTATAAGTGTAATGACCTTAAAGAAGTATGTGTAATAACTTTATTTCTTTTTGTATGTGTAATTTATGTAGGGACATATGCGTAATAACCTTTAAAGATACGTGTAACGAACGTATAAATATATGTGCAGTAACCTTTACGACGTTTGTGTAAGCGTCATTAAGTGATATGTGTAATCTGATTGATAATAGATGTGTATTTAGGTCAAAATCTTGCTTGAGCCTCTGGAAAATCCCCAGATGAAAGTGGTGTTGTTTCACTTTAGTGAGTCTCCGATGATTCATTTTGTTTCTTTCCGGATCTTGCATGATTTGTGTAATTAGAAATTTGATCAAAGAGGATCTCCACATTAATTATATTTTCCGTTTAAAATTTTTGAAGATACTAATTGTGTAGGATATGTAATCTACATTGCATTAATTAGGTGTGTATTTCGTTTTCTTTTATTAACTGATAATGATATTAATTCCATAGTTCACCTACAGTTTATTTAATTGATGACAGATTTGATAGCTGTACATATAGCATAATTGATTAAAAAATTAAAAGATTAATTTATATTGATTAAAGGATAAATTTTACATATAAATCTACCGCATATCACAACTTCAGACCCAGCCAATCCAACCCAACACTCTTACAGGCTTTCATCAAATTATTATTATTATTATAAGAGAATTAGAATTTGACCCAAAAAATGATTAATTAGAAGTACCGTATGGTGCACCATAAATCAAATCTTTTATATATTATCCAAATATTATTATATTATTATGTCAATCTATATGGTATACGTTTATAATCAATTGAAATAATCTTGTACATATGTATAGGCACCACCGCAAGAGATTGAGGAGAATTGCATTACAATAATAAAATAAGATATTAATTTCAATACACTGTATAAATCAACCAATAAAAATTGAAAATTGGTATCAAATCCTGGTAGACAGGTTGTTATATAGTGTTGATAATTTTTTTAATAATTTATTATTTTCTTAGATTTTTATTGACTGTAAATATAAAATAATTTTATTTAAATATGAAAATTAAATTTATAAAATAATATAATATAAGCATATAAGAGTAGGTGTTAGATTTGCACCTTTCAGAATGAGCAACCACCGGCTTGACCGAAAATGGGTCGAAAATAATTTTATTTATTTATTTATTTATAGGTGATGAGTAACCAACCACCAATATTCCGACAAAATTGTTGTGTATGATTGAGCTGATATGGATGGTGAGCCATCCTCATCACCGGCATATATATATAGGTAGCAAAAGCACGTGATTCTACTTTGGCCAAATTAATTAAAGACACTTTGATTTAATTGGAAAATCTGACTTTTACATTCAAAAGTGGATGTATACATCTAAAAAATTAGAAGAAATAGTACAGAACAAGTTAAAAAAAGAAATAAATAATAAAAATAATATGATCCACCTGCTTCTTGAATAGATTGTTTGGATGTTTAGAATTGATAGATGTATAAATAATATTACATAATTTAATTTGTGATCTTCATCAAGAAAATAGTACTAGTCCTTTTTCTTTTTTGCCTCATCATGAGGGCACTATTTTACTGTGCATTCACTACCCTTTGATGAATGTTAACTATGTTATGTCACCAAAGGGGAGAAATAATTGGAAATCAATTTTTATTTCTATTTCCATAGGAAAAAAATAATAATGTATTACATACAACAGAAATACGTCCAATGAGCATCCAATGTGTGTTATACATAAGATGTAATATGTGCTATATGTATAGCACACGTACGTATAGCACACATTACGTCTTATGTATAGCACACGTTGTTGGATGTTTGTTGGATTTTTTTCTGTTGTACGACAAGCATTATTGGAAAAAAAAAATGTTGAGGTGAGTGGATGGTTGGTTCATAAAATGGGTATGGCATATGCGAGGTGTTCATAATATTCTTATGCTTCATTAGTATATATATAGTCTACATTTTGGGGTGAGGGCCATATACTTATTGTTGAATGTGTGGGTGCCACTTCTCTAAGATAAACAATAATAATAGCAATAATGTTATGTTAGGGATGTGAATAGGTTTGTTTGCTTTACACAAACATAAAAAGATGGATGGAGAAGATAAAAAATAACTCTACTATATATTAAACATTTAAGTATAAGAATGTGAAAAATATAAAAGTAAAATAACAAATATAGTTGATTATTGGGAGATTAATTAGGTTTAATAAATTTAGGTGATCAGTTTGAAAAATCATACATCCAAAATTGACCTGATAAATTGATTCAGTTTGATTTTATATTCAATAAATTGATTACTTAAACCAATAAGAACCAATTTCATCAGTGAAAATATTTGGTGTACAATATAATGAAAGCTTTTTACCCATATAAAATAGTAGGAGAGATTATTATCAATATCGTCGTCCTGATATATTCTTTAAGTCCTGAATTATTATTTATTAGTTGAAATTGTAAAGGAATGACAATTTAAATAAATAAATTCAAAATAAACATGAAATCATGTGTAAAACCAAACCCATAATCAATTGGGTTGATTTTGTTGTGCCTAAAACTGAACCAACCAATTTGAACTTAATTATACCCCTAAAATATAATGTTAGATATATAATAAAGTATCGTATATATATATAACATTCATTTATTATTTGACTTTTAATATGGATTCATTTTTATGTTTAAATTGTGTTAGAATTCAATATTGGATATTAATATTATATAAGTGTATGTTGCACAACATTTATAGTTTTAAAATAAAATTATATATATATTACACTGATTTAATTTGCATATACATATAGAACCATATTATTTGCTATATATATATATATATATATATATATATATATATATATATATATATATATATATATATCGCACATCAGCTAATATGAATGATATATAGAGGAATATTGTGTGTACAATACTTGTATAACAATATATCCACCGTTAGATTGTAATAAAAAATTACAAATTAATATAATTCAACGATAAATATAATTATTGTATAAATATTATACAACTTTTATTGTATACAAAACATTAATATCATGTATATGGAATTGGTTGGTCAGCTGAACATGGTAGCAAAATAATGATGATGAGCCCCAATAGCTTTTTGAATACAACGTGTTTGTGTCGTTAGCTATATTGACAATGCATGAGGCACACCACAAAATTCGTATTCATTCTTTTCTTAGAAATTAAAGTGTGGGCGTTGTAATAACATGTGAACGACTAAAGCACTATATATAATGAGTGCATGTTTGAGAAAAGGGTAAGATCATACTTATTTTAATAATTATTTTTTTGTATGATATTTTTTTGTAATTATGTTTTTAAGAATAAATTTATATTAAAATAATTTACTTGAAAAAGTAGTTTTAGGTTAATATGTTTTATTTGAATTGTTAAAAAATAATTATATTTTTAGTCAATTATAAAAAGGAGGACGTAAAAGAGAACTTAACGATCATCAATGGTAACTTGGTAAGTTGTTTATTTATTCAAGAAAAACATAAAATAATTAAATGGTAGCTAATCATTTGTGAATTTATTAAATGTTGTATATAAAGATCTTGATTATATTTTTTCAGGAAGGTAAAAAATTTTAATAACCATGTATTTTACTATATTAATTATGTTGGCTACTACATTAGTTGATATTGATTGTACTTGTAGTACAACTTTTCATTCAATTGGGTATTTATAAAACAACTCTTTATTGCAAAATAAGGTCCAAGATTTGGAATGGTTGGCATAGGCCATGGTGACTTAATTAATCAAATTAAGAAGTGCATCTCCCAAAATTAGGGGAATGACATGACTAAGTGTCATTTAGAACCGAGCAAGTTTAGTTTAATTGTGACACCAATCAGAAAACATAATTGGAAGATCGAGACACAAATTAGGTTAGAAGAATTGTCATTATCCAGTCCAAAAACTGCTATTTAGTGACATGTGCGAACAATGTTACATATTAATAATTATAAGGCTTATATACTATTTGTTATAGCATACTATGTGCATTTGACCCCATTATTTTATTACACCATGGTACTCTTTTTCCTCAATAGGTTAGTTACACTTAGGCTAGGAGGTTTTTTAATGAGGCTAAGGGGTTCTAAAACTTGCGTGTCCAAATCACATAGTGTCTATATGCAAATGGTGTTGAGCCTTGACGCATGAGATGGTGAAAGGGCATTGAAATTGGGTGTTGAAGGCTGAGCCAGTAATGTATTTGGCAGTGTGATTAGGTGTAAAGGCGGAGCCTTGGATGATTATGTGAGTAAATGTACTGATGAATTGTTACTGATTTAATGGCTATATTCTGGTATGAGTTGTTATCCCTAATGGAGGCTCATACTGTAAGTATCGAAAAAAAAAATGTTACATATTAATAATTAATCTAGCTATCTTTTTATAAACCACATAGTACGGTGTATATACTATTAATTTAATTTTTATCTATCGACAGCGTACAATTTTTTTACACAGTCTTTCAATATATACTGTCACATCAATTATAATAATATTTTTCCCTTTCATGACCTGAAAAGTCATATAAATAAATAAAATATTTTAATTGAATTAATAACAGTGTAACATTTTTATATTAGTGCATTATAATTAAATTCATATATTATATATATAATATAATATATAATTGCATTTTTATTATAAATATTTTTGGTAAAAAAAAGTTTAGATTAGGGGAGGCACACCCTCATGCAGAGTCATGGCATATCACCAACCTCAACGAGAATTTATAGTGGAATTTACAGATCGTCCACCAAAGAGGACTCCTCAAGATTCGAACCCAAGTCACGCCTAGCGTGGGCGGAAGTTTTATCATAAATATATATATAATTGCAGTGTTGGATATGGTTTCATCATTTTGTTAGGTATGTTGGTTGTTGAAATGTAATTGTACTATGCTAATGCCATTGTATTGCGGTGTCATATAATTTCTAAATTTTTGCTCCCTTTAAAGTTACACTTGGGCCTTTTAGCCACATGGGGTGACACGTGCCATGCTTCAATCTTTCTCTCTCATGCATGGATATGTTTTGCTTTGTATAATTGTAATAATTGTAATAATTAATAATTTTTCTAAGTCAAGTTGCAATACTTTTTCAAGCAAACTAATAAGGAGTAGTGAGAATAAATGGTATTATATATGTGATGGCCAATTTGATTTTATTAAGAAAGTGGGATACAATTTTAATTATTAATTATTAACCTTGCAGATGATGGGCAATCAGTATAATTCTTTTTGACGTGAAATAATTATAAAGAAGAGTAATGTTATTTGTACTTCTAACTTTTTTAAATATTTAAATATCCTATTAAAATATGTGAATTCTATAATTTTTATTATTTATTTTAATTTATTATCTCTTTATCATTTTACTCATATTTTTGAATATATATATGTATATATTTAATTTAAATAATGTAAAGTATCATTTTTCAATTATGAGACTACTTTATGAAAAAGGAAGATCTTAGTATTTTGAGGTTGAAAATTAAATAAATATTTGTGTGCGTTTTGACTTATATATATATAGGATGAAGACCTAGTTTGGCAAAGTCAGTGATGATATCTAACATAAGATTTGACAATTAGCTTTGAAAACGCATCTATTATTGACTAATTAGGTACCAATAATAATCTATTGCACTTGAGCATTTAGTAAAGATTATATAATATTATCGACAATGTTACAGATACAATCAAAATTAGTTAATAAAAAACTAACCTAATAAATGTTATAAATAAAAAATATTAAAAAATAATATTTAATAAACTTATTTAATATTTTTTATATATAGTATTAAATAATACATTTATATTTTACTGACAGCTAGTGATGATGTTTTAAAAATGATTTAATAGCTATATTGATTGATTTATCATTATTGACTAAATATTATTATTTTATTAATTGAATACACTGAGAGAATAGAACAAGAAACCTTGAAGTTTATTCTATTAAAGTTGTTTAATCATTACAACAGTTATTATACGTACAACACTTATATAACTAATATGTAATTCTTCTTATATAATGCTCTAGCAGTTAATGAACTTGTTTTTCTTTTTTTTTTTCATTCTTTTACCCACACGAATAGTGTGAGCCAAATTTAATTAGCATAAATGATCCATTTCTTTTTCATTGATAAAATAGGTGGTAATAGATTGTACATACATAACTTATCAATAACACACACTACCCATAGAACCTACTAAACCATAAACTATTCACCAAGCACACCCTCGAAAACCATCTTCCACGAATATTCAAACCCCAAATTAAAGTTCACACTTAGGAAAAGACTTCCTCAAACCAATAGTCATACTAATTAACATCCATATATCTGTTTCAAATTTGAAAAATTAAAAGCACGACCCAGAATTCATGAAGAATCTCACAGACTGCATTGTGCGAGTAAAACTATTTCTTCGCATTATGGATTGTGTGTGTGCAATATTAAGAATAAAAACAAATTTCATAAATTAGTTCTTTGATTAAATATTTTTAAACCAAGAGTGTATGGTAGTGATTTAAACAAAATATTTGGTGATGAAATTTTTGAAATGACCACATTTTAAGAACATTTCTTCCTTGATATATCGATGGTGTATGCTATCGTGATTAATCTGTGTATGTGGCCGCAGTTGATACAATAATGAAGAGATGACAAACAAACATAAATATCAAAGGGGATATAAAAGAATGAGCATTCCTATTGATATATATACAATAAAAAATCACTCAAAACAACCAATATATAAAATGCACAACAAATATCACATATTGTGTACATTATATATCACTTGACGTGCACAACATATATCACATGTTGTAAAGAAATAAAGATAATACTGCAATATGTAATATATGTTGCGTATGACATGTGATATACATTGTGCATTTTATATTATATATAAAAGAAGTAATTTCGGAGCTAAAAGCTATAACGACTTTTCAAAAACTTATAGTAAGTGCCTGATCCAACAAACTATCAGAAATCATATTTGTAACAAATTTAAGAGGAGCCAGTGTATAATTAAGTGTCACGTTGACTATACATTTATTATACATATCTACATGTTGTAATTAAATAAGGCATTTTTTATGTTTATTGAGGTGTATATATATGATGGAACAAAATATATATAATTACAGAGATAAACGAAGGCTAGAGACAATGAGCTGAGTTGTCAAGGACGATTATTGTGAATGGTATGAAGCCATCAATGAGAAAGAAAGAGTAGAATTAGATTCTGTATATGATGATGATTGAATTACTGAGGAAATTATTAGATTGATTACAATGAAGGAGGTACTGAATATAATATATAGCACAAGGAATAACAAAAAGGATGGCTAACCAACTAACTGATATGCTAACAAAATAACTAACATTATAACAACTATAATACATACACAAATGCTCGGGAAATAACAAAAAATATCTTTTATGCTTGAATTGGACAACGACCTTTTATGCTTGAATTGGACAACCACGTAATATTTGGAATCCCTTTTTATATTCTTTTATGTCTTAATTTTTCATGAGAATATGAAAAATATATAAATTTTATATGATAGGACACTTCACCAAACACATTCTTAGCTTTGACAGAGGTTGATCTAAGATAAAAACTCCAATAATTATTAAAAAAAGAAAGCCTGGATGTTTTAATTTATAAGGGACAGTTTTATGAGCAAGTACATTATTATTATGTGGCTCTACCCATCATTTATTCTAAACTCGATCCAGTTTTAGCTAAAAAATTAGAACTATATATATATGATTATTGGTTAGGTTCCTAATTACATCATGCATGTGCCATAAAGAAACTTGACAGTGTAATGCAAATTAAAAGATGAGAGCACAAATATCCAGAGAGTGGCTATGAAAAAGCAAGAGTATAGTACGACACAGTCTTTGCAGCATGCACTAGCCTAGCTAGCTCACAGCTTGAGAATTCATTTCATGAATCGGAGATAGATGCCTCAAAACTCCTAAAACTACATCCCTTTATGTGTTATGAGAGACTTCTACAAGATAGTGCAATAGTGCATTCATGTGTCAAAAAATTATTTCTTACAATAAAAAAAATTGAACCAAATAATTAATATTATTGTTACTTTAAGTAAAGTTACGTCACTTATTACTTCATATAAAATAATTTTTTATTAATTTATATTAACTGTTGAATTAGAATAATTAATTGTGAATATCACCCGTGTCAAATTTCATTACAATTAAACATCGTTAAAAATGTATTCATATATATATATTTCTTATTCTTGTTTATTTTAAAAAAATGTATTACATTTATTTCTATGTCCATCAAAATTATATAAAATAATTTTAGATTGTTTTGAAAATTTTCACTATGAACAAATGTATTACATTTATTCCTTCTTTTTATGTATATATTTTTGGGTCATCGTCAAGATTACAATGAGTGATGAAAATGGTGAAATTATTGATGGTACAATTAGTGAGATCATAAAGCAAGTAAGTATTTATATTTTTCACAAAAT
Source organism: Aeschynomene evenia (assembly GCA_013621005.1). Classification (NCBI taxonomy): domain Eukaryota; kingdom Viridiplantae; phylum Streptophyta; class Magnoliopsida; order Fabales; family Fabaceae; genus Aeschynomene; species Aeschynomene evenia. The sequence goes on along the minus strand of CM024267.1, from coordinate 10,742,546 downwards.
CAAATGCATTTTATGGATTGAAATGATATTTTTTTTTTAAATGACACACATTATCATCATAAAGAATAGCACAACACTACAAAACGCAACACATTGATAATAATTATAACTTTTTTAAGCTCGAATTACTTTTTTTTTAATGAATGACACATTCATTATATGAAATGACACACATTGTACTTATATAAATAACACACATTACACAGATCGATGAATTGACAATTATTATGAGTTTTCATGCGTGAATTATTTTTTTTAATGAAAGACGCACATATTCACTATACATATATAATAGCACACATTTCACATGTATGAATATCACACATTACACAGCGAGATGAATTGACAATTATTATAAGTTTTTTACGCTCAAATTATGTGTGTCACAAATTCACGCATTTTGTAGCGTAATGGAGGGGGAGTATCCGCAGAAGGGAATATCTCCCTCGATGTGTACTACTCACCGTTCATGAAACTTTGCAACAGATTTCTTCCTCGCCGATGTGTGCAAAATAATCTACAGCCGCGCACAACTGTCCTCGCAAGAGTGCGAACTTTGCTACGACTCCGTTTCGCCTCGCCGCGGTGGTGGTTCGCCGATCTGTGCCTCTCTGATCAGACAAAATCGATGAATGAGATGTGTGTTTCTTGACCGCAATCTAGGGCTTCTAGACGGTGAGTTTTTCTTCGACTGCAACCCTGGTCGCAATACTGGAAGCATCGACGGGTCGTTCGTTCCTATTGAATTCGTCTGTGCGCGGTAGGTTTTGTGTGCTATTCTATTTTGGTTTGAAATTAAAATCGTATGTTCTTAAGGAGAGGAAATCACGGGGGTAGGCGAAACTAGGGGTTTCCAAATTTTTCAGGTTGTGTGTCAAGTGACTTGTGTGCTAGTGGGACTCGACAAAAGTATGGTCGTTACCCTTTAAAAGTATAATAGAATTAGTGAGGGATTATTTATTTAATAAATAATAAAAGAAACTCTCTTCCTTCCCCCCTATAAAAGTTAGTGGAGTAACTCTAAAGAGGATGTTATCAACACATATTAGAATACACAACTTTTGTGACCATCAAGAGAAGAGTACAGAGGAAGGAAGAGAGGGGAAAGCACAAGAAGATAAAAAGGAACATTGAAGTGATTGTCAAATGGATCCGAGTAAATTTTTCTACATCTCATCATAGTGTGTGATAATCATGAATTTCAAGATCAAACATTATGGATAGTTTCATGACGGAATAGAAACTATAACTTACATGTGGTATCAAAACCTTTGATTATGAAATTTATGATTATCCATGAATGATTATTGTTTAATTTCCCCAATTTTAATTTGTATGAACCCTAAATTATGAAATTTGGGAATTTTTTGTTTTGTTTCTCCATGAATAGTGTTATCGGCGCATAGTAGTGCATATATCACTGTGACCGAGCCAAGCACTATTCGTCCCCATTTCTTATCGATCAGAGTATGTAAAAGGAGAGAAATCAAAATGAAGTACACAAAAGATATAATGTTGATGACACCTGAATTTGTTTGTTACTTTTTTTTTGAATTTACACTGATTTGTCCAGCAATACGTAGTGCTCCATATTAACTTGATGTATGTCAAATAATTAAACCTCCAAATAAAATATTATAAAATATGGAATTAACATTATGTATGTCAAATAGTTTCATGTTAGCTAGTGTTTTTAATTTTTTTTTTCGATTGGTAGAGTGAGCTTCCAATAGGAGCAAGTTTATTATATTAGTTCTGTATGTTTATGACATTCTTTTTGCTACTAATGATGTTGGCTTGTTACATGATGTAAAGAAATTTCTCTCTAACAACTTTGAGATAAAAGATATAGGAGAGGAATCCTATGTGATAGTTCATATGGGATAGTTCCAATCAGAACGGAGATAAGTTTAGTCAAATGCAATGTCCTAGAAATGAATTGGAACGAAAGGAAATGGAAAATATTTCTTACGTTTCAGTGGTAGGGAGTCTGGTGTACATTCAGACATGCACTCAACCAGATATAAATTTTGTTGTCGTAATGTTAAGTAACTATCAAAATAATCTCGGAATGGATCACTGAAAAGCTGCAAAGAAAGTCCTTAGATATTTGCAAGGTAACAAGGATCACATGCTCATTTATAAAAGAACAGAGATGACCTGAAAGTTATAGGTTACTCAGATTCAGATTATGTTGGATGTATAGACTCAAGAAAGTCAACATTTGGTTATGTCTTCATGTTGACTGGAGGGGCGATCTCATGGAAAAATGCAAAAGAGTCTATAATTGCTACTTCTACTATGGAAGCTGAATTTGTGACATGCTTTGAGGCCACATTTCATGTATTATGGCTACGGAATTTTGTCTCAAGGCTTAGAGTTATCGATAGTATAGCTAAGCCGCTAAGAATTTATTGTGATAATTCTGCAGTTATCTTCTTCTCAAAGAATGATAAGTATTGGAAGGGTGCAAAGCACATGGATTTAAAGTACTTGTTTGTAAAGGAAGAAGTGCAGAAACAAAAAGTGTTAATAGAGTATATTGCTACTGATCTAATGATAGTGGATCCACTAACTAAAGGTTCGTCACCCAAAACATTTTCTGATCATGTAAGACGAATGGGTATCATGGATAAGTCCTTGTTAGGATGATTAGTATGATATGTATGCATATGTATAATTATTTTGCTCTTATTGTTCAGACACTTGTGAATTCAATTAAAGTTGTGTTTCTATTCATTTTATTTGTTATCTACATTATGTTATGTGCATGTATTGTTTAGTGTGATAACATATTATATTTTAAAATCAAAGATTACAGTAGACTTTGATTAAATTAAAGTTCTTTGATTTGAATTAATTGTGATACATGGAAGGAATATGTCGCTTATTGACATAGGCTTCCATGATTTAATTAATTCAATTTCAATTAAGGAAGATAACTTGATTATTTCAATGAAAAGTGCGCTCTTATGGTTGTTGAATCTTCAAGTCGTCACATGCACCAAGTGGGAGATTGTAAGAATATTTAAATAAATATTCATAATTGTGGTTCATGTAACTAATATGACTAACTCTAATAAAAGAGAGTCAATGTGATGGTTGTTACTCTTTAAAAGTATAATAGAGTTAGTGAGTGATTATTTATTTAATAAATAATAAAAGAAACTTCCTCCCTTCTACTTTTATAAAAGTTATTAGTGGAGTAACTCCTAAGAGTAAGTTATCAACACATATCAGAAAACACAACTTCTCTAACCATCAAGAGAAGAGTACAAAAGAAGGAAGAGAGAGGAAAACACAAGAAGAACATTGAAGTCATATAAAATCATTATCAAATGAATCCGAGTAAGTTCTTCTACATCTTATGGTATGTGATAATCATGAATTTCAAGATCAAACATTATAGATAGTTTCATGATGGAATAGAAACTATAACTTACATGTATAGTACACGTTGAATACTATAGTTAAATGTCTTTCTGTTATACAACAAACATTATGGATGTTTTTAACCATTTTTCAATTGTTGAAAACACTTACAATAACAACTTGTAATATCCATCAAATATATAAAATTTTAATCATTTTTAACTAATAAGAAATACTTCGAACAACAAAAATAGGACATAATATGCATCTCCTATATATATGATGTGTGCACTTTAATATGCAAGTATAATGAGCATGATTTTCATGTTTCGACCGATCTGCACATGGTATAATTTCATGATATGTATATATTATTCATGGGAATGATATGCACTTTGATTAGTATATAATGAACATTTCTTTAATTTATTGGTATGTATAATTATATGATTCATGATGTACTTTGATTTGTAAGTATATAATGTTGGTGAGCATGCATATGTGTATTTTCAAATGTAAAGTGATTTACACTGACTTCCTATATATTATGTGTATATAACATAATAAATCATATATGTGCATTTTCTTTGCATAATAATTTGCATAATTGTAATGCATCACTGTAGATTTATGTTGATTGATTTAGCTGAAAATTTGCTCTTCATCCATCTTAATTTCAAAGTTATTATAACTTTGGAGTTTACATACTCAACCAATTAATTGAACCAACATAACTTGCTAATAATATCTCCATAACTAACCTCAATTAACAATATGAAATTGATAATGTATATTGTACAACAGGAATATATTCAACTAGTTATATATCACACGTAATGTGTGTCATACCTATTATTTCTTATATATGACGACATGCATTACGTATGACACATAGCACACGTTAGATATTAGTTTGATATATTTATGTTGTATAACAAACATTACTAATTTGGAAACAACACTACCGGCCATATCTATCATGTTAATTATTACTTGGAAAATAATTTTTACTACATACAATTAATTAAATATATCAAAGAAAAAAATTTGTACATGTAATTTTAAAGTATTATATTTCTCAGCGAGCTAACCCTTCTCCTTCTTTCATGTACATACAAAAAAAAAAGCAAAGAAAATGTCAAATAATACATAGAAAAGCAAAGTATGGGAAATAGAAATAAATTAAACCTAGAAGGGAGAGGAGTGAAAAAGGAATGAAGAAGTGGAAATTAAAGCTCAGGGATTAGGGGCAAATGAGGAATGACACAAAACAGCAATGATGAGTTAAATACTTAAATGAGATGGGAATGGGATCCACTTATTTATCTTTTGAATTGTGTTATTTCAATATATCTGAATATACTATTTTGACTTAAAAGTAAATATATATAAACATCAATACAAATTTTAGGATAAAAACAAAATTGATTAAAGAATAAATTTGAGGATATCAAATAAGATGATGGATTGGATTATAAATTTTATATATATACATGTTGATCGAGTATAAGAGAGTAAATAAATTTTGAAATAAAATTTATAACATCTTTTAAGATTTTGAGATATCAAAAAGGGAAAAAAAGTATTTTTAGTAAAAAATTATACTTTTTAATATGAGTAATTAATTATAATATTTTGAATTTTATTATTTTAAACATTTTTAATAATTGTGCTAAGCATATTTTTTCAGGAAAAGTTGATATTTTTATGAGTTTTGCTAATAAATATCCTAAGAATATTTGTTAAAATAATAAAATTTGATCTTGAAAACATTTAATTTTATATTTTTATGTATTGTATTCATTAAAATATTTAAATTTTTTTAAAACTCTTTATTTATAATATCTTTAGCAAGCAAAGCTCTATTTTTAGAGTAAACTCTCAAACTGGTTCCTGACAATTTTAGCATCGAATAAGTTGGTCTTTGACAATCAAAAATACTGTAACTAGTCCCTAACAATATCAAAAGTTGTACATAATAAGATTTCTGGCCGAAAAATATTAACAGTGTTAACTAACTGCAATTTTTTTTTAGAAAATTTAGTCCCTATCAATTTTATTTTAGCAAAAATTGGTCCCGGACACTAAAATTGTTACCGATCAATTCAGAAGTTTACTCCTATATTTATTTTATTTATATGGGTAAGTTATATTTTTTTACTTGGGAGTTTGGGTCCCATTTGCGGTCACCACTGTCTTTATGGATTGAATGATAAAAGAGCACCGCACGTGGAGTCTGAATCAAGGGACTGTCCATTGTCCAACCACAATCAAATGACACCCTGTATTCTATATCTACATTTCATCATTTTATTTATAATACATAAATACGAGAAATAACATTTTTTCAGTTAAAATAGTTAATAAAGTCTATTTTAATATTTTTGTCCCAAATGTTATTATTAATTATGTGTATTTTTTTAATGAGTTAAATAATTTAAGTCCAATTTTCTATTGTTAATTGTTTTGATCTATTTTTTTTATTATGACTCTAAGAATGAATAAGAATGCTCTTTATAATATATCTTCTTTTTTTTCTTTTTTTTTCTTTTTTTTTCATCCAAATTTAGTGGCATACAAGTAACAAAACAAGACCCATTATTATTTTGAATTTACAAAGCAACCCTCACAAAGTTCAGATGTTCTCTGAATTTATATATATTTTTAATATTAATGTAAACCAATTATATATATATATATATATATATATATATATTCAATTCATAAAAAAATTAAATAATTAATAAAGGTTGAAATAATTGTTATAGTTGTTATTTATCCAATGATGATGCGTGCGTCACCTTTTCTGTTTGCTATTAAGTGTAAAATTGTTTAATATATATGAGTTGGATTCACTCAATGAAAATAAAATTCATAACCCTAAATTTTTATAGAGTTTAATTGGTATGCAAGTGAAATGTAAATATATTTTACATTATCAGTTAATAAAAATTGAGAAAACTCATTCAATTTATAAATTCTATTTAATATCTAATAGTGTAATTAATTCTCTTACAACAATATCATTGCATACCATTCAAACTTATCTTTGTACCCCTAAATATTAATTTAAGACTAAAGATACCTTAATTTTAATTTATTTAAAAGGAAAGCGAGTACTAAACTTGTGCCAGACATTAGTACCAACAATTCAATCTTTATATTCACTTGGTTTTTCATAAATCCTAAACAAAAATAAGTGTTAGTATAAGTGGATTTCAACATTTAATATAAATGTTTTAGTTATAGTGCGAGGAAGTATAATTTTTTTATTATAAGGAACTCCACTAGAAGTTAAGGAAAAAATAAGAAAGGGATGGATAAATGGGGATCAAACTCCTAATTCTACATCAACAAATTTTTTAGTCATTTAAGTTAAGAGAGGGATATCATTTGATTTAGAGCTTTATTGATAGAGTTAGAAAATATCATATCTTATGAGACTAAAGAGCCCATATACATATATAGATTATCAATAATGTTTGTTATATAATATAAATACATTCAATTAGTCTTCAACATATGTTATATATCATGCATACATAATGTGTTATATTTATAACATATATATTACGTATGGTATATAGCACAGTTGAATACTAGTTGAATATATTTTTATTATATAATAAGCATTATTGTAGAGATGATATACGTAATAAACTAGAATCTCCTCGATCAACTGTACTGAAACTCAACCATTAGGATATTTCAGTTCTGCTAGCATTATTGATCAGTTAAGTAATTGGGCATCTTTCTCAAGTATGACATATGGGCATATTTGGGCTGAACTTAGGATTTTTGGCCTATATTACTACATAATATATAAAATTATATTATTATATTATATATGGAAAATGACTGTTATCACTTCTATTTGACTATTGTCATTCTTCCCGACAAAACTTTTATTTCATTTCCCTAAAATACTCCCCGTTTCTTTTATAGCTAAACTAACAATTATCCTTATTTTTATATTTATTTTAATCAACATATTTACTAAGTCTTTTTTAATATATATATTTCATTGTTTCTCCTTAGATTTTAATTTGTAGTAAATTATTTTAAGTTGTTGGATGAAAATAAAAAGAAAACAAAATTGAAAGGAATGTATATAAATTTCATTACAAAACGGTATTAAGCAAAATGAAACGAAATGAATGCATATAAATTTTTGCTTCTGTTTATTAATGGTGTGATACTAATGTAGATTGTTAATATTATTTAAAAATTGAAGCTATTAAAAAATTATTTTATGTGATTATTTATTATTATTTAAGATAGAAGAAACACAAATATAGAAATTAAATATGCTATTATTTAAGATAGATGTAATTATAATTTTTTAATTTTTATATGAAAAATTAAATCTCACATATAATATGAAAAAGGTGATTATAAATTGTTTTTTGTTTTGCAACAGAAAATAATAAAATACTTAAAATATATTTTTAAAAGAATAACAATATTGATTTTTAATAAAATTAAAAGTAGAGAAATATTATTAGTGCATGTTTGGATACACTATGAAACAGTTTTTTTTTTAAAAAAAAAAACTGTTTTAAGAAAAGTAATATGTTTGGGTGAATTGTGAAAAGAAAAATTAAAGCGATTTATGTTGAATAAAAAAGCTGTTTTGAAGCAAAAATTTAAAGTCAAAATTTGGACATTTTATAATAACAAAAAGCTATTTCAAAGTGCATAAAAACTTAAATACCACAATTTACCCTTCAAAATAGTCATTTCATTGCAATTGTTCTCTACCAAATATGCACAGGAACATTTAAATTGTAATCCCTTAACATGTTTCCCATAAATTGCAATTATTTTCTATGTAATGATATATTTTAAATTTTATCACTTTAATAGTTAAAATATTTAATTTCACATTTTACAAGTGTATTAAAAATTCAAATAATTTAAATCAAATTAAATAATTTAATTCAAAATTAATTGCATAGGAGCATTATAAAAAATATTGTATTATTTTTCAATAAATATAAATAATATCATATATAAGTTAAAAGAAACTCATCATATCAATAACTTTGACAATTAACTTAATTTATACCCATTTTAGTAATTTATCACAAAATTTTTTTAACAATTCAAACATCACAAATTAACTTAAAGTTACTTTTTAGCTAAATCATCCAAACATAAATTTATCTATAAATAAGCGATTATATAAAAAAGCAATTATATGAATAAGCGATTATTGAAATAAGTTTAATTTTTCAGCTTACCCAAGTTTAACTACGAACAAATAGCTAACATCATCTTAGGAAAAATGAAGAAAAGAAAAGAAGAAAAAGTGGGGGAGTAACAATAGTTAAATGAGAGTGATAATATTCACTGTGTAAAAAAAATATTATTCAAGAACATTTCATATGTTATATATTTGGGCTTAATAATAGGTAAATGCTTGATGCACAATTAATTCAATAGGTTATACACAATATATATAATATAATATAATATGTACAATGTATATTACATATTATGTACACGATATAATACATGTTTCAACATTATCTTTCTTTGCAACATGTTATATATGTTGTGTACATCATATAATAGATTGTGTGCACAACATATATATGATACATGTCGTGCATATTATATTATATATATTGAGCACAATATGTTGGCTATTTTGACTGATTTTTTTATTATACATATATCACTGTTTTTAATAATAATAATAATAGAGAAAAATAAAATATCGAAATGGAGATAAGAGTGTTGAAAATAAGAAAAGAGTCATAAAATAAGAGAAGACTAAATTGATTCCAATTAAGAAAGAGGGAATGAAGGAAAAATACAAAAGAAAAAAACATGTGCTATTATTATTTCATCCAAAATAAAATTAGAAAGAGCCCCTTTGCTTCCTTATTATTCCCACTCATTATTATTATTATTATTATTATTGTTGTTGTTGCTTAAAGCTAGCCCTCGTCTCCCTTATCCTCTATCATTCATTCTCTCTGCAATATCTCCCATCTCAAAGGAAAGCAAAACAAACACAGAAAAAAAGAGAGACCCACTTACCCATACAACTTGAGCCTCACCTCTTACACACCACACTACTCCCACTATACCTCCTACAACAAACAAAGAAAAACCAAAAATAACAAAAAACCAATTTATATTTATTTATTTCAACAAATAAACCCCACCTCAATTTCATTCTTTTTTTTTTTCAAATAGGAGAAAAAAAGGTGCTTTTTTTTTATAGAGAGAAGGTTTGGTTATATCATCATCACAAGCACAAAAAAGATTATGGAATTGGAAGCTGATCATCATCATCATCAAAACGGTATCCGAAGCAGACCCAATTTTCCTCTTCAGCTCTTAGAGAAAAAAGACGATGACGACTCCCCGCCGGAGCAACCGTGCTCCACCGCCGCCGCCGACAACAACAACAGCCTCACTCTGACGGAACAGCAGCAGCAGCAGCTGAGCAAGAAGCCGCCGCCGAAGCGGACGTCCACAAAGGACAGGCACACAAAGGTCGACGGCCGTGGCCGCCGGATCCGGATGCCGGCAGCCTGCGCCGCCCGGGTGTTCCAGTTGACGAGGGAATTGGGGCACAAGTCCGATGGCGAGACGATCGAGTGGCTCCTCCAGCAGGCGGAGCCCGCCGTGATCGCCGCCACCGGCACGGGCACCATCCCCGCCAACTTCACCTCCTTAAACATCTCGCTCCGGAGCTCCGGCTCCACCGTGTCGGCGCCGTCTCACTACTTCCGTGGAAGCTACTTCAATCCGAGCACCTTCTCCTCCCCCGCAGGCGGCGGCCGGAGCATCGGCATGAATATGCATATGAACATGAACATGAATATGAACTTGATGATGGAAGATTCTAGAAGGTTATTGTTCCCAGGCTCCTCGGAGAATAATAATAATAATTGTTCTAATTCTATGGTCTTGAATTTCAACCCTAGCATGAATGCAGCTCTACAAGCAAAGCAAGAGCTCCGGGAAGACGGCGGCGGAGGCGGCGGCGGTGGTGGTGGTGGCGGCGGAGGAAGCCTTGAGTTGGTGGATTGTGATGGAAGCTTAGGGAGGAAGAGAAGAGTGGAGCAAGAAGTTTCACATGTTGGAAGCTACTTGTTACAATCTAGTACTTCAGGGTCGCTTCCGGCGAGCCACGCCTCCAATCCGGCGACGTTTTGGATGGTGGCGGGTCACGGCCACCAAGGCGTCAACGGTGGCGGCGGCAGCAACGGTGGCGGTGGTGGTGATCCGATTTGGGCAATTCCCTCTTTGGGGAATAGTGGTGGAGTGTATAGAGGGGCTATGCCTAGTGGTGTTGGTGGGATTCATTTCATGAATTTTGGTTCTCCAATGTCTCTTATGCCAGCTGGACAATTAGGCCCCGGGATGGTCGGCAGCGGTGGCGGCGGCGGCGCGATGCTCGGTGAAAGCAATTTAGGTATGCTTGCTGCCCTTAATGCCTATAGGCAGATTCCGGCGGCCAACGGCGGCGTTTCGGATTCTCCGGGGAGTACCGGACATCAACACCATGGAGGTGATGATGGCCATGAAACAACCAGCCAACAACATTCCTAAGGAGGATCAAATAGTCTTGCATCATGTATGTGTATGATCTTATCATGCTTAATTATTATTAGCCTTCTTTAATTTTCCTTTTTTGTTATTAATTAATTTTCTGCTACTAGCTACTACCACTATTAGTGCCATAACATATATCTACCCAAAAAAATATGGTTTCCATAATATATTTTATTTTTTATATATATACATATATATTTATTTATATATGTCATGTCCGTTTTGAAAATAAAATGTAGGCTCAAGTTTGATTGGCTTGATATGTTTTGAGTTTTCAATATTCTACTTCGGTGCGATTTTGCTGAAGATTATTATGTTAGGGTTTGAGAAGAGACATACATATATTTTAACGGGGCTCATAATAAATAAGTGATGCTATTTATATCATGAGAAATAAGTTAAAATAGAAATTTTGAATTATAATCATTAAATTTACTAAAAATAACTTCTTAAAGAAAAGTTATTTTTGGAAAAAAAAATGCTAAATAGATTTATTAATTGTTTGACTGTTTTTTTGTATAAGTATAATTATAATGTATTGGGTCATTTATGCTATAAAGGTTGTTAATTTCTTATTAATCACCTCATGGTTTTATTTATGAGTGATGCTATTTGCACAATAAAAAATCAGCTAAAATCAACTAATAAGAAGATTTTGGGTCAAACTCACTTATCTCACTAAAAATCAACTTCTTAAATAAAGTTTGTTTCCCAAAAAATTACCATATAAGCCCATTAGCTGGTTGGATTGTTTTTCTATCATTTACTAAATATTTCTTTTATTTATTTATATCTGGGATTTGTCGCTTGACACAATCATGAATCACCTATGATTGTCTGGTTTAGTGCACATACATACATACTTTAGCCAAAGTAGTTTAATGTTTTGTTTAATTTTATGAAGTAATTAACTTCAAACTATATTAGTACGATGATAATTTGAGTTTGATTCTCAAATTTCTTTTCAGTTGTTGAGTAATCTGTAAATCTGCGTACAAGCTCAATAAGTTCATAGGCATGTTAAATGAGCTAATTAGTATATATATATATATTTAGTGAGCTAATTAATTTGAATTTTTGGTCTGGGTTAGAGGAAATTAAAGGTGGGTAGGTTAAACAAGGTCATTATAACAATGTATTATTGCTGGGGGAAAAAATAATTAAGGTACGAAATTGATCTTTTTTACTGCATTGAGTTGAAAAAAGAAGATGCTGCCATTCTGGTGAGTACTGCACAGCACTGTCACATGCATCATGCATCCCTTATTGCTAGCTGCAGTTGTGTGAATTATGTAACTGTACTATATTTACATATATATAGCTAGGGACCAATATATATATATATATAAATATATATACATAATGAAATTAAAAAAGATAGACCAGTCTTTGAATTTTCATGAGGAGCTTTGAATATATATATATATAACTCATTAACTCAGGTGGTGACTTAAAGCTTTTAATTTGGCCATTTGCCAAAAATTGATATTACAGTCACTGGCTCAACAAGAGCTTCATTCTTTCTCTTTCTTGTATAAGAGATGTGGATACAGGAATATTTATACAACATAAATACATCCAACTAATATTTAATGTGTGCTATATATTGTACGTAATGTGTTATATATATATATATGACACATATTATGTATAATATATATAGCACGTGTTAGATACTAGTTAGATATATTATTTCTGTTATACAATAAGCATTATTTTATATGTTCATATATGTTGGCATCATTGCTAGAGTAATTCATTCATTAATTATTATATGTGGTACAGGGCAGGAATATTTATTAATAAGTGGTAAAATTAAATAATGGTCTCCTATATATATGCTAAGAAATTATATTCATCACTCATATGTGTACCTATTTTGTATCCTTTTGCCTCTATTATTATGAACTGTTGTTTTCACAAAATTAATAAGCTACTAGCTATTCCAAAAGTGGGGATTTTTTGCAAGATCGGCAAATTAAAGTTTTTTTTTTTTTTCAAGTGACTCTCATGTTTCAGCCCCACATTATTGTTTTCTTGTATGAGAATTAAGTTGTTATAGGCTTTAAGACATAGGTTCTTTCTACTTTTCCATTGTGACTTATTGCACATAAATCTTAGTGTTGGTTAATGGACTTGAGGATTTTAGATGTTTTTTTGAAGATTAAATATCTATTTTAATATCACAAAATAACAATCCTTTAAAATCACTACAAGAATAATAACTTATTTTCAATATTTGACTGTAAAAAAATTTGTCAATAAAAGTTTTATTAACAATTATTGATTATGCTGAAAATAGTTTTATATTATTTTTTGACAATTATAACAGTTGAAAATACTCAAACTATTTTTAAGTAATTTTTATGGTCACTAATTATCCGTTTTACTGTTATTGACACATTTAATTTAATGTTTAAATTTCTGAAAAAATATTTTTTTATAGTGAATTAATTACTACTATAAAAATGAGCATTTTAAATAATTTAAATATTAAATATATCAATAAAAGTAATATTGACAATTAATAGTTATAAAAAATACTTAACATTACTTTGAGTATTTTTTATAATCATTAATTGTCAAAAAATAATTTATAAAACAATGACCTACAAGTGTCAACATAATTTTTTTTGACAATATTTTTATCAACATTTTTTTATAATTACTTGTTGAAAATAATTATGATCATTGTAGTGAATTTAGATATTTTATATTGTTGTCTCAAGATTTAAAAATCTTATATTAGTGTCTCAAGATTGAAAAGGAAACATAAATTAGTTCATTCTTATAGATCTATATATTTTTTTAGTGATAAATTTTTTTTTCTCTTTTAGAATAAGAAAAAATATTATGCTTTTTCATTTCGTGGATGTCACCTCAATAATATAATTGAAAATGGTGTTAAAGTGTGAAGCAATAATAGCCTATATGGTTGATGTGGCAGACATTATACGGTACAATATATTTCTTTTTGTTCCAAAAGCATATAAAAATATCTTTGGACTGCTTTACATAATTTTCTCTTCAGACAACGTGACTAAAATTTCTTTATATATGAATTCAAAATAAATTATATCAGTGTTTTATTTAATTTCCCCTATAGTGCAGTTTGCATATATATATAGATTGAAGGTTCAAATCTCTGGTTCTGCTTTTTGTAATTATATTTCTTTACTAGTTTGAATGTTGACAATGGAAAAAAAAATCTATTTTGTTCTCTTGTTAATTGACAACTACTTCTTTCTTGTTTGTTAGCTTTTTTGTGAGTTGTCACATTTAATATATATCAAGATATAAAATTGAAGATTTAAATTTAATTTATAAGAAGGGTAATCCTTAAATGCACTTACATTGAAGTGGAGTAACGAGGAATTGGATATAACATCACTTCTCCTAAACTTTTTCATGCATGAGAATAAAGTATTAAAAAAACTTTAGTGAAAGGGATAATTATTATTTATCTACTCAATTTGTCACCTATTAATATATTTTGAGTTATTATTTTTGGTGAGTTTTAATTAGAGCAAGGTTTTTGTAGCACATTATTTGGGATGATATTTTTATTTATTAGTAAATGGTTAATTCGTCTATATTTAGAAAATGAGAAACTATATATTAATTTCTGTGTTAGTAAATGTAGATTTTAATTGTATGTATAAATAATAATACATAGTGAACAATGAAAAAATAGTCAAATAAGTCAGTAGATCAATTTGGCAACATTTTTACTTTTTTAGCCTAGAAAAAGCTTTCTTAGCTTGTTCAAAAAGTTAATTTTTAATGATTTGAACGATTGTAGTTCAAAATTTTTATATTGACAAGTTTTGACTGATTTTTCATTATACAACTAACAACACTCATACATTAATGATGATGATAATATGCATCATGATGGACCAGAATTGATTAATGGACGTCAATATATGCATTGGTAAGGAAGGAGTGCATGGCGTGTATATATATATATAGGAGTACTTGGTTAGGGTAGGTAAGAATCCTGCTAGCTATATGTATGGTAGATGGGGACCTAGAAAGAAAGAGTAAGTAAGTAAGTAAACGATGAGTCTCCACCAAATACATCAAAATAAAATAAAAAAAGACGGTAATAGTATAGGTACAACATAAAATCATCCAACTTTTATCCAACTTGTAATTATATGATGATGAGATTCATTAACAAACAAATCCTACAATTGTGTTTAATGAGTTGGATGCTAATTGGATCAATTTTAGTGGTGCGATAAACATTTAAAAAAAAAAAGGTCAGCGATAGATAGATAAGTACTCTCGATCGTATCCGCGTAAGCATGTACTGTAATTGTACATAAATGATCATCAACTACTTGATGTAAAGTTGTTGCTCTCCTAAGTAATATATAAACAACAAGCATGAATCATTTAAAATTGTCAACACATAGTGCACAATATATATAATATTAACGTATATCACATGTTATGCATATCAATCATATATTATATCGTATATCACATTTTTCACAATTTTTGCTTTTAGTCACATTTCCTAAATGTGGTTATAGGTTTGATGGTGTGACCAAATTGAAGACTAAGTTAAATAAGTTTAGGTCTAAATTGATGTTATAAAATTTTTCAAATCAACTATGAAATCTTATGACCAGAATGATATTAAATATAATTTTTTATCAAGAATAAATTGATGTCAATTAAAATATTTGAACCAAATTGATTATTCAGTACTCTAACATTAAATAATCATTGTCTTTTTTAGAGTAATGTTTAGATGGGGTAGAATATCGGTATTATAAAATGATCGATTAAAAGCTTTTAATTATATCGATATATGTATATTGTCTTTATTATAAAGTGCAAAATCATTATAAGAAATTTTTTAAAATAATTTTCATTTGGTATCTATACTCATTAAGATGATTATCACTACTAGTAACTTTTACTGACAGATATTATCAACAGATGAGGATAATTATCCGTCAATAACAACCTATACCGACGGATAATGTCGCCCCCAAATTTTACGCGGTTGGAAAAACAAAATCGATGGATCTGTAGCATAGTCTGTCGATAAATATCGACGGGCCGGGTTACATCTATCGATACACAATGATGGAAACATCTATTGATCAATGCCAATTTTTAAAAAACAAATTATTTTATTTCATGTATTATCGACAAATAGTATCCGTTGGTAATATATTTAAAAAATAAATAAAAAATATCTTAATATTACTCGAATTTATCCACCAGTATTGTCAAAATTTTTGAAAAATATATTATTAATAACTATAAAAATTCCTGATTAAAGACATATAATAAAATAATTAATAAAAATTATAATTAATCACATATTATCAGCACAATGCAAGAAATACTATTAAAGTAAATACCAAAAGCGAAAATAGTCAATAAATTACAATAAAAATAAGTAAATAAAATGTATATAGTGTCTGAAATGTCAAAACTACAAAACAAAATACGACAATCAACGATAGACTATCATGTCATCATCATCACCATCATCGTCAGAATCACAAGTATTTTTCTTTTTAATAATGTTGGTCGTACAACAAAAATACGTCCAACATATACATATAGCACACATCCCATAATATGTATAACACACATTAGATACTTGTTAGATGTATTTATGTTGTACGACAAACATTATTGTTTTTGTTTATGAGAGTATTGAAAAGCTTTATAATTTCTCCTATCACTTTACGCAACTTATTATTATGCAGCAACACATAAAGAATTAAAAAATCAAAATCGTAAGTCCAAATAAGTAAGACTTGTTTTGCACTACTTCTCTTACTTTTCTTTATATATTCAAATCATTGCTTGAATATACTAGATGCTGTTAGTTTAATTAATTAATTATACTTTATCCAACTTGAACCATATTCATATATTCCCTTACAAACTACATAACTTGTTAGATTTGGCTCCATTTCACATCAAACCAATTTGGGCATGGATTACTATCACTAATAAGTGTTTACTGTTTAGTATATTAACAAGCTAAGAAACATAAATGTACCAATTATAAGGAATCTTATATCTTTGAAATTTTCCACAAAGTGTTCGATATTATGGAGTTTGGTAATAACACTTGTTGTTTAGATTCAACCGGTGTATGGATATAAATATTAAGAGAAATAATGTTTAAATTACAATTAAAAATTAATCAACATTCAGTCAATGTCTACCCTCAGTCCATGTTAAAATTTAATGTTAGCAATAGAGATGAATATTGATAAATATTAGCTAACTTTTGATTATACATAAAAAACATTTCTCAAATATTAAATGTATGTAGTGATGAAAACTCCAAGTTTTCCTTGTAGTATGATTGGTTAATTAACAATTTAAAAAGTTTTATATTGCCAATGCACTACAATAATTAAACTTTAATTAACATAGTAAAATTAAAAAAAATATATAGTAAAATTAAATCCTAAATCTATGTATGTGATTTACAATTTACAAATTATAAATGATTTGGACTAATGGAAAAAAAGTATTTTTTCTCATACTCAAAATCAAATGTAAATTTGATTTTATATATAAAAAATATATATACAACATACTACTAGGTGTACAATATATAACATTCTAGTCAACATGTAATATATGATGTGGATATCATATAATACATAATTAGCACAATATTAACTACTCTGACTAGTTATTTATGGTATGTCAATATTTTTTAATAATATATTTAAAGTTTTAAACTATTTTTGTATTTCCAGCATGATGTGTATTAAATAATAAATATCTTTTTTTTGTTGTATTTCTATTACATAACTTCAAGTACTATTTTTGGGACAAACGGTTCATTACATAATATTAATTAGAGCTTTTACAACCAAAATTATTGTACCTTAATTTTCGAAATTGTGTTAGGCTTTAAGTTATCCCAAGAAAAGGAAAAGAAAGAAAAAAATCTTAAGTGAGAGGTGTGTTGGATACAAAAGCTCTGTGCATACAAGCTCCAATCAAATTCATTGTTTAAGATATTTTGTCGCACATAAGGAAATGTTTACATCTGAATTATTTTCTATGATATCACATTCATATATATATATATATATAATAGGTCCAACTGTACTATGCTGTGTTTTATTTATTTAATTAATTTATTTATTCCGCATAAGATAGATACCCATCCCTCTTTTTTTTGTCAATGTTTGAAATTGAAAACAAACTTGAATTGAATACAAACAGAAACTCATTAAGGATCACCAAAATAAACGGTTAGATTCATCAGACCGTGGGGCCTAAGGCATTATTGATTTCAACCTTCATCATGCATATGCATATATATATATATATATATATATATATATATATATATATATATATCTCTTTTTTATATATACATTATGTGTATATATATCTATCTATATAGTATCTGTCTCCAACCAACCCATAATTCATTCATTCTCAATATGTATAAATAAGAGATAATTTAATTTAATTATTTGTACAGTTTCTTTATTTTTCTTGCTAATTTTATAAGCATAGCTCAAAAAAATTAAGGTGCTTGCTTGGGCACTTCCAATAAGTTGGAAGTACCCATACAAACCATTACTTGACATGTTTTGATTGGTTAGAAAATATAAGGTATTAAATTTTATAAATGATTACTAGACGCTGACATAGATTAGAGAACCAATCAGAACATGCCAAGTAATGATTTGTATGGATATTTCCAACTTATTGGAAGTGCCCAAACTAACACCATATTTTTTTACATCACAAAATTAGTCATTATCACTATTAATATTAACAATTATCTTCAACATGTAATTGACAAAAAGTGTTGATAAAAGTATTGTAAAAAATTTATGTTAATATTTATTGGCAGTTGAAAATAATTATAAATTATTTTTTAACATGAATGATCATTGAAATACTTATACATTACTTTTAAATATTTTTGACAGCACCACTAATTATCAATATTACTTTTATTTACGCATTTAATATGTAAATTATTGAAAATATTCATTTTTCTATTAATGCATCGGCCATCAATAATCTAATTTTTTAAAACTATTAATTCAACTTTCAATATTATATATTAATTCAATATTTAAAAAGTTGAATTAATAATTTTAAAATATTAAATTATTATATATGATGGTTGATAATGACTGATTAATTTTATAGTATACATATAACATTATTTTTTTGATAAGTCATGTATATAAATTAATTATATTAGCTGATCTCATAATTATTTATATATATAGCGATTGAGAATTTGGGAAGGACATGCATGCAGCCAACCAAGCAAGTAATAAAGGTGTATATTGTCATAGCTGGAGAGATGTTGAAAGTAATAATTGTAGTTGGGAGAAATTTTATAACTTTATGGAATTCCAATTTAATGTGCACTCACAGTTTAAATTTCGGTTGTAGGTGTTATTACAAGAGTTTAATTTTGATACACTGATGACAGTGTAAAAATATTTTACACAATCATTCAATCAAAACATTTTTTATATGATTTTTCAAGTAGTGAGAGAGAGAAAATACAATTATAGTTTATGTGGCAGTAAATAATTAGACGACTATGTAAAAAAAGTTGTATATTATTAGTGGATCTGAAAATTAAATTTACAATTGTACCTATTATTGTGATTCAATTTTAGAAGATATCAAAACAATAATGTTATGATTCAATTTTAATAAGTGTTCTTAGAATTGAACACTTATTAAGATAGTGAAAATAAAAATATTGATAATATGCTATTTTATATATGTTCTCAATAAAATAGAGCGGCAGTAATATTTTAAATTTTATTAAAATTTACTCTTCTAAATATCCTTAATAATTGTTTTAATATGGGGTAAAATTCTTATAATAATTATAGTTACATATCATAATTTAAACCATAATTTTTTTCTTTACACAATGAAGTTTAAACTTATAGTACTAGTGGAGGATTATTGTTAAATTTTGTTAATTATTTAAGGTTGCATCCATTTGGGACTAATCATTATTTGCTGAGTTTCATATATATCCACTTCATAATTTTACATTTTCTTTAATTAAATGAGGATCCTAGCTCTTAATGCAGTTGCTGCTACAAGAAGGAAAAAGAGAGTGAGAGTGCAAACTGGTCCTAGAATTATAATAATTGGAACATTTATGAGTGTCTTTTCCTTTTTTTGCTCTTCCTTCTATTGCATCAAAGACTTAATTAAATCACTGAATTGCACAAGATCTATCTGATCCTATCCATGATTGATATATATAGCTAGCTGGAAATCATTTACCTTTTCTTTGATTAATTAATTAACCACCAATCAAATCATTGTAGGTCATGGAAATTAAAGAAATGTGAGGGGATCATCCACGAAATAATGAAAAAGTAGAAAACAACTTAATGAGTTATTCAATTATACACGTTATCATATCTATGTTTTTTCTTTTTTATTATTCGAAAAGTCATATAAACAAAATATTTTGATTAAATAACAACGTAAAATATTTTTACATGGTTAAAATATCAAAATTAAACTATATATATAAATTACTATGTATATTTTACGGTATGAGTAGATTATAATATGAGCATTGCTATATGTGTAATGAAAAAATAGTCAATATATATATTATGCACAACAAGTATTATATAATATGCACAATATATATTATATGTTGTATATAATATGGTGTACATCATGTATCACATATTATAAAAAATATGATATTACAACATGTATATATATGTTGTGCACAGTCTATTATTAACTGTTTTAACTTATTTTTTACCGTAAACCACAATTAATTTTTCCTTATAATATGACACATTAGTAGGTAATTTTTTTAGAATTCAAGTGGTACTTATTTAAAATAGAATATACATACTTTTTTATTGGTTAACATCATAAAATTTTTACAATGCAAATATCAGTAATTATAATTATTATATATATATATATATATATATATATATATATATATTAGTTGAAACTTGGTTGTCATGCGTAATTACAATAATGAAAATCAGAAAAGGTGGTGGTTAGTCATAAATAAAATAGTATTGCTAGAGGCACAATAAAAAATAAGTTAAAACAGTCAATAAATAGTTATTTGGGTCATAATCACCCCGCCTATTAAAAATATATTTCTAATTAAAATGCTATTTGGACCATAAAATGTTAAATGAACTTTATTAGTTATTTTGGCTGAAAAAGTGTTGTTCAGTAAGTATTTGTGTAAATAAAAATTAAACATTGTATTGTATTAGATAAGCAACATCATTTATACATCTCAGTTTAGCGTTTACGCAGGGACATTCCCCCTCATATACGACATCATCCATCAACCGTAATACAGAGTATGATCATATTATTGTCACACTCATTCAAAGATGTGATGAGATATATGAGAAAATCTAACTATATGCTATTCTTTTTTTTTCAATGTGATAATAATTTTACCTATAAAAGTCTATTGCATTATTACCGTATTGTGTCCTATACATAGCTATATATGTATCTATATATAAACAGTAATACTTGTTTAATAATATAAATATATCAAATTAGTATCCATTATTTACTTATATGTCATTATAATATGTATTATGTATAATTTTCTTACATATAATACACATTACGTATGATATATAGTACATATTAAATACTAATTAAATATATTTATGTTATATAAGAAAGATTATTATATCTATAAAGGGTGCGATCCATGAAAATCCAAAAATTTGTCATAAAGGGTGTTGGTGTGTGAATACGAATTGAAGATTGAAGACAGCTAATTTTTTTTCTAGATTTTGCATCACTCTAATATCACCGACAACTACATTTTTGTGTGTGCCTTTTCAACTACTCTTAATTAATTGGTGGAATTGCAATATACTCTGTATTCCATATTTTTCTTCTCTTTGTCAACTCTCCTTTTTAATTTTCTCTTTTTTTTACTCAATAGTCAATATTACACACTGTCTACTTCTTTTTCTTTATTTGAAAAAAGAAATTGTGGTCTGAGCTCTACCTTCCTCTTCTCTCGTTAATTTTAGATTAGAAGTCAAGAATAATTTATTTATGACATAGAAACTTATACAGCAAATTAAACTTGAGAAAATATAAGTTAAGTTTAATATATACTATAACTAATAAAAAAATATACAATCGTAGATATAATAAATAAGAACTTTACCAAAAAACAAGATAATATATATAAATCGGAATATGCATGGAGGATTATGCATATTTACATCATGCATGTACATAGTGGCAAATGTGAGCTCCAAAGATATATATATATATATATATATATATATATATATATATATATAATTTTCGACAGTGTACAATTTTTTACGCAGCATCAAATCATGTGTTAATTACCACATCAGTCATAATTGTGTTTTCTCTCTCTCACTACTTGAAAAATTATACAAATAAAATATTTTGATTGGATGACAGTCGTGCATCAAAATTAAACTCTATATATATATATATGATGAGAGTGTGAGAAATAAATTTGGATCATCAAATAATAGTAATACTACAACAATAATGACAATTTTTAACATGTAATTGTTGAAAAGTGTTGATAAAAATATTCAAAAAAAGATACATTGACATTTGTTGATCGTTGAAAAAAATCATAAACTATTATTTGACAATTAATTAATAGTCGTTGAAAATACTTATAAACTAGTTTTAAGTATTTTCGACGGCCACTAATTATCAATATTACTTTTAAATGATAATACTTTTATTGACACATTTAATGTTGAAAATGCTCATTTTTCTAGCAATGATAATTTTACTTAAACGATCAAGATTAAAATATAGAATCATGTTATTTTTTTAAGTGGTCATATGACATTTTAAAATCTTTCAATTTTAACCATCCATGTATGATTATATTACTTATATTTACTCTCATATAAATTTAGTACTTCTCAAGAAGGTGAGATATTACAGTTCTAAACAATAACTATATTTGAATATCCCATATTAGATATATCATCCATTGCACTACCTTTAGATGTAATAAAGAAATGAGATAAGTGAAGATTATTATGTCAATGTTTATGTTCAAATATTATTGTTCCATTCTAAATGAGGAGAATACATGCAATTGAATGGTGGGAGAGAGACATCTTTTTGTTTTGTCTTTGGTTATTATAACTTATATATATGATGTACTTCACTTAAATATAGGGTCCAATACATCCAAGCATTGTTTTTTCTTTTGGGGCCATGTAAAATTGTCAACCATGACTTTTGAAACAAACGACCCTAAACCTTCACTCAGGCCCAATAATACTAATTGGAGTAGCCCAAGATTGTCCTAACTAAAAAAGAAACCTAAGAGCTCACTAAAAAAACTAGAAAAAAAAACTTAATTGTAGTTTCACCTTTCTATTTTTTTAAAGGATTTAATTTTTATCCATAAAAAATTATAGAATTTTTTTAAACTGTAATCTAATTATATATTGTTATGTTATTATGTCAATTATAATTATATTTTTTTATCACTTAAAAGTTTATACAAATGAAATATTTTGATTGAATTATACCGTCAATATATCAAAATTAAACTTTTTTTAAATACACGAATGTATATTGTTCAATATTCATATAAAATTCAAAATTGTCGAAATCAATTTACTTTTTGGATTAAATGGGACCAAATTAGAGGGTGTTGAGTAGTGTATTTGGACGCTCAAAAATTACAAATAAACATCTTACTTTACACGTATTTTTTTTTGGTGCATAGCATTTTATTGGTAATGTATAATAAAGGGAAATACTTGGGGCACAACAAAAAAATCAGCCAACAAATTATGCACAACATATATAATATAAAATGCACAATGTATATTACATGCAATGCACAATATATTTCACCTATTGTGCACAACATATATTACATGTGTTATAAAGAAATATGATGCTACAACATGTGATATATGTTGTGCACATCATGTAATATATGACATGCACAATATGTAATATTCGTTGTGCAATTTATATTATACATGTTGTGCATAACTTGTTGGCCGTGTTGGCTGGTTTTTTGTTATGCCCCTAGCAATGCTCTATAATAAAATAACATTGCTAGAGGTACAATAAAAAACCAACCAAAACAGCCAACAAATAGAAATTTGAGCCACAATCATCCAGCCCATTAAAAATATACTAATGATTAAAATGTTATTTGGGCCATAAAATATTAAATGAGCTTTATTGACTGTTTTGACTGATTTTTTATTGTTACCCAAACATTTATAATAATAAAATGGTAGGGTAAAACTTTACTGAATCAAAATAATTTTCTTTTATTCTTTTTAGTGTTAACTTAACTACAGTACATGTTTGTTTTCGATAATTTTAAAATCAGAGTTAATTGAAATCAATATTACCATAGCCAAAGTTATCGTAACTCTAAAATTGACTCAGACATGTCTAATTTCTAACACAAAGTAACTCTATTTCCATATGCATTCAGCACATTAAATATTTGACAAATTTTTATTTTTTCACTACCCAGAGTCAGGAAAATAAAAAATAACCTAAATCCCGTAACATGAAAAAACACAAAAATTAAAAAAAAAAAATCATATTTCGGTGCATCTTTTGTCGTGTATAATAGATTTAAGAATCTCCCGAAAAATCAGTACTTTCCAACTTTCTCACATTTTCTTTGTCACTCCTTTCCAAGCCCACACTGGTCTCCACTTTCAAACCCTCTTTCTCAGTTTCACACCAACATGGGTGCTTCTGGCAACAATCTTCTCCAAGTTATCGCCAAGAACTTCGATGTTCTTGCATTGTATGTCTCTTTTTTTACCACTTATTACATAAATAATGCAGATTCAGACTTTCTTTTTTTGTGATTTTTACATTTTTTTAAAAAACAATCTGAGTTACCAAGTTACATTCTTTGTCTTACTTTTTTTCTTTTTGCAGGCCATTGGTCACTCTTGTTTACCCTTTGTAAGTGTGGTTTAATTTTTGGTGATTTCTTTTTTGTTCTACAGTGGAACAATGTGTATGTGTCTGAACCTTTGGTTTTTATTTTATTTTTTAATTTTTTATAGATATGCTTCAATCAAGGCCATAGAGACCAAGTCAATTGCTGATGACCAACAATGGCTCACATATTGGGTTCTCTACTCTTTGATAGCACTCTTTGAGCTCACATTTGCCAAAGTTCTTGAAGTGTAAGTTTTATTCTTTAGACCAATGCTTAAAAAAATAGTTATGAAGTTGATTTTCAAAATAATAATAATAATAATAAAAGTATGATAGTACACTCTACATGGTAGTAGAAGAAAAAGTTGATTTTGAGAGCAATTACACTCTCTGTCACAAGCATCCAACCAGTTGATAATGATGGGATTTGGAAATTTCATGCCATAGATTGTGCTAACTTGCTATCAAGTAATGCAAGTTTTTGCTTTAGTCCATCAGCTTTAAGGCACATTAGAAATTGCTTTGCCTTCACAATAAAATGTAATATAATCGGTTCATTACCTTTGTGATTCAGGGGAGGTTTTCTGTTTAAAACTATGATAATTACATAATCTAAGTATTTTATTCAACTGCTGAATGTTCTATATAGTCCTTTAAAGTTGTTGGTCAAACTCACTTGATAGTTGCCTTTTTGAATTTCATTCTTTGGTAAAGGTGGCAAATGAACATGGTTCCTCCTTAAAAAGGGTCTTCTTCTTCTTTCTTTCTTTAATTATGTTGGTGATTTCAGGCTTCCGATATGGCCTTATGCGAAGTTGATACTTAGTTGCTGGTTGGTTCTGCCACACTTTAATGGGGCTGCACATGTTTATAAGCACTACATTAGACCATTCTATATGAACCCACAACTGCCGCAGATGCCGCCGCTGATGCCACAAATGCAGCGAACTTCTCAAATGTGGTATGTTCCAAGAAAAAACATATTCAGCAAGCAAGATGACGTTTTAAATGCTGCTGAGAGATACATGGAAGAGAACGGAACAGAAGCATTTGAAAGACTCATAAGCAGGGTACACATTCTGCACACTTTTGCTTCTAATTAGTAGTTTCTTAAATGACGTCTCGCTATATATGGGAAAGTTGGACTTTGGGCCTTTTGCTTATGTTGTTGGTCAAAATTTTTCCACCCTTTTAGCATGGATAACTCAAGATGAACTATTAGATTTAGATAATAATTAAAAATAGGACTTTGAATGACAAAGTATGCATCACAATTCACAAGTTATAACTCCCAAGAGTAAAAGACTCAACATAGTTGATATATGGAGTTTTCATTGATAGTGGCAGAAAGGGGAGGTACCCTACCAGACAAGATGCCATTACCCTTAAGTAAGGATAGTTAAGGGTATTTTCAATGGCATCCCACCAGACTGAGTATTGAAAAGCCACCAGGAGAGTATTCATTGACCTTGCCCCATGCCTATCATTGTAGGACTTTAGCAGCTCAAAAGACTTGCCCTAATGTCATAGGGAGCAGCACTCTTTGAGGCTGGACCCAACCACTTGTACTGGCATTTTTTATTGGCAAGATATATCTCATTAATTGGTACATAATCTGTTTGATAATACCTTCTACCTCAGTCATATCGTGAATGAAAACTGCATTGGAATGAGGAAAAGAAACTTCATAGTTGGTCGATAGTAGTCAAAATTTCAGTTGTATATTACATGTTTGTTATTCTCATGTATTGAATTTACATTATGCTAGTTATCCATTTTTATGTATTTTTCACTTGAAAATATATGCAATCATTTATCATCCTTATTCAAATCATAGAAATATCTAAAACTTATGCATTGTTGATATGCAGGATCGAGAAGCTAGAGCAAGAAGACATGGGAATTACACGATATTTAATGATGATTATATATATTAGAACTTGTTCACTCAAACTTTCTCGTTTGTGACGTTGGTTGGCAGTTGTTAATACTTAGTATTTATTTAATGGTACGACGTAGAAACATTTGTACTGACTAGAATTTCCAGGACATAAATTTTTCAGCAGACATCTATGTACTCCTAGTTGAGTTCAGTAGATTCAATTACCCTAAGTCTACATGCAGATAGATCAAGGGATAGAAGAAGAAAAGAGATATTTGAATCAAAGGAACTTTAGTATGCTTTCTTATGTGTTCTCCTCTACATTGTTAATGTACGTGAGATATTGGAAGGAATCTAGTCAATCACTATATGGAAGATTCTGAAATGGAGTAGACTTTCAACAATTCTGACTCGCAGATTCATTTATTGCTCAAGCTTCCTCTTGCGCATACAATGGAAGGTAGAGGTGAGATACCGGAGCAAATTAAACCCAATGCTTGACTGAGTCAACACAAGCGAATTTAATTTCCTCCAATACTCAGCTCAGCTCTAGCATGCCACAAATCAAAGTTAGCAGTAAGACCTACTCTTGATCACCTTCATTTGCTTCATTAGGATATGCCTCATAGAGCTTAGGCTAGAATGGCACCATATAGCAAAAAGGGCATGCACAATTCATGAGATACTACCCTCTAAAATAGGAAGAGTTGGTCAATGGTCATGTGAGTTTGTTTCCATTGTCAATTCATGTTTTACTCTGGCCAGCTTAACAAATTTAACTGTCCTACTCCTACCTGTAGGGTCCTTAGGAATTATATTTTGACTAGCTTTTTAACAATGTAGGAAGGATAATCCCTCATGGTGGGTCATCCATCTTAATTGAGGGATTGAGCCATGCACTCATGAGTTTTAGAGAATCTTCTTTCAATGAGCCTTTTACTAGCTACTTACTATTAAAAAAAAAAACTAACTAAACATGCCATTGGCTAAAAATGATTTGATTAGTTTAACATTTTGCACCATGTCGTTTTAATGGGTGACATGCTTGTTCAAAGATGTTAATACCTGGTCTTGAAAATCAATCACACAAAAGTGACAATTATTTTTATGAGTTTTGCTAGGGGTATAAGATTGTACCAATTAAAAATAGGGAATTGGATCTAAATCACCCAGTCCATTAAAAAATACATATGATTAAGAATGTTATTTGGATCAAAAGTGTTAAAATGAGTTTCTTTGACTATTTTGTCTGAAAAAATATTGTTACCCAAAAACTTGTGTTATTTTATTAATCAAAAACAGAAATGAGAGTTAATTACAAACACACGAATTGTTTTTGAAATCAAGAGGACTTACAAGTTCGGAGCATTCACCACCTTCTAGCCAATGGAAATTAGAACAAGATATGATTGATGGGTGAACTGAGACGCACACTATTACTACTATTGAATCTGATTGATGGGTGAATTTATCACTTTATAACCCCTCTATCAAATTTGACAACTTAACTAGACAAAAAGTGCGTAATTCTTCTAATACACATCAAGGCTGCATTTTGTGATGTGCACGATAGAAATATAAAATAAAGATGTTTAATACTAAGGATAAGATAGAAATTTTTATTTTTGTGCTGATAAGATAGATAATTTGTGTCTCAAGAGAGAATTTTTAAATTTTATATTTTTATAACTCTATCTTTATCACGAGAAAGAGCCTAAGGATTCCCTTCAACCACTTCTATAATTCCTATGGGGTTGATTTATCTTCTGCCAACATCGTTCAAGTTCAAGTTCAATAAGGATGATTACTCTTTTGGCTTAGAGGGTGATTGCTACGTAACTTCATCTTTATTACAAAGAACAATTTTACTTGCACTTCAAAGTTCAAATACAAGTAACTGCTTCCAAGTGCATTCCTCCTTTCCTTTCCTCATTCTTCATATATTTTTCCTGTAATAAGGGCGTTTGGTTGAGGTCCATAAATATCTAATTGTTCTTTTATTCTTATTAGAATTTATTACAAATGGTAAACATGAGACCCAACATAATTAATAATTAGTTGAGGTCCATAAATATCTAATTTATAATTCAATTCTTGGCTATGTGCATAGAAAGTACCTCATGATCAAAAGTTTATCCCATGAGAAATTCTTAGATGTACCGAAAATAAGATATTCATTTACTATCCCTAATTTATATTTTAACATATCAATTATTTTATACTCATATTTGAAACTTAACCCCTCCCTTACTATAGTTAACCTATTTGATTATGTGTCATACAATAAATGATGTAGAACAAATATTTTTTTACTTTTAGTTATCTATCATTTCCTCATAAATCACTCACACCACCCAATTCCAATTGGTGGTTTATACTTTATAATTTTTTTCCTTTTCAAATCAAATACCTTAGCCTGCAAGCTGTTTTTACTCAAACAAACAATTTTTACTTGCAAGGTTATTACAGTGCAAATTAAAAAATAAAATAAAGAACTGATAAATAGAAAATGATCAGCAGTGGGGCAATTCAAGACAAAACCATGCAATAGAATGGATACATCAGAAATGATCAGCAGAGAGGGACAACTAATGAAAAGGAATCACTCTATGCAAAGTTTTGAGCATTAACATTTAATTGAACAAACATTTCATGAAATTACACTTGTTGGCAGCTAAGGTAAATCTGGAATAACTTTAACTTTCCTTTTATCAGCCAAAACTTTGAATGAAAATGTGATCTATACACTGTAAAAGAGAACACATGAATATGATAATGATACTACATTACCAAACTACCTCCGCTCGAGGGGAATGTAACTCCTCTCAACCGAGTTCTTCTCCTCCTTGAATGGTTGAGTGGATGGATCCGATAGGCTCGGTACCCGAGAAACACTACCCTTCCCTCTCTTAGCATTCGGTCCCACCACCTCTATCATGTATTTCCACCCATCAATTGGCCTCCTCCGGCTAAATATGTGAGTCTTAATAAAACTGGCAATCTGCATTTCAGTTTCACCAGGTTGTGAATCATAAAAGAGCAGATAAGAACTGAGGACGAAATGCCAAGATAACTGACATTATATGCAACAAGAAAGAAGGCAACATTTTGTTGAATTTCTAGGCGTACCTGAAACTTGCTATATGCAATTCGACGCTCAAACTCCTGGAGGAGTATATCTTCTTCTCTCTGGGACATCTCCCATATGTTTCCATCTTGAGCTTTTGATATCGTTTCCCACCCATCAGGCGTGTTTTTGAACTCAGAATTTGGAACTTTTGCGTTGTTCAGATCATTGTTGCCAGAGTCAAAAATGCTACAAGTGTTCCGAGCATTAAGTATAACGTGCATAAATAGTAAAGCATATGTGGTATTTGAGAAAATTGAAGATGCTGAAGGCTATAGTTATGATGCTGTTAGAGATAGATGTGTACAAAATCGCAGAACAAGAGACCACAGAAACTCAAGGTGCATATAACAAAAGATGGTCATGCATCTATATCATCAGCATGCTAACAAATATAGGAGAATAATAACATCAATTTTTTATTAAAAAAAAGTTAAAAGAATCATATGTTAATATGTAACTAGCATGGAACTATTCCAATTTTCATGGCATGGATCAATCATAAATCAAAATATAACCATATATAAACAAATATAGGAGAATAATAACATCAGTTTTTTATTTGGAAAAAGTTGAAGAATCATCATATGTTAATCTGTAACCATATATAGAGAAAGAAGCATGTGCACGAGGTGCGGGGGATCTGAACAAAAACACATGTTCTTCCCCCAATATAAGAACTTACTAAACAGTAGTACTTCTTTAAATAATGTCATTTACTACCTTCTCTTCTTAAGGCAATACAATATTGTTGGCACTACAATGAAAAGGTATATGTTAAAGATATAAAACCAATCATAAGTCTTCAACTAAAGCTTAACCTATTGGGAGGACTAATCATTAACACAGTCTATTTCATCTAGATAAAAAATTGAATTTCAGCACAAAGTCATATACAACAGTTGGCCTATATATCATCCTGTCCATATTCAAGACTAATGATTCTTGTAAAAGAGGGGCATTAAGAATATATTATAAACCAATCACGAGCCTTCACCAAAAGCTACTGGAAGAGTTGGACACTAACAGTACACAATGGAACTAACAAAATAGAGGATGATAGAGATCCACAATTAATAGAGCAGGGTTTAATTTTAGTTGGGGATTATGTGGGGATTGAGGCATGCAAGGCATGGTTAAAGGTTCTGTAACTAACTTTGCCTAGTTGGCAAATTAGTGAGAGGGAAGAGAGAGGGTTCATATTTCTGTTATGGGAATTATATACGTAAAGGGGTAGAACAGAGAGTGGTATCTGATAATTTGGGATTAGGCTTGGGCTTGGAAGAGTAGCTAGGTCTCTCTAATAGCTAGCAATCTTGTTCTTTCTGTTTCTGATTATCAAACAGAAGTGCACCATGCTCAGCTTCTTCACACATTACTGCACATTTCTATTTATTAGACTCTTGTAATAATCCATGTATTTTATACTTTTTCCATGAGAAAGTATATTTATATAATAAAAAGATACATATATCTGTTGTTGAGCCATGTTTTAGATTGATAACCACCCTAACGTTAGCATTTCGGAGCAACATATACGGGCACATACTCGCTTACAAACACATTCCACGGAAATTTCACATGCATTACTATGTTAATAAAACTTACACATTGAGACCTACTAACAATTTCAACGCTCTGTGACTCGAGATGGTACACCATGAACTAAACTTCACAATGGCCTCATAAAGCCAACAACGATCAATTATCTCATCAGCATTGTCCACATGCATTGCCATGACTTAAGTTCAATTCTTGAGTTTTCCCATTAGGGTATTATCTACAAGTATCTCATTGAATCAAAGGCATGTCATGATCCTAAACCGATAAAAGTATTAATTGAAACCTATACTTCACTAGACATGACCAAACTACATCCAAAATTCTCATCCATATGATGAAACTCCAAGCTAACTAAGCCACACAAGAAGTTCAATTCAGAACACCTACGACTAATTTAGGTTCCAAATTCCAATTAATAGACCATCATCACATAATGCATCAACATTGTAAAATCTTCATTTACGATTCAGAACAAAATAATGCAATTTCAAATTTCAACAACAAATACTTATATCACAAAAAGGTTCAGATTAAGAAGCATACTCAGAGCAGCTATCAAGCAATCTCTGAATGTCATCACCACCAACAGAGCCACCCAACTTGGCCTCCTCAAGCTTCTCAATCTCCTTCACCCACAACCCAGCGTGCAACCTCTGCTTCTTCAACCGGTAATCCTTCTTCATACTCTCCACACTATAAAGCGCACCGTTTTGCAGCTTCTCTTTCTCCTTCTCCTTTTCCTTCGATCCCTTCCTACGAGCTTCCCAATTCTCGTTCATCTCCTCAACGAACGCCTTCGTCTCGGCGTCACCCTCCGCCGCCACGATTCCACCGCCGATACCGGAAGCCTCCGGCGGTGACGACGAAGGGAAGTTGACGTCGGTCTCCCACGGCGCTCTGGACTTCGGCGTCAGATCCTCCGGTAGCCACGCCGACTCCCACGCCTCATTCCACTCCTCCTCGCCGTTGCCGGGACCGCGCCCCGACGACGACGACCAGAGCCTCGCCGCCGGAATCTCGCCGGAGAAACTGGAATGAGGTTTCGCGGCGACCATGAACGAGGTCGCGACTCTTCGAAACACTTGCATTTTTTTCTTTTTTTGAATTTTTTGTTGGAATTTCAGCGTGAAGTGCTATTCAGAGATTGAAGTAGAGAACAGTGAGAAATGTGGTGTATCGAGAAAGAGGGTGGAGGGCCTTGGGCTTCATATTCTGAATTATGGGCCTCATATAGGCCCGTAAAAACCAGCGATGTAGCCCAAACCAAGTGGAATATTGGGCCTTCGGCTTCATATTATGTCTTATGGGCCTTTCAGTTGTTTGAACAAAATGTTTTGTTAAATTGCTCGCAGAATAATCATTTGTTTATATTTTTCTACCAAAAAAAAAGGTTATTTATTTTAAATTATTAAATTGGATAAAATTCATTTCTATATGTGTTATCAATAAGAAATATATTTATTGAACATAATTTGAAATATGAAAGCAGTAATATGATATTATTGAATAAAAATGTTGAGCATTTATCTGCAAGGACAAGATATAAATACATATACAAGTATATAAATTTAGAGTGTTTAATTAAAAATATATATAAATACACAAAATATTATGTATTTTGTGGATATTCTAAAAGTAAAGACATAAATATATAAAAATGAATATATTATTTGTACTTTTTATATTTTTATTTATGTGTTGTGCGATCTTAGCTTGTATTTGCATACTAATGACATTCTAAAAAGTTAAAAACAAAAATATTAGAATAAGGGCCGTTTGGATTACAGTGCTTCTGAATTTTTTCAACTTCTGACTTATCAGAAGTTACTTTATCATGTTTGGTTATATAACTTATGACTTCTACAGAAGTTATTTCAGTTCTTTTTGAGAAGTCGGAATATTTGACTTCTCTAGAAGCACTTTTCAAAATAATTGAAATAAAATTTTTTATTATTTTACATTCACATACAAAATAACTTATTCATAAGTTACTTCTCAAAAATTACTTTTATATAAGGACTTAAATAAGTTGTTTACCCAAACTGGCCCTAAGACGGACAAAGGTGAAGTACCCGTAAAGGAACATAAAAGATTTTGTTACTCACAAATTCAACCACGAAAGATGTTTTTGATAAAATAATTCATGAAAGATTGTTTAAGTGTGACAAAATGCACAAGTCATGTGACAAAGTATCCTTTGACTCGATCTCACAACTTGTGCAATTTGTCACTCTTTAACAATCTTCTATGGGTTATATATTTTATCAAAAACATCTTTGATAGTTGGATTTGTCAATCTTTCATGTTCCTTTTTGGTACTTCACTCTAGGTAAAAAGGAGTAGCAGTTAATGACATTAATTTTTATGCATTTACAATGTAAAATTATTTTATATTATCATTCAATAGAATTTTAAAATGACATCAAGTTATAGGTGATAGTTATTATAGTAGATAGTTTTTAGTAATTAATGAGTGTATTTTGAATGATTAAATATGGAAATGAAATGAATTGAATTGAATTTTAAACTATTTCCATCAAAATCCTCTCAAAACCTATGAGATTTAAAATACACAATTATCAATTCTATGGAATTGCAATTCAATTCATTTTCTTATTCTTTGCATTTCAAACAATATAGTTGACTTAAAAATCAATTTATTTCTAAATTTTAATGATTCAAAACACACTCAATGAGTTATCATTTTATTAAATTTATATTAATTTGACAATGTAAAGTCAGTGAATAAAAATTAAATCCACCTTATAATTGCACCATAATAAGCATTTTCAATTTTCAAGGCATCCTCTAGAATGTGAAGAAGAAAAGTAAGAGAAGAATATTATAATGTGGGTTGGAAGTTTCAAAGGGGGATTATGGATATGGGTCAAGGATTATTTTTGGGTGTCCTAGTCAAGAATTACATGGCGGGCACGGCAAGGGCCTTTGATTTTGATATGGACTCTTCCTTTTCAGCTGAATGCAATAGAATTTATTTATGGATAATAATACTATGTCAAGAAACAAATCAAGCACATCTAGACTCGAGTCTAGACTCTGGAATTGGACCTAATCAATACTATATACTCTCTCTCTCTTTTGAATTATCTATTTTTTAAATTATAATTTTTATATTTAATTATCCATTTTGATTTTTGAATTTTAGACAATGTTTGTTAATTTTTTATTTATACCTTTTTATTATTGGAAGAGATAATATGCATGACAAAATAGTTAAGAATAGAAATAGTTAGGTAAAATTAGTGTAGTATCTCATTGACTCCCCAACAATCATCTTCACGTACCTAAAACTTCATTCTTATGCACATGCAAGAATATTGTTAGCAAGTTATTTGTTGAAACTCATGGTATTTAGTCCAAGACCAAAGAGAATTTAGAGAAAAGAGACTGTGAAATGATTGAATTATAAATTGTGTTTAGAGATATAATGAGTATAGTCTTATATACGCACACAAAGATAATTACATACCTACTAACTAACACTTAATCCAAAATTAAATAAATTCTAGCTACAATAATATCCTCCAACATTCTTATTATTAGAGTTTAAGTTTATTTTATACCACATGTAAGACTTTTTTTAGATAAATTTTAATATTTTTGCAGTATAAAAAAATTTACATTATTAATCAATCAAATGTATATTTATAAAACTTTTTAACTAGTGGATGATAATTAAGTCAAACTCTTTGTTTGATGTTACAATCATGATTGATTGACTTATACTGTTAGTTTAAATTAAACGCGTATTTTATTATGTATCATCTTATTAAATTCTCCTACTTGCGTGACTTTTAAAATTATGAATGTGAGATCCAATCATTTTTGTTAACATACACAAGTATCCATATATAATTGGATGATAATAATATGAACAAAAATTATTACAAAAATTAAACTATATTAATTAACTAATTAAGAATAATAATCAGGTAAAATAATTCTCTAATTATTACCTTCATTTTCTAATAAATATATATTTAAGATTTTTTATATTGATTAAGAAAATGATTGGATTATTTCAAAGGAAATGACTATTCAACTGGCGCTCCTGGCCACTTGCATTGAATTTTAGTTAAAATTAATTAAATTAATTATATCATTGAACCTTATTGGAAAGATGTTATATCTATTGAGTTAGCTG
Organism: Aeschynomene evenia; assembly: GCA_013621005.1. NCBI lineage: Eukaryota > Viridiplantae > Streptophyta > Magnoliopsida > Fabales > Fabaceae > Aeschynomene > Aeschynomene evenia. Next base: position 10,706,894 of record CM024267.1, on the reverse strand, counting down.
CTTTGGAACATAACAAAACATGGACTCTCAATCATCTACCTAAAGGGAAGAAAGCCATAGGGTACAAATGGGTCTTCAAAGTCTAATTTAAGCGAGATGGATATGTTGAAAGGCACAAGGTGCGACTGGTTGCTAAAGGTTTCACACAAAGACCAGGTTTCAATTATTTCACCCTTAGTCCAGAAGTAAAAATGACAACTATTAGAATTCTTCTTTCAGTAGTAGTTGCAAAAAACTGGCACATACACCAGCTGGATGTTAAAATAACATTTTTACATGGGGACCTATTTGAAGAAGTCTACATGAAGTTACCCGATGGATTAATTGCACTTGAACAAGGGATGGTTTGAAAATTGGAAAAATCCCTTTATTGCTTAAAACAGACAAGTCGTCAATGGCACACAAAACTCAACTCCAAACTCACATACCTAAGATACCATCAATCCAAAAATAACTACTCACTCTTCATAAAGGCATCTGACTCAAACTTCACTGCAATATTAGTATACGTAGATGACCTCATATTGGCTGGGAATGATTTACAAGAGATCAATCACATAAAGTCTGCACTTGATGAAGCCTTTAAAATAAAAGACATTGGTGACTTAAAATTCTTCATCGGCTTTAAGGTTGCAAGAAACAAACATGGAATTTCTGTAAATCAGCGAAAATATGTACTTGATCTCCTCCAAGAGGTTGATATGACCAATGCCAAACCTGCCACTTCCCTCATGGATTACTTAGCAAAACTTTCTAAGGATTGTGCCCATGCCTTTCATGACACCACCACATACGCAGGTTAGTTGATAGACTCCTTTATCATACTAACAATTGTCCTGACATCTCTTTCGCAGTTGGAAAACTCATCCACTGTCTTGATTGTCCCACCACAGCCCATTATCATGCAGCTCTTCGAATTCTTAAATACCTTAAACAATCCCCAGCCACTGGCTTATTCTTCTCAGCAAATTTTGATTTGTCTCCTACTACATTTACTGACTCCGATTGGGCTTCGTGTACAAACATGTAACACCGCCCCGCTACTTAGGGGTGTCCGTGCGAAGGGCACTATCCCAACGAACACACTAAACGTATGCATAAACTCTTAAATAAACTGAATTAACTGAAGATAACTGTTAAACTGAATACTGTAATTATCTGATATAACTGGTATAACTGGAATAACTGTTTAACTACTGAGAATACTGAAAATATCTGAACGTAACTGGAAAGGTAACCTGCCTCTAAAGTCTGGAGCAACTATTACAACTGAAAATGAAATGTCTTATAAACTAATAACTGGAATATACAATAAACAATAAACCTAAGACTCCACGATCGAAGCGGAGCTCACCCAAGATAACAGCTGAACGACCTCTAGTGGATCAACGGCTCCTCGTCGGCAGCGGGATCGTACTCTGAAATATGGTTGATGAGGGGTGAGTCATCGACTCAGTGATGGGGAATATGCATGCAATGCAATATTCATAACACATATATCATGAACTAGCATGTTATCAATCATACAATCAATATCATGTCTAGCTGTCACACTAAAGACTGCATACCAAGCCCCTTTACTGTATACTCTATCTGTAATCTATCTCCCAGCGCTCAGCATGGGCATAATCAAATCTGACTCAGCGTGTGGCATGAGTTTACTCATAACTGAACCTCGTGGGGTACATCTGTATCTGTAACCAAGTCGTCCGATAACCGGGATCGGAACGTACTTGGCGGGCTCGGGCGACTCACCGCTAATTAGTAAAACATACTAAGATACCGGGACTGACCACCAGCCATAGCGTCTGACGTATACTAATCAGGGGCGGCGTAACTACTCTAGACAGTCAGCACATAACTCACTCAAGCAATCATACATGTCATGAATTCTATTTATGGTCTTATTTATCTGTTTTATATCACATGTTATATCATAAAGCAGTAAACAGCCAACCAATCAGCAATTCACGTACACAGCATAAAAACATAAGTCTCTACTATTCTACTCTAACCACCTAACATGTTACTAATCCTACTACTACTCTACATACAAACACATGCATAATAACTTTATTATTATCTTTCCTAAATATTTAATTATCAAACATAAATATATATGCCATAAATGCTAAACTACATGCAAAACCTCCACTCACCTGGATACTCCTGACACTAAGAAGCACCGTCATCTCCGGCTCCAGCCAGCGGCACTGCGTTCGCACCTGAGGTGCAAAAAGGACCCATTAGGACCCCTGAAGAAGAGAAAACAAAACTTGAACTGCTGCTGCGGATCACGCCGTCGCTAGCGAGGTATTGCCTCTCGCTAGCGAAGGGTCAGTCGCTGGCGAGCTCCTCCTGCTCGCTGGCGACCATCACACAGAAAAAGGGCAAAAACGACTTTTTACTCACCGTCGGGAATTTGCTCAAGCAGAGTATCCCCAAGACGTCGAAACCGACAAAGTTCCTTTACTGAAAAAGAACGCCCAAAAGCACTGCTCTTGAGAAAGGCGGAAGAATGAGGTGTGAAGAAAAGGACTCCACTACTACTCATATATATAGGTGAGCGGGGACAGACTGACATCATGCTGCGTCCGATGTGGGACTTCGGACGGTCGCTAGCGACTAGGATACGCTCGCTAGCGACAAGCTCCTCGCTAGCGGGCACTGGTTGCTCGCTAGCTAGCGTCTTCTGACAGCAACGCTGTGACGTTCGGTCTGTACGATGTGGGACTTGGTCCCATCGCTAGCGACTCATAGGTGGTCGCTGGCGACCAACTGCTCGCTAGCGAGTCCCCTGACGTGTTTCTGACGCGTCCTAAAGAGAGTCATTCCTAAGGGATACTGTGATACGGGGTATCACAAGACACAAGACGTTCAGTCTCAAGTTACTGCTTTTATCTTGGTTCCTTTCTTGTATCATGGAAAAGCAAAAAACGTGTTATGGTCTCTAGCTCCTCATCTGAAGCAGAATACAAAGCCCTTGGCTGTTCGTGAAGCTCAATGGATTACATATATCATGAACGATCTTGGCTTTCCCATTCATAAACCAATACCCTTATATTGCGACAACCAATCCGCCTTATACATTGTAGCAAATCTGGTCTTTCACGAAAGAACCAAACACATCGAAGTTGACTGTTGACTGCCATATAGTACGAGAAAAGACTCAATCAGGACTAGTCAAGCTACTCCCCATAGCTAGTCAAGAACAACCCGCTGATATCTTCACCAAAGCTCTGTCCCCAGCTCCATTCACAGTATGTTATTCCAAGCTTGGTTTGTTCAATCTTCACACTCCAAGCTTGAGGGAGGTGTTACTTAACACTGTATAGCTCATTATACCAATAAACTAATAGCTTAGATAGATTAGTAGATAGCTTATAATTGAATTAGTTATTATATATATGAGTTAGTTTTCTATTAGTTAGATTAGTTAACTTAGTTATTGCATGTATATATAGCTCATCTGTAAACTGAGCTTATTATATTCATCACTATTCATTTCAGGAAATTAATCTTCTCTCCAATTCTGTTCTCTCTCGCCACCTTTATTTCTCGTTTTTTGCACTCTTTTCTCATAAGCGAATCACCACAATTTTCACAAATTGGCTAATGGATTGATTGTGTGGCATTATTGAAGATGAATTCTTGGCTGATTTACTATGGATTCTTGTTCGGCATTAAACAATAATTGCTTCAGGTTTGGACTTCATGATCCAAGTCTTGAGTGTGGATACCATGGAATTTTACATGTTTGTGTTTAAAAACTTGCTGATATTGTGCTTATGTGTTCAAGATTGAAGAAACATTGATTCATCATATTCATATATTCTCATTGATTCAAGCCTAGATTGGCTTTATATTTGCTACTGGCATATAAAAAAATGTTAGATGCATGTCATATGGACGTAATATTTTTTCTGCAACGAGTGTTGTGGAGACGTCGTAGCTGAATGTCAAAGGTTACAATTGGAACTAGGAACCACTGTCGTTGCTCGATCCCGAGATGAGACATTGTTATACATGGAGCCATAGAGCCCATTTTTCCGAGCGTTATCTCGACCGATGATCATACCAACGACACGACTCCTAAGTCATCATCTTCTCCGAGGAGCGGCATTTGATAGAAAATCATCTCGGCAAACCGACTCACTTCATTCTCATGATGATTTATATATCATATTATATTCCATTTGGATTGTAATTCTTTTTTCAGTCTATTATCTTTTTCTATTCATTGTATTTTTCTTATTTCGATTGTAATTCTCTCGATTGTATCTCACTATCATCCCAAGCCGGACATGCTAGAGTTCGCACGCTCCGGCTTGCGGGGGGTGTTGGAGGATATTATGGTAATTGGAATTTAGTTGATTGTGTTTAGATATTGTCTGTAGGTAGTTATATTGATGTGCCTGTATAAGGCTATAACTCTTTGTATTTTGGATCACTTTTTTATTTTAATCAATTTTAATTCTCATTCCAATCTCTTTTTCTTCTTGATCTTTGAGGTCTAATACTATGAAATTTCACACATATCAAATCCATTTTAACTATAGCAGCAAATTAAAACACAAAATTAAAAATCCTTTTTGAAATCAGAACATGAAGTGAAAAATAATAATTTAAAAGTTAATTGACATAAATTATCGTGAATATATACTTAATTAAATATACATTTATTCATTCTTTTACTATATTCATCCCCACCATATGTAGGATAAAGAAAATTATATGTATATCATAAATGAAACATTATTTTTAAATATTTTTAGGTACATTAGGTTGTATATCCACAAAACATAAATCTTTTTTATTTTTCACAAGTATCTCCGATCCTTATTCAAAAAAATTCTAATTATAATATGTGAGATCTCATCAAGGTATAGCCTTTTTTATGGATTTTATTAACAAATGTTCTAAGATCGTCACTTGTTAATAATACAAAAAATAATAATTTAAAAAGTTATAGTAGGTCTATTACATAAAGAAGATAAAAAAATATATTTTAAAGATAAATATTTCTTCTTTTATTACTTTAATAACTAATAAGTGTCCTTATTAAAGCACTTTTTAACAAAACTATTTTTTCAATAATCTAGATCAAAAAAATTACTCTCTCCATCCAGAATTAATTGTCATTTTAATAAAAAATTACATACTTATTAAGAATAATATATCATTAAAACATATTAACTTATATATAAAAATAAGTATACAATAACAAAATAAACATATAAAATTAACCAATGGAATTTATTAAAATGATAACTCCGAAAATACTAACATCTTATTGTCACGAACACCAACTATAAGTAGTTAATTTCATAAAATTCTATTAATTGTCAATCAATTAGTATATAAAGTTTTTTAGGTACAACAACTAAATACATAAAAAAAATGAAATTAATAATATAGGAGTATAACATGTGTTCAACGGAAAAATTAGGCAGAGCATGTGAGAGGCGTTGCAGAAAGCAACATGGCAGACAAAAACTAGGCAATAGCAGTGCCTTCGTCGGCAGGTGAATGTGGATGTCATGTGTCATCGGATTTGTCACGTTTATTTCAACTGTGGGAGCTAGCTATATACAAAGAAAATAAATAAATTAAAAATGTAGGATATTCATCAAAATTTTATATGCATATAATAAAATGATGAGAAATATTTATTGAATAATAATAATATATCTAATTAGTATCATATATTCATCTTATAGATAAAGAAGTGACACACATTACATATATATTTTAGTAATGATACATAAATATAGTGACGGATCCAGAAAATTATAACAGAGGGGGACGAAAATATTACATCGCTAATATATATAAACATAAGATGTTGTTTTTTAAATTTTTTTAATATGAGGAAAAATTTAATAATACAATGAAGACAAAATATATACATTATATTTATATATACCAATATATTTAAACTAAAAATTAAAAAATTTAATGGGGCATAAGCCTCCATATTATATATGAATTCATCCCTGATAAGTATGATGTATTTTTTTTTTTATATTATTTTCTGTTTTTACTTAATAACTAATTTCATATATTTATCACACATATTATATATAGTATATATTATATGTATAACATATTGTTAGATGATATTTATATTGTATATATAATACGCATTACCGTATAATAAATATTGAAATAACTTGATATAATTAATAATTTTTAAACAAATAGATAGGTTCTCTATCATTATATTTAATTTAATCATCATCATAAAAGTGTTTTAAGACCTGATCGATCTGATAAGATAAACCACAAAGTCTTTATTTTAATTATATATATATATATATACACACTAAATTTAAAGCTTGATTTATATCATGGCTTATATTAAATTTGGTAGTGCTACTTTATTAAGGAGTGTTCTTTTTCTTTAAAAGAATAAGTAATTTTTTATGTTTAATAAATTAAAAAGTTAAAATACTCTTGTTCTCAACTTTTGAGAGTTATGAAGTTCTTTTATAGCCAATTCGTGTTTCATGAAATTAAAAAATGATATAATTGTTTTTAAATTTTACAAAAAACAAACAACTTTAATAAAATATTATAAAAAAACTTAAATGTTTTTTAATATTAATATTCATGATGACCATTTTAGATAGGGCAGTTTTATAACACATTTATTAAATTATATTTCTATGATTTTTATTTATTGAGACCAACTTTTGTAATATTTTATCAAATAATGCTTCTATATATGATATTTTGAATCAATTCTCTAGGAGCTACTTTTTTCAAAACCACACTAATGCTAAACAAATACGTCGTAGTTTGGTCATTTTTTTAATAAACTTGTCAAATTCCAAAATATTTATTTAATTTAATATATTAAAATATGTAATTAAAAATTAAATTTTTAAATGATGTAATTTTGACTTAAATATTATTTAAATTATTAAAGTGATAATATATTCAAACTCTTGGATCGAGTGCAAAGATTATTCGCCCTTAACCAATTAATATATGTCGAGGGTTCGATCTTTATTTTGGATATAAAAAAACTTTTAAATTTCGATCAAATGTCTCACCTTTTTACTTGCCTACAAGTTAGCGTGAGATTAATCATTGTGATCAAAAGTAGATATCTCAGTCGCAAACCGAAGAAAATAATAAAATATTCAAATTTGATTTTTTCTATGTTCTATTTTGATCTAAGTTATTAAAAATGTTTGATTTTAGGTTATGATGCATTAGTTTTATTGTTAAGTGATAATATTTAAAATAAACATTTCTTAAAATATTTATAAAAATCAAAAATAAAATTCCCAATATTATAAGTATAAAGAATATATTATTTAGGTCAATGAGGCTTGGCATACCTGGTTCAGTCTTCCGCCCACACTAGGCGTGGCTTGGGTTTGAATCTTAGGGAGCCCTCTTTGGTGGGCGATCTGTAAATTCCACCATAAGTCCTCGTTGAGGTTGGTGGTATGCCCTGGCCCTGCATAGGGGTGTGCCTCCCCTAATCTAAACTTTGTATATAAAAAAAAAAAAGTATTTAGTGATTGGACTCATAACTTAATTAACGATATACTCTTGCATTTTTCAATAAGTCATGAGAGATTGTTAATTTATGGCTTAAATATCATTTTAGTTCACTATTACATAAATTCTGATTTTGTTCCATTATCTTTAGATTTATCACATTTACTCCACAAACTTTCAAACTGTGAGCACTTTTGGTCCACTATATTAGTCAACTGGTAAGTCATCAACGGACATATCAGCAAAAGTCAATAGTCATGTCAGCAAAGTCAACAATACGTCATCAAAGTCACCATGTCAGCTAAGTCAATGTCCACGTCAACAAAGTAAATGCCCACATCAACAAAGTCAACGACCATGTCAGCAAAGTCAATTGTCATGTCAGCATCGTTAAGTCCACGTCAGCACAGTGGACAAAAATTGACAATTTTTTATAGCTAGTGGACTAAATGTGACAAATCTAAAAATAGTGGACTAAAATCAAAATTTGTATAAAGTTAGTAGACCAAAAGGATATTTAAGCCTTAATTTAACTATCATCCTCATTCATAATTTCATATCCCTTAATAGATCTTCGCTTAAAAAAAATGTATATTCTTAAAAAAAAACTTATAAGAGCAAAATTTTGAAATAACAATGAGCAAACCAACATTAAAAAAGAATGACTCAAACTAACTTGGGTGGGTTAAATGATAAGCTTATTTGGCTGCTTAAATAAGGGTTGGGGGCACGAATTTACCTTGTGTATGCAGCAACTCGTTGGTCATCGGTTAAACCCTTAAATGGAGCTCCACACTACGACAAATTAGTCATTGACCTATCGAATTGTGGGATATTGCTGGTCCAGTAAAAAAAAAAAAAAAGAGAATGACTCAAAATAAAGAAAAATTACATAGAAAGTATAATTAGTTTTGTATGGTCGTTTAAGGATAAAATTATAGAATAGTGTTACACGTATATCATATAAGTAGGATGGGAGCCAATAAAGAATCAACTAATTATAAGTCTATTTAGTGTAATAAAATATATAAATTATTGATAATTTTTAATTCTTAAGTATTTCTAAATCATTTCTGTAATCTATAATTTAATGAATTGGCTAGCTCCCATTGGTTTCATTTAGTTGTACATAGAAACTTTTTTAAAACTAAATTACATCATTTTTTTGCCTAAGACAATGCACATAAGAGTGTTATATATGTATATATAGTTTACAACACTTTTTTATATTTTTAGTTACACATTTTGAATGTTACTATAACATTTTAATCTCATCTTATAAAGATAAAAGGTTGCTAAAAATAAATATGAAACCAATAATATTATTTTTTATTAGTTAATTTAATTTTTCAATTTTAATCAAAATAATGTAATAAACTTGATATAACTATGATGACTAATAAATAATAACTATTATTCTATATATTAATTCTATATTATTACTATTTGACAAAAATAGAAGAATGGTGTCGATTACCGAAAAAAATATGAGAAATTCTTGGGTGGTCACATAGACTGTCATATAGAATAATGGTCCAACCACCCAAGTAATATCATGTGTTTAAATATCTAGCTAATACAACATTTACAAATTTAACTATACTAGTTATATTAATTTTTGGAAATTTAATTAGTTAGGTAAAACAAAAAAAAATAGTGGAATCTACCACTTAAATAAGATATATAATTATTCATGTCTAAAAAATCATAATAACATTGTATATTTTCCCAACACATGCGAGAAATTTTTTTAGACTTAGATTTATACTTTAATTATTATTTGGTTTAAATATTTTAATAAGTTCCATTCATTCAAAAGAAAGGGACATGAAAATAACACACCAGAAAATGAGAAAGACATTATCAAATTTATTTTAAAAGAAAAAAAATATGAAAATCATATTACCTAAACATATTTTATTCACAACAAAATTTTCTATATTGAAAATATTATAAAATATTTAAAACAAGCAGTAATTAAAGGCTAAATCTAATTAAATATAAAGAGAAAATATTGGACATGTTGAGAAAATGTTTAATGTTATTATGATTTTTTTATACATGATTAATTATATATCTTGTTTTAAGTGATGAACCCCACTATTTTTATCATTTTATGTGATTACTTAAATTTCTAAAAGATTTGACTTATATAACTATGGTTGTAACATCCGCAATTTTAGGACTCTTAGTTGATTTATTTTATTGTAATAACATTAAGTTGATTTACAAAATAAGTTGTGTTTTGTGCTAATAAACTCTACATGTTAAAAATTGATAAATAAGTGTACTAATAATAATAATAATAACTAGTATCCATATAAGAGAACATAAAATCATAATAAAATAATTGTTCATCATTATATCTTATAAATATATAGGTGCCGTATGATTAGTTTTTAGTGTTTAGAAAAATAATAATATTAATAGATAGTTATGTCTAATTGTAAATTATATCCAATTAGTGATAATGCATATTATTAGGGGTTATAGCTATTTATATATAGTATCAATAATATATAATTTAGGAGGATTTGTAGCTGCTGTAGTTTAGGAAGTAACGTCCTTGATTTGGGATGTAATTTAGGAATGCTGTAGATGTAATTTAGGAATGCTGTAACATCCTCAAATTTTAGGACTTTTATTAATTTGTGATAATAAGATTAAATTGATTTATAAAATAATATTAATTAATATAGGTGTCATATATATATAAACGTGTATAGGAGATTAATATATACATATATATAGAAATCGTATTTCATATATATGTATGTACGATAGCTAGCCAATTAATGTATATGCATTTATAGAAAACATAATTAGAAAACATATAATATAAATTAATATAGATTTCCATATATATATATATATACATATAAACAGGTATAGATAATTAATATATATATATATATATATATAGAGAAATCGTAATATATGGCGTAATATATATTCATAGGAAACTAATAAGATAGATTTCATATATATATATATATATATATATATATATATATATATATATATATATATATATGTGTGTATGTACGCGTTAGGCAATTAATATAAATACATATATGGAAATCGTAATTACGAAAGAAATATTGTTAATTAATATATATATATATATATATATATATATATATATATATATATATATATATATATACACGTTAGTTATATATAGGTTAGATATATATAGGTAATTGATATATGTAGGATTATAATAGATATTAATCAACCCTATTACTTCCCCAATTAAATCAAAAACCCTAATTTTTTTAGAGAAAATCCACCCACCACTTCACTATTTAAAATACTCATAGGAGGAGTCAGTAGGGGAGTTTTTCTAAACACTAAAAAGAGAGGCAAGAGACATTTTGTCTAGGAGCTTTTGTCTACATCTTGAAGCTTTTGAGGTAGGGATTGTTGTGCCTTATTGCTATTCATGTATGATCTTATGTTAATGTATATTCTTAAATTTTATTATGTTATTATATCATGTTTATTGTATTTCTTCAAGAACAAATGATGAGTTATGTTAAAGAATGAAGTATTGTTTTGAGTTAATACATTTATATGTAAGCCATTAAGTTAAAACGTAAAAATATATATGCACACACACGTAAGAAACAATAAAGAAATTGTAATATATATATATATATATACATATATATGTGCGTATGGCGTGAACCTTCGCAGCGTGAGCGACTATTTTATATATATATATATATATATATAATAATAATAATAATAAAATAAAAATAAGAAAACAGTTTACTAGTATATGTATATTACTCTTACATATTATTATTACATAAATTTATACCTATTAATATGTATATTAGTTAATAGTAGGTAGATAACATGTAGAAATAATAATAATAATATGAAAATGGTAGTAATATTAATAGGGAAGATAATAATAAAATGTTAACCCTAATAATAATAATTATTATGAGTGGGTAGGTATTGTTAATAATAAATAAGTATTATTAGAAATAGTTAATAAGTATTATTAACAATGGATATGTGTTATTAGCGTGTATAATGGTTAGTACTGAATGAGTAACAAGAAACTATATAATTAATAATAAAATTAAAGTAATAAGACGGTAATAAAGCTAAGTTGTTAACTTTATAACTTTAGGAATATGATAATAGTAATTAGTAACTATGATAATAAGATATTATGTTGACTTTATAACATTAAGAACAATACAATAGAATATTAAATAAGATATATATATATATAAGTATATGAGATAATATCTGATACATGATAATAATAATAATAACGATAATATAGAAGACAAGATTAGTGATTAATAAAATATAAGGATTTACAAGATACTTGAGGGTAGAGTAAAAAGTACAAGTAAAACTAGAATAAAGTACAATGTAAGAAATAATAATAAAATAAACGAGATCAAATGACATGAAATGTATCGAAGTACTAAGAATAATATTTAGAAGTAATTATATATCATGTTTATTTGATAAGGTGTTGTATGTATTTATTCTCCATGATGTCAGAGCAAGTAAGTGTATGTGCTATGTTTATTTCATGATGTTAAAGAGTATATTTTACATGTTTGATGATGATTGCATTTCAAGTTTATGCATAATTAAAGTAAAGATAATTAAAGATTATAAGAAAAGTAAAGAGATGATCCTCCGGTAAGGGGAGGTGATTCGCCAAGATGATGACGATCCTTCGGTAAGGGAAGGTGACTCTCAAAAGTACCCCATAATTAAAGATTATAAGAAAAGTAAAGAGATGATCCTCCGGTAAGGGGAGGTGATTCGCCAAGATGATGACGATCCTTCGGTAAGGGAAGATGACTCTCAAAAGTACCTCATGATTAAAGATTATAAGAAAAGTAAAGAGATGATCCTCCGGTAAGGGGAGGTGATTCTAGCCAAGATGATGTCGATCCTTCGGTAAGGGAAGGTGACTCTCAAAAGTACCCATCTCCCGAAAGGAAACCCAAGGTGGCGACGACCACGGTATGAGCTCATTACCAAAGAAAGAAGTTGAGGGAGGTCCATATGGACTAAGTTAAAGTTAAAGTTAAAGTTAAAGTTAAAGTAAAGTAAAACAAAGTTAAAGTTAAAGTTAAAGCTAAAGTAAAGTTAAAGACAAGAAAGAACTAAGAAGTCATGAAAATGTTTATGTGACTAATTGTCTTATGAATGAGTTATTATGTGAATTTTTATTATGAATATGTTCAATGCATAGCATGTTTATTATGTTATTAAGAAGCATGATTAAAAGCCATCCACTTCGACTAAAGGAATTTTTAACTTAAAATTGAACAAGTCTTTATGTATGATCACATTTTTCATAATAAACTCGAAGTGGCGGAGATGGATACGATGACACTTATGTGTGCATACCCTACTGAGAAATTATAGTTTCTCACCCCTATTTCTGTACCATCTCTAGATGGAGAGCTCTGGTAGGATGCCGAAGGACCTGAGGGTCCCTCCGTTCGTAAGGAGCTTAGAAGATCAACCGCTGGAGGAAGTCGTCATACCAACGTCCAAGACACCTGTAGCCGAGGCGACGACGCTTAGAGCTTCCGTTGTTTTATACGTTTTCCCCTTATTTATGTGTTTTACCCTTAGTTAAAGTCGGACCATTGTTAGCCGGCGATATTTATATTAGTAATATATTATATTCAATAATTGTTATGATTCATGTATTTGGGAATATTTTTTATGTATGTTTAAAGTTAGAATTGCATTGCATGTATATATTACATAGATATATTATGTATGATTATACCTAGCGTGTATATATTGACGATTGCCCCTATTTTCACGATATTATATTTTCGAAAATAAATTCCCACGTATTTTTCGTGTATATTATTTTAAAATAAAGGAACAAGCTATGAAAATCAGGACGTGACACTTGATGATTGGCCTAAGATGACTTAAGCATTAAGGGCTAATTTCTAGGGTGTTACAATGGTTAGATATTTAAGTTTTAATGATGAGATATTTGTACATATAACATCACTTGGGTGGGTGGCTGGACCATAATCCTATGTAATGATCCATCACCACATAAAAATTTATAAAAAAAATAGAGGAAGGGTATTAATTTAGTGAAATTAAATAAAAAATATTACAAATTCAAATGAAAATAGAGCAGTACAGTGAGAATAGTCACTTTCCCAAAATTAAAGGACAGATTATATTTTAAAAAAATCAAAATTCAACTAATTTTCAAGGACAAAAATACATTTAAACCAATTATAATTAGTTTCTATCAATAATTATAATCATATTGTTTGGTCTTTAACATATAATTGAAAATACAACTTATTGTATAGATTAACTAATAATCTGAAAAATTTTTAGATACACCGAGAGTAAAAAGTTTATTTATTCTACATTATTTATTATATTACATATAATAAAAAATATCAATTATAATGAGAGAAATAAGGTTAAATTTCTTACAAAAGATATAAATAGTTGATATGCCATAATATAAGTGATACAATGAAAATAAATTTTTTAATCTCAATGCACTTAAGAATATATCTTTCTTAATAATTTTTTTTAGAGGGGGTGGTTAGATCTTCGTGGTCTTTAACTCTTTATTACTAGGAAAATTGTCTAGTATTTTCATTTTCATTTACACCTAATTAGACCATAAAGAATTATAATTATAAAAAAAGCAAAAAAATAAATAAATAGTACTCTGTATGTCAAATTACTTTATATGTTTTTAATGTAGCCACCAAAAAAACATTTTTTTTAATGTGAGTGCCTAATTGATTTCTCTTCTGTGGAGGCACAGGCTGGCTAGCTAATAAACAACACTAACAAAAGCATCCCGTGATCTTTACAATAGAGAGCTTGAAAAAAAAATGAAAAAACAAATTAATAAACCCAAAAAGAAAAAGACCATTTTGTTTCTATGTAATCACTAATCACCCTTCTATTAATTCAACCATTCTTAATTTTTTTTAATCTGAATTTCACATCCTATTGCTCCCACAGAAAGAGTTCAGATTGTAACAAAGCATAGTAATTAGCTGCCTCATCTTCAATCTCCCATAACTTATCACACAAAGAAGAAAACCCATGATCTCCATCATTTACATAATCTCCATTATTATTATTATTATTATAATCTCTATTGTTATTGCTAATTCCATATTCATCACCAAAATCCAAATCTAGCACTTTCCCATCAAATTCACCAGTTGTTGGAATCCCAAGCTCATCATCAGAGGCTTGTAAGAGATGTCTCATGACCCTCTCCTTTTCATCCTCTTCCTTATTATTACTATTCAAAGGGGTAGTAGAGGAATTATTGGTATTATTCTTCCCTTGTGAAGATGAGTTCATGAGGAGGGTATTTTGGTCATTGTTGGATGATGAGTCACAAGAAGTGATTTCCTTTTGGAGGGTTGAGATCAAAGGAGAGAGGTCTTGTGTGGAATCATCTTCCTCTAACTCAAGAAGTGATAAGATGTGGTTGTAGGGTTTGTGCCTCTTTGATGATGAGAATTCTTCATCAAAAAAATCCACCACATCTTTTTCTTCAAGTAATTGTTGGGCTACTTCTAATTCTTCTCTAGCCCTCTTTTGTACCAAACTTCCCTCCATTGAGAGGATGAAATTGGAAGAAGGAGGAGATGGATTTGTTGAAATTAGATACCAAAATTGGTATAAGGGTTTTGTGGGAAGAAAGAGAATGAAGCAAAGGATGAGGAGAGAGAGTTGGGGGGTGGGAACATTATATAGGGGAATGGAAAGAGGGAGTAATGGTCAAAATAAGGGAAATGTAAAGGGAAGGGAGGAATAATTTAATTTAATTGGGGGAAACTTTGTAAAGTCAGTTTGTTAGACTAGACTTGATTGAGTAGGAGAGAGAAAGATGCCTAGAAGATTTCAAAAGGGGGACAATCAATAAATTATAGAAAAGAAAAAATATAAAAAAACATTTTTTTATTCATAAGTATCGGATTGTATAATTAGGCGGTGTTTGTTATCCGTGACTTTAGAGTCAGAGTCAAGAGAGTCACATGAGTCAGAGTCATAGTGACTTCAAAATTGATTCCGAACATATCCTCACATATTTATGCCTCTGACAGTGACTCCAAAATTAGAGTGAACAAAAAATTGACAATTTTATTCACTAGGTTACTGTGACTCTGTTTACTGAGTCATTGTGACCCTTGCACCAAACACTTGACAGATTTATTTTTTTACTGACTCTCTAACTTGACTCCGGAATAAAAAAAAACAAACATAACCTTAAGAATTGTGATTTGATGATTGACTTTATAGATCTTAAAAATAAATATAATAACCAATGCATATTGATATACATAAATTTTATTACTTACCAAATAAATCTCATTATCATTACTTCCTTTATATAATTTTATTTATCCAATACTATTTATCATTTTAAAATTTTAATAAAATATTTATTATTTTTTTCTAAATTTACTCATATATACACATTTTCATCTCTTATAATAATTATTAAAAAATAATATTTATAATTTTATTTTTATATTAGCTTATATATTTTAATTATCTTATTAATAAATGTACAACTTGCTAAAATATCAATTAATTTCGAATGGAAGAATAAGAATTATAATTATTATTATTTCTTGGACATGGATTTGGAGTGTTGCGTGGCCCTCTTTTGTTTGGGGGTTAGTGCTGCTTTTGGTTTTGGGTTAGAACCGTTGGATTAGGTGTGAATGGGGATGCGTGCAGGTTAAGGGCACCGACGATGATGCATCACAATGAATGGCACAATATAAATGTTCAATAATTCTTTCAATAATAATAAAAATACGTCCAATAAGTATCCAATATATGATGTATATGATATTAGATGTATACTATTTGTAAATGTGTTATATAAATAGCACATTTCATATCATATATAACACACGTTGGATACTTGTTAGACGTATTTTTATTGTACGATAAACATTATTGATAAAAGTTTAAGGAAAAATTCTTGTAAAAATGTAATATAAAAAATCAGCCAAAAAACAGTCAACAACTAGTGCACAACATAAATAATATAAAATATGTAATGAAAACTACATATTATATACACCATATATCACATAATATGCACAACATATATTACATCTTACAAAGAAAAATGATATTGCAACATGTGATATGTGTTATATGCACAACGGGTGATATATGTTGTACACAACATATAATATATGTTGTATATTTTATATTATATATATTGTGCATAATACATTGGTTGTTTAGACCAATTTTTTATTGTGCACCACGTATTTGTCTTCTTGTACTTAATTATAAATTTTAAATATTATAAATTAAAATTAGTAATTATAAATACTTTTGAAGAAATTATTAAATATTCTCTATATTTTTTAATAAATGTACACTTCTACTTTTGTACATATTAAACTAATAATTGAGTAAATTTAAAAATAAGTAACATTACTTATATTTTTATTATTATTAATATTATCTCTTATATTTAATTTTAATTATATTCTAATTTTTTTTATAAGAATATTAAATAAAAAGTAAATACTATTATCTAAAATTTTTAAGTGAGCAGATATTTATTAAAAATAAAAAGTAAAAAATAGACCGATATTAAAAAATAAAAATAATATGTCATAGGACCACGAATGAATTTATGAATTGTTGCCTTTGCATGAGGATATGGGACAAGAAAAAGGAAGGCGTGAAAAAGTTATAGGCCCAAAGACAATGACAAATTTGTTGAACTGAATTGTTATATGTATTTATTTATTTTTTGTGAGTGATGGAATGTTTATTATATTTTCAGATATTTTATTATTTTTTATTATTTAAATAATATTTTATTTATTTACTTTTAGACATTTCGTGGTCATTTTCTTGACAATAAATAATAGATGATTGTATAATAATATCTTTGATTAGGGCTTGAATGTTCTAAGCAGAAATTGTACAGAGTTTGGTAAAATATTTCTATAAAGTAATGTTATTCTTTATTTAAAATTATAACTTAAAGTAAAAATATTAATCTTGATGTATTGTTAGTATTCAATAATTTTATATAGATATTTAATTATGCATTGCCATACCAATAAAAATATATTTATTGCTTAGTAATATAAATTTAAAACAAATTAAAACTTAAGAAATGTTACATATTTATACAAATATTAATTATTCCTTTAGCTCTCAAATACAATTTTATTATTATAGTCCCCGTTGATTTTCTTTGAATATAAATTACAGTGAGTTTTTTTTTTTATCAATAAGATTCGTCTCTTCTCTTTTTGTAATTTATAAAATAATTATTGACCGTTCAATAGAGATGAACGTGATTTAATAATTTATAAAATTTATGGATGGTCAATAAATTATTTTACTAATTCAAAGGCCGGTTAAAAAATTACAAACACAGTAGGTATAATGAATTTCATAAATTTTAGAAGATGTTAGAGTAATTTCCCATTTTATTTAATAAAAACTAATATTGAAATAAATTTATTATTATTATTTTAGAGGTTTCAATAAGTTTTAACTAGATATATATCTATAATTTCAAAAATTATTATCATATCCTCATATCATAAAAAACATTTCAATTAAATCTCCATAGCTCAAAATTTTTAATTAATTAAGTCACTGTAATGAATAAAAATTTTCAATCAAATCTATATAATTAAAAATGTAAAAAAGTTCCTACATTATTTGTGGTAACATAGTGGTGATGAGTGGGAGTGTTTTTATAAAGTATTTAGTGGGGTGTGGTGGAGTACTAAATTTGTTTATAATTCTTTTTTTTTTCTTGGTCAAGGTGGAAATAACATGGCATTTTCAAGCACTATAAAAAGAGGCATGGAAAATGAAATAATCATAAGAAAATGGAAAAGAAAAAAAAAAACGAGTTTAAGCTAAAACACTTATTGCAGTCATTGCAAAATTTTAAGTTGCTCAAATTAGTTTCTTTCTTCAACAGTAATTCAAACAAATTAAACCAGTTCATTGCTCTAAAAAATATTGAAAATCCCTATAAAAAATTATGAAAAATGATCAAATTAATTTATACTAACTAAAAATATTAAATAAATGAACTTTCTTATATACAAAGGTCAATTAATTTATACTAACTAAAAATATTGAATAGTTTTCATAAATTTTTGAAGATTAATTTAATTATTAGAATAACCAATTTAGCCATTTTAAAAATTTAAAATAATTAATTTATTCAATTTGTCTATACAGCTAGGGTACGTACAATAATGGAAGCTGAGTCTAAAAGTAAAGGAAAAAAAGAAAAGCAATAATATTTTTCATATAGTAAAAATTCTGATATACGTCCAACTAATATCTAATATGTACTATACATAAGATGTAATGTGTGTTCAGAGGCGAAACTAGCCTATTTTTTTAGGAGGGGCCAGAATGACAAAGTGTTAATATATAAATAAATATATTTAAAATATTTTTATATATTTAAAACTCATCTCTTCATATAAAAAATTATTTTATCTTTTTAATCAACTAAAAAACTCAACTAAATTAATTAGAAAAATACTCATGATTTATTTTAATTTAAACCTTTATTTTGACAAATTTTATAGTTGAAAACATAAAGTAAAATTAACCATATATAAGGTAAGTATGAATATATCTATAAAATAATCTTTTAATCATGTTCTAGTATAAATTTCTACATAAAATATATTTAGTTATATTTATTAGTATGACTTCACTTTTACAAAGATCGAGATGAAAATTTACTATAAAACATTGAAATTAATTAATAGTTACATAAGATAAGTACTAAAACAAATTTAGGGGGGAAATTATATAAATAAATACATCTTTATTAAAAATTTGCAAAGTTCAGGAGGGGCCATTGCCCCCCTAACCCCTCAAAAGAATCCGCCCATGTGTGTGTTATATGTATAGCACACGTGCGTATAACACACATTATATTTTATGTATAACACACATTAAATATTAGTTAGATATATTTATGTTGTAGTATTAATGAAAAAAGTGTCTTTGGGAAGTGGAGAATGACACACGAAGGGATCAACCTTTCGCTTTGTTTGCTTTTTATCTGAAAAAAAATTTTGCAAACACGAAGAACACGAAATAAACATTTTTTCCACTTTTTATAGAGTACTTACCACTGAAAAATGCGAATCCAACATGGAATCATCGTTTAATTAAAGGTTTTATTTTAAATAATATATTTTTAATATAAAAATTTATCATAATATTTTCATAATTTATCATTTTAAATATTTGTAGCAAAATCCATTAATTAATTGTAAATTGTTTTATCCAAATTTGATCATGGAATAATTAAATTAAACCAAGGGATTTATATATCAGCGCTCAGCGTGAAAGCTTTTTGGGTTTGGGTCGAGATTTTAAACTGCCAAAATTTTAGAGGGATAAAATTTAATTTTAAGAACAATTTAATTTTTTAAGATTGAAAATGATAAAATAATTTTTTAAGATTAATTTTATAAAATATATTAAGTGAGAATTTAGTTCTTTTATTAAGTTTCTATTACTTGAACACATATGACACAACTTAGATTACATGTTATAATGCGTCCTATAGTTGTAAGAGATCTCAAGACTAATTCATGTCTTTCTTTCTATTAGAGACTAAACAATGTTAATATGTAACGTTGTCACTAAACATAAATAATTGCATATGATGAGCGAATCTACAACACTGTGCGAGCTAGGGTAAAGACTTATTTTTCTTCTTCAAATTATATATATGGCTAATTTTAAATGTTTCAAGCAACTTAATTAGCAAAATCTTACACCCAGATAAATAGATGAACTTTAAAATAAAATTCATTTAAAATTTTATCATCATTTATTTCTATTTGTAAGTTAATTATTGATGGAAATTTTAAAAAAAAAATCATGAATTCCGCCATCCTCTTTAGAGGGAAAAAAATGTTTAATCAATAACAACTCCTATTAGTTTTATTAATTTTTTTATTAGATTCTTATAATTTAAAAACTCTCAATTCGATCCATATACTTAAAGAAAAACCATGTTCCTAAATTTGTTTACCGATAAAAAAATATTTAAATTTAATGAAATATTCTAAGAAAAAAGTCAAATCAATGAAGTATTAATAAAATATTCTAAAACTATTTTGTTAAGTCATGACTTTTTTTTTTTATAATAGTAAATGAATTTAGAGACTTGATTAAAATCTTTTAAATATGGAGATCTAATTAAAAAATTTTAAATTGAGTTTAATTTAAATTTATTGTGAGTGTAAAGTAATTTTATACATACATTCAATCATGACACGTTAGCAAAAATCTTTAACTCAACTACACACTAACTAAAAAATCTTATAAATCAATGGATATGATTCACTGTCACCATAAAATCTTTTATACTTTGAGTGCATCATAATTAAATTCTTTAATTTCAAATTATATAGAAACTCAAGTTTGATAAATGTGTAAAAACTTATACATTAATTGAAAACGAAGAAACGAGAAATTCTTAGATGGTCATAAATCATTACTTAGGATTACGGTCCAATTACTCAAGTAATGACATGTGTTCCTAGTTCATGACATCGTTGACATGTGTTATACTCCTATAATTTACTATTAATAATTAAAAATCTAATCATAATTATTTTTTTATTTTTAAAAAATAAAAAATGAATAGGACTCATATGTCAATAAGTAAAACAAATATTTAATTTTAATATTTTAAATAATTTTAATTTATGAAAACTAACTAATTTGAATCACAAGAAAGTAAAAATAAATAATGTCTTCCTCAGATAAATAATTTAAAAATAATAAAATTAAATATTTATCATTTATCAATAGATAATATTATATATTTATAGGATATATTATTAATAATTAAAAATTTAATTATAATTATTTTTTTAAATAAAAAAGATAATTGAATTATGTCTCAATAATCTAAATATTGAAAAGAAAAACAGTTAATTTACTTATATGAGATGTGAATTTTTTTATTTTTTAAAAGAAAAAATTATATTAGATTAATAAAAATGAATCCTAATGACATATAATAATTTCTATATACACATGACATTATTAGAATAACTAAATTATAATTCTATCTAATATTTCATAATTACCCCAAGAATTTCTCAGAAGAAACTATGGGCTATATCAATAATAATGATCAATGAAAGACAAATGTGGCTTTTTTTTCAATTCATTATTTTATCTCGAGACATAAAAGTAGAAACAGTTGTCAGTAGTTCTATGCAAACCAGGCATGATTTCTCCAAGCAATAGGACAGCCCAATTTTTTTGGTTTAAAAAATATATCTCACATCATATAAAACTCGCACCTAGCAAGAAAAGTCCCCCCAAAGGCAAACTTTAGAGTCCCCCAATTAATAATGCTCTTTACTTTATTCTTAGTTTTCGACCTGCATGTTTTGAGGAGCATTTTAATTTCCTAACCAAACCACAATATATTAAGATAAATAATTTTTTTGTTACGTGTATTTCGACTTTCATATTAATAAATACTTCATCTACTATAAGTTCTTATTTTAAATAAAATCTATATTTCTTCTGATAGTTAATAGAGAGTTTTTGTTAATATGTAAATAGAAAAAAAAAATTCATATAGATATATATCATAATTTTTATATTAACCTTAATTATGAATTGGTGGGGTTCATGTACCCAGAAAACCGAAATTATAAGTAATAATGGTATTCCATCATACACGACCAATTTGATGGTTAATTAATTCAAGCTTAGGATCTTAAGTCACGTGTGCTTGTCACATAAAGACTGAGCTAGAACAACTAATCTAGGTTATATTTTTTAAATTTTGATGGGGTTAGGATCTAGATGGTGACTATATATTTTATATATTTAATTTAGAACATTATTAAATGTGTAAAAAAAAATAGTCAAAATAGCTAATATATTATGTACAATAAATATTATATAATATGCACAATATATATCATATATTATGTATCACATATTGTAAATAAAAATGATATTATCATATATGATATATATTGTATAACATATGCATATTATATAATATATATTGTGTATATTATATGTCATGTACACTTGAATATTTTAACTGAATTTTTATTGAATTCTAAATTTTTTTCTTTAATTTAATATATGAGTAATAATTAAAGGTCATAAATAATGATGCTACTCTGACAGAGTGTCAGTACCTTAGTTGATGTTGGTTAATATTTTATTAATTTTTTGTAAAAATTTATTATTAATTATCTGAGAGTGTTTGGTAGTGAATTAGAATTAGAATATTGTTATCTCAATCTCAATATCTAAAATTAATATCCAAGTGTGACAGCACATTTATTATTATTAAATATAATATAATTTCTAATTTATTTTATTTTATTTATCTATTACATCTAATACTAATAATGGGTGAGTATTTTAAATATACTCATACTTTTAGATATTAAAATATTATTATTTGTTGGTTAGGGGAGCTAATCTCTGTTTTATTATTTGTTTTAAAGAAATCAGGTGTGTACTGCTATCATTAGAGACTAATCACACTCTTCTGTGAAAGCTTTTTGAATAGTAAAATCAGTAATCACAAAAAATGTGCTGAATTCCTATAAATTATAATTAATCTCTAAATATATATTCTTCCATTTTGAAATAATAGTCTTTTAAAATCTACAGACTGAAATTAAGAAAACATATGAATAATTTTAATTTTTCTAAAAAATATATTAAAATGACTATATTATTCTTCATACTTTTATTAGCATTTTTTCAAATAAATTATATTAAGAATAAAATTGATTTATATTATTATTATTAAATATATATTAAAAAAATAAAAATAATAATCCTAAGCAACTACTATGGTACACGGTTTTATTATGTCTATGAAAGAAAGCATCCTAAGCAGCAAATTGGATTAAGAAATTGAAACTTAGGAAACAACCTGCGGGAATATGAAGCCGCATTATATGCATGCTGCCAGACTATGCTACTTAGCCGCCCCATAAATACAGGTATGCCATTTGTGCATTGTTGAAAATAAGGTATTTTCTTATTAAAATAAATATTTATTTTCAATAAAACTTCCGCTATAATATCGCCCTACAATTATGTATAACAAATAATATTTAACATATACATTAGTATTCAAAGAAAATGTGCACAATTTATTAAGAAAATACACATTAAAAATTAAACATATATAAGCAGATTCTATTTATAAATATAATTATGTATTATAATAAAATGTAAATTAATTAATATAAAAAAGTAATGCATAACATAAATTATATAGTTTAATTTTGATGCACTAACTCTATCATCCAACCAAAATACTCTATTTGTACGACTTTTTTATAGTGGGAGATCAGAGAAAAAACACGATCATGGCTGACATGACAATACATGATTAGATGACTGTATGAAAAAATTATACACTGTCAAAATTAAATCCTAAATTTTATCATGTGCATAACAATATATAAAAGACGTTTACATTAACAATTTATTTAACTATTGTTGATTGTTTTAACCGTTAAGTGTGTTATACAATACTAGTAATATTATTATTTATTAATACTACTACGTAATGCCCACCTAACCAAACAAATATATATGATCGATTAATTTATGGTCAACAAAAGTTTAATATTTTCTAATAAGTCTACATAATACAAATTTAACAAATTCATTAAGTAGAAAGCATGCTCCTTTCAATGTTAAATCTCTGCTGTCCTAATCTGACTAAAAGAAAAATAAAAAAGTTTTGTAGAAGGTCTTGATTAAAGAATTATATAAGTAAATTTTTATAAAATTGAATATTTTTTTCAGACAATATAAATTTTATTTATAATTTCTTAATCAGTAATAACTTAAAAAAAATAACGAAAAGCGTATATATGAATGAAAGATTTAAGGATAGATTTTGTTTTCCTTTAATCTTCTTGGTAATTAACACTAATAATAATTATAAAATTAAAACAAAAAAGAAAGTATATTCATATAAAGATGGTAACTTCAAATTTGTTTTTGCCTCTTAGTAATATTATTTGATTTTAAACACTGCATTACTAAAAGATTTAACATTTTTAACATTAAATGTATGTCAATGAATGTATTTTCAATAAAAGTAATATTGACAATTAGTAGAAATCGAAAATATTTAAAATTAATTTATAAGTATTTTCAACGGTCATCAATTGTCAAATAATAGTTTATAACTATTTTCAACAGTCAGTAAATATTAATATATGATAATTTTTTTAATATATAATTTTTTATAATTACATATTAAAAAATTAATTATTATTGCAGTGCTAACCTAAAATTAAACATACCACTGTATAATGCAATAACAGTTGAAGTTAACTGAGCTAACTTCAATGATTGTCGAAGTTGTCATCAACATATGAAAGATGACCTCTCATTATTATAGGACATCAACTTGTATCAACTAACATATATATTATCTATATCAAAATTATGTTTCAAATCCAGGACAAAATTTCTCCTGTTCCTTTGTTAAATAATTGAGTCAAATGATGAAAAGGTGTTTGAGGATGAATGTATGATAGAAAATTTATATTATTGAACAGAAAATTGAAGTATTTTTTGTATTTCTGAAAAAAAATAAAAGAAGCTAGACATAAAATTGATCATAATAAAATAAAAATTATCACTGTTTTGTATATTAATTTAAATATAGTACAAAAGCTTTATAATTTATATCTCTATCTCACTCCATTATTTATTTATTTCTATTATATTTTATATTATCTTACACACTTTATCTTATGCGACTAAATAGTTAGGAGTTAATCCAAAGTCCCACATTAAAAATAATAAAAGTTTTGTTTGTAATTTTGTCTTATAAATAGAGTTTTTGATTGTTTAGGTTAGACATCCTTCAAATATATGCATGTGTGATCCTCGGTAGTCTTTAGGGAATGTGAAGATTTTGTAAGGAATCGTTCAAAAAATGTATAATAATGAAAGATTTTGGAGCATTTATATATGAGTTTAATTATGATGCATTGGCAGTGTAAAAAATTTTACATTGTCAGCCAATCACGTCATTTATGTGACTTTTTAGTTAATAAATAAGTTAAAATTTTTTACTGATATGTCAATCCTAATTAAATATCGTTATAAAATTACTTTATAGTGACAATAGATTAAAATTTAACTTCTTATATATATAAAAATAGATATATCTACTTGCATTAATGTGGGGTTTATGACTCCACTAATTTTTCATTTTTTTTAAAAGTATATAGGTTTGTATTTATATTGTCCTCAATATATTATTAAATTCAACCTTATAGTAAAAAAATTTAAGAAGCATTATTGTTATATATATTTATTGATATAAGTAATGTAATATTTTTGGCTTATTCCTTGCTAAAATTTAACTTTCTGAATTTATCACTGCTCCTATAAGAATCTTGAATGTAGATATATATATATATATATAATCAATAATGTTTCTCGTATAACCTAAATAAACGTGTGCTATGTAGTATAGCACATATTATTGTTTTATATATAACATGCGTTGGATACTAGTTATACATATTCCTGTTTTACGACAAATATTATTGTATATATATATATAAGACGCCGAATTACATTAAAAATTTAAGATATAATGCCTCTTTTTATTATCTCTTTTCTTCTTACGTCATTTTTCTTATTTAGAAATATTATTTTATATTTCTTTTAAGCCCAAAACATACTCTATAGGGAAAAGCCAAACAAAATTTAGGCTAAATTTAGTAAAATTGTAGTTTTTCAAAAAAGTTGGTGAATTTTTTGAGCTTTAAATAAGCTGTTTTTAGAGAGTTATAATAGTATCATTTGGTAAAATAATATAAAAACTGCTTTCAATAATAAGCAGAAGCTGTCATTATAATGTTTGGTGAAATTACGTAGAAATGACTCTCAAGATATAAAATGACCATAATAGATATAATATTAAAAGAAATTATATAAATAAAAATTATTTATATATTTTTATTTCAGAAATCGAACCAAAACGGACTCTAAAAAACTACTCCTATATCTCCCAAGAGCACTCCTATTTTCAAAAGTAAGAAACAAAAACGGTCTAACTTTTAATTTATCAAAAATCAAATAAAAATTTATTTTTTTTAGAAATAGAAGCACCCAATAAAAAATTTTACTAAATTCAAGCTCAGTTAAGGACAAATCTAGCTCAGTCTTCTATATCAAGTTATTATTTCCAGAGAGGCTCAGTCTTTTGTGAGATTCTTCTGCTCACAGTTGGCTAAGTCTTTTTAACAGGTTGTGCCCACATGTATGTTGAGTCATGTCTTTGATGCCCCACTCCATCATGCATGTCATTTTTATGAATTATTATATATGTTCATCTACCATCATTTATATATATCAAGTTGAGGTGAAAAAAATTATATTGCTGAAATCCAAAGTAATAATAAAATAAAAAATAAAGTACAAAATAGTAATAATAGAAATTTAAGAACAAATTGGAAATTAAAATGAGCAGTGTTAGGTACGTAATACAAGTGATATCAAAATGTATAATAGACTAGCTAGTAACTAATTAATAATTGAGTATGATAATAATTATCTGCTGATGATCATCTTAAAAGTTTGAGAATTTAATCCGAAGACTTAATATATAGCTAACATTAACTATTTGTAAGTGGGTAAAGGTTAGGCTGTGTTTGGGTGGAGTATTTTCAAAATCAACAATGCTACATATGTACACTAATTTTCAGCCACTTTCAGCCACCAACAATTTTTTAAGTTGGGACCCACAAAAATATTAGTGACAAACCATATGTATTTATTATGGGTGGCTGATGGTGGCAGCATTTTGGTGTATAAGAAGCATTTTTGTTTCAAAATTTTAAAATTTAAAATTGAAGAAATTTAAAATGTTTTGTTTAAATTTTCTTCAATTTTTTAATTTTTTTATTTGGATAGATGACTACATTATTTTTATCTGTGAAATATTTTATTTTGATAAGGTATTTAAATTGCATTCATTTTAATATATTTTATTTATAAAGAAGAGTAATCTAATTATAATTATAAATAAAAAATAAATTAAAATAATCATTAAAATTGAATTAAACAAAATCAATTTAAATGAATTACTAATTCAAAATAATCTTAAATTTCATTCATTAAAACATTTTAAATTATAAAATTTAACTATTACATAAATAAAATGAGAATATATACACATACATATAACTCCAAGTAATTATTTGAATTAAATGTTAAAAAAATAAGTGGAGAGAAGAAAAAATTGTAACTACAAGCACCAACTATGAGAAAAAAGGAAGAATATCGAAAAAGACAAAAGAAAAGAAAAAAAAACATAAAGAGTTGAATAGACAATAGATATAAGAAAATTTTAAAACTCCCTATATATATATGTAGAAATTGAAATTCCTTATTTCAAGCAAATAAAGTCTCTCCATCAAATTTAATGAATTTTATATTTTTTTATTAAATACACAAATAAAATGTTCTCACCTAATAAATTTTAAATTACTTAAAAAAAATACATGCATTCCTTCAATTTCCCTATCTAGCTAGATACACACTTTGTGTGAAGATCTTGAGGTACTCATTTAAAAATTTTAACCGTTTACAAAAGTTTAAACGATTGAAATATTCTTTTCTCTAAAAATTATTAGTAAGAGATTAGATTATGAAATAAAAAATAAGTAATTTTTTCATAATTGAATTGTGTGTGATATTTTATAAGTAAAACTTATTTTAATTTTATTTTTCAATCAAATATATTTTAAAAAGCACTTACTCAATTTACTGTGTCAAGTATCCACCAAAAACAAATTTACTATCAAAGATATATAGCTCTTCCTAATAAATTAATTAAAATAAAAGGTTCCCTGCATCTAGAGCAAGTACAGTAGCATAGTACTTTATCTTAAGCAATTTTTAGATCACACATTGTTTAAATTATTAGGTACAACGCATGACCGTCTAATTTAAAGTCATGTTCAGGAAAGATGAGAAATTTTTATATGAGAAATAATTTATGGAGCTAATTCTGCTAATCATTTTTTTTAAAATAAATTATATGATCATGTTTTTCTAAAATTTTTAGATGAATAAGATCATAAAGTTAACAACAAAATTGACTAAAAGAGTTAATTTTAAACCAATATTTTTTATATGTTTTCCAAGTGTATTTAGTATTCTACACAGAAAAATTATAATTATTATCTTAAATTTTTACATAAATTTTAATAAATACTATATACTAAAATAAAATATCAACTAAAATTTGGGTTAACAGGAAGAGTGGTAAGCAACTCATTACTCCGTAAAGTCTCATATTCAAATTTTTGTAAATTGAAAAAATCGATACCCATACCCCTTAGAAATCTTACCTATCATTTCCATATACGTGACACGAAACAACAAATTAATCGGGACAAAACTTCAGATACCACGAGAATATATATAAAAAATGTATCTGAGGAGAATGCCAAAATTTGTTTCCAAAACATGTGCGTTAGAATATGGTTGCAAGTCTCCATTATTATATATCTGTACTTGTACCTCAACCACTAGGCACTTTCAAATTAATTTTCGTGGGTCAAGTTGATTGCATGGCCAGCCTCGAATCTCAATC
Organism: Aeschynomene evenia; assembly: GCA_013621005.1. Taxonomy (NCBI): domain Eukaryota; kingdom Viridiplantae; phylum Streptophyta; class Magnoliopsida; order Fabales; family Fabaceae; genus Aeschynomene; species Aeschynomene evenia. The sequence goes on along the minus strand of CM024267.1, from coordinate 10,677,679 downwards.
ATATCGATAGCTTTTATTAAATTTCTTTTTTGAAAAAATACTTTTGAATTAAATTTTCCCAAATTTTTATTGATAAAATTTGATCGATTTATTATTAGATAAAAAGAATTTAATTTTAATTCACTGTCAGTATAAATAATTCTACACATACATCTAATTATAGATTGACATATCAACAAAAATCTTTACCTCAATCACCCATTAACTAAAAAGTCATACAAATCAATGAATCAGATATGATTGGTTGACAATATAAAACTTTTTACACAGTATATCATAATTAAATTCACCCATAAATTAAATAAAATATTTATCAACACGTAAATAAAAAAATCATACATATATAATATAATTATTTTCATGTATGCATATAATGATAATGAAAAGTGCTCCCAAATACAAGAGATCCACAATGCTATATTTTCGGGGTAATTAAGATATGTATGAGAATAGCTAATTTGTTGATTTTTATATATATCTATAAAAAAATATACATTTAATAGAAATTAGAACCCTACCATAAAAATTATAAAAGTTATAGTAGTAGGATTTAGTTTTTTAATACATTAGCAGTTTTTTTAGATAATATTATTCTTTTTTACTAAATATTGAGGAGGAAGTTAAACATATTTTTTCTAAACATACACTTATATATCGACCATCACTATCATGGACAAACTTCTAAAGGCAATATCTCCAATTTTCTTCTGTTTTTTTCTATGATAAAATTAAAGGTGAATTCTACAAAATTGATGTCAAATAACTCTTAGAAATCAATGAATCATTGAATTGTATAATGATATGTATTAAATTTTAAGGGGTTAAATTGATCTTTTTAAAAAAGTAAAATTCATCCGTCCAGCACAAATGAAATTAATTAGTTACAATATAACAAGCCTGTTCAATAATACCCTTACTAAAGTAAAAATGAAAATATACCCTTATTCTGAAAAAGTTATGATTAAGAGTATTTTATTGGATTATCTAATGAGATTGTGATTTTAAAGAGACTTATTATTTCTTTGTCCACTGCATAAGTGGAGGACAACCATATTCTGCTATATCATGTTGCAGTTTAAGTGCTCTTTAATTTGCTAGCCGCCTCAAAACTAACAACGCTCCTATATATATATATATATATATATATATATAATGTACACCAATAGTGTAAAAGTATTTTACAATGTCATCAATCCAATTAAGGCACTTCATTTGTATAACTTTTCAGGTAATGAAAGATAAGGAAATACAATTTTAGCTGACGTGACAACACATAATTGAATTAGAGATCGCAACGGAGTAAGGCGGGGGCGGGGAGTATAGTCCCCATCCCATCCCCGCTCTATGAAAAGATCCTCATCCCTGCTCCGCGGCCCGCCTCGGGGAGAATTTCTCCCCCATCCCTGCTCTCCACACGGGATCAAGGATTCCTGTGGGCCCCAAATGGGGAATTAAAAAAAAATATTTTTACATCAAATAAAAAATCTAATTTTGAGAAAATTAATAAAATAATATGCCTTTGATAGACATTGTTACTAAGTTATAAATGTCATAAAAAAAGTAAAATAAGTCTTAGCTACAAAATATATGTGTGTTATGGTTTGAGAAATATGAATGGAGAGAATGAGGGAGGGGCGCAGAGGGAAGAGTTTGGTTAAGACGTTAAGTTATTTTAGAATTTTTTAATTATATAAAAATAGAATTATATACATACATATGAAATTATAAATTTACCCTCGGGATGAGGATCCCCGCGGGGCGGGAGCATAGTCCCCGTCCCCGAACTACCCCTTAGGGAGATTTTCCTCCCTATCCCTATCCCTATCCCCTCTGGAAAAAAATCCCCAACTTCGGGGCCTCAAATTCGGGGATCCCCGCAGGGATCCATGGCCCCCATCCTCATTGCTATCCATAAATTGAATGACTATATAAAAAAGTTATACATTGTCATCAGTGGATGGAAATTTATTATATATATATATATATATATATATAATTTAATTTTCATCACCGACAATGTACAACTTTTTTACACATTCAGCCAATCATGTGCTGCCACGTCAGCTATGATTGTGTTTTCTCTCTCCCACTAACTGAAAAGTCATTCAAACAAAGTGTTTTAATTGGATGACAATGTACAATATTTTTATGTAATACAATAAGTAAAAAATGAATAGAACTTACCTGACAGAGTCGCTAAACCCCTTATTAAAAGTTGCTAGCGACATTCCCTTCACAATGATAATAATCATGATCCTTAAATTGTTGTTATGACATATCTTTATCAGTTTTAGACGTTAAACTTCGACAGACGATCAACTTATTGTTTTCAGTGCTGTTGGAAAGCACGTGTGTAACATTTTCAATTTTAGGACTCTTAGTTGATTTATTTTATTGTGATAACATTAAATTGATTTACAAAATAATAATAATTTATATAGAGTTTATATATATATATATACACGATAGTTATATATAGGTAATTAATATATATACATATATAGAAATCGTAACTAGGAAAGAAATAATATAGATTTCATATATATATATATATATATATATATATATATATATACACGCAGGTAAGTAATATATATACATATATAAGAATCGTAATTTGGAAAGGAATATTATTAATTAATATAGATTATATATATAAAAACGTGTGTATAGATAAGTAATATATATATAGAAATCGTATATGTATGTACGATATATAGAAATTGTAATTAGGAAGGAAATATTGTTAATTAATATAGAGTTTATATATATATATATATATATATATACACGTTAGTTATATATAGATTAGATATATATAGGTAATTGATATGACATATATATGTAGGATTATAATAGATACTAATCAACTCTATCACTTCACAAATTAAATCAAAACTCTAATTTTTTTTTAGGGAAAGTTTATCCATCACTTCACTATTTAAATACTTATAGGAAGAGTCACTAGGAGAGTTATTCTAAACACTAAAAAGAGAGAGAGGCAAGAGGGATTTTGTCTAGGAGTTTTTGTCTACATCTTCAAGCTTTTGAGGTAGGGATTGTTGTGCCTTATTGTTATTCATGTATGATCTTATGTTAATGTATATCCTTAAATTTTATTATGTTATTGTATCATGTTTATTATATTTTTTCAAGAATAAATGATGAATTATGTTAAAGAATGAAATATTATTTTGAGTTAATACATTTATATGTAAGCCATTAAGATAAAACGTAAAACATCTGATAAATAATTAGTACACGTAAATGTATATATGTACACACGTAAGAAACAATAAAGAAATTGTAACACATATGATTTATATATATATATATATATGCGAAAGGCGTGGATGAGCCTTCCGTGATTCTTCAACTTGGCAGGCGTGAAGCGACCATTATATATATATATATAATAATAATAATAATAAGAATAATAAAATAAAATAAAAATAAAACAGTTATTAGTATATGTATATTACTAGGGAGTTTCTCAGGTACAGACAAGGTGTTTTTCCTGTACCGTATAGGAAAAATGTGTTAGATATTGATTGGTTAAAAACACTGCTCCGTTGACTTTTTTTAGTTCAAATTAGTGTTAGGTAGGAGTGCTTAATTGAAGGAGAGAGAATGAAATTGAATAGAATTACCGAAAAGCCCCTAATTGAAAGTGAAGAAAGCAAAATCATTGTTCATCTGTTTAACGTTTGTGTTCATTTCCGCATGGTTATTTCTTTCTTTCTTTTCCGTTCAGTTTCAGGTAAAAAATTATTTGTTGAAGATTAAATTTTTCTGGCCTAATAATTTTTGGGTTTTCAATGCTTTGTTGTGTAAATATTTTTTCCTGTGATAAACTATTTTTTCTGGGTTTCAATTTATAATTTAGAAGTCAACTCGCTGTAATTTATTAAAATTTTAGTATAAAACATTAATCTATTATCTATTACTACTATAATGAGAATTCCTAAAAAGTTAGTTATTTTTTGGTCTCTCAAAATACAATAATGTTAAGTAGATCATGAAAAATCAGCCCATACAACCAACTGGTCTATTTTGACTTTGATTTTGGTCCAAATAATCATTGAGATAGTAATGGGCTGAGTAATTATGGCCCAAAATCTCATTTATTGGCTGGTTGGACTGATTTTGTATGGTTCATTTAGCATTCCCACTCAAAATAATAAAAATAAAAATTAAAATAGTATAACTTCTCTCCTTTAACCTTTTTCAAATAACTACCTCCATTATTTTATTTATTCTCTTTTTTTAAAATACATTAGATATTAAGATTGATTTAAGTATTAAATATTATTAATTTTATACATAAAATTAAATAAATAATATTATTAATTATAGTAATTTTTTAAAAAATACGATTTAAGTATAAAGAAAGAGAATATTCAAATAATAGAAGTTATATATGATAGTTACACTTAAATTTTTTATTTTTTTAATTTATATTTATCTTTTTTGAAAGACCAAAATGTAACCAACTATTTGGATAATGTATGTATAAGTAATAATAAGTTATTATTAATATCATTATTATTATTATCAATATTATTAGTGTTATTATTAATATTTAATCCGATTAAAAAAAATGGGGTTGGGCTTCGGCTAGTTGGACTTGTCTTTTTTTCAACTTTTACTTTTATTACAAGAAAAAACATTAATAAGACCAACAAATCATTTTAAATATAAAAAATTCAATTTATATCATTTAATTAACATCAAAATTTCAAATTATAAACTTTTTTATAACTTTTTCTCTCGTTATATAATTTGCTCAAACTCACATATTATAAATTAAGAGGAAATTGTCTTCTTATAGGGTTAATCATCTTTTCTTGTACCCTCTACCTGTCATAATTTTAAATAGTCCACATATATTTTCAATACTTTAGAGAAAATATGGTACTAATACATGCATAACATATAATTAACTATATTTATAATGCACTGAACAAATAAAGGAATGAAATTTTTTAATATAATGAAATAAACTTAATCGTAGCATTTCCAAACAAATACGGTGATGCAATCAAATAGGGATTACAATAGGAAGCGGTTACTAATTACTCTATTTGCATCGTAATTAGTGTGCACATTGATTTAACATCATTTCAAAGTTGCTGCACACTGTTCTGTTAAGGGCAAGAGGGGATGTAATATCGTTTGCACTTATGCCATGAATAAGAAGGGTATTTCAGACAATAAACAAATACTGTCACACACTATTAACTACTTAATTATAATTGCAATTAAAATTAGTAGACAAAATCTTATTTTATTGACACCACTACCTAACACCATTAAATAGAACAGCACATACACAGAAAAACGTGGCAATATCCCCACCGTAGGAACCTTTACTGCACCGTACAAGAAAATTTGTTTGTCTGCACATGAGACTGCACCATATTACTATTACATATTATTATTACATAAACTTATACCTATTAATATGTATATATTAGTTAATAATAGGTAGATAACATGTAGAAATAATAATAATAATATGATAATGGTAGTAATATTAATAGGGAAGATAATAATAAAATATTAACCCTAATAATAATAATTATTATGAGTGGGTTGGTACTGTTAATAATAAATAAGTATTATTGGAAATAGTTAATAAATATTCTTAACAATGGGTATATATTATTAGCGTGTATAATGGTTAGTACTGAGTAGGTAACAAGAAGTTATATTAATAATAAAATTAAAGTAATAAGAGGGTAATAAAGCTAATTTAAGTTGTTAACTTTATAACTTTAGGAATAAGATAATAGTAATTAGTAATTACGATAATAAGATATTATGTTGACTTTATAACATTAAGAACAATACAATAGAATATTAAATAAGATATATATAAGTATATGAGATAATATCTGATACATGATAATGATAATAATGATAATATAGAAGACAAGATTAGTGATGAATAAAATATAAGAATTTACAAGATACTCGAGGATAGAGTAAAAAATACAAGTAAAACTAGAATAAAGTACAAAGTAAGAAATAATAATAAAATAAACGAGATCAAATGACATGAAAGGTATCGAAGCACTAAGAATAATATTTATAAGTAATTATATATCATGTTTATTTGATAAGGTGTTGTATTTATTTATTCTCCATGATGTCAGAGCAAGTAAGTGTATGTGCTATGTTTATTTCATGATGTTAAACAGTATATTTTACATGTTTGATGATGATTGCATTTCAAGTTTATGCATAATTAAAGTAAAGATAATTAAAAGTTATAAGAAAAGTAAAGAGATGATCCTCCGGTAAGGGGAGGTGATTCGCCAAGATGATGACTCTCAAAAGTACCCCATAATTAAAGGTTATAAGAAAATCAAAGAGATGATCCTCCGGTAAGGGGAGGTGATTCTAGCCAAGATGATGACGATCCTTCGGTAAGGGAAGGTGACTCTCAAAAGTACCCCTCTCCCGAAAGGGAACCCAAGGTGGCGACGGCCACGGTATGAGCTCATTACCAAGAAAGAAAGAAGTTGAGGGAGGTCCATATGGACTAAGGCAAAGTTAAAGTTAAAGTAAATAAAGTTAAAGACAAGAAAGAACTAAGAATGTTATGAAAATGTTTATGTGACTAACTGTCTTATGAATGAGTTATTATGTAAATTTTTATTATGAATATGTTCAATGCATAGCATGTTTATTATGTTATTAAGAAGCATGATTAAAAGCCATCCACTTCGACTAAAGGAATTTTTAACTTAAAATTGAACAAGTCTTTATGTATGATCACAATTTCATAAAAAACTCGAAGTGGCGGAGATGGATACGATGACACTTATGTGTGCATACCCTACTGAGAAATTATAGTTTCTCACCCCTATAGACACACCAAAGACAGTGGAAAAAATAACATATATGTGTTCAATAATAGCAATTTTTGTGGGTTCACACAATATGTATCAACTGTCATTAGCAATGATGACACTATTCAACAAATGTTTCAAATATACCAGCATCATAGGTTGAAGTGACTTCCAGTTGAACATTCCAGTTGTAGAGTTGTATGTTCGTTTTAAAGTTATTATTTCTACCTCAAACTTTGGAGTTGAAACTGAATCACTACTAGAAACTATCGGGTTATCGACGGACATTATCGACGGATTATCGACGGACGTTTTTTACAAGGTTATCGACAGAATTATCGAGGGATGCAGCATTGGCGTTGTTTTTTAATCAACGAATATAGTTATCGTGGGATATTTTAGAAAATATCCTTCGATAATGTCTTCCCGCTCAAAACAAAAAAAAAAATTTGGTCAGGTTAATTTTATCGACGGATAAAGATTAAAATATCCGCCGATAAAAACCTAAACCCTAACCCTAGAAGACAACTATCGACGGATAATATTGGTTTCATCCCTCGATAACTGAAACACACCGTTTCATTAAATCGGGTGGCTTTTATCGGGGGATAGTATCGACGGATGGTTTAAACCATCCGTCGATAACCCGCGAATATGAGGAGACAGCGTCTCCTTCTTCCTCATTTCGCGAACGAGCCTCTCTCTCTCTTCTCCGTTTTCTCTCTCTCTCCGCCGCGAAAAACGGCCGTTTCCGCCACCGTCCGCCGCCCGTTTGCCCTCCGGGAAGTGCCAACAGGTTAGTCTCTCTGTCCTCTACATTTAATCGGTTTAGATTTTTTGTTTGAGGTCTCTAATGAGAACTCATTGTAGCATTCTCCGCCTTCTCCGCTGCTACCGCCGTCGCCGCCGTCCGTTGCCATCGCCGCCACCGGCCCTCCGCTGCCACCGCCGCCAGGAAGCATCTCTTGGTCTTCCATTAGGTATTTTTGTCAAATTTTAACGTTTTCATTGTTTTGGTATTTTTATATATTGTATTTATTAATTTTTTTTATTTTTTCTATTTAAAAAAATTAATATGTTAAACTTTCTGTTTTTTAAAAAATAAATATATTAATTTTTTTAAAAGGAAAATTGTTTTAAACAATAATAAAAAACGTTATTCCAAAAAAGATAGATTTAACAAACTTATATGTTATTTAAAGTAAGTAATTTTTCAATAACGTAACAATATATTATTTAAATGATATATATGAGAACAATTGTTGATATATTCGGGCGATTGGAGCTTACAGTTTTTAGGAGCTTACGTTTATATTAGGTATGTTATTTATTAATTTTAATTTAATGATATGATTCTGTTGTTATTGTTGCAAAACCTTAGGGTAGATGACTTCGTCAATACTGGTTGATTGATTTGTAAAATTAAATGAGAAAGTTTGTTTAAAATTTAGGGGAGACTCTGTCAAAATTTTGTGAAGTAAAAATTTTGAGAAATTAAATAATTGTTGTTAAGTTATGTAAAACTAAGGGAAACTCTGTCGAAATTATGTTTGAGTAAAAATTAACAAATTTGTAAAAATCATTAGTGTCGTATTAATGGTGAATTTAGATTAACTAAAAAACTGTATTAATAAGCCTAGTTAAACTCTCATTTTTGTAAATTAAATGAGAAAGTTGTTTAAAATTTAGGGGGAGACTCTGTCAAAATTTTGTGAAGTAAAAATTTGAGAAATTAAATAACTGTTGTTAAGTTATCTAAAACTAAGGAAACTCTATTGAAATTATGTTTGAGTAAAATTTAAACAAATTTGTAAAAATCATTTGTGTCGTATTAATGGTGAATTTAGATTAACTAAAAAACTGTTATTAATAAGCCTTAGGTATATGATTTAAGTTGTTATAAATGTCAATCTTTTATAAATAAAATATGTAAAAAGGATTATTATATAAAATGGAAACTAATTCTTTATAACAATGTAGTTTTGTGCCTGCCACCCTCGGCACTCATCAGATCACGGCCACGATACAGAAGATGTATCATAGGCCGATCGAGTATTTCTCGAAGTTGACCGAGGAGGAGAGGCGACGATGGTATCAGGAGTGGAAGGTAATATGAACTCTTCAATTTTAGTAATTACTAATTAATTATGTTGTGGTAACTAACAAATTAAATTTTTCTATATATTGTAGTCTCACTTCACCATTAGTCCTGCCGATGATCCAGTACTGTACCGTGCCTTCTGCCATCGGGCAGCTAAGAGGCTCGGTGACATGTACTTATGGATCCGTAATGGCAAGGATGACCAGCACAGGTGGCTCTCAGATGCCCACCACCGTGTGCTGCAGGAGTATTGGTCTTCTCCGAGGTTTAAGGCCAAGTCGGAGAAGGCCAAGGCTAGCAGGGCCTCATTGAGGGGTGGCTCCCTTCACTGTGGTGGATCCACTACTGTGGAATCCACTAAGAGACGGCTGGTACGTAATATTTCGAACGCAATAAATTTAATTTTATGTTTCTTATATATGAATTGATTAATTAATGCTTTGTTCAATTGTTTTAAACTTACAGGAGCAGAGGCTGAAGAGACCACCCACGCAGGAGGAGTTGTTCAGGGAGACCCACACCAGGAAGGGTGACAAGACGACGTGGGTAGACGAGCGGTCGCAGCGCACTCATGTAAGTGATTTCATCATAGTTGTATAAATGTATTCAATTAATATGATTATGTATTCCACTTAAAATGATTATGTATTCTTCTAAATGTAGGCTGATTATACGCGCCGCTTGGATGAGGTCCGCACCGAGCTGGCAGAGGCATCACAGCCCGGTGAGTCCGTCCCACCCGTCGATGAGGAGGCGGTGTGGACCGAGGTTGTGGGCGGCCCTTACAAGGGCCGCATATACAGGCGGGGCGCGATCGCGAACCCCATTGCTCTTTCCTCGCACGCATCTGCTGCGACAGGAGCAGCAGCCTCAGCGGAGAGCAGCGACGCTGAGGTCCGTGACCGGGTTCACAATCTGAACCTGGAGCTACAGACCCGGGTCGAGGTGCTGCAGGCGCAGCTTGAGGAGGAGCGGGCCGCCCGACAGCAGGACAGGATCGCCGAGCAGCAGGAGATTGCTGTGGAGGTCAGCCGCCAGATTAGAGAGCAGATGTCCCAGTATTACGGGATGTTTGCTGCTGGAGGGTCATCATCTGCACCACCACCACCTTCTCAGCCATCACCCTTCCCTCTCACTCCCCCACAGTATCCTTATCCCCCTGCATTCTGACCTCCTCCTCCACCTGCATATCATCCAGGATATCCACATCCCGCATATTCTACACCACCTCCACTTCCTGCTGCTACTGGTGCTGCCGCTGCCCAGACGACACCGCCTGCTCCTCAGCCTGATGCTGCCTCCGCTGCCCACACACCGACTCCTCGACCTCCTCCTGCCCAGACGGATGCATCCAGAGATGATGCTGGTGATGGTGATGATGATTGTGACATTGATACGATGGATTTTGTATGACTTTTTTTTATTGTTTATGTTTTAGATGTTCAGACATTACGTTTTGGATCTTTTATGACTTGACTTATATAGTGTTTGGATTTTATCTATTTTGTAAATATTGATTAATATATATATTATGATATTTCATTATAGTTTTATTTATGGAGATTATTACTATTTTGTTAAAAATTTTGATTTAGTTTAAATATTATTAATTCAGAAATTAAAAAAAAATTATTTTCGGCTACTGTTATCGACGGATGCATCCGCCGATAACTAAATTAATTTTTTTATTTTTTTTGTTGGAAAAATAACGTATCGACGGATAAGTATCCGCCGATACAAATATTTAATAATTTCTTATTATTTTTTAAATAATTTTATCGAGGGATATATCCCCCGATACATCCGTCAATACTATCGACGGATGTTTTGGTTTATCCGTCGATAAGTGAATTCCGACTAGCAAGTAATCGTGGGGGACTATCCGTCGATACATCCGTCGATATATTGATTTATCGACGGATATTAAGGGTATCCGTCGATAATCCGAGAGTTTCTAGTAGTGAATATGGAGAAGACCGTGAAAATGTTGATGATAATTCTGAAGAGGAATATGGAAGCAATGATAATGGTGCAAAAGACACTAATAATACAAATGAAGCAGACGAAGGTTATGAACATGTATCTAACACAATTATCTATTCCAACCAACATCTTTCTTCTTGCAGAATTATAATGATGAACTACCACACTTGACCCTAATAAAATGTTCAAAATATGCAAACACATGTAACTCCTTTATGTCATTATTAATATTAAAATAATATCACCGGTGAGCAACAGGAAATTCACACAATGTGCATGGTATACCAGTTATTATCGGGATGTGTTGCCACGTCCACAGTTGTAACAATGTAATACAACCAGAAATTTCTTCCGTATTTGCACGAGACACACGATTGAGTCCACAACACAACATGGCAAGACAAGTAGAGCCCCAACTATACCCTCCAATCTAATTCAAATCTCAAAGCAACTCTAGGTATTTTACATGTACCAACCCTCTACTTTTACCTAGTAGTATGCTTATTCCCAGCAAAAGCATAACTTACGCATGGACATAATGTTCCACATCCCCGTCTTTGAGTTTAATTGGTTTGAATTTGAAATTTGCCTTACTCAGTTAAGAGATATTTCACCAAATCTGACATCTGTCTGGGGAACATGACTAAGTAGTTCTTCACATGAACGTAAAATTACATTACGTTCAAAACTCGTTACTCCAATAATAGGAAATCCACGAATGGAAAGCCCCAATAAAATAGCAGCGTCACAGCACATTCTCCGATTGGAAAATAAAACGTATACGTCTCGGGCTTCCACCTTCCAATGAAAGCACATATCATGACCTAATTTATATCCACCGTCATTTTTCCTTCACAAATAACTTTTGTCGGAAGAAAATGAAAAAAAAAAAAAAAAAAGCAAAAGATCAGATGAAAAAATAAAGAAAGCAAATTAAACAATGTCTGAGGAGTAATTCACTCGTTCCTCACTACCTTCCTTCCATTCTTGTGCATTCCATTTTCTAGAGGCTAGGGTGTTGCATGCAAGGGACACGTGTTAGCCTTGCAAGGAACCATCAAAAACCTCCCTAGGCGGTTTTCAGGTGACCTCCTAGTCAAACACCGTCTAGGGCAATTTTTCAGTGCGACAGTAAACTTTTCCAGGTGTCTCTCTCCTAGCCTTCGCGTACGTGCACATGGCTGATTGGACAAGACTCCTTAGTCAAACACTACCTAGGGCGGTCTTTGGTTGATGCAGGCGAGGAGTCCACGCGGCTCTTCCATGTGTCATCTAGTTGCTTGATGAGACATATTTGTTCAGTCAAACACTGCCCTAGATAATTTTTTTGTTCTCTTTAAAACTCTCTTATGCGTTTTTACTTTTCCAATATTTCCGTAAACCATCCACAATTTCAATATAATCGTATTTCTTTACTTCCTTTCCAATATAGAAATCAAATAACTGTGTGTATGGCCAGATATAATTAAGAATGACGATTATTTTTTTCATAGATGATATTCATGTACAATTTATCCTCTTTTTACTTTTTTACTACTCCACCAAATTAAACATATACTAATTAATTAGGATGCATTATATATTAGGGGGAAATGTCTCTGTTGTACAATATGAATATATTTAACTAGTATCAAGTATACAAAATACACTTTTAGCACACATTATAAATAAAAAAGCGACATAATACATTACTTATTTTAACAATAACTCATATATATATATATATATATATGATGTATTTTTTTATGTGTTATTTCCTATTTTTAGTTTTTTACTCAACATGTTTCACACATGTATGATACATATTATGTATGTAACACATTACATACAGTACACATTAGATAATTGTTGATAATATTTTTGTTATATGTATACTATTACTTATTATTAGTAGGTGTGATGTATTATTAGGCATATATATATATATATATATATATATATATATATATATATATATATATATATATATATATATATAGTATAAACTTATGTTATATAAACGTATTATATCGTATCTATTGTTTAATGTAAATAATGTATTGTGTAAGATGATATGTTGTTTCATCAAACCTTTTATATATTAAAATATAACTTACCACGGAAGAGAGAGATCATATTAGCCCTAATAGCTTTTTAACATATTGTTACCTAACTAATCTGCTATTGTGATTAAATTAATTAAACTTGTAATTAGTGATTAGTTAATTAGCTTTGTCAGTTTCCTTTCTGTTTTCTTTCTTCCCCTGTTTCAGTTAAGTTAGTTAGTTTTCCCTCCTCCTGTATCAGTTAGTATATATAGTCATTTGTAATATTCTCTCAGTGAGATTTATCATTTTTCATAATCAGATGCAAATTTCCCAATTTCATTTTCTCTTTTGATTCTCCATTCTCTCTGCAACTCAAGCTCTGCTCCTTCTGGATTTCACATGGTGTGGTGAGCGTCTTGAGTTTGCTCTGTAATATGGTAGTTGAGAGAAAGCATCAGCATATATTGCAAGTTACTAGAGCACTTATGTTCCATTCAAACATTCCAAAATGCTTCTGGAATTTTGCAGTAAGCTATGTTGTGCATATTATTAACAGGCTACCAAGTTCCTTTTTGAATAATAACAACCCTTTTAACATTTTATATCAAACAGAACCAAATTTTTCCTCTTTCAAAGTATTTGGTTGTCTAGCCTATATATCCACTCTCAAAACACAAAGAAGCACATTAGATGCAAGAGCCAGAAAGTGCATTTTCTTAGGCTACAAAGAAGGAACCAAAGGTTTCATTTTCATGGATTTGAAAACTAAAGAGATACTAGTCTCAAGGGATGCAATCTTTTATGAACATGAATTACCATATTTTCAAAAACCGAGTGCCATAAAATCTGCTAATAGCCCGAATACACCTACACCTCAAATGCTTGATTCAAGGAACCTCTCATATAATGACATCTTCCAGTACACACCTACATCACACTCGCATTACCCTATCATATCAGATTCAGAACAAACTATACCTGTCATACACCCAAATACACTTAACCAAATACCAAACACAGATAATCCTTTACCTACCCCTTCCTCCACATCACTTAACACAAAAAGCACAATACACAATAATCCCATCCATCTCAGAAAATCAACCAGAATAAAGAAAAAACCAATTCATTTAAATGACTATGTGTGCACATCAGATTCCTTGGATCACATTCACCAATCCTCTTCAACACCAAACTATTCGATAAACAATTGCATATCATATGTGTAACACCCCGACTTTTATTAAGTTCTAATTAAGTGAAAATTAAGAGTAATTGACCTTAGTTAGAAATTTAATTAAGTTGGAGTGGATAAGTTTCTCCTTGATAAACCTTTATATGTTGTATGTGTTTGAATTATATGTATTTACATGTTATATTTAATGTTTTAATGATGCATGAGAGTAGAAATGATGTATGTATGAGTATGGCACGAGTTGAGACGTTTTAGAAGTATTTTGGGGCAATTTTACAGCCCAGTAATCGATTACCACGGGCTGGTAATCGATTACATTGCACTGATTTTTGAATCTGTGCATTTTAACAGGCCGTAATCGATTACAGACTGCGCAGTTAGAGTTTTTAGTGCGTTTTTAGGTTAAGTGTGGGCCCCACAACACCTCTATATAATACCTACCCTAGCATCCACTCAGAAAACCTAATTTTAATATTCCAGATCACTTTTGGCAGCCTCCATCAATCCTTGTGCCTCCATTCTACTCTCTCTCTCTCAAACTCAAAAACCATAACCCTTCCACAACCCCAAACCCATATCAACTCTCATCCAACCACAAAACAAACCATATATTCTTAAACATCTCTCCAAATAGAACACTTCTACCGTTTTCATTTTTTAAAGAAGCCATTCTTGTACCGTTCGTGGGGCAAGAGGGAAAGTAAGAAGGAAAAGGGTGTCTCTACGCATAGCATAGGAGGTCTACGAGAGGTAGGGGTTCTAGACATTCAATATTCACTGTATTTTCATGCATAATGATGTATGTTTGTTGATATTATTTTTTATGTTCGTTTTTCCCATTATGGTTCATAAAAGGGTTACCTTTACCGATTGAATTTAAAAAAGAAAGTGTTTTATGGATGTAAAAGTGTTTTCAAACTTATTCCACCGATTGGTTCTCTTGTGTCTGTGTTTTCTACCGATTTGGGTGATTCTAGATTTAAGTTTTAGCCATTGGCTTATAAAAATTGTGTTTGTGAAACCCTAGAATCTGATTTCTCGCGTTCGTAATCGATTACAAGGGTTCGTAATCGATTACGAGCTGAGAATTTCCAATCGCGAGTAAACATGGCATTCTGGTAATCGATTACAGGGTCTATGTAATCGATTACATTCCCGATGTAATCGATTACAACGCTGCAGATTTTACGAAAATTTACTGTTTTGACCCTTTTGTGTACCCTAATGTGTTCTACGATCCATATAAATGTTATATACGATTTATGCATGATCTATATACGTTTGGATGATTTGTGATGTATGTTTACATGTTGTTATGTGATGTTATTATGCTATATATATATGTATATCTTGTAAGACATTAATAAAGGCAAAGTCGTCAAAAGGGACGCAAAGACACAGTTACAATTATAGTAAAACATTGTAGCCTTCGGCATTACAATGAGAGTTGTTAAGGGAGGAATGGCAACCTCGGCATTACAACCTCATTTGTTAAGGGAAGGTGAATTACCCCCTCTCCCCATAGTTTAGGATGAGCTCATGCCTAGGGGCCGGTGATGTGGAGGAGTATTGGAGGGCGGGCAGTGCCAAAGATTGATTAATGCAAGATAAAGTTGTTTGGCTAAATGTATTATGTTATCTTATGAGTTATCAATTTTATATGTGTAAGGGCACTAGTACACTACACCAAGACTTTATTTATTTATGCCATATTAACTGCTTAATTAAAATGGTCAAGACGCACTTAGGTAAGACGTTTCGGGAAAAGACTTCTTTTTAAACTAATATCTGAATTGAATGCATTCACATTTCACCTATTTCTTAATTAAACCCGGGGCGGCTTCCTCTACTGAGTCACTTCCTAGTGCTCACCCTATGTTTTTCCCCCATATTATAGAGGAGCAGACAGAGCAGGACCATGGAGCTAGCGAGGAGCAGGCTCAGCCTTAGTTTATTTTTAGTCTTCCGCTTTATAGACCTATATACATTGATTTACTTTCCAGTTATGGATTTATTTCAGTTGTTTGCTTTGTTTGTTTTAAGTCCGGACCTATGTTAGCCGGCAGCTATTTATTTGACATGTATTTATGGTGGAGTCTCATAAGTCATTGCCTTTGGCTTATGGGATAAAGCCTAATATTTATCCCTAGTATGTTCTTTGATTGTTGGGAGTTATTTATTTGATAGACCATTCAGTTTATATCATGGCATGACTTATTATTTATCGATTATGTATTCCGCAAAGCCCTTATTTTTATATCGTAAATAAATTGCGAAAATTTTACTCCCGCCTATTTTCTGCGTATATATATTTTAAAGTAAAGAATAAAACATGATAACAGAGGGTGACCCTTATGAAATAGCCTAAAATGACTTAAGCATTAAGGGCTATCTAGTAGGGAGTTACAATATGACAGCATCTCTCCATTGCATACTGCATTTTCCTTGGCCATCTCTTCTGCACAAGAACCTTCACACTATGAGGAGGCCATCAAGGAGCCGTGTTGGAGGGAAGCTATCTCTGCAGAGTTATCTGCTTTGGAGAAAAATCAGACATGGATTCTCACCCCACTTCCTAAAGGAATGAAACCTATTGGCTGCAAATGGGTCTTCAAAGTAAAGTTCAAACCCGATGGATCCATAGAGAGACACAAGGCCAGGTTGGTTGCCAAAGGATTCACACAAAGGCCAGGCTTTGATTATTTCGGTACCTTCAGCCATGTGGTGAAAATGGCCACTATTCGAATTCTGTTATCTGTTGCTGCTACTAAAGGCTGACATTTGCATCAGCTAGATGTGAATACAGCATTTCTTCATGGGGATTTAAATGAAGAAGTATACATGAAGATCCCTGATGGTTTAGTTTGCAAGGAACCGGGCATGGTTTGCAAGCTACAGAAATCTCTCTATGGACTCAAACAGGCCAGTAGATAATGGCACACCAAGCTCAGTACAAAGCTCAAGGAACTGGGTTACTCTCAGTCTTTCCATGACTATTCTCTGTTTACAAAACAAAGTAACAATTCCTTCACTGCTATTCTAGTTTATGTGGATGACTTGGTCTTGACAGGTGATGACATAGCAGAAATCTCAGCAGTTAAGTCTGCATTGGATAGTGCTTTCAAGATAAAGGATTTGGGTGACTTAAAGTTTTTCATCGGGTTTGAGGTTGCAAGAAATACAACCGGCATCGCTGTATGCCAACGGAAGTATGTGGTTGATTTACTAGACGAATTTGGCATGCTGGATGCTAAACCATTGTCAACTCCAATAGACTATTCCGTTAAACTTACAAAGGACTGTGCTCCATTGTACTCTGATGTTACCTCTTATCGCAGACTGATCGGGCGCCTCCTTTATCTAACAAATACCCGACCAGACATCTCATTTGCAGTAGGAAAGCTCAGTGAATGTTTAGATTGTCCCACCACTGCTCATTACAATGCAGTCATTCGCATTCTAAGGTACCTGAAACAAGCACCCACCACTGGTCTATTCTTTTCTTCTACTTCTGATCTATCTCCATCTGGCTTTGCCGATTCCGATTGGGCATCATGTGCTGACACACGTAAGTCAGTATCTGGTTATTGCTTCTACTTAGGCAATGCTCTAGTTTCATGGAAAAGTAAAAAACAAAACACAGTTTCTAGTTCTTCCTCCGAGGCAGAATATCGAGCTTTGGCCCTTGCTGTACGCGAAGCTCAATGGATCTCTTACATCATGGCTGATCTTGGTCTCTCGTTCACTAAGCCAATCCCCATGTACTGTGATAATCGCTCTGCACTCTATATTGCTGCCAATCCAGTATTCCACGAGAGAACCAAACACATTGAGGTTGACTGCCACATCGTTCGAGAAAAGTCACAGTCTGGGCTCATCAAGTTTCTTCCCATTGCCACAACCGAGCAGCCTGCTAATATATTCACCAAAACTCTGTCACCAGCACCGTTCAGCAAGTGTTATTCCAAGCTTGGACTGCTCAATCTTCACACTCCATGCTTGAGGGGGGGTGTTACCTAACTAATCTGCTATTGTGATTAAATTAATTAAACTTGTAATTAGTGATTAGTTAATTAGCTTTGTCAGTTTCCTTTCTGTTTTCTTTCTTCCCCTGTTTCAGTTAAGTTAGTTAGTTTTCCCTCCTCCTGTATCAGTTAGTATATATAGCCATTTGTAATATTCTCTCAGTGAGATTCATCATTTTTCATAATAAATGCAAATTTCCCAATTTCATTTTCTCTCTCGATTCTCCATTCTCTCTGCAACTCAAGCTCTGCTCCTTCTGGATTTCACACATATAGAATATCAACCATTGTTCTATATATACATCATGCCAATCGATCCCTTAGAGTTATTATTCTTCAAAACATTGTGCGATTTTTTTTTTTTAAGAAAAATAAAAAGTCAAGGTGGACACTAGAGATTCTTAACAGAATAGGATATATATGAAGCGCAATTCAAAGTCAGAAAGATAGGAATAGGACTAAACATGATATGATATTTCACTTTGCAATAATTGAGAGCTTCCAATAATAAAACAATGGATATAAGAATTCCACGTTTATTTAATTCAGTCCACTCCCGTATGATGATTTTGAATCAGAATATATGATTTCTTAGTTTAATATAATATAATTAAAATTTAATTTTGATGCGGATACTCTCATCAAATCAGAACACTTTGTTTGTATGACTTTCAGGTAGTAGGAGAGAGAAAACACAATCATGATTGACGTGGTAGTACATGATTGGATGACAGTGTAAAAAATTACACTATCAGTAGATGGAAATTACATTCATATAATTATAATAATATAATAATGAAGGAATTTTGATTCAATGAACCCTAAACTTATATCACCATAAAATAAAAAAGAAAAAAACTTATTCATGAGCATATGATTACGTGATCCTAGTGAGTGTTTGTGAGAAAATAAACACAAAACAAAAGCATATCCAAAATCCATATGCCCAAAATCTAATCATGTCACCATTATTATTATTATTCATTCTTTTTTGAGGTTGCTCTACACCGTTCATGTCAATATCAATACATCAATTATTTGCTTATCTCAATAGGATTGATATTTGTTTACATTTTTTTTAATAAAATGTATAATAATGGTAAATGATACCACGATCATATCTTATACAAGATCTTCTTCCTGCACGACGCAGTGGCAAAAAATTAGCAAAAGAAGCACAAATAAATTTATGTTCTTCTATATGAGTGCATGCTTTTTAATGGGAGACCATATATAATAATCCTACATATGATAAATTTTAACGGGATTGATAGAGGCACAACAAAAAAATCCGTCAAAACAGTCAACTAAAAGAAATTTGGGTCACAATCACTCAGTCCATTAAAAATATACTCATGATTAAAAATATTATTTGGACCATTAAGTGTTAAATGGGTTTTGTTGACTATTTTGACTGATTTTTTATTGTGTCTCAAACATTTATGAAATTTTATATTAGAAATTATGTAATATGGTTTGACCGGAGTCATTTTGATGGAGTTATGAGTCTCTTGCAATGATAATTTATTTTTATTTTTATTTTTATTATTAGAACAAATATACATTATCTTCATCGATTTTATATTGGTATATATATATCCAATTTGGCCAGAAAACGTTATAGTCGAACCATTTAATTAATTGAATTTTTATATTAAAATAAAATGGCGATTTAATCTTAATAATTGGAAAATTGAATAAAGTCCATCGATCATAATTAATATGATTCGGTGTGGTCCAATCATGTACAACTTTACTGACAGTTTTATATACTCTCATTAAAATTATATATTGTGATGTTGATTAACTTTAATTTTATCCGCACAATGTAAAAGATAGTATAAATAGAACGGAAATATCAGATGAATAACATATTTTCCATTAATATCAATCATGTGCGTTTTATATGTTATGAAATATGAATTATATACAATATATTAATAATTACATATATATATATATATATATATATATATATATATATATATATATATATATATATATATGATATAATTTTCTTAATATATATTAATGACATGTATTTTGCATTGATAGTATACTAAATATAATATGATATATTCATTGTATATAATAGTACATACATATTATATACACTAATGATTATGCATTCGTGTTGAATAATATTAATTGAATTTTTGTTATTCATATAAATTATTTCTCTAAATAAGATATTTTAATTGAAAATTCTATATTGACAATGTATTAAATTTAGGTTCATTTAATTTAATTATTTAAAAGATAATTTTATTTTAATGCATTCATAGTGGTATAAAATAATTTTAAACTATCATCCAAATCAAATTCTTTCATCTATCTATATTATTCAAGTAGTGGATATAAAAAGTTCAATTATATCTATTGATCATGTATGATTACTTTCCCACCTAGTGCGACGATGCTTGACTCTAAAATTATATATAAAAAAGTGAGAATGAATAATAATGTAAAACTAAGTTAATTAAAGTGATTTTATATTACTTTTTAAATTTTTGTCCCTTTAATTTATTAAACTGGTTACGTTTAACTTAATTTGATTTTTGATTAATATTTATGTGGTTTCAATTGTTTATAGGCGGCTCAACTTTACATTGAAAAGTGAAGCTATCTTAGAGATAACGTTATAATCATTCTCGTGATAAGGATAATCATGTATGTATATATACTATTTGATGAATATATAATAATACGTGGTGAACACTAAAAAATAATTAAATCAGCTAATGAATTCATTTAGTTTAAAAATTGTTCATTTTAAAAAGTTAACTTTTAGTTGATTGAGTAATTGCAGTTCAAAATTTTTATATTGATTAATTTTAATTAATTTTTTATTATGTAAATAATATTTGAATTTTATTAACAAATGTTCTAAAGACACTTATTAAGAAAACAGAAAAGAAAATATTCATCTTGAAAATATGTATTTTTATATTTTTCATGTAATGGTCCCACCATCATATTTAAAATTTTTTCTAAACTTAATATTTTAAATATTCTTAACAAGTGTCCTAAAATCACTTGTTAACAAAACCTATAACATTTTACTAAAGATTGCGATAATGTTGTTGGGCAATCAGTGATAATAATTAATAACACCGAAGATATATCATAAATGTACAATGTTTTTGTGATGGTTTATAAGGAGACAAATAAAGTTGTAGTGATGTTGAGTTAGTGGTGGATGGACATCTGGGGAATCAAACGAGCGAGTTATATATATATACTCAGTTTAAAATTAGATATTTATGGTCGATCATGATAATTAAGTTATCATTAATTTGTAAGCACTTCAAAAACTAAAATATATGACTTAAAATTTTAAAATTTTTTCATGCATAAAATAATTAAACCTTCGACATTTGAGAATATATATATATATATATATATATATATATATATATATATATATCCCACCACTGAAAAAGATTTATTTAGCTGGCAAATGCACTTTATGCTTGGTTTTTATGTGCCATTGGCTCTGTGCACTACATAAAAAAATAATAGGGATTGTTCCCCATTATTCTCTGTTCTTCTTGTTGTAGTGGTCAATTCAAGTATATGATATATTCAAGTGTATGAGATGACAAATTTTTTTATAATTTTAAAGAATATTTAACATATAATTTAAAAATTTTGTTTAATCTATATATATATATATATATATATATGTATGCATATGAGAGGCTCTTGATTTGGCAGAACCCAGAAAACTGAATAGCAATTGGGCAGCAAAAGATTCGAAATAAATATTAAGACAATTCTTGTTTAATCATATTTATTGTACAACAGAAAAATATTAAATTAATATTTAATATGTATTATATATACTGTGAAATTTGTGCTATATATATAATATACGTACATATAATATATATTCTGTATTATATATAGCACAAACATATATTATTGATTCTTGTTTGACACTTCCAAAGGTTTTATTAGCCTCCACATTCCACATAACCTTTAATCTAAGAACATTGTTATACACTCAAAATAGATAATATATTATGTACGGTAAGTATTATATAATATAGACAAGTATAATATTTATTATATATTATACACAACATATATTATATATTATATATAACATGTATGTATCATATATTGTAAAGAAAAATAATGTTACAACATATAATATATATTGTGTACAACATATATCATATATAGTTACATTTCTTATATATACGATTACATACTATGTAATATGTACATATAATACATTATTTATTAGTTATTTTGACTTATTTTTTATTCTCTACCAAAATTTTTACATTAATTCAATTTGTTAGTTTGGGAGATATATATAGTAGTACTAGTCGTACACTTATTTATTTTCAAATATTTAAATATTATATTAATAAAATTTATAATTTTTATTATTTATTTTTTCAATTTATTCTTTTTCTTAATTTGTTTCATTTTCAGAAATATAAATTACAAATATCATTTATATATAAAAAATATTTTTTTTACACCACAAAATCAATCAATATATGTAATAATATAACTTTTTAAAACTATTAATTCAACATTTAATATCATACATTAATTCAATATTTTAAAAGTTAAATTAATAATTAATAATAACAGATTATATATATATATAGTGGATGCCACGTATTGATCCTCTATACATGGAGTTGGAATTTTGAGTTCGGTTCTTGTCCTTTTGTGTGAAATGCTCTTGCTCGTCTAAGTGATTAGTTGCTGAAAAGCTAGTAGTGTTATGTACTAGTGGAGCCAAAAATTAAAGAAAGGTTCCTTAGAATAGATTTATTATATATATTCACCAGAGACATACATACATGTGCATAAATTTTAAAGCATTAGTTATTGATGTGATAAAATTTGATCAGATAAGGTTCGAATATATATGCATGTCTCTTATTCTTATAAATGTGTTACTTTAATTTTAATCGTATTAAAATATATTCTTATATTTATTTTTAGCCTTTTTAATAATATATTTTTTATATTTATGCTTTGTATTTAGGTTTCTAAAAGTGACATAAAATGCAAATTTAATCTTTAGAGCAATTCCAATTGTGGGGTACGAGTTGAGTCACAATATTTGATTAACTTTTATGTCAAGTGTTTGATACATTATAAAAATAATATTGAGCTTGAACTTGGGATATAGTACTCAAATGATAAGATTGAAATTTAGCCTCATTATTTTTTTGTCCTATACATATTTTCAATTACAAAATATTAATATATTTTTGAAAAAAAATGTATAAAATAAAATAACATTATTTTGTAACATTTTGTCAACTGGTCCAATCGGTTCCCTTTCAATAGATTGCAAAATAATAAAAAATACTATTTTAACATTTACATATTCATAATTTATATCGATATTCACTCGTTGTTTCCTTAAACTTTGATGTGATATTTATTTTAATATTTTTAAATTTTTTATTTGTCATATTAATCATAATAAATGTATCATAAATAATTAATTTTAGACATCTAGCTATATAATATTATTTCAACATAAATGGATGCCCCAGCACTGCATCATCCAATGTGGGAAGGGATTCATAATATTGGCCACTCCTTTATTTGCTTGATGAATAAAAAAAAGAACAACGAGAAAGAAGATATTAAGAAAGAACTTAGAGATAGAAAATATAGAGAAAAAATTTCATATTGCTTGCATAAAGAGTAAATGAAGAAAGAAATAAAAAGAAAGAAGATAATATAATATAAAAGAGTTTAATTTCAATCTATTGTCAGTGTAAAGTAATTTTACAGTGACATCCTATCATGGATTGACACATCAGTAAAAATATTTAATTCAACCACCCACTAACTAAAAAGTCACACAAATCAATGGATATGATTGACTGAAAGTGTAAATTCTTTTACACTATCAATACATCATAATTAAACTCGATATAAAAACATATTTTTATCCTTAACACAATATAACAAATATTTTTTTTATATATTTGTAGTTCATTGTAAAAGACATAACGAATTTCACAAAAAGGATATAAATTATATAATGGTTATTTTACGATTTTTTACATAAATAGGTAAAAAAAATAATTAGTTATAGATTTAGGTAGGTGTAGAATTAGTTACGTAAATAGGTAGGATATTTTTATGAATTAAAGTTGATCTAGATCGGTTATAGATAGTGACATTTAAAAATTTTTTTGTATGATAGTCGATCAAGATTGACTATGCCCTAAAAAAAATTTAAAATTTTGTTGTTTTGTACATTAAACTATTTATGATTTTTATTTTATGGTTATATATGTATTATTTGTATATTAAAATATCCACCGTCCCTGCCTCGTCAGTCTCAGTCGCGGCTTGTCTCCCTCACGAATGACTCTATTTCTAACAGGAAAGGAAAGGGAATCACTAAGATGATGATGGAGAAGTAAAATGAAAATGATCGACAATAAAAACGCAAAAGGATATTAAATGAGGAATAGAATGACGATTCAAAATGCTATTAAATGCATTTTGCATAGTTCCGAGATTAATTAGTAAGAAGAAGTGGCGCAGTATTGAGTTGGAAAGGTGGAAAATGAACAGACGAAGGAAGGGGAAAGGTTGCTTCTTGAAAGAAGGGTTCCCGGGTAGGGTTTTGGAGAAATGAAAAACATGGGTATTTAGGTAGAGTGGATGGATTCCAAATTTTATAGATTGTAGTTGATTCTTTAGAATAATGATAAATAGGAGTATTAGTTTCCTTAAAAGAAAATGTTTTAGTATATGGTAAGTGGGTCTAGAATTGATGTATGGCTGTCAAGTGTCAAAATTTTCTAAATTTCTGTAGGTAAATGTATTATATTTAAATACATCTTTATCACACTGGACCAAGAGAAAATTGAAAATTGTAAACCGAGTAACAACTTAAACTTGTAACGCTGACTAACCAGGTTAGCGTTGAATTTCATTAAACCAAGAAAGAGTGAATGAGTGTTTCGCGTTTTCACTACCTACATCCATAACTTGGGATTCAAAACAATGAACTAGGTGATAATTATATAAGTAGGTCGAATACCAACCCAAAAAACTTGGGTGCGTTTGTTTTAAGTGACTCTGGGGCAAAGATATTGGGACAAGAAAAAAAATGGTGGCTATGACCAATTTGGTAAGAGGGACGCAATATCTCCGGAGTCAGAGACATGGTGACTCTCCTTGTTTTGTGTTGTTCATTCTGAAAGTGGAGTCATTGGACACACTACTCAGAGTCATAAAATATTTATCATATTACCTATCTTAACCACCACATTCTATCCCCTCCTCCATCATACAGTGTTGCCCTACTCCACCATAGACCGCAACCAGCCACCGTCGTCGGCCACATCACCGACGACCACCGCCAACCACCTCTGGCAACCTCCACCGACCACCACTGCCGGCATCCTCCGCCGACCACCGTCGACAACTACCTCCGACCACT
This sequence comes from Aeschynomene evenia, assembly GCA_013621005.1. NCBI lineage: Eukaryota > Viridiplantae > Streptophyta > Magnoliopsida > Fabales > Fabaceae > Aeschynomene > Aeschynomene evenia. Next base: position 10,652,044 of record CM024267.1, on the reverse strand, counting down.
ACCACCGTCAGTATTGGCGAGCCGCCAGTAGTCACCACCATCGTCCAATTAGGGGTAATTTTATCTACTTAAAATATTTTGTATATTGTCTCCTTATTTTTACCAAACACATAACATAAACACTAGACACAGTATTTGTGTCCCCAATATTACTGCCCCGGTTGCACCAATGCCTCCGCAGTTGATGGGACCAATTAATTCATAAATTCTCTCATCTTATATATACGTAATCATTAATTAGTCAATTATTAACTGATTTAGAAATATCACTTCTCACAAAATCCAACAATGAGAATGACAAGTGATTATACGCAAAAGTGCTTTGGGCTGAGCCAGAATTATATAAGACCCATCTGCATTTGGATCTGTCCCAACAACAATGGAGGATAAAATACACAATCTCAAATCACTAATAAAGAAATGGTTAAGAGATTAAAAAAAAAAAAAAAGAAATGGTTTAGAATTTATAAGATTTGAATATTGTATATATCATGATAGATGGGTGAATAATCTAAACCATTGATCTTCTCTTCAGCGATGAAGATATATATTAATGAATGTTGTTATTTGCACAATAAGAAATCAGATAAAATCAGCCAATAAATAGATTTTTTGTCACAAACTAACTTTTTAAAGAGAGTTTTTTTGGACCAAAATTTTACTAAATAGGTCTGACTATTTTTTCATTATTCACGAATTATTTTTCTATTTTAATATACTCTCTTCAGTTTAACTAGTAGTTTAGAAGACACAAATCTTTTCTCGGATAAATTATTGTGCATCTTAGTAAAATTCACTCATACTCTTTTTCCTTCGTAAAATTATTAGATTAACTTGCCGTTACTGTTGTAGAATCATTTTTTACATTCTTGAGATGTTAATGTCATATAATTAAATGAAAATGTTACATTATCTAATGAAGATCAATGTAATTTGCCTTTTATTTATTTTGGGATGATAGAAGAACCAAATCCTTTATAAATATATCTCTAACCTTGTTTTTGATTTTTTTTTTGTTGGTGAATAACCTTGTTTTTGATTTTGTTCTCATATTTTATCTCTTTCATTTTTTTTATTGGGTTATGGATACCGTTTTAGTTTAACCTAATATTCTTTTATCTGTTTAGGGTTCCAAATTGTCAAGAACCCATTGGCAAATATAGATTACTAGGTAGGGATATAGAATCCAGTCCATAATATGTATGGATCACTAAAGCCCACTGAATTTGTTGATTAGTGAAAATTGACCATAACATAACCTTAACAGGCTTAGGTCAACCCTCCTTGGAGATTCTCTTGTCCCTAAGGGACAATGTCAATCCTATGGATATGGGCTCACATCGGTCCAATTTAGCAAGATAAGGGGCTGTTTGGTTACCGTTTTTATTTTCTGTTTTCTCTGTTTTCAAAATTTTGTGAAGGAAATACTAAAAACAGAGAAAATGAGATTTTATTGTTTTCTTTGTTTTCAGTATTTCCTTCACAAAATTTTGAAAACAGAGAAAACAGAAAATAAAAACGGTAACCAAACAGCCCCTAAGTGTGTTTAGCTTAGACTGAAACTCTTAAGCCCCCACACCTTAATTGGCAGGATCCCTGGTTCAGGGCACTGACACCTTACCTATTGATATTGGGATGCCTCCCCTTACTACCATTTTATTAAAAAAAAAGGAAAAAAAAATATACATGTCCTTAAATTAAAAAGCTTAAAAAGACTCTAAAAATCAAAATTCCTCTTATGCTATGATTGGTTTAGATATACTAAAATCCTTTATTATTGAAGAGGTGATATCAAATGACATGAATGCACTTTTTTTTGTCAAGTAAGGAGAACGGGACAATCCACCTGTGTAGAACTCTTTTATGGACCATACTTTTAATAAAAAATGAAATACTAAAACACATTATTTTCATGTTGTTTTGATCTGCATCATGTTAAAAAAAAAATTAGATGGTATTTGCTTTGTAAAATGTTTTTCTTTTTTTATTTTTTTTATATAGGTATAGAAGTTGTTTACTTATTATAGTGAATAATAATCATGATATTTTCATTCAACTCATTTTCTATTTTCACATTTTTGACTGAAAATATAGAAAACAAGAATTTGACATTTTCTTATTTTTAATTTTATTTTTATTGTAAATAAAAAAACACAAAGTGCAAATATTTAATTTTATTTCATTAAAAAATAAAAATAGAAAATAAAAACAAAAAATAAACCAAACACCAATTTTTTTTCAAATGTATCATTAATTGGCATAGACTACTCCTACTCCATTATTTTGTACACAATTGATACAATCTATTATCATGCAAGGCATAAGGTTGCTAAGGATTTTGTTGTCTATTAAAGGTGAGTCAAAGATTCAACTATACATTAATTATTTAAAGCAAACTCTATTGTGCTGGGTCTAAGATGATTTTCCACTGTACCTTGGACTCTGGACCATTATCATATTCAATAAAAAGATCCACTATTTAATAAGATTAGGACAAATAAGATGTATGTGTATTCAATTTGAAGTTTTCAACTACACCTTATGAAATAAAACACTAGAAAATAAAGGCCAGTATAGTTAATGCAATTATGAAGACAAAAAAAAAAGCTTTCTTTGCTGAATGATGATGAGGTATTACTTTTCATCAAAGCCTAAAAGTAAAGAAAGTTGATCTGTAGTTTCAAGCATTTAGCTTTTAAACACGCATTCAACATATGTATACTCCATAAATTTAGTAATGATTTTAAATAAGATAAGAGTAAATTGCTATTTTCAACAAATAAACAAAGGTCAATCAGTGCACGAGACTTCCACCAAGTAAGGTTTTGAGGAAGGTAGATGAATGCAGATGAAAATCCGTGAGCTACATGTCACAAGACAACAATCCTATCGCCGGCCAAGACTCATCCGTCCTAAGCAACAACCTTGCCACAATTTATTATTTCAACAGACAAAGCAAATTGATTTTTCCAATAAGTTTGCACAAAATGCAGTCTATGCATTCTTGCAGAGGAAATAGTCCATCATAAATGGCCAGAGTTATGTTTATTGTACAACAGAAATACATCCAACTAGTATCCAACGTGTGCTATGTGTCATACGTAATGTTGTCATACGTAAGAAGCATTATGTATGACACATAACACATGTTGGATGTATTTCTATTGTACTACAAATATTACTGGAAAAGAGAATAGTGATAGATCTTAATCAGTAATAAATGGAATGGAGATATATACTATTATTTTCCATAATAAAGAGTGTTCAAGATATGAATTCAAATGGAAAATTGGAAAAACAACTCTCAGAAAGTTATTTCACTTCTTCGAGCTAAGAAATCTGTGATTATGAAAATCAAATGTCTACTTGTGTGTACTCAGAAAAAAATTAAACAACACCAGTAACCTACAGTTTGTGTTGAATTTAAATTATTCAATCTATTTCTTTGCTACAACCAAGCTTTGAAAATTTATCATGTCAATGAAAATGGGGGAAGAAACCAATGATACCAATCTCAATGGAACAAAATAATAATTGAAATTTTGAATATAAAAATTAAGAGACTAAAAAGAGCTCCTCCCCAGAAAACTTTTCAGCCAATCTTGAGTAGTAATATCTGAGTCTCTTCCCCCACCTTTGAAAACAAAATATCATAGAAAGAAAGGGAGAAAATACCAATTAGCAAGAATCCTGTGTCAAGGGATGAATCATTGTTGTGCAGGTCATAGGATTTGAAGCATCAACTGTGTAATCTTCACAATTCAACTCTTCAGCATCCCATCACAGCACAATTATAAACAAAATTGCCAGACCGTTTTCGGGCGAGCAGACGCCATTGTGGAGGTCCTTCACCCGGCACCCATGAATTGAGTTCAATGAAACCCTCCCCATGAGTTCTCGGCCCGCCGATGACAATTAGCCTATTTCCACATGCCCTGAATGCAAGGCCCCAACCATTCATCGACACTGCTCGTTCCGGCAGTCTCCCAATGGTAAACCACGAATTTTTGTCCTTGTCGTATTTTTTAACCTCCATGTCGGCGTAATCAGCAGCATACAATTCATTATTAACAACAGCAACAAGAGGTGGCGCCTCAGCTGTTGCAGGCATCTCGGACCCCCTAGTACTTCGTCCGGGGGACATGTTAGGAATCTCTGTCCATGTTCTAGTCTGTAAATTGTACTCCTCACCACAGGTAAGAAGCTTGGAATCACTTCCCCCAATTCCCCCTATTACATAAAACTTTCCATCCATGAACACCCCAGAACACATTTTCCTGGGTTTTCTCATGTTTGGAAGTGTTTCCCAAGTTTGATTCTCTGAATTGTATAGCTCAGCAGAATCAAGGATTCGTCCCTCAGAATCGCACCCACCAGCCAAAATTGCAATCTCTCCAAGGCTAGCGGAGCCGAACAAGCATCTCGGAACATTCATCCTCATTCCAGATGTCCATGAGTTTGTCAAAAGGCTGTATCTGTAAATGACATGGGAACTCAGCTCCCTCCCAAAAACAAGGAGTTCGGTACCTACAGCTAAAGATTCCTTATCTGAACACATGAAGCAATCATTAGAAGCCATCCTTGGTAAATGCATCCACCGTTGGCGAATCGGATCATAAGCCTCCCATTCAAGGAGGGCACAGGAGAAATAGACCCAGTGTTCCATGATGCCATTCAATCTCCTCCATCTATAGAGCTCGCCACTTCGGATTATGTTACGGAAGCTCCTATTCAGTGAGGCAAGAGAACCGTAATCAGACCTTGAACAGCGGCTCAGGCAGGTGATTGAGCTGTCTTGGTTCATTCGAGGCAAAAGAGAACCAGAATCCGATGAATCCCCCGCATGTTGTTGCTGCTGCTGCTGCTCATCAGATTGTTGGCCACCAGAATTCAATAAAATCATGGCATGTTGTTGTTGTTGTTGTTCTTCAGCCAATGGCTGGTCAGTCCAATCTCCATCTTCTTCAACATCTTCGCGAATACTCAACGCCTCAATCTTCTCCGGATCCATTTCTTCAACTCTGTGGCACTGGCAGGAATCAGACATCCTGGTACACTTCCTCGGATGGGAGTCCTCCTCCTCGGCATCGATGTCCATAGGTCGCTTGCCATTCTTGATGTCAAACTCCGGCAGGTATTTCATGTAAGACCAGTTGTCGTCTGCCTGGCAAGAGCTGGAAAACAACCTCAGAATCAAGCAGGAACGACCTTCCAACATGTCTCAGCCACATAGACTCACAAACAAAGCCTCAATCCAGCCACCACTTTCTGTTCATTGTTCACCAGAAAGGCAACAATCTGAAGCACAGCAAAATCAAGGACCTGTGAGAAAAACAGAACCAAATAGATTCAATTCACAAGTTCCATTTTTTTCCTTCTTCTTCTTTGCAAATATCATAATCACCCATCACACCATGGCCTGAATATAACCAACATCCAGAAACGAATCAAGAACAAGAAAAGGAAAGGAAAAAAAAAAAACTACTTCAGATCGAAATCTATTCAACAGAGCACTTAGATAAACCCCAAAAATCATTTTTTTCTCATAATATGTATATGAAAAAAGATTAAATCATTTCTTAAAAGGGGCAAAACAAAAATGCATAATAGAGATCACAGGAAACAAAACAACACCAAGTTCAATTGAACACTCCAATGCAGAAATGAATCCAATGTAGAACCAGAAATTTCAAATTTTGAATAGAACCCATTAATCATCACGCCCCTAACGATTCAGCAACCGAAACAAAAATTCAGCAAAAGATCTCCATAACAAAAATCTTCACACAAAGAGGAACTAAAAAAATAAAAAACAACAACAGCAAAAATAGCCAATTTAAACCACTTCTAATCAGTTCATTCAAATAGAAAGCTTGAAAAGTTAGAGACAAAACAATGCAAGAGACTTACAAGGTTGGATAGGAACAAAAAACCAAAAACCCCCAAAAAATATTGACAAAAAAAATAAAGAATTGGTACTTGATGGGCAATTTTCATATTGTACAAAAAATTGTTCAACAAACTTTCTCTCTATTTATATATATATCTGTACCTCAATCTCACTGTATCGTTTAGTATTGCATGTAGTAGCACTTGTAGAAAGGAAAAACTTTCTCTATCTTTTTCTCTCTACACTGTGTCCTTGTTTTGTGGTTGGTTCCCTTGAGAGAACTCTCTGCAAATCAGATGAAGCTTTTTTTTTTTCTTCTTCTTTTTGGGAGTGATTCTGATTTTTGGAGCAAAATATGAAAGAAAGGACCCTCTCTTCCACGCCCTTATCTCTCTTAAATCATATTCTTAATGATAATTAAAAGCTATTTATTTAGTACTCAATATTTTAATTGAATATTGGTATTCAATCCAACTGAATGTTTAATATATGCTAAATTAAATATAATTTTATATCAATGGAGTATTTTTTTGTTTGGGTATTGAAACCCTATTTTTTAGGGTACGGGCTCAAAATTTCCAATTAAATCAAGAGTGTTACTATTTGCACAATAAAAAATTAGTAAAAAATTAGTTAATATATAAATTTTAGCTTATAATTACCTAATTCATTAAAAACTAATTTTTAGTAAAAAAGTGGCTAAATTATCTATTAACTGATTTAATTATTTTTTATTATTAATAAGTATTATTATTAAATTAAATAATCAATAATAACTTTTTATTATTATTTTTTTTGTTATGAAAGTTTCTTTTAATTAACAAAATTTGTTTTTTTAAGGAGAATGGGTGGTGGTGGTGGACGGTGGAGATGTGGTGGCGGAAGGTGGTGGTGGTGGGTCCCACAAAATGTTTTCCGCGCTGGCCGCCGTTACTGGAACCGGCAACCGGTAAATGCCGGTGGAGCCACGTGTTTAAAAGAGAGAGGAAGGAATAGACACGGAAAGAGAGAGAGAGAGAGATTCTGTTACGTTACAACTATGTCTCTACGCCATTAGATTTTGATTCCAAAATATCGTCTGGTCAATTTCTCGTGTGCATTGACGGTGGTGATCCCCTGCGACGCGGCCACGTTTGACGTGGCTGCTCCTGGTTGGTCAGTTTTGGAAAAAAAATGCTTCGGCAGTAAAATAGCTTTCTTTCTCATATAAAGTAACTAGTATTTTTTTAAGATAAATATATTATATAATAATTAATTATTAATGACAAATAATTGTGTATTAAAATATTCAAACAAATCTATTGAAATAAAATGTTTGTTATACATTTATTTCAATCAAATATAATTTCAATCAAATTGAATTTCACTTATAACAACTAAATACTTCACTTATAATTTTTAAATAATGTTAAGATATAATTCTTATTTATTATCATTAATGTTGTAGATAAATTTCAAAATTTATAATTAATATTCATTACTTTAAAAAAATCACAAAATTACAATTGATTAAAATAGAAAAAAATCTAAACTGATAACAATTACTTATAAATCAAAGATTTGAATGATTAAATGTTTGTTATATATTTATTTTTTTATATATTTTTTATTTTTATTTTATTATAATCATATCATATATTTTTAATAACTAAAAATTTAGATCTAAAAAATTATTAATAATTAATAGGGAAATTGTTATAAATGGATGTAATAAATTTTATTGATACATTATTTTGATATTATTTGGTCCTACATTAAAAGTTCAGACATTAGGGATTTAAACTTGTATATCAAATGTCTTTCCAATTGTTACATGGATTGCAATAATACTTTATTTTCAACATGTTAAAATTTTAGAAAATTACATGCATGAAGCATAATAATAAAAATCAACATACAGAAGAAGCTCTAGGATATCACATGTACATATACTCACAAATTCATGCGCTAACACCATTTCAATGGTATTAGTTGACTCAGATATGTTAAAAGATGAGACATACCAAAGTTGCAAAACACACTCTAACATTTCTATTATGTCTTTAAACTAAGATCAATGCAACATATTTTTTCCTTTTCATATAAGTCACAAAATTTATTTGATAATACCTCTATTTTACCTTGAATGAAGTTTTTGATTGATAATATTTTTTCTTTCTAACCTTGCATCTTTTGCTTGAGGTAGAGAAAAGTAGAGTTGATTATTCATTTTTGACACATAGAAGAGAAAAAAAAAAGTTGTAGAGAATGTTTAGAGTAGAATTAGCTTTTAACCTATTTTTATTTATATAATCTCAGGTGATCTCAATAATGATATGAATCAAAAAAACATAATGATAAAAATATCTTTTTTAATTATCAAAGATAAAAAAAATAAAAATAAATCAATTAATATTATGTTACATTATGACTATTATATTCTAACATATATTTTCTTTTTTAATTAACGTGCTTAATCTCAAAAAATAATTTCAAATCAATTCTCATTAATTAATTTCTTAAAATAGAATCATTTAAAGTTAGTTCATTGAGGTTGCGCCACTTGTCAGCACCTCATGAAGCTAACTCTGTTATATTATATATATAGATATAGATATAGATAACACAATAACATTTAAAATTAAATATTTATGATATATTTATTAAAATTAAAGATAGATAAAAGAGTTAAAAAATTTAAATAAAAATATATCATATATAAAGGATAAGAGATTAAATATCAATATTATGGATGAAATTGTAAAAATATAAATAGTATTTGGATTTAATTTTGATTTACGGATAATGTATATTTTTTTACACAATCATTTAATCATGTGATGTCACGTCAATCATGATTATATTTTCTTTCTTTCATTACCTAAAAAGTCATACAAACAGAGAGTTTTAATTGAATGACAGTATAAAATAATTTTATGTGCATCAAAATTAAACTAATAATATTTTCTTCTTTGTCTCCACATTCTTGAGTTTTGACTGGTCAATTTTTATGTGTTATGTGATTACATATTGGCTTCTGATATAAAGTTTTTGCCTTCGTTTCTTTCCTTTTTTTTTCACTATTATAATGATAATGTTTGAAGATAAATGTTTTTATATATCATAAAATTATTCATTATTAGTTACTATATAATAATAATAAAATTTTTAAAATTATTAATTCAAATTTTAATATTATATATTAATTTAACAATCTAAAAATTAAGTTAATTATTTTTAAAAGTTAAATTATAATATAATAATCTAATGATTGATTTTATAATGTATATATAATACTTTTCATATTTTAAATATCTTATTATGGTTTATGATTAATTATTACGATTGCCGAACAGCAAAACACGGATTGTAAATCATGCTTAGGTCAAAAAAGGGAGATTGTGTCTACATTTTCCAGGCTTCAATCTCGTGTTTTGTCCTCCTAATCCTTTTTACTGTTTGATAAGATTTTATAATCTTTCTTTTTCGATATTGATTTCGATAATCTCATTCAATTATTTTTTATTTTTATTAAAAATTCAATTTCATTGAATGAAATTAATAAAATAATTAGCTAGTTTTGATAAGATGTCATTTCTTTGAAACAGAATTATTGCTTTCATATTTTAAAAACAAATAAGACATCAATCTAAAACACAGAACTAAAAACCAAATTATCCCTGTTTTAATTTTTTTTATTAAGTAATGCTACATTTACATCATAAAATCAGTCACCATCAGTAACCATATGCAATAATTATACTTTTTAAAATTATTAATTCAATTATTAAAATATTGAATTAATATATAATATTAAGAAGTTAGATTAATAGTTTTAAAAAATTAAAATATTATATATAGTGACTATTGATAGATGATTTTGTGGTGTAAAAAAAAAGTTTTCATCTATTACTACTTATAAAGAAAATTCTCAAAAAATTAGTTATTTTTTTGTCTCTAAATATAGAGTAAATAAAAATTAAAAATACTTAAAATAATTTAAAAATAACAATTATTTATAACTTCTATTATCTAAATTCTCTTTTTTTCTATTAATCTTTTATATTAATATTTTAATAAATTCAAATGAAATTTGAGAAGTACTTTAATTATATTAAATAGTATTGTTTTATTAAAAAAAATTTAATAAAATAAATAAAATAATATTATTATATAAAATATTTATTGAAAAATAGAAAAATGACTTAACAGATATGTGTAGTCGCTAGTTTTGATTAGTTGTTTTATCTCTCTATTTGGACTATAAGCTAAGTATTAATATAATTAATGAGTAGTACTACTATAACAAGGTATATAGTAGAGGACGTACAAAAATGGTGTCACAATTGTGAAGTACAACTGTACAAGTAAGAAAATTCATCAAGGGAATGACAGAATCAAATGATAGGCAAAAAGGTTGGAAAAGGGCACTGGAAAACAAATTGCATGATGTAAGGTGAACTTATATTACAGGATCTTTCATTAGCTTCTTTCCAACGAGGATTCTTTAATTCCTTTACTAAAAATTTATTAACAATATGGCGACATCTTAAAATGTATATTAATATATATATCTATATATATTTATACATATTATAAAAAAATTGGTTACTTTGGTCTCTACAAATATTTATAAAAAAATTAAAAATAAATAAATAAATTAAAAGAATAATTATTTTCTTCATTTAAATCATTTTAACTATTTTTTGTTTTTTTTTTCTCTTTCTACATCTACATCTTTCATGATTTTTTTAAAAAAAAAAATCATAATTTTTTTTATAATCATCTTCAACACTATTTATCATTTTTTACCTATTATCATTAGAAAAGATTCAAAAAATAAAAAAATATAAATTAACAAAAAAAATAAGAATACTGCTTCACAAACACGAAATACTCGACAAGACGTTAATATATATATATATATATAATATTCACTGAAAAATGGACTAACAAATAAATCATGATAAATAATGCAAATTTGTTATATATATATATTGAAAAATATTTGGTGAACAATGAAAAATCAGTCAAATCAGCCAATAGCTAGGCCCACTTGACAACTTTTTAACAAAAAAACTTCCTCTTAAAAAGTTAGTTTTTAGTGTACTAAATAATTGTGATCCACAATCTCTATATTGATTGATTTTTTTATAAAGATTTTAATAGCAACATTTGTATATATATAATAGTAACGGTGTGCAACTCTTCTTTTAGCTTTCGTTAGTTTAATGAGGCATGCTTTTTAATTTTTATACGATTTGATTAAATATATTTATTATTTTTAGTCATCGTATAAAAGATTAACGTAACACGAAAATCAATTAACGTACGTTTAATGCAAATTAAAAATACTATTCACTATGCACACTATACGCTAAAATCATATTTCATTCCAATTCAGAAGTTTTTTAACATAACATACCATATTTTTTTTTATTCTATTTAATTTTATTATATATTTGTTCAATATATTTTTTCTTTGTGATATTAAATACTTCAAAATCAAAATAAAAAAGCGATTTAGAAGGTAAATAATAAATTATCTCTTTGATTAAAATGGAAACTGTTTCGTACCTTTTACCGAGGTAAAACTGTCGCCGATTTCTTAACTCCTCATGCAATATAATGTAGATAAAGGAGACACAGAGAATATACGATGGACGAGTAAGTGTGGTACACCAAACTTTTTTATTTAAAAGGGGGTGTTTATTATATTATGTTTTAGTTTCTATACTAGTTCTGAATTCGTTTGGTATGATTTTGTTGTTAAGTGCACATACACTAAACCTTTTTATCGTAATAATATTATTTGATGTGATTTTTTTTATCTAAATTTAGAAAAAAAATTATTATTATTGAAGTAAATGTTCACTTTAATTGCTCAAATTGTAAGAGTAATTTGTTTTGATCTCTTATATTTATAAGAGTAAATTGATGCCTGATAATTTTTAACTCGGACATGTCGATCCTTAAGAATTAAAAAATAACAAACTAGTCATTAATATAATTCTCAAAATCAGCCAAACATTAATCCATAAAAGTCTGTCTATTAATGAATGGTCAATCAGCTCAAAATGACATTGTTGTACATGTAGCAATTCTCTTTCTCTTCGTGGCTAAATCAATTGCTAACTAAAGAAGAAGTGGTGTGAGGTTGAGAGAAGAATATGAAGAAAAAGAAGTGGTTTGTAGTGGAGAGAAGAATAATTGAAAAAGAGGGGTTACAAAGTCGTGTAACTAAGGATTCAAAATGCTAGAGCGAAGGTAACAATGATTATTAATTTTAAATTATATTATTAATTTTACAATGTATTCATTATTCCATCTCATTTTTATCCAGACATATTGCAAGAATTAAAATTATATTAAGTACACTTTATTCAAATATATATTACAGAGATATTGTGGCTCAATGTTCTTATCTTTATTGTCATTGTCTCTGTGTGTGCCTAATGTTTCTGTTGTAGTATCCAATGGTCCCGTAATTAAATGCACCCTAACCACTCGTTTAGTTGTGATATAAAAATAAAATATATTTTTTCTTTTCTTTTTTTTACCCACATTTTAAGGTTTAATATTTTTTAATAAAAATTAATTAGTATTAGCTAGGAACTCTATAGAAAAATAAAATTATATGAACTGATGAATTCTAAATTTTTAAACTATATAACTGAATTAAAAATATTATAAAACTCTAGAAATTTGCAATATAATTAGATCTTACTTAAATTGAATCAAAATCGAACTATAAGCATCCTAGCTATATATGGTTGATTATGTTATGGAAGCTAAGGGCTTATGGCTCTTTCGTTTTTCCTTTTAGAAAAATATAAGTATTTTTTTTTTAAATATAAGTAGTTTTAACATTTACTTACATTCGTTCATATTTTTATTGATAAGCAAAAGTAAAAAAATAGATTTTCTTTTTATTTTACAAGCAAGTGTTAACATGTTTGGTTTCTCTTATAGTCAGAAGTAATGGAAAAAGAGAGAAAATATTAATATTTCAAACTATATTCTTGTATATTAATTAAATGACAAAATTAACATATTTCATTAAAAATATTTTGTGCATAAAAATATATTTTTTAAAAGTTTACTTAATTATATATAAGTTAAAATAAAACTTTAATATATAAATTAATTTTTTATAAATATAATATTTAATCTTAAATTTAGCCATACATAAATAGGAATAGCTGTGTTCAGTCATATTTTGAGTATCATTATCACATATATACAGCTAGCCATTGTTGAAAAGTAGAGAGAAGAAAAAAGTAATGATAAAGATTAAGCCGCGAGTCCCTTGACAACAATGAGAGGCTGACATTGGGACACCTCCACAAATGAAAAAACAAAGAGATTAATACTAATATTATATGAAACTTATAATATAAATTTGAGTTTAAGTAAATCCTATACATAACAATATATTCATTAAGGATTTTATAATATTAATATAATCATAATTTTTAATATTTTAAATAGTTAATATATTTTACTTATAAGATTAATTATAAACTCAAATCTATCTTCTACTCATATTATATTTTTTTTTTTTTGTGGGCTACTCATATTATATTTGTTAGTATGTATCATGCATGCATCATGATATATATAGTGAGATAATGAGATTTATTAATGAATTTAATTTTATTTACATACATCTTTTTTATATAATTATTCAATTATATATTATCATATTAATGATAATTATATTTTTTTCTCTTTTACTATTTCAAAAGTTATATAAATAGAAAAATTTAATTAAATGATAGATTAAAATACTTTTATTTATATTATTAATGTATTAAAATAAATGTTTTCTTTGTTAATAATGATGTCAAACTTTAAATTATACTCCTTCCAAGTTCCAACTGTCACTACTCCCAAATCTAATCTCATAGGCTTTGAATTTGAGAGGTAGGATTGGCTTTTGCACTTTCTTCGTGCTTATCACCAATTTAATTCGATTCAATTAAATTCAATTATATATTCTCTTATTCATTCATATCCTTTTTCTCTCCCTCTTACCAAAAGAGTAACCTTTGGTCGGCATTTTCAGTCAATCACACCAGCTCCCACGTCCTAATCTTCTCTAATTGAAATCATGCAACACTATCATTATGTTCAAGTTATCTTGTTCTTAATTATTATATCACCTTTTTATCATACTATTTTCAATTTAATATTAATTTAGTCATAGTAATTGTTTTATGAGTTTAGTAATTTTATATTTTCATACATTCAAAATACTATGTTTGTATGACTTTTCAGATAATAGAAGAGAGAAAACATAATTTTAATTGACATGACACCACGTGATTGGATACTGTATGAAAAAATTGTGCAGTAATAAAAATTAAATCCTTTATTTTATTTAATATTTTTTAAAATTTTAATTTAACTATAATATATTTTTTATTTTGACATCAGTTTAATCGTTTCATTATATTATATTCAATTAAATATGTATAACAGAATTATCAATTGATATTAAAACAAAAAATACTATAGATAAATTTGATGTAAATAATTTTGCTATGATCAAACTGACATGAATTAACAACTATATACCAAAATTTTATTTATTATAATTTCTGTAAATATCGAAAAATGTAGTCTAATATTTATTTGTTTATTTATTTTTTTCTGGACATAGCTTTTTTGATAACTTTTCTAGACATAAGTTATGATGATGGTTACGTTTCTTATCCTTGGGAACCTCAGCAGCCCTTGTTTATATTATGTGCTAATGTATGTCTCTACACATGCTTTAATTGATTAGTCCCAAAATGTTCAGTGCTTATCCTTTATTTCATCTTTTATGCCAACTAGAAAAGGAAAAAAAATGCTAAAAATATCAAAACTACGAAATTTTAAAGTTTAAGAGTGTTTGAGTACCATAAGAAATTAAAACAATAATAATTGTCGTACAACAAAAATACGTCCAACAAGTATCTAATATGTGTATAGATGATATATATATATATATATATGAGATGTGTGCTATACAAATAACATACATTCCATATCACGTATAACACACATTAGATAGTTATGGGATGTATTTCTGTTGTACAACAAATATTATTAAAATATTAAAATAAGGGTACTTCAAAAAGATATTAAACACTCTTGAAATATTATTATTGACTTGTCGTTGTTTTGTTTTTGTTATAACATATGTGTACATTATTAATTTTGATTAACTTGACATAACTTTTTTCTATTTGTCCTCTTCACCAATTAGTATTTTTCAATAGTGGAAACATTGTTTTTTCTTCTTTATTCACACGAAATCACTAAGATAAGCATGTTTATACCAAAAAAATAAAGCATATATACCATTGAATATTAGTATAACTTATGCATGCACTTGATGTAATTGATGGAAGAATTTAAGTTTTTACTCCTATCGTTATTTTCAATTAGTTGACATTAATTTGATTCTAACAAAAGTTTTTTACATTAATTTGGTCTTAATATTTTTTCTCTCAATCTCAATTTAATCATTCATTCTAAATGCAGATCAAATAAAAATAATTAAATTAATATTAAAATTAAAAAAAAGTATTAAATTAATGTCACATATTTTATTAGATCTAATAAAATATAATAATATAGATTTAATATTGTAAAGTAACATAAAAGCACCCTCAAGTATCGATATATATCACTGAAAAAAAATAATTGGTAGGAGTTTAATTGTGAAGGATTTAATAAAATGCCACAATATAAAGAAAATAGATTTTTGGAACCATATTTTATGGAATTGTGAAGGTAATAAACCCCACCAATTATAAGACATAAATTTTACTTTACAATATATAGTTCAATATTATTTTAGTTCCTATTTATTTTAAAAGTTTAATTTTAATGCATTGATGGTGTAAAAATGTTTTACACTTTTATCCAATCAAAATTATTCATTAGTGTGACTTTTAAGGAAATGAAAGAGATAAAACACTATCATGACTGACATGACAACATCACATGATTGAATGATTGTGTTTGGATGAAAATTAAATTCTTATTTTAATTGTAGGTTTAATTAGTAGTTACATTTAGTTTAATTTATATTCATTTTTAATTTATCTTAGAATTTTAAATATAGAAGTTTAATTTTGATATAACTAGAAATTTTTTATAGTTTAATTTATACAACTTAGTTTAGTTTAATCAAGCAATTAAAATGACCCCAATGACCTATGGAATAAAATTATTTATCAATACAAAAGTACTTTGTATACACAAAAAAAATAAAATTATCCAACAACACTCATTCAACATGCGATGATTTGAGACTGATTTAGGTATAGTTGGGAACAAGAACATCTCCAACATTGAATTGCTCTTTATCAATATGGGTATGTTTTGATGTTTAAATTATGAGAAATGATTTAATTTGAGAATGAATTATATTGTTTAAAATGAATGAAAATGAGAAATGATTTCATTTGGAATTCTTTGAAATTCTATTCCTTTATATATTTAAATCTTGCAAATTTTCATTGGATTTGAAAAGAATTCATTTTATTTCCATCAAATTCATTTCATTTCTATTCAATTCATTTCATTTCTCATAATTTATACATTCAAACATACTCAATATGTAAAACATACCCAATATGTTTACATAAATCATGAGCGCCCTTAATTTTTTATTTACTCTCAAAAATATATTAATAAACAATATTTAACCAATTTTTTAGTGTAAGGTGTTTTTTTTTCTATCTATATATAGAGCTTGAACTCAAGATATATAACTATGAAGGAGATGAGCTTGCCTACCACTTGACCAATCAACCAAGTTATGCCTATATATATAGGAGATTTATCAAATTAAATTATGAGAAATGTATAGATACCATGCCAATTCTATTTTCTTAATTACTCAACTGACATAATATAGGTTTTACTTTCTAAATTTAGAGTATAACAATGGAAGAAAAAAAACTTAGTACGTACCACATATATGCAAAACAAACATTATATTTAACTATTAAAGCTCATCTATTTGTTGAAAACTTGAATAATAAGACAATCTACCAAAAAAAACTTTAATAAGACAAATAAAAAAGAGGACAAAGTTTTGTGAAGTCTCCAAAATAGTTTTATTTATCTCTTACTTTGAAGCCGTATCTTATAATCTTTGCCCACAACATTATAAGATCGGAAAAGTAATATAAGTTAAAATTTTTCAATATAGATATTTTGGGTCACAATCATTTAGTTCATTAAAAATTATTTTTTTAAAACAAAATTTTAGTAAAAAATTATCAAATGAATTCATTGAAAAATTTAGCTAATTTTTCATCGTTTACTAGCCAAATATTATTGAGATCGAAATCATTCTACAGTAAATCAATAACACTTCTTTTTTAAAAAAAAAATTTATCTACTAATAAAATTACAATAATGCGAGAAAAGGTAAAATACTTGGTGGATCAAACAAAAAACATTGTTGTCATGATATCTTATTTATTTACTTAGTAAAAGAATCACCAATTTCTTTTCAAACTTAATTGCAAAAATACTTGGAGGTTAGAACATAGCCATGTGCAATTGTGCATGAGTCACTTTATAACTAGATATAGTAATAAATTAATAATTGATAGTATTATTATCCATTAAATGATGAGCAGATAAATAATTTAATTTCTTTTACAATAATAACAAAAACAAACTTCAAAACCAAGCAATTCCACTATCCCAAAAGATCAGAACCTAAAACAAGAGACCTACTTAGATTCCCTTAATCAGATATTCAATTCATATAATGATGAGTAGAGAGAGGGTCTTCTAATCAGAAATTTACCAATAAGATAAGTTACTATTATCTATAGTAGATATCTAATAAAAGAAATCACAACCTAACAAAAAAAATTTTGTTTTTGAGAAAAAATAAGGAATTGAAGAGATTCTTGCTGGCGTGCATTAAGCACTTACAATAATAATCTACCACCTTCAGAAACGTTGCAACTTTTCTTTCCAATGTCACCCGCACACGTGTCAATCTCTTGTGGAAGGGTAAGTAGTTATTGGACTAGTAGTGTTACTGCACAATCAAAATTCAGCTAATTCAACCAACTATTTAAATTTGACATGACATGCAAAATGAACACTTAATAGAGAAAGGAATATATGTAACTATAGTATACGCTTTATACTACTAAAAATTATCGGATTATTGATGAATATTCATAAGAATTTTATCAACATATTGGGAGCCAAAATTATTTTATTATTAAATCCATTAATTATTGACAGGTGCGATATGGGCTCCATCCGTCGATAATAAATTCCCGTTCAAGAATTCTTTTATAGGAAATTTCAAAATATTGACGGATGAGATGGAAAACATTCATCGATAATACCATGCCCTAAAAGACAATTATCGACGAATGATTACCCTAATTAACCATGCATCTGTTAATAATTGAAACTCATTGTTTCATTAATTGAAATCTTTGGTTATTAACCCATCCGTTGATAACCCGTGAATATGTCACGTTCGCGAAACCTTTCTTCCCCATTTCATACTGCGTTCACTCTCTTTCTCTCTCATCTCGCAGCCACCACCTTTGGATGTCATTTCTGCCGTCGTGGGAGCCCCATTTACCCCCTTGAAGGTACCTACATGTTAGTCTCACTCTCCTCTATATTTTAATCGGTTTGAATTTTTTAGAGGGTCTCTAATGAAATCTCCCATTTTGCAGGCCCCACAGTCGCTGAACGCCACCATAGTGCCGTTGCTCCGCCGTGAAATCATCTTCAACGGCTTGAACTTCTATTAGGTAATTTTATATTTTTTTTGTATTTTTAATTATTTTTAATTCTGTTTTTTTTATTTCAATTAGTTTTTAGAATTTTTGAAACTATAAAAGAAATCATTTTCTTATTAAACTGATTTGTGTAAAAAAAATCAATTGAAAAATGTTTTTTAAAAAATGTTTTTTCAATGATTTTCTAAAAATCCATTTTTTAACTAATGTATTTAAAATGTTTTTTAAAAATCAGTTTTTATAAAAACAATGTTTATGGAAAAATAGCCCTTTTATGAATAAGCAGTCTTTTAATTTTTTTTATTAAAAAAAAATTATTTGATTAAAAACTATATTTTTTTATTAAAAATAGTATTTTAATTTTTTTTATTAAAAACAGTTTTTTAAAAAAAAGTTTTTAAAAATAAAAATTGAAAAACTGTTTTTTAAAAAAATATTTAAAATAAAATTGTTTTTAAAAAATTAAACTTTTTTCTGTTTTAATTAAAAAAATTCAAAATTGAAAATTAGTTTATAATAAATAGAAATATTTTAAAATTTTCATAAAATTGCTTTATATACTTACAAAATCAAAATTTTTATCAAAACTTAATAATATGTATTTTAAGAAAATTAGTTTTAAATAATAAATATATTTTTTAATGACTTGAGATTAGTTCTCCATATTTCGAGCATCGGAGCTTACGGTTGTTTGAGCGTGTAGACATGCAGATATTGGTATGTTTATTTTCCCCTTTAAAACTATTTATTGTAACACAAATGTTTGAGACACAACAAAAAAATCAACCAAAACAGCCAACAAAGTCCATTTAACACTTTATGGCCCAAATATCACTTTTAATTATAAGTATATTTTTATTGGGCTGGGTGATTGTGGTCCAAATTTCTATTTGTTGACTGTTTTAGTTGATTTTTTGTTGTGTCTCTAGCAATACTGTTATTGTAATTTAGATTAGAGTAGACTTAATATTTATAGGATAGAGTTGTAGATTAGAGTAAACTACTTAATATATATTTCTACTCTTTACCTATATATTTTTTGTTTTATTTGTTTGATAATTGAAATGAAGTTTTATGATTTGAGCCAGGCAATAGATATCACACCTTTTCTATTATTTTTTTGGCACATATGCTTGGGGCACAATAAAAACCAGTTAATAAAACTCATTTAACACTTTATGGTCCAAATAATACTTTTAATCATGAGTATATTTTTAATGGGTTAGGTGATTGTGGTCCAAATTCCTATTTGTTGACTGTTTTAGCTGATTTTTTTATTGTGCATCTAGCCATACTCTTTTTTTTTTGGTAAATACCTTTTCTGTTATTGACTATTGAGTAAAAACAAATTAAACAAATGTGTGAAATAAAGAATGTAAAATAGGGGTGTGCCTTTAATTTGTTGTGTACATCCAAAATGGTTCTTTTTGTTATTCCTTATCTAGCTATCTATCTATTCTATGAAATAACGAAAGGAGCTGCATTGTGATATTTGTATATAAGAAAATATATGTATATTATATTCACATTTTTTTTAATATGTAAGATATGAGCATCCGAAACACAAAAGACTTAAAAAGACTTTAAGACTATCATACTTATGATTGGAGTGTCTTGACCAAGTGAAAAAGAGAGAATTATTTTTTATACATTATAAAATAAGTTATTATCAGACACTGTATGTAATAATTAAACTTTTCTAAATTATTAATCTAATTTTTAATATTATATATTAATCTAATATTTTAAAAGTTGAATTAATATTTTTAAAAAGTTCAATTATTATATATGATGACTGATGATGACTAATTTTATAGTGTACACGTAATATTACTCTTAAAAAACCTACTAAACTTAAATAAAAAAAATGGAGAAATTAGATATCATAAAAATGGCAAAGTATGTTAGCAAGATATGTAAAGATAAAAATTTACATATAGATATCATTATTGTAATGAGAGGTCGTTTGTTTAACCATTATCTTTGTTAATTAAGTGTCTATCAAGTGAAAAAGTACAGTTATATATTAACAATATATAAATTTTTTTACGAACTTATAATTCAAAATCACATTCAGTTTAATTTGAGGGATTTTAATTATATATTACAAATGTTATGACCAGTATTATTAAGTTTATCAAATCTTAAGGATGCATACGCTATCGTCTAAGACTGAGTTTGACAGAGTTTTTTGTTTAATTGGGTGTTTTTATGCTTTCAAAAAGCTATAGCTTCTATTTTGCGTTTGATAAAATAAAAAATCAACCAGATTTCACTCCCGGCTTTTGAAGGCATGAGGTGCTCTTTGGAGCCATTAATTAAGAGTAGTCTTTCAAAGTTAGCTTCGAACTCTCTAAAAACGAAAATACATAAATTATCCTCATTTACATAATTTATTTTAATATTATGTATATTATGGTCATTTTGTACTTTAATCAAGAGTCACTTCTACGTTATTTTACCAAACATTATAATCATGACTCCTGCTTATTAAGAGTCAATTCTGCACTATTTTATCAAACAATACTGTTATAATTCTCTAAAAAATATATTTTGAGAATTCAAAAAACTCAACAATTTTTTGAAAGTACACATTTACCAAACTCATAAAAAATCTCATTTTTTAAACAAAGTAATTAATATCAATAAGATAAAGAAAAAGAACTTCGATGGTGGTTGTGTGTTGAGGTTTGTTTTGGAGTATAGGTGAAGAAGAACGAGGTGGAGGGAGTGGGGGGGTCTACCATGTGACATGTATGTCGTTTAAAGGGCATAAATTGCAATTTTTAGATTGAGTTTTATCTAGCAAAGGGTCCCTTTGAGCATAATATAATAAGACCATAAAAAGTGGGATTAAAACCAATGCTCTCCATTTCCTATTTTAAAAGTGCTTTCACCCATATTTATGCTTTTTAGGCTTTAATTTGGCCTTCTCCTAATAAGAAAACCAACTCAATTTGAAAGAGCCAGAAATTTCCATATTTAGGTTGCAAACAGGCTGGATCATCATTAGAAGGAAAGAGCTAAAAGGTAATAGTTAATTACAATTAATTACTATAAAAAAAAAAACATGGGTATGTAATTGAAATACATATCCATAGGATTGAAGTGCTTAATTATTAGCATTTAGTTCTGATTTTGTAGAATTATATTGATTCACTCTAGTATTAATTTTATTTAGAGTTTAGTTTTATTTGAATTAATTTTGAAGTAATGTGATACCTACATTAGAAGTGATTTAGACATAAAGGAAACAAATTTCGTTTGTCCTAAAGTTACTTATATCAAAATCAGACACACATTATAAAAAGTCGCGGTGAATTAATTTTGGAAGTCCAAAGTCAATTCTATACCCAAACGATTTTCCAAACATTCTATAAGTAAATTTTTTGATTTGATTGTTGAAAAAAAAGGCTTAAAAAATATTTAATTTTAATTCCTATTATTAGTATGTTTATGTTAGAAATTGATCGAGTATTATATCATCATAATCCTATATATATATATATATATATGCAAGGTAATAATCAAACTCTAGAGTCGTCTAAGCAAACTCATGAAGGCTCCGTGAACTCGATTTGTAAACTCGTACGAGTTTACGTATTGATTAATTAAAATATGTTTAAAAATTATATTATATAAAATATAGAACATAAAGAAATGTAACATAAATACATTAATTAGGTAGAATTAAAAGAAAGGTATTATCATAAGTCCATTACAGCAAATTTATAACTCATAATTAAACACACATAGTTATTTCAAGTCTAACCAAATTAAAACATAAATCAACTTAAATTAACACATATTAACATAAATTAACACTGATGAATCAAAATGAACAAAACTAGAATGATCCAGAACAGAACCAGAATGAACAGAACCAAAACATAATTAAAAATTAACTACCAGAACAAAACCAGAACCCAAAAATCACATAAATGTTATCAACAATTGTAATTATTATATACATTGGTGTTAAGATTAAAGAAAAAAATAGAGAGAGAACCAAGAGTTAACATTACCTAGACCAGAACCAATCTGTAAACATTACCTAAGCTCATGCATATGACAACTTGCGATTCAGCGATTCCTGAAGAGAGAAGGTCGGCCGGTGAGACAAAGAGAGAGCTTGAGACACAGGAGGTGAGGACGGTGAGGCCGCGTGAGGCGACAATAGCCCCTTGCGAATTTGTCAGGCTTCAAAGGCTAGATTTATTTAATGAATAGGGGTACAATGGTCATTTTTAGTGTATATAATGATCATTTTAATGTTAAATTAAATTGACGTCGTTTTTGGTAATTTTGTAAAGTCATATCAAACTCGTAAACTCTTCTATAAACATAACTCGCGAGTTTGACCAAGTTTGCACTTGTCTATCCGAGTCTATAAAAAACGAGTTTGCATGCGAGTCAACTCGATTCTATAGTCTAGAATCACGCATACTCATACTACTCTATCTGCGAGTTGACTCGAGAGCATGATAAGTGTGCCTATACATCAAAATCATGCATCATCATCAAATAATTAACTTTATTCGATCTAATATCTCGTCAAAATCTTAACATATATGTATGCCATTATAATTTATCACTTAATTACCCAAAAAAAATTATCACTTAATTTATAAGATTACATGATTCCATGTAAAATTGGATAACATGACATCCTTTTAGTCAAGTTCGTAATATTAACAAAGACAATTAAAAAGACTAAACATCTCTTCTTATTATAGAGATAGAAAATATATATTTAAAACATGTATCAATTTCATTTTAATATTTAAAAATAATTATTGACATGAATAATTAATTATAGTAGAATTCTCAGTTGCTTAATTATCTGAACCCTACTACATAATTACTGTTCACTAACATTTGAAAAATATTACTAAACCGCACATAACGTTAGTAAAATTCTTTAGTAAAATAGACTATATGTTGGACCTATAAAACTAATAAATAAAAAGGAAAATTATGGTGCACAATCAATAAAAAATAAGTCAAAATAGTCGATACATTGTATACAATATATAATATGTAATATGTAATATACACAACGTATATTACATGTTATGTGCACATCATATATGGCATGTTGTGCACAACACATATCACAAATTGTAACATTATTTTTTTTATAATATTTGATACTGTTAGTGCATAATATATGATATATTGTGTGCAACATGTAATATATGTTCTGAACATTATATAATATTTATTGTGGATAACATAGGTAGCGTTTGTTTATTGTGTACAGGACACAAAATACAATACAGAACAGAAAATGACATGTTTGTTTAATACAGACACATACAAGACAAATTGTATCTGTACAACTTTTTTCTGTATTTTGTGTCCACTCTCAGAGTAAGTACACAAAATATAGGTGCTGATACAGAAATTTTAAAGAAAATTTTGTTCCAAGTTTATACCTATTATTAATCCATTAATTTCACTTATTGTTCTTCTTATTTTTTATCAAAGCCCAGCAACAAAATTTTGTATAAATACATACACAAATTTATTCTGTACACACTAAAACAAACACAAAACAAAATACACAAAATTTTCTATATTGTATTATACTGTATCTGTATTTTTGTATTATATTGTATCAACTCTGAAACAAACACTACCATATTGACTGTATTGACTATTTTTATTGTACACGTAACAATGCTTAAATAAAAGTGTTAACAAAGAACTTTAGTAACATTTTATATATTTTTAATAATATTTTTTAAATGGTAGTAAAAAATTTAGTGACACTTATTATTAATAAATGTTACTAAGAGTGAAAAAAACTTTATTGGAAAAAAATTCTTTTTCTTTTCAGTAATAAATGGGAAAAAAATACAAAAAGGAAACGTTTCTCAAACTAAAAAACAAAAAATTGGGAAAATAGTAAGAGAAAAAGAAATGAGATATGCATGTTGGTATCGATCTCAAGGTCGCAACTTATGAGCAAAAGGATTGGTTGATGCATGATAAAAAATAAAATAAAAAAAATGTTATTTTAATTATTATCTTAAGAGAGATATAAAGCTGGAAATTAATAATAGGAGGTGGGTGTCTTTGTTTGAGAGCAACCAAGTCAATAATAATAAGCATAATAAGGAAAATAGGAAATCCATAAAGGCAGACGCAAATTGATTGAAGAGACGTATTCCCATTTAACTCATGTGTCCTGTCCCTATTCCATTTCCACAAGCTATCCTTGGAATAAGAAGAAAATTTAGGTAACTATTGACAGTATAATATAATTGGTAGCTAATTATTTCGAGCAACATTATATAGATATCTAAAAATTGAATGTTTACAAGACATTTATATTATAATTTATTAATGGTGGTTGGAAAAAGAAAGTTTAGAAATATTATAGTGAAGTCACATTAAAATTCAATAGTGTGTGGATTAAAGTAGATATGCGTAAAAAATTGAATGTCAAAATAGTAGTTTTGAATTACTTCTTAAATATTTAATTAGAAATTTGATTTCTGACTATTTTTATAAAAAGAATCTTACGTTTAGATACTTATTCTTAGAATTTTCATTTTAAAAGAATTAGTTGCCGCTAATAATAGTTATGGATACTTTGATGAATAAAAGAAAAAAGAACATATATCATAATCATCCAATTCAATATTATTCAAAATAAAAGGGAGGAAGAAGAAAAATAATAACTACAAGAAGAATAACAACATATTTAGGCAAACATCATCTTCACCATTGTCACTCTCTTCAGAACCTTTTAGTTTATTTTAATTTAAACTTACATTATTATTTTTAAGCACGTAATTAAATATATACAAGAAATTATTATCCTCTACACTTTCATGTGGATGTTAATATTATCCTTATTTTGATTTGGATAATATAATTTTTCTCTCTCTCTTCTTTCATGTTAAAATTTCAAAGAATGTTGTAATTTTATTATACCCACATTTATTATTACTCTTTAATTGTTCCTCTCTCATTTAATGCATATATACTCTCAACTATTCATTTCTATAACTTATATTTTTTTTCAAAAATTATATTATATTATTATAATATAAAAAAACAATATAATTAATAGTATTAATCTTCACATGTGAACTTTAAATATTAATTAATATTTAGAAATAGTATTAATAATCTCAACATATAGGATGTATAATTTGGAACTATAATAATAGATAAATTATTAATATTTTAATAAATTTATAAAATATTAAATAATTTAATATTAGATGTCTTGCTTTTTTGGTAAATATTTATAAAATACATCTTTCGTAAAATGTATAACATCAACCAAAGTTCTAACTATTGATGATTTAATTTAATGGAAAATGATAAAATATGACTAAAAAAATTTGATAGCTTCAAAATATGGTATTGTAAAAATTGTAATGTTAACTTTGGTTGATATAAAATTTTGAATATATAGTTATATAAGGTAATTATTTATAATTTTTTAAATTTATTGATTATTGAAAATAATATTATAATATTCTTTTGGTTTATTATAATAATATAATATAATATGGTTTTTAGAAAAACAATTGTAATTTATATAAAAATAATTAGTACATAATAGTGTGTATTAATTAGGTGAGAAAAAAGTAATAATAATAATAATAAATGTAAATATAATAAAATTACAACAATATCCAAAATTTTAACTTAATTTATGGAAGAATGAGAAAAAAATTATATTGTTCACATTAAAAATGTGAACAATAATACAATACTAACATCAACATTAAGGAGTGAATGATAACAATCCCTATGTAGGATATTTATTTTTCTTTCCAGAATTTGCAGAATCTGTGTAAATGCATTTTCTATCAAAAGGATCCGAAAAATGATAGTTTCCTGTTTCTAAATTGAAGATATCATTTTTTTTTAGATAAATGCTTTGGGCACAATAAAAAATAAGTCAAAACAGTTAATAAAGCATATTTAACACTTTATGGCCCAAATAACACTTTTAATCATGAGTATATTTTTAATGGGTTGAATGATTATGACCCAAATTCCTATTTGTTGGCTATTTTGACTGGTTTTTTATTGTGCCCCTAGCAATGTTTTTTTTGTTTTGTTTGTAAGATGTGTACCTAATTAGCCTTCACTTTCCTGTTATTAATTAGAATCATAATTAATTATACAATTTATCTATCCATTATTTAATAGATAAATGATGTGATGACTGATTTGTGATGTATATTCAGGATAATTGATAATAATAATAAGGCACTACCAACATATGAAAATCTATAAGCTTTGCAAAGAATGGACAAAAATGAGAGAGATAGCGCACGCAGCGACACCATCTTAATAAGCACTTACATTGCCATGTAAGTAGATAACTCACTTATGACCAAAAAAAAGAAAAAAGTAGATAACTCACTTTGTTTCTTAACTTGAGGGATCTTACCCATAGAAATAATAAGAATTTTACTTAAAAATTGTTCTAAATACATTTATTAAAAATATTTAAAATAATAAATCTTAGTAAATTTAGAATATTATTGTGAATTCAGTATACTAAAAATATTTTTTTATATGAATATTTTTATTTTTAAAAATACTCTAAAACATCGGTTAATAAATTCTTAGAAATAACGCACATTTTATGGAGCTATCGTCATTTACTATTTTTATAGGATAATGTTATTCTGATATTTAAAGTTGGATTTCTATAAGAAATTCATCAAAATCAATAATTGATAAAAATATGATAAAATTTAGGTGAGAATTATATTATAAATTAAAGTTGCAAAATTAGATGTTAATTTGATGTGCGAAACTATGAATATAGCATTGTATCTTATAGAGTGTTATTGGAAGCTAACAAAAATGAGAAATGAAATGAATTGGATGAAATTATAAATTATTTATATTAAAATCCAACCAAAATTAAGAAATTTTAAAATATAAAATTAAATTTTTTAATAATTATATTTCATTTCATTTCTTAATATATATTATAAATTTCAAACACAAAATTAATTTATAAATCAAATAATCAATTCAATTATGTAAATTTACTGTTTCAAACATACCGAAAAGATTTAATTTCTTGTAAGAAGAGAATTAGCCCGTCAAAGGAACAGGGCTTTGCATAAGAGCTATCTGTGATGGTAGTTGAAAGTTTTACGTGCACAATAATATACAATAATACTAGTTTGATATATAATATAAATACATTCATTTAGTATTCAATATATACTATATATTATATGTAATATGTGTTTCAATTATTATTCAATGTATACTATATATCATATGTAATATGTGTTATATGTATAACACGTTAAGTATGAGACACATTTATATAATATATAACACATATTGAATATCAGTTAAATATATTTCTGATACACAAAAATATTATATTAATAATATATGCGTTTGGCATTTCCACCTCTTTCTAAAACTGTAGGCCGACAACTAATTAGTGGTCTATGTCACTGTTCTATGCCTAACATGATCCATCTATTGAAAATATTTACTTTTAAATAATTGAATGTAGGAGATAAATCTATGTATATATATGATAATTTAAGATGAATAATAGATCTTTAACTAACATCATTTAATAGTACGGGATGTGTAGCTTACGTGCAATGAGATTATTGGTCGTACATCATAAATACGTCTAATAAGTATTCAACGTATATTATATATGATGTGGGATGTGTGCTATTTGTATAGCATACGTACGTATAACACACATCCCATATTATATATAGCACACATTGAATATTTGTTTGATGTATTTTTGTTGTACATGTAACACGTATCATTATTGGATTATTACTATACATAGTAATACATATGTATTATACACATTAATAAATGTGCGTACATACATTATACATATGTATTGTATAAAACAATTTTCTTAAAATTAATTATTTATATTTTGTATTGATGATGTATGGTTTACGTGTAATATGATTTACATTAATATATATACATTATACATATTAATAATTTTGCATACAAATTAACTAGTGTTGATTGAATTTTTCTTGCACTCCAACAATAATAATAATTTGCAACATGTAATTGTAAAAACATATAGATAAAAATATTATAAAAAATGATATATTGACATTTGTTAGTCGTTGAAAATAGTTATAAATTATTCTTTGATAATTAATGGCCATTAAAAATACTCATAAATTAATTTATGAGTATTTTTAACCGTCACTAATTGTCCATATTAATTTTATTTTATTGATAATAATTTTATTGACACACGTTTAATGTTAAAAATATTTATTTTTATAATAGTGTTGTTCACTTATTATTTTTTATAGATTGTAATATAAACGAAGAATATCGTTACATCGAAGAATAGAAAAATAGATATCCACCTTCAATGTTACTTTTTTAATTAGTAATGTTTGTTGTACAACAGAAATATATTCAATTAGTATCTAATGTGTAATGTCATATATACATAATGTGTATCATATGTAAGAAATATTACGTACGACACACATTAAGTATGGTACATAACACACTTAGATATTAGTAGAATATATTTCTGTTGCACAACAAAATATTATTATTTTTAAATATAAAAATAGTATTTTTTTTCTTAAAACATCTATATCATCTCCAGGTACATAGGCCAGTACAGTGGGGGCATTTTATGCTTCATCACATGGCACCAAA
The DNA here is from genome assembly GCA_013621005.1 of Aeschynomene evenia. NCBI lineage: Eukaryota > Viridiplantae > Streptophyta > Magnoliopsida > Fabales > Fabaceae > Aeschynomene > Aeschynomene evenia. The sequence goes on along the minus strand of CM024267.1, from coordinate 10,622,707 downwards.
TTCAAATTATACGTTATAGCTTTCAGCATCATAATAACTTGCCTATATGCAAAAGTTGAATTTCGGGTGAACTAGGAAAAAGAAATTGGATAAATTAAAGATTAGTGATCTTAAGGAGTAAGTATGATCACAAAATTTGGAATGTTAATTAGTAGTTGTATTGAACAAATTATACTAGAGGATTGAATTTGATGTAGTTTAAAACAAATTATCTATTTTTTTTCCCCACGGTATCCCTAACCCGGAAGGTCAAGGACTAATCCGTCGCGAATCTGAACTACATTTAAGGATTTGTTGCTGACCAATGCTGCATACACAAGCCGGGGATCGAACCCCCGCCCCTTGCTTAAACGGACAAGTGAGCTAATCACTTAACCAACCCCAACTTGGTTAAAATAAATTATCTCTATTTGCATGATTTATAAGATAACAAACAATCAAATTAAATACTTTTTTTATAGAGCATTGCTAGAGGTACAACAAAAAAATCAGTCAACAATAAGAAATTTGATCTAAATCACTAAGTCCATTAAAAAAATACACATGATTAATAATGTTATTTGGACAAAAAATATTAAAATAAGCTTTGTTAGCTGTTTTGGCTGGAAAAATGTTGTCCCCCAAACATTTATATTTTTTTATGTAATAATATACTGGATTCAATTTATTTCTTTTTTATGGAATGAATTTAATTTCTTCTGAGAAAACAGATTCACGCGTACGCATATAGTTAATCAATAAAATTTTATTAAAGTAGTGAATTATAGAAATACCTATTTATTATTGCTAAAATTTTATCGATGGATAATGTAAAAATTAAACATATATAATTGGATATTTGTTTATATTTTTAAAAAAATTTTATTCTAGCTAAGATTGTACATATAGAAGAGCATAATGGCGTGAAGGATAAGTTCTTTATAGAGTGCTTTTACATTATTTTTTGTTCGAGGTCGTTTTCGGATATTATTGGGAGTTTTAGAAAGGGTACGTTGTGTTGTGGGTATAACAGACGGCAACGCGTGTTAAGTGAGTCTATGTGTTTATTTATTAATGAGCATGCATAATAAAAAGAGAAATGTTTCATTATAATAAAAATGCATTCAACTAATATATAACGTGTATTGTGTATTATGTATCATACGTAATAAATATTACATATAACATATATTATATATGATACATAACACATATTTGATACTATAGTTAAATACATTTTTATTGTACATATACTATTAACAAAAAAAATAGTCGGAACAATTCATATATTATGTACAAAATTGTGTACAATGTATATATTATATGTTATACATAATATATATATATATTATTCACCATATATCATATGTTTTAAAGAAAAATGATGTTTTGCAACATAATATGCAATATATTGTATATATTACATATTATATATTGTACACAATTTATTAACTATTTTGACTGTTTTTTTTTTCTGTCATCAAAAATTTTCTTTTATTTATTTTTTTTATCAATGTATGTGTTTATTATTATTATTATTATTATTATTATTATGTGGATAATGACTAATTTGGCCTGTGATGGAACGATTATTGATGAAACTCTCTTTTTACTTTTCCAACTTTTGGATAATCACTCAATGGAATTGGTCGGCAATTAATTATTGTTTACGTGTTCATGTTCATATTTGATTGTAAAATGGAAGATTTGGGTTTAAATTATGCGGTGCCATATTGTTAAAAACAAACTAATTGAGTAGCATAGCAATAGTTTTGATCCCTTAAATTAATTCTATCAACTTTTAATAATCTTATCCAAAATAAATTTGATAAAAGTATAACTAAACATGCTACATATTAAATAAAGGTAATTGAGTTTCATCTAACTACTTAAAAATAATAAAAATTAGATAATTAAATTGAACGAGTATATAAACTTTTTATATTATTAATGTATTGAAATTAATTTTTTTAAGATAGTTTTTGAAATTAAAGTTGTTTCAATAATACTATTTGTACACTATTTTAATCAGCCACCATCAGTAAACACTTTCACAAGTAGAAAAATCCAATCAAAATAAATAAAAACTCAATTAAATAAAAAAAGTATAATCAAATAATATAAAATCAATTTAATAACAATTAAAAATCAAGTAAATAATATATTTTGTCCAATTTTAATGTTGATATATGTTATTTTAGCGAAATTTAGTAATAAAGATACTACTTTTAGGAAAAAATAATATATTTAATAATTTTTTTCATAGTAAATTTATTTTTTTATTTAGTAAATTTTTAACTCGTTATTTTTTTATTATTTATTTGAATTTTTTATTTATTTAATTAAAATTTTTTATTTATTGAGTTAAATTTTTTTACTTACAAGAGTAATAACTGATGATAATTAATAAAAGTAGTGTATACATATCATTATTTATTGCAATTGTTTAGGCTATATAGGCCCTATAATTTCATAGTTAACTTTTACTTGCAACTTCTGAGTGGTACCCATTATTATGGAGCTTTGTGTGACTTATATGAGAATCCCTTTTCTTTCTTCTTTTTATATCTTAGCCTCAAAACACGAATTCAATTTGGTTGAGCTTTAAATTCTGTGTCATTAAATTTTGGCTTTAATTTTTATAGGGTCAAAGTCTATAGTAAAAGTTAGTAAATCACATAATATCATCTACATTATTAGATTAGACACTACTATTTGAGAACAGCATGTACTAACAGGTAAGAATCCAACATCATCATCATCGTAGTAATCCATATTTGCAAGGAAACTTAGTCTTGGTACCACACTACCACCACCCTTTAAAAAACAATAAAAGGAAAAATCCCTTTAATTTCTCTAACATTCTAAGCTTAAGTTGGGGGCAAATTAGAAAAAAAAAATTGTATAATTTTAGAGCATATTTAATACATATTTTAAAATCTTTATAATAACACTTTTTTAAATTTTAATAATAATTTTAAGTAATTTTAAAATTTAAATTTTACAAATAAATGTTCTAAAGACACTTATTAAGATAAAAAAAATAAGAAATTTATCTTGAATGTACTTTTCTATATTTTTTAGACAATAGACTCACCTCAACAATTTAAATTTTATTAAATCTTTCCATATTAAGTATCTTGAAATACATAATTATAAAAGTAATAATGTTATGCATACATCACTTTAATCCGCCACGATCAACCATCACACTCACAAGTAAAAAGATCGAACCAAACAAATAAAAAACTTTATCAAATAAATAAAAAAAACTGAAAAAAAACAAATTAATGTAATTTAAAAATTCACTAAATAATTAAATAAATTCACTATAAGTATATAATAATGAAAAACTAGCACAAAATACATTATTTTCCCTTAAAGGTAGTACCTTTTTTCATTATATTGTCAGTATATATGTATAACAACACACATTAACACTAAAATTTGATAAAATATATTATTTAATCAGTTTTTAACTGTCATTAAATTAATTTTTTTATTATTTTATTGAGTTTTTTTTATTTATTTTAGGAGGTACATGCATGCATGGTGAGTGACTAAAGTAGTATACATATAATAATTATTGTTTCCTGAAATACATATTAAATGTTATTCATAAATCTTTAGAATCACACATTTTTCCAACAAAAGAAAATCATATCAATGTGTTTCATATACTGTATCTTTTAAGAGCATTATACCTTGTACTTCAATAATAATACATACATTGAGCTTACTCTCACTAAAAGATAGAGAATGAGGAGAAGTAGAAAAAAAAGGAGAATAGTTAATTAATTAGTTAGTTACTTATCCATATATGTATGAAATATATATGAGAGTAAGTATTTCTAGTATACATATAGAATTATTGATTTTTTAAGGTGGATCAGCTATATATCCATCGCAATAATTAATTTCCTTAAATCATAGGGTTCATAAGTAGGAATTGTATTTTTGTCAAAAAATTCTCTTTATAAATATGATTAAAAATCAAATTACATACAAACTATTTAAAAACATCAGCTAATTATATTATTAATTGTGTTACACTTTATGATGGTCTCCTATATGACTATATGGTGTGTATTTGATTCTATTAGCAAAGGAAATTTTGAGTCACTTTCTCATCTACTTATTTTCTTTTTCTTGTTTAGATTTTCATGGGTCACCTCCAATATTAGTTTGATGTATTCGGGGAAATTTCTTCCTTGAATGCTAAGTTAAGGTTTCATTTACAAGATGTGTGTCTTCTTTTTCATAATCCAAACTTTATGCTATATATATATTTTTAATATCCCAAAATGCTTGGGAAACAATAAAAAAACAAGTCAAAATAGCTAACAAAGTCTATTTACCATTTTATGACCCAAATAACATTTTAATCATGAATATATATATTTTTAATGAGTTTTGGTGATTGTGGCCCACATTTCTATTTATTAACTGTTTTGACTGATTTTTTTGTTGTACCCCTAGTAATGCTCTTTTAATATTTATCTTTATTTTGTAAGTGTGAGATTTATTTTGCGAGATACTGAACCTCTCACTCTAATTACAAGAACAAATGGAAATCATTACACATAAATAAATAAATAAACAAATAAATAAATAAGCTTTTCATAGTGTTTTATAGGAATTAGTATCAAACCATTTGAACAAACCAATTGTAAATATATTTAGCTTTTTTAAAAGGAAAATGATAATATAAACTCGAATTTATGGTGAATATATCCTATATATAATAATATATCACAAAATTTTTTTATAATATTAATATAGTTATAACTCTTAATTATGTCTTAAATGGTTAATATGTTTTACTAGAGTAGGTTTACCACTATAAACCTGACTCTATATTAACATTTTTCTAAATATTTAATCCAATCGTGAATTTACTATTGAATAATGGTGCACACATACAATTGAACATACCTTAATTTAATTTGCATCACTTTATAAGTTCTTGTAAGACTTCAATGTTCAATCTGATAATGAAGTTTGAAAGGGTGAGAAAGACAGAAAATAAAAATCAAACACTTGCAAAACACTTTCTAATTGCCCAATGGGAATGGGCTTTTGGGCCAAAATAATTGCTTCAATTGGAATAAGGTTCAGGTTCAGGTTCTGTTTGGAGAATAGAATTGTTGTGTTTTTTTTGTTGTTGGTGACAACTTAACATTGAAATTACAATTGATTGTGATTGAGAAAGGTGCTAAATGCCAAACACTTATTAAAGAATAAACTTTACATTCATTAAGTGGCATTGCTGTCCAAATTGTCATCACAAACACACCCCTTTCAAATTTGGCACATATTCCCCCACTTTTTAAAATAGAATAATACAAGAAATTCTACATCTAGTTGCAAAGAATTTTGATTTGGGTCACTTTTTTTTTTATATATATAAATAAAATGGTAGATAAGTGGGCACATCACTTGGAGAATGAAGTTATAAACGTTACTTCTCTTTTATTCATATTGACTCCAAAATTTAGCTCCTTGCCCTTTAGGTAATTGAGGGGCATGAGACCTGGTTAGCTTCCACCATACCAAATCATGATCGGTGAATTTGCCCATTTTAATTTTTAAAATGATTGCATCTAAAGTTTTCAATAACTGTGATGCACAATTTCATGTAAATGGAATTTGTGTTGTTTTTATTATAATTTGATGAAATTAACAATTTTGACTTATATTCCTTGCCATGGGTGCAATTTCGGATATAATTTTGAGAAACTTTAAAGAAATAAAATTGTTCTCTTACTAAGAATTATACCTCTTGACCTAATAATAACCGTTTGATCCAAAAATTTAAGTAGTTGTTGTGATAAGTGTTGTTCTTTTCTCCAACACTAATAAGTGTACAAAACTGCTTTTGCTCGATATTTGTTAATGCAAATACTAAAGATTTGATATGTACACTAAAAAAGGGAAGGCCTATTACTATCATTTCTATGTGGAAACGATGAAAACTAAACATTAGCATGTGCCCAAAATTTAGGGTATGCCTATAAGTCAAGTACCTATGTTTTACTTTTGTGCCTTTCAAAGTCCTTCATGTAATAATCACTTGCAAGGTGGGTTGTCTTTTAATTTTAAATGAAGGAATATTATATCTACAATGTTAATCTTGGCTTACCCTAGTTTTGTCAAGATATTATTATACTTCAATTATAATTATAAAATCAATTACAATATGCACTGCACTTTTGTTTTTGGTCTTCACATATGAACTTTTTTTTTCTTTCATATATGAACAATACTTTTTAGAATCTCTACATAACTCAATAAGGCCCAAAACTTGACATACTCTCTTTTATCTTGGGCTGAAAAGCATGATATCAGATAATGTAATAAAAACAATTTGGGTTTAAGTTTAAATCTCTTTTAATAAAAAGTTTGGCCTTAAGCTAATTCTAGATTGAAAGAGATTGATTTTTTATTAGGGTTTAGGGTTATTGAAATTTTTGGTCAAAGATTGGATTTAGTGTTTATATATAAACAGAAGCCTTCTGGGCTCAAGTTACATATAAAGAGCCTTTTGGGACTATTTATTATACATTTACTGTCTGAACAAGAATTTGTAAAATACTTTGGCCCTAATTGGCTCACTCCAAATTTGGACTTTTTTATTTGATAATTTTGTTTCAGACCTAATTTTTGGGTCTGAACTTAAACTTCAGGCTAGTAAGCTACTTTTGACGCAAAAAAAAAAAAAAAAAGGAAAAAGAGATTAGAGGAACCAACTACTTTATATAATAAAATATAAATTGAAGTTTAATAAGTTGTTAGACTTAGGTGAGTTTGGATAGCATTATTTATAATTATTTTTTAACTTTTTATAAGTTAAAAGTTATTATATGCATGTTTGAATTAATTATTGTGTAATTTTTAACTTTTTAAAAAGTTATTTGAAGTGTTTCCTGAGAAGTTAAAATATGTAATTTCTTCAAAAAGTTTTTGCACAACTTTTTAAAAACTAGCACTATAAATAAAGTTAAGCACTTATATTATTTTACTTCTAAACATAAAATAAATTTTTTAAAAGTTACCTATTATTAAAGTCCTTATTAAAAAATTCTTTGTGTATAAACACTTAATTAAACTCTTTATCCAAACTGACTCTTAATCCCCTAAGAGAAAACGACATAAGATTAAGAGCATATTTGGATTTCAGTTTGCAGCACATCAACGAGCTTTCAATTTCTTGAAGGGAGAACTAATTTGTTGTTTGGGTGACCATCACTCTTAAAAACATGATTCACGTTTGTTTGCAGCATAAACCTCCGTTTCCTAAACACTCCCCTGGATCACTTTTGTGTTTGATTTGCCTTTGATTTCAATTATTATAATCAATTTTGATATGCACTTGCCAAACATAAATTACGTTAGCACAAACTCACTTTTACTCAAAATCAATTCTATAAAATCAAGTTGGTCTAAACTCTAGTTTGATAAACGCCAATCCAAGCACACACTAAATCTTGAAAATATGAGAATATCCACTTATCAGCATATGTTTTGGGAAATTAAAATATGTTTTGATTATATTACAGTATTGTCTTTATTTTTAAATGAGTTTAATTCTATTAGTTTAAAAGTATCTTACACTATTATTCAATCAAAACATTTCATTTGTATAACTTTTCAGGTAGTGAAAGAGAAAAAATACAATCATGACTGACATGATAATATATAATTAAATATCTGTGAAAAATAATATTATACACTACTAGTAAATTAAAATTAAATCCTTTTTAAATTTATATGTTAAAAATTATTTTTCTATATATGTCATATTCTTGATTTTATATTTTACTATCTCTTATACTATTCTCTTGCAAAGCACAAACTAATACGTTAGTAATAATACTCATAAAAGTTGATTTATTTTTTCATTCATGACCGAGATATCCATTGTTTACTATAAATACTAATCCTTCGCTTGCTATGTAGACACTGAACAGTGTATCGGAGTTTTAAATTTTTCAATACACAAAATGAGAATCTAACCTTCAATATTTAGTTAAGAGAGGACAGTCCAAATGCTCTTCGGGGTTAAATCCTGAAGATAGCAATCAACACTCAAATTAGTGAGCCTCTATTTTAGTTTTGGGCTCGGACATTACCGTATGGGCTTAACCATACCCTCATATTTATCATAAACAACAAATTAAAGATACTCTCAAGTCTCAACCCCAAAATATAAAAAATCTCAAAATTTTGAGTTTTTTTTTTTCTTTTTTCTTTTTGCTTTTGATGATCATATGCTTCCAAACAACTGAACAAGTAGTAAAGTAAAGTAACACTGATTTTTTTCGTTTTTCCCTTGAAGTTTCGAACGGTTGACTCCGATTTTAGGGGGTGAAAGTGTGGTCTAAATCTGAGGTTGGTCAAAATGTGGAGCTTAGGATTCAGTGTTTTGATCAGCGCTTGCATTTTGTTAGCCTTTGCATCTGCAATTTCTGCTCTGGAACCCCAACTTGGATCCACCCGCGTCGTTTTTCAGGTTTAATCTTTCAAATTTGCATAAATTTGTTTATTTATTTTTCTCCATTGAACGCCCAAATCTTTATATGAGTTTCATCAATGTGAGTGCTCTTGATGTTGTAAAGTTGGTAATTACTGTGTGCTCTGTTATGACCTTTGAATGATTGAGAAGCTCAAACTGTGGATACCCTTGTGTTTTTATTGAGATGATCTCAACTAGTTATGTTCTGGGTATGTGTGAAAATTGGAATCAATTAGCTCATTCAGTGAAAAAAGAAAAAAATCCCATCTTGCTTAGGAAAATTTTGATGTACATAACTTGTTTCTCAAATTGATATAAAATTTCTTGTTTTTGTTGTTGCTGTTATTGTCCGTGGTGTATCACACTTTTTGGATTCTTATGTTTTGATTGCAGACTAACTATGGGGATATTGAATTTGGTTTCTATCCAACTGTTGCACCAAAAACAGTTGATCACATTTTCAAGCTTGTGAGACTTGGAGGCTACAACACTAATCATTTCTTTAGGGTATGATTCTCTGGGAGCTAAGCGAGTAAACGCTGGGTTTTTGAGTTGGTGTGGGTTTTGTGTTGCTTTGTAGTTGAATGATTTTGAATTTGATGCTCAGGTGGATAAGGGATTTGTAGCACAAGTAGCAGATGTTATGGGTGGAAGATCTGCTCCCATGAATGAGGAACAAAAAAAAGAAGCTGAAAAGACCGTTGTTGGCGAATTTAGCGAAGTCAAACATGTTCGCGGAATTCTTTCTATGGGAAGGTTAGGTCTCTCTAGATGAAAACTGTTTTGTATTGTTAATGCTGAAGTTCTTGATTTCACTTCTTTCTGTGGTGTTCTTTTGTTTCTGTTATTGCATTTATATATGGTTTTACAACGTTTTGTTCAAGTCCGTGTAACTTGAAAATGTACAGAATGGAACTGAGATATATTCAAATTACTTATTTGGAATGTTAGGCCTGGTTCAAAATTATTGAAGATGCCATCAGAGGTGGGAAGATTATTTTTATTCAGAGTCTTTTACATTTTTTGAAATCGAAACCCGTGTAATTAGGGAATAATCAGCTACATAACTTGTTTTCCATTTTTATATTGCAAAAGGCTCAAAATTTCTAAACCAGCCTCAATTTCGGTTTGAGTTCATGTTGGAGGATTGAGCTCTGAGGTATGCATGTTTGTTCTTACAGGTATGATGATCCAGACAGTGGTTCATCCTCATTTTCAATGCTTCTTGGAAATGCTCCTCATCTTGATGGCAAGGTGGGGTAACTAAAATGGCCAAACATCATTACAATAGACTCACTCAACTTTATTGCAATGTTTACAATTTATATGCTGATGTTAGCCCTTTTGCAGTATGCAATATTTGGAAAAGTTACTAAAGGTGATGATACATTGAAAAAGCTCGAGGAACTACCTACCCGTAGGGAGGGTATATTTGTAATGGTATACTTAGAAATCTTTTTCATCTTGTGCATTTTCCCCCTACATTCGATTTTTCATTCATGGATCATATGCATAGATTTACATTTCTTTGGAGTTGTATAGATTTTTCCTTGCAACTATTGTTTTATTCTTTTACACTTAAGAGAAGCTAGTGGCAAAGCTAGAGTTATGGGAGAAGAGAAAGGGGAGGGTCAGTGGACAAGGGATCCTCGAAACTTAAATACATAGACATGTGTATGTGTGTGTCTCTGGGGAAAAAAATTGTAGATAGGAATATGCAGCTTAAAGTTATTCACCTGCAATCTTCCATCACTGAGGTTGAGTGTGGTTGCTGTACAACAAAAAGTTCAGAAAACTTCTTATGCTTATCAGTTTTATGCAAAACGTATACAGCTATTAAGGTGTGAGAAGAGAAAGTAAGTGGTGGGTCTCGTATTTTTTGTGAGTGGGGTGTACAAATAACATTCCTTTTACGCAACTGTTGTTGTCAGCATCAGCAACCAACGTAAAACTTCATTGAATCCTATGGCATGGATCAAATACAAAATTGTTATTGTTGTTGTTGTTGTCAGCATCAGAATGTTTTGCGTATTGTAAATTAATGGCTTCTTCACATTTAGTTAATCCTCAGAATGAAATTGTTCTTAAGGCTTTTGTAGACAAATTTTTTGAATAATTTTTTTTTACCTTCAGTGTCTGCCTCTAAACTTCTGACTCATTCTCAGAGAAGCTCTGAATATCCTTTCTTTGTGCGGTTGAGTGAATTGGAACCCTACATCCTTGCAATCTTGGCTCTAACCCAAATTTTAACTATCTCTGTTCTGATTGTGAGCTCTTATGAGTTTATTAGTACTTGCTATAATTTGAAAAGTACTGGAAGGGGAAACCTATCTGTTTCATGGATTGATCAGTTGGCTAAATTGCATTCTCTTAGTTCAGCTGGCATTCTAATAGAACATATATGAAAATGATTTTCTTTCATTTAGTGCTCAGTAAAAAACTGAAAATTACTCAATCTGTTTGTTATCACTTCTCTTCCTGTACTCATATTATTGTTCTTTCTTTTCCAGCCAACAGAACGCATCACTATCCTGTCAACATATTACTATGGTAAGAATCTTTTGATATATAAGTAGATATTTTATATTTTTCTTTAACATCACCGCAAAGCGGAGGTAAGAGACTGCATATATTTACTCTCCACATGGTGGGGGACTCATGCACTGGGCCATCTTTTTGTTTTCTCTCCTCAATATCAAATGAAGCACTGAGTCACTAATATTTGTGAACAATTTGCCTTGGACGGTGCCTTTTCTTTTTGTGTGTGACATCTCGTGATTTGTGCTGTTGATCTTGATATATAAACTTCAGAGTAAATTACTTTGCTCACTATTTTGATAAGATTAAACCTTTACTCAAAACCTATGTAAATCTCCTTCAACAATGGAAAAAACACTAAAACTAAGTTCAGTTACTAACAGACAGAGGTGATAACGGAACACTAAGGCCGTATTTGTTTTTATTGACTCTGAGGGCAGAGTCAAGGAAGTCGTGGAGTCAGTGTCACAGAAGTCAGAGACACAATCACTCCAAAATTGACTCTAAACACATCATCACATATCCGTGTCTCCCTTCCAACACACAGTGATTCCAAAATTAGAGTGAATAAAAAATAGACAATTTTGACCACTGAGTCACTGTGACTCTGTTCTCATCTTCATTGTGATTCCCGTACCAAACACTTAATAGTGTCAAACACTCTCTCAGAGTCTCACACTAAGGATGAACATTTGTCCATTGTAAGATATCCACAATAACCTTTATATAATGTTGTTATCCAGAATGCTTTTACCTCCATTTTCTCTGGGAAGATTTCATTAAGATGTATGCTTATGCTTGTTGTAATGGTGAAGACTTTACCTCCCTTATACTTAGTCTCTTTTTAAGTCATGATTTAGTGAACCTCAAAAACTTGTACCCTGTAGTGCAATTCAAAACATCACCTTTAAAGCATAATTGACATTACAATGTAAAGTGCTAGAGTTCATCAAGCCACACAAAAATCTCAGATTTTAGATATGGAGGTGTTTTCTGCTACTTCAAGTGCATTATGCTTAGACTCTAAAGTACAATTTAGTTCAATGAAACTGATTTCTTGTATGATGGATTCCCTTTCCCTATCTGAATCTTGCTCTAGACACAGAGACAGAAAACTGTGAACAAGACAGATCAATTTTGAAGCGCAGGCTAGCTGCATCGGCAATCGAAGTTGAAAGACAGGTAATCATTATCAATGGTAATTGTACCAGATTCAAGAGATACTTAGTTAATTAGTTCATATGATAATCTTTGTTATACTATAGTTAACATGATTTTCATGTGTCTATTTTTACAGAGGATGAAATGCTTCCCCTGATAAGAGCAGTTAAATTAATATGAAGTTGGAATGGGTATTATCCATTTATACTTGCTGTAGTATTCACTTTTTTGTGTATGTAAAACATTGAGTATTGATATTGGTTCTTGTTTGATATGAGGAAAACTATTATAAATATGCACTAACATGAATACAAATGAAAAGTGCTAGTTGTACACGAATTTTATCTCGGTCTCCATGTCAATGAATGCCCCCTCTATCACACGTTGGTCCTACGTACTCGATTGAGATTCATACCTTATTCAATAGTGGATTGAGTGTTTTAGACACAAAAATTGAGGAAAAAAATCGTACAAATATTGTAACTTAATTCTAATAGCTGCTCAACATAAAGCTCAGAATGAAAGACTAAGAAATAAGATGCGAGTTTATCAAGTTCACATCATCGTCCAATATCTCAAGTTCACATCATCGTCCAATATCAATTTGGCTTTCCGTATAGACATTTCATAACCATCATTTGGGTAAAAGAAATTTATTTATTTTTCATAAAATTTTGGCCATCAAACAATGTTTTTGAGTGATGGAATTGAAATTGTAATGTACATTTAAATAATACTTATTTATTATTCATATATACCTTTTATTATTAGAAAAGAAAATAAATAGGATGAAATAATTAAAGAACAAAAATAACTACCACCGAGAAAAATATTATAAAATATACTTAATTTTTTTTTTCATTTTTTTCTTAATTCATATGCACACATAAAAGTGGATAGTCGTATAATTCTAATTTTAAGGAAGAGTTTAATTTTAATGCACTGACAGTGTAAAGGTATTTTACACTGTCGTCCAATCAAAATGTTCCGTCTGTATGAATTTTCAAGTAGTGGGAAAGAGAAAATACAATTATGACTGACGTGACAGCACATGATTGGACGACTGTGTAAAAAAATGGTACAATGTCAGTGGATAAAAATTAAATCCTTCAAGAAATTGGAATTAATTTGAAGTTTAAAATTTTATGGTTGAGTTTAAGTGTAATTTTAACGAGATTATTAGGAAGAAAATGAAAAAGTGGGGAAAAAACCATATAGATTCTAATGAGGATATAAATAGTTAGTAAGATTTAGAAATTAGAAAAGTTGTAATTCATAGAGTATTGATTAGGCCTTGGCCTTTGACCATTTTGGTCGTGTGATTACTTATCTATTAAAAAAAAGTATTGTTTAGGATTAAGAAGTATAAATTAATAATATTTTAATTGTAATCCATGACACATAATTATAAGTAAACAATGATGATTTGATATATCTTTCCAACCTATAGATCGATCTTTCTAATTTAAATTTTGCTTACTGCGGCATGAGTTTTATACAACATATACAAGAACTATCCAATACATGTGAATGATTGTGAACTAAATTTTTTTTAAACACCTCAGCTTTTTGTAAAATAAAGAAACACAATAACAATAGTTGCTCAATTAATAAGTCTTACACTGTATAAATGTAATTAAATAATCTATATTACTAAAAATATTTTATATCAGTTAAATAATTAAATTTCTTTAAATACGTTTGAATATATATTAAAAAACCATATATACGATCAAAATTATATTAATTTTAGTGATGATATATATATATATAATATAGAAATTCTTGGTGTAATGTCAAATATCAGTCAAAACAATCCATAAATAGTGCACACCATATAATATGCAATATGTACAATATATATTACATATTATGCACAATATATATATGTTTAGCATATCACATGTGGTAACATGCATCATCTTTCTTTACAATATGTGATATATGTTGTTGTTATGAGTAAAAAGGGGTTCATGGGCCTCATTAGAGAAGTAGCCATCTTAGTTAGAAAAATAATATAAATAGGTGAGTTTGTATTTGTTATTGGTAACTATTATGAATATTGAAATGTCATTTTCTCTTTTTGGTCCCGAGTTGGATTATTCTCTCTTCTCCCTCCCTTGGTCCTTAATTGGGATTTTCTTCTATTCTCTCTATCTCTCAAATTCATACTCCTAACAATTGTGCACAATATGTAATAGAGTTTTTTCTCTATTAAAATGCAAAAAATAATTATTTCCAGGTATAGAGTAAGAGAAACATTTATTCTACCGATGTCCTAATTTTCAGTAGTGGAAATTGTAGAAACTCTACTATTTCTCAACCTCTCTTGAAATCAGACTCGTTATCTCCATGACACTAATTAAAGAAAATCCTTATCTCATGTAGCATTATGAAAACATAACATTAATTTGCATTTCAATGTTTCATCCACAACTTGAATAAATATGACACTTAAATGGATCAAATATTAACATCTTAAGTTTAAATTAAGCAATCAATGCTTTATATGGACAACTTTGTATTCCTAACACACATTATCATCATCACTTTAATTTCAACTTTTGGTTCTTAATGGGAAAAGTAATTTGTAAAGTAGTGCAAATGAAAATTAAGAAAGCACTGTTTATCTAATTATTCCATCTATAATCTATTATCTGATATTTTTTGCATAGCAAATTATTGTTAAGAGATGTCGGCATGATAATCATAATTAAAGGTCAAAGAGTTTATTGATAGGGCTGTGGATAAAATCAAACAACCACATATTACGGCACAAATGAATGAATGAAACTAAACTCATCAATGGATCACAACGTAACCTAGTTAGTTTCATGGTATTGGGAGCATGAATGACTTCGATTCAAGTGGGTCCCTATTTTGTTCCACCCTTATTAATGTATCTCTGGCCGGAAATTGTTAGATACTACTCATGTACAACACAATCAAGAAAAATCACATTCTAGATTTTTTTCAAAAAAAAAAAAAAGTGTAAATTAATGTCTAATTAACCCGAGTTTAATTTAGTGACGTCATCACTTATTTTTATAGTATAAAAGACTAATTTATGCACACACACAATCCGATGTGCACCTACTGTTCATGTTGAAATCATTTTCGCATGTTTAATATGTGCATTTTTGTATTTTTAGTGTGTGCTTGATGTGTGCATTTGTGTGTGCATATATCTATGTTTGGTCATTTGTATATGTTTGGTAAATGCATTTTTGTATATTTTATGTGTAACTGATATGTTTTGATGTGTGCATTTCTATATGTTTATTGTTTGCAATATGATATGTGTTGCTGATGTGTGCCTTTTTTGTATTTTTTTAAGACAATTTTTGTATGTTTAATGTGTGCAATTGGTTCATTCAAGTAAAAAATTAAAATTATTGTCTTTCATTCTAATTTACATGTCTTTTAACGTAACCACTATTTTTTTCTATTTAATTTGATTTTATTATATATTTTTCAATATATTATTTCTTTGTGATATTAAATAATTCAAAATTAAAAGAAAAATAATTTGAAAGGTTAATAATTAGTTATTTATTTGATTAAAAAATTATAGTTTTGCACACACTAAACATAAAGAAATGAGCATACAAAATATATACAATTTCACACACTAAAATATATGTACAGAATGCACAAACCAAATGTTTATAATTGCACACTCTAAAATATATAGAAATGCACACATCAAAGCTGCAGAAGTGTTAAAAGTATGCGCATTAATTTCTGTGTTAGATGCCTTTTATATAGTCGGTACACGAAGGATGATATTAGTGATGATATACACATAATAACTTTATTGTTAACTCACATGTAGTGTAATCTACTAAATTTTTAATTGAGTCTCTATAATTTTAAAAAAAAATTAATTGATTTTCTATGTTCAAAAAATGATTCAGTTATTAGGTCCTGCATTCCTTTATTATTATAAAAAGTTAAATTTAATGAAATAATTTATAAATTCAATAAAATATTCTATATAAGGTAAAATATTTTGCTAAATTTGATTTTTTATAGCAGTGAATAAGTTGATTTGATTTGATTGATATTTTTAGAAATATTGGGATGATCCGACTAAAATTTTTTAACTTGTATGTACCTTAATAAAAGTTTAATAAACCTACCAAAACATGCAAATTAATTGAACCTAAATTAAGGTGGTTTTTATACATCCCAAAATAATATATATCATTTTATCGTTAGGAGCAATACTCGAAAAATCAAATAACAATAATATTATGTCTATCCAAGCATGCGTATCCCGAAAGAAGTTTAAGGAGGGGGCAAAAATAATAAATTATTATTAGATAAATATTACAAATATAATTTTATAAATAAATACTACTTATATAATAATAGTTATTTGAGAGTTCTAAATATTTTTTTTACAATTCCTGTTTTTATTATATCATTCTATCTAATATATATTATATGATTTTTTACTGATAAATAAATAATGTGTTAAATATTGATTTTAAAATAATAATATCAATGGAATATCTCAATATTTTAATATTGTCATGTAAGCTACT
Organism: Aeschynomene evenia; assembly: GCA_013621005.1. Classification (NCBI taxonomy): domain Eukaryota; kingdom Viridiplantae; phylum Streptophyta; class Magnoliopsida; order Fabales; family Fabaceae; genus Aeschynomene; species Aeschynomene evenia. The sequence goes on along the minus strand of CM024267.1, from coordinate 10,605,964 downwards.
TGATAAATTTAAAAGGAATTAATAAAATTTGATTTGAGAGTATCTAAAATTAAAAACAACAATTAAATAAATCCTTTAATTTTTGGTAAAATTTAGGGTTCACTACTAGAAAATAGAGCATTTTCAACATTGAATGTGTCAATAAAAGTATTGTCAATAAAAGTAATATTGATAATTAGTGGCCGTCGAAAATGCTTAAAACTAGTTTATGAGTATTTTCAACAGCCACTAATTGTCAAAGAATAGTTTATAACTATTTTCAACGGCCAACAAATGTCAACATATCTTTTTTTTTACAATACTTTTTTCAACACTTTTCAATAATTACATATTGAAAATGATCATTATTGTTGTAGTGGTTTCATCACCGCTTCTTGCAAAAACTATATAAAGAGATAAATTAAATATTTGGTCATTAAACGTTTTCCGATTAAATTCAAACACCTAAATAAACCTTAATATTATATACATACTAAATTATATTTTTTATTAATATATTATAAATTATATTTTTTAAATAGAAAAAAACTAAAACGGGCCAGGACCTACCCACTTCGTCTGTGTCTCTGTGCCCAAGAATACTTGTTTTCTTATATAATTATAAAACTCGAACCGACAAATGACTCGATCATATTATTTGGTCACTAAATTAGCGGTTTATATAACTAGTAGGTTAGTAATTGAACTGGTCAAATCATATTTAATTTATATATATATATAAAGTTATTTGCACATAATAATATTTGACCTAGCTTAGTGATATATAGTACGCAAACAATTAGCTAGGGGATAGAGGTTTGAGTCCCACCAACTAAAATTTTGGATAATTTTCAAAATTTCTTTGGTTCATGTGGTTCTCAAAGCTCTCTTGTCAGGTCGGTTTGGTTGTAACCGACCGATTCAAACCGGATTTGACTGGCCCGATATAGTTCAACGAATTTTCAGCCGATTTGATCTGGTTCTTATAACATTATTTTTTTCAATATATCTCGATAAAATAATAAATATTCTCAGTAAAAATAAAAGAACAAAAGCATCATTTGTTGCATCACATTTTTCATGTACTATTACTCATAGTGTTATAAAATTTTATTTAATTGTGCGCATAATTCCAAAGTTCTACACTCTAAATAAGCATACATACTAATCTATGAAGATCTAATTAACAGCAATTTCTTCTCGTGCCTCTCTCATTTAATTAGTTATTTTTTAACTTTATCTTCTTTTCTCCATAGGTGTATTATATAAGCACAAATACTTGAGACACAATAAAAAATCAGTCAAAACAGTCAACAAAATATATTTAACACTTTATAGCCCAAATATCACTTTTAATTATGAGTACATTTTTAATAGGCTGAGTGATTGTGGTCCAAATTTTTATTTATTGACTATTTTAATTGATTTTTTATTATGTCTCTAGCTATGCTTATATATGTATATGCACCAGTTTTGAAGAGGATATGGTTAGTTAGGAAATGACTCAAGCATATGAGATACTCGATCACTTCAAGTTCAATTTTTGGTACATGGTAAAAAAACACACAATTTTTTTTATGGGCGAAGGAATAAATATTAACTAAATTTCACACTTTTGGCACGTGAAAATTAAAGGATTGATATTCATATACAGATATATAGATCAGTGAAATGACATGCATGAACCAACATGGGACTCATAAAGGCTTATGATAGTGACATACATTATCTTTTGGTCCTTAACGTTTTTTCAACCACCAAGATTTTGAACAATATATATCTTTAAGAATTTCCATTTCCATATGGTTCTTTCTAGGCAATTGAAAACAGAACATGTGCTTGCCCATCTTTTAAGAAACCAAACCAAATTTCCTCTCTGTAACCCCTTTTTCCCCTCTTCTCTTGCCGTTTTGTTATGCTAATTTTCCGGAGAGTAGAATAATGAGATCAACAATATACATCCATTTGCTAATGTATAAGTTTACTCTAGTTAAGAAGAGACATAATGAACAGTAAGGATAATATTGTAAAATATACTTATTTTTTTCTAAATTTTAGACATTGTAAAATGTATTCTTAATCCGTGTGCACAATTAAAACTGAATAAATAAAAAAGAGTAGTACTCCCTCCGTTTTCTAATAAGTGTCCATTTTACACTTTTTAGTTTTTTACTAATATTTGTCCATTTAAGAATTCTAGATAACATTAATTGTTTTTTTTCATTGATACCTCTATAAGAGAGAGAAAATTAAGATATAAATTAAATATGAGAGATAATATTAATAATGATAGTGATGTAAATTTTACTAAATATTACCTACTTCCAAGATCATTCAATCATTTTCTTAATAAGTGTGAAAAGTGAAAAATGGACACTTATTAGAGAACGGAGGGAGTAACTTACTTTTATATATACACACTTTTTCTTTTAATTAGAATGTAGTTCACATTAATTGAGGATAAATTCTTAGGTGGTTCTAAAACAAGTGTTTTTTCTTGAGTCTGCTCTTGTATTCGTTGATAGAAAGGAAAAAATAACTTATTCTCTCGTATCATCTAAGAACTTCTCTTCATTGAGATCATAAAAGTGTGCCTTATTAGAATAGAGTTCTAGCATGTGATTAAGTTGTGATGTAGAAAAAATTGTAGAAAAATGAGATGTCAGTTTGACCGTAATTATCACTTGATTGTGATTGTAGAAAAATTATAAAGAATACTACAACAATAATTTTATGACTATGTGATTGTGGATCACAATGTTGTGAAGATATGTTTTTGGTATTTAGTCAAAACTAAAAATATTGAATCCAATCACATTAATTTATAATTATGTAAAAAAATTAAAATGATAATTATTATGAATTAAAAAATAATTTACGTTATTGATTTAAATTACTCCATAATACACTTCATTTGATATTTGCCATGATTTAATTTCCCAAGAGTAATAAACTGTTCTCATTCACATCATATATATATATATATATATATAAATTAAGATTAATTAGAGACTAACATTTTCAACCTATACATAACCTCCCTCGTGTATAAAAGGTTGCATAATTCACTTTTTGACTCTTAACAACCTTTGAAAAGTGGGATGGCGTCATTCTTTCTATAGTATCTATCTAAAAAGATGAGTTCATTCGCCCTTTTTATTGGCCAAATACATTTGATCCTCTTTATTGTGTTCTTTCATTATATATATATATATATATATATATATATATATATATATATAGTTGGGTTACCCGTGTAACTTTAAGTAAAGTAACACCATTTATAACTTTATATAAAATAATTTTTTTGTCGATTCAATCGTTGAATTAGAATAACTAATTCTGAAGATTATTCATGTCAAATTTCATTAAAATTGAACATAATTAAGAATGTATTCATATATCCCTCATTATTGTTTATTTTGAACAAATGTACGTTGATTTTTATGTCCATCAAAATTATATCAAATGGTTTTATATTGTTTTGAAAATTTATAGGTATGATCTATATAATGTGAATCTCTAATCCTATAGTTAATTTAATAAAAAACTAATCCAATAAAAAGTTATTGAACGATGATGTAACAATTACTTAAAGTTACACCGGTGTCATTTGAACCTAACTCATATATATATATTAATTTTAATTTTAGTTCACGGTTAGTATAAAGTAATTTTACACAGACATCCAATCATGAAATGACACAATTAGCAAAAATTTTAACTCAACCACCCACTAATAACTAAAAAGTCACACAAATCAATGAATGTGATTAATTGACAGTGTAAAATTTGTTACACTGTGCATCATAATTAATCTCATATATATACAGAGAATTTCAAAGTAACAGAGTAAATAAAAAATAAATAAAAAATTAAAAAATAAAAAATAACTACTATTTATAACTTCTATATAATTAAATTCTCTCTTTCTTTCTATTTATCTTTTATACTAGTATTTTAATAAATTGAGAGACTTTAATTATATTAAATAAAAAAATTTATCAATAAAATTTAATTAAATAATATCATTTTATAAAATATTTCACCGAATAATAAAAAAAACGACTTGACAACGTTGAGTCGCTAGTCTATATATATATAATTCAGGTTAGTGTTTCACATATACAATTATTTGATTACTTCTTAATTAATTTAAGCTAACTGTCATTATATTATTTAATTACAATTTTATTGGTTAAATTATTATATTTGAAAAACCTCTTCCACTTGATGTCTTTAATTACTACTAAACATGGAAAGATTGTTACAATGATAGGAGGTGAAACTTTCCCTTATTAGCAGCATGACAACTCTCTCTTCGTTTCACATATGAGTGATAGCTTTAAATTAATGTTTGATTAGACGATGCAATCGCAACAACTTTGATATTATTTAATTTTAATTAATCCAAATAATTAGTATCAACAATAATAATCAACTAGCTACAACAATAAGGTACTAATAATGGATTGTAGGGACAAATTCCCACTCATTTTCCGAAAGTAAGTTAATGATATGTTTTTTATTTTAAAATTTATCAAGAGATTTTTTCGGTTTTAAACTATATTGAGATAGATGTCACTCTCCTTATCCAAATTTTCTATCTAAAATAAGGGCTAGCTACAATATTGGTTGCATTAATTATATTGTTTTCTTGTGATTAATTAGAATATATTTATTTGGCATCAACCATATCATCTAATACAATTACTTCATTTGATCCAAAATAAATATCTTTTTTCACTTATACATACTAATTAAGGTAATGATTAAATTCTATAAAAAATTTAAATAATAAAGTAAAAAGATAAAAAAATATTTTTTATTCTCTCATATATTAATAAGAGATATGATAAAAAAATAAATTAAATGGTTCTTAAAATTGTAAAGAGATACATAATATGAATCAAAATAAAAAAAAAAGAGAAAAGAAACAATTATTTTAGATTGAAAAGAGTAATAAGTAGTATTTATTTATGGATTTAATTTATGGAGGTATGAATATATAAATAGAGTCTCTTATGTCATTATCATTGAATACTTGTTGTGAAAAAAAAGTATATTTAACATCATAAAAAAATAAATAATTTAAAAATAATAAAATAAAATAGAACCAAGATTTGGGGAGAGAGAAAGGTGATCTTGACATGCCACGAGACAGATCAAATCATGAGAAAAGGGCACATGATGAATGACCCAATATAATTGCCAGCATCTATATATATATAATCTATCTTTTTCCATATCACAAAATTTCCTTTTGGGGCCTCCAATTCACTCATCAAAGACTCTTATCAAATCGAGTGAGTGTGGATGCAAATAAAACTTGAGACACTTCACAAAAAAAAAAAAAAAATATTGAGACCGAAAGAAAGACTATATCTATAAGACTTAGAGTGAGCTGACTTATTTTTTTTATATAAAAAATATTATTATTGGTTCGTACAAATAGTGCATAATCTCTTCCTCCACCTATTTTATAACTCTTAGAAAAAAATTTAAATGTTAGTGTGATTTTAATTTTAAAATTCAAAATGATAAATTAGGTACGTAGAGAAAAAGGAGTATATGTACTGTTGTATGTACCAATAGCATTATTTTTTTATATATGCTCTAAATTATCCTCAAATTTCAGCACAAGGGAAACACACCCACATGGCCCCCTCTTTAGAGGCTGTTGAAGAATTATGTTATTGTAATTTGTGGGAATTTTTTATTTTGGTCAGTTTTTAACCATAGGATCTTGTTTTGGGGTACATGGGTTGTTGCCTTCAAATTTGGTCCAATTTATGGACTTGACTGCGACTTTTGACTGTGCAATTCAAGACACACATAGTACATGATCACACAATGTAACCGAATCTTCACATGGCAAAAACGAAACAAAATCCCTTATAGCTATTTTCATAGGTGAAATTAAAATAAAAATGAATTTATTTAAGAGAAATTAACCTATAAGAATCGTGTCCTATTATTTAATAGTAAGTGTTAAATCTTTTCTTTAACATATTGAAGAGTAATATTTATAGGCAACAATAATGCTAAAGAATAACTAATTTTTAACAATTACAGCCAACATTTGTTCATTCTTCATTTTGAGTGGGGAATGAATGTTGGCAGTAAACTTTTAAAATTAATTATTCAACTAGTATTTGACAAATGTACTACTTATTTATGTATAAATTAGTGTTCGTTATTCTCAATAATATTACGTGCACAACAGAAATATGTCCAATAAATATCCAACGTGTGTATACATGATATGAGATGTGTGTTATATGTGCGTATGCTATATGAATAGCACACATCCCATATCATGTATGTACAACATACGTTGGATACTTGTTGGATATATTCTGTTGTACGACAACCATTATTGCGTTATCCTAATGGTTATGAAAAGGTTCTAAAGCAGCATAATAAATCTGAATTTTATCACAAGTAATAAAAGCACGTACGAATTTGGTTTAACACAAATATATATATATATATATATATATATATATATATATATATATTACAATAATGCTTATAACTTTGTATAAAATAATAATTTTATTGATCTAACGGTTGAATTATAATAACTAATTATGAAGATCATTCGTACTAAAATTTAATAAAAAACTAATTCATTTAAAAGTTATTGAACACTGATTAAAGTTATATCAATATCATTTGAACTCAACTTTTATATATACATATATTTGTAAAGAGGACCAAGCATGTGTAAATGGTATATATGCATATCTATCCATGAAATTGATGAAGGACTAGTTCAGAGAAGCATTTAAAATTTTGGAGAGGGAACTAGCTAGAAACGAAAAGTGGTTGATGGAGCTAATTAAGCATTGACATTGGCCTTGGAAGGAGATGGAAAAGGACAGGAACACATACATAGCGGCGAATTATATTGTCGGTTTTTGAATTGCATTTAATTTGGTCAGATGATGGGGTTCTCAATTTCATGCCATATTGCTCTAGTCAACATCCTTATGTTTTACATTTCCACGACACTAGCCTTTCTCAAATGGATTAATGTCCCGTTTCAATATGGTTTTTGGCATTTTTCAATATTATCATCATCTACTATTCTGTAGCTAGTAATAATAATGTGTGTATCTATGTGAATATATATGTAATTAATTTAATTTTCATTCATTTTTTATTTTTTTTAGACAATCATATAATCATATGTTGTTAACCATGCATGACTATATTTTCTTTTACACTATCTGAAATTCATACAAACGAAGTGTTTTGATTTGATAATAATGTAAAATACTTTTACACTTTCAGTGTGTCAAAATTAAACTATATATATATAGAGAGAGTTTAATTTTGATGCACTACTGACAATGTAAAGATACAAATCAAAACACTCCGTTTGTATGACTTTTCAGGTAGTGGGAGAAAGAAAACATAAGCATGACTGACGTGACAGTACATGATTGGATGACTGTGTAAAAAAGTTTTACACTGTCGGTGGATGAAAATTAAATCTATATATATATATATATATATATCAAACTTGTGTTATACATAACACGTAATGTGTGTCATACGTTCGTGTACTATACATATGGCAAAAACTACGAATTATGTATAGCACATATTTAGTACTAGTTGGACGTACTTCTATTATAAAACAAATAATACTTATGTATGTATTATTTATATATAACATATGGTAGTATTTATTTGGGTAGATGGAATTTTCAGGATAAAGTAATAAATAGGTAGTAGAGGGTCACCACAAGATGAGAGATAAAAGGTTGATGTTACGTTCTATATATATGATATGTGTGGCATGAAGAAATGTTGACCAATTTGTTTGGCCGTGAAGATGACAAAATAAATTTGATGAAAGAGACCAAGTTGGGAACAATAATAATATATAATCAATGTGCATCATGATTTCAACGGTTTTGTGGCAGTTATTTTAAGTTTGTTAACTGCCATGAGAAAGAGCCCGTTTAGATAAGATATGCCCCTCAATAATGTTAAATATACAATGCAAAATACGTATAACATAACATTTATCGTATAATAAGAAAATCATGCAACAATAGTAAAAGGTGCATGTTTCACATATATATTCTCACCGTTGTGCGCATAAACGGTACACGCATAAGTTGAAATCTGTCATTTTTTAAAGTCGTTTTTATCTCTTTTATGTATTTCTTTCTGTTTTATATTATGTATTATATTTTTCAAATATCATGAATTAAATATCATTTAGTTGAAGTTTTGATGTAACAACTATAATAATCTTTTAATTTAATTATTTATTATTCAAATTTATTTTGCACAATTGTACAAATTTAAATCTTATTCTTAATCCTTTAGAATCATTAGCCAAAAAATAATAAACAAATTAGAATGAATATTAATATAGAAGAACGAACTATATAAAGCAAGAAGAATTCTAAAAGAAGAAATCAGACAAAGATCGAGCACAAAGATTAATTTTATAATCTTATGTTCTCATTAATAAATAAAAGAGTTTAATTATGATGCACTGACAGTGTAAAAATTTTTACACAGTCAGTCAATCACATTCATTGATTTGTGTGACTTTTTAGTTAGTATATGGTTGAGTTAAAGATTTTTACTGACGTGTCAATCCATAATTGAATGTCAGTGTAAAATTACTTTACACTGACAGTGGATTAAAATTAAACTCTAAATAAAATTGTTCTTAATGCTCATATTCAGACTTACAACTTCATACAGAAAGAGTTAAATGATACTATTCAATAACACAAAATTCAAGAAATAAAAACCCGCCAATTTTTAAAATAAATTTAATTTTCATTCATTGACAGCGTATTATTTTTTTACACAGTTATCTAATTATGTGCAGCTAATAATTCCAATGGCTAGTATTGTATAGTTACTACATTAAATTAACCTTTGATCACTGTACTTACTTGGATAATTAAATTACTAATCCTACTTCACTAGCTAGATTTGGTTTCATGATAAGTGGGTTCGAGAATCCTTAACTTCATATTCATCAACTTGCTTCTTGGAAACGCACATGCTTGATGCACTAAAAGGGCAAATCAAGTGTGTCACGGCTAAGCTGGGAATAATGATAGTTAATCGGAATATAATAAGAACGAACACTAACATGGAAATGGATACGGAGACATCCCAAACTAAAAATTAAAATCATAGGACAAAGAAGAATCAGAATTGTAAAATCATAGGTGAAAATTTATTAAACAGAGAAGAATCAGAATTGTAAAACCAAATTGTTTTAAGGATGAACTAAGATTATTAAACGAAGCTCTAGGAGCTTGTTTTAATCTATAAATGGATTTATTGAGTTTACTACTAAGGGTGAATCCTTAGAAAAGCCAGCACGTTGGTCCATAAAGATATATACAATCATGTAATTCATCATTTAAGAAAGCATTATTGAAATCAAATTGCCTTAAAACCCAACCTCTAGGAACAACCACAGATAAGACAAGTCTAATAGTTGTTGGATTAATGACTCGGCTAAAAATTTCATGATGGTGCCATTAGGATTCCTTTTAATTGCAAAAACTCATTTTGAACCTATGATTTTGCTATTAGAAGGTGGCTGAACAAGAGACCAAATATTATTTCTTTGTAAAGCATTCATCTCCTCTTGCATGGCTCGAAGCCAGTGAGGAGATGTTAAAAGTCTACTAAACATTCTTAGGAACATTCTGAACAAGATCCAGATCTGGAGAAATTATAGAAAATGCTTTTGGTTTAAGGATTCCATATTTGAATCTTGTTTGCATTGGATGTTTATTAGAAGAAACAGTAGCAGTGGAAGTAGATTGAACATCAGTAATAGAATCAGAGTAAATAGAGGTAATACTTGGATCTGATGTAGGAGTAGAGGATAAAGATGCTGGACCAGTATTATATTCAAGCTGAGGAACAGTATTATTTAAAGTAGCAGTTGAATTGTTAACAACAACATAGTCACTACAAGCAGTATTTGGTTGTGACATATTAGGAGAGATAATATTTGGCATGAGAGAATAAGTATCTGAGAAATCAAAAGACTTAGATTTTAAGAACATATCTTTATAAGAAAAATGAAGCTCATCAAAAACCACATTTCTAGCAATATATACTTTTCCAGCATTTATCATACATTTGTAACCTTTATGTAGAATATCATCACCAAGAAACAAACATGGTTGAGATCTATATTCCATTTTATGTTGATTATATGGCCTTAAATGGGGAAAACATAAACAACCAAAGATCTTCATATATAAATAAGAAGACTTAATATTAAACAATATTTCAAGAGGGGTCTTATTTCGTAGAACAGGGGTTGGTAACCTATTAATAAGATATACAGCAGTAGTAAATGCATCTTCCAAAAAGAACTAAAGGATTTGAAGCAGTGGCAAGTAAAGATAGGCACATTTCAGTAATATGTCTATGTTTTCGTTCAACAACACCATTTTACTGGTGTGTATAAGGGCAAGTAAATCTATGAAAAATCTCATTTTCTTGTAAAAATTGCTTTAAATTGGAGGAGATAAACTCTCCACCATGGTCAGTCTGAATAGTTTTAATATGACATGTAGTTTTGTTTTTCAATGTAATTTTTATATTAAATAAAAGCAGCATATGCTTGAAATTTATTTTCTAAAAGAAATAAACAGATGTACCTACTATAAGCATCCACACAACTCATGTAGTACATGTAACCACTTCTAGACACAACCGGGGCAGGATCCCAAACATCAATATACACCAATTGTAATAGCACATGATAGATAGTGTCAGATAAAGTAAATGGTAAACGATGTATTTTTTCCATACAACAATATTGACATAAAGAAGTAGAAGAATCAGATCTATTCATAGAAATTTGATTTTGAGAGGCTACAATATCTAATACATTGGAGGTACAATGGCCAAGACGTTTATGCCACAAATCCTTATTACTATTTGTTTCGGACCTGGGCCTCTGAAGATATATGCGAGGGAGGTCCAATAGGGCAAATTCACCTTGTGGGCCCAAGTAGAAAGACGGATAGAAATGAAGACATGAGGCTATTCTCTGAGAGGAGCCCAAATGGAGGAGTACGAGAATAGGGGGCTTAATGGGTTTTAGAAGTATGCACTATGAGGGATGTCATACTTTGAGTGGATTTAGACATACCACTGTGGCCCATTTATCCTCCAAGGGGAACTATCTTGCATGTGGACTGGAGGGCTTCTAGACCCATCATACCCCTATACGAGAGTGTGCCTCTTATGAGGAGTCTCTCTGTAGCTTAAAAGGCCTAACACGAGAGGAGTCTAAAGACACCCCAGTTAGAGAGTATGAGTTAGGAGTTAGGGGAGTAAAGGGAGTTGTCAAATAATTAATAGTTACCGTAACTTAGTATTTTTAATAGTTTGGTTACAGCCCTTTGTAGGTGATTTAACTAAAGAGTCCTTGTCAGGATGTTTATTGGGATGGGGAGATTTAGTTGAGGGTTTAGGTGTCTTGTCTCGGTTGTCAATCATCATGACGGTTAAGTTTACATTCCATCTCAATTCAAGAAGGTCAACGGGTAGTAAGTGTTTCAAGAGGTTAGTGGTGAAACCCAAAGGACAAGGGGTTGCATAAGAGGACCTAGGGAAAGGGGGATCCGAAGAAGGGGTAATGAGTTCTGTCCAGGGGTTACACGAGGGAGCCGAGTAAAGGGGTGTCTATGGCTAAAGGAGGGAGGCTACATCCCTTTAAGAGCAGAGAAATTGGTGGGTTTGTTCCACCTCGGGTAGACACGCAAGAGCACTCCCCATTGTTCTGTTCTTCTCATAGAAATCTCACCATCTTCCTCTTTTGTTTACGAACCCAAAACTATGAACAAACCAAGGGCAATGTGTTGATCAAGGTCCACACAAAACTAAACCGGAACACTATTACATGTAAAAAACAGAGCAATAGGTAAAGAGGAAAACAAACTTTTGGGAATAAGAACATTATCAAAAGAATATTGATCCCCCTTAACAGTTCCCTGAAGAAGAACCTCATGTGTTCCCGGATCCTTAACAAGACAAAAAAACGGATGAAATTCAAAATAGACATTATTGTCCAAAGCAAATTTTCGCACACTAATTAAATTTTGAGCAATAATAGGGACATGCAAGATATCATCTAAGGCAAATAATTTATTTGTAATAGTAGTAGAAATCACATATTTACCAATCTTAGATATTGGAATACCTGCATCATTAGCTACATAGAGTGCTCTTGTCCCGTGTAATCTGAGGCAGAAAGAAGATTTGAAGAGTCAGTCGTCAAATGTTGATAGTAGCACAAGAATCTGGGTGCCAGGCTAGTTCAACAACAGATGATGGTGTGGCCAAGAAAGCTTTTGGGTTGCAGAGGGGTGGTGGTTTATTGACAAAGGGAGAACCAAATTTAGAGGTGGATGATTTTTTAGTGGATTCTTGAAAGTTTAGATCGAATCTGTAGTAGCAGTGAAGCACTGCATGGTCAAATAGTCCACATAATTGACATTGCAAGCGATTTCCTTGTTGCCAAGCACTCTTACCACCACGACCAAAAGGACATCTACCCCCTCAGCCATGTCCGCGAAACCCATTTCCTCGACCAAAACCCTTGAACTCTTGAGTAGAGGCATGAGAAAGATTATTTTGAGAGAATCCCAAAGTAGGTTGCTTGAACCTTTCAAGTAGTTCATCCTGTGAATGAGCATAGCTTCCATTTCACCAACATTGAAGGACTTATGGCGAGATTGTACAATAGTGATAAACTCTTTGTACTCTTCAGCGAGACCATCACAGATAGCCTCCACATGATCTTCAACAAAGACCGGATAACCAAGTGCTCAAAGGGAGTCCACAACACGACGAATTTGCGTAAGGTATAGACTGAAGCGGAAAGCCCTAATTTCTTGATGTTCTTTAATTTAGTTTTGAGACCTTTGATTTTCGATCTGGTGGCAGACACAAAATAATCTCAAACGCGAACTGGCATCCTATCATGCGGTTCTTGAAATTGTTGTCCACGGAAGACAGGAGCCACGTAGACAAAGCATGACCTTGGAGCAACCACTCTTTGTAGGCGGAAGAAACTTGATTCGATGCTCTTGCTTCATCTGACTCAAACTTGGGTGGAAGATTCACGGCTTCCAAGTGTCCTTCAAGGTTCTATGAGTGTATGGCGAACAACGCTAGTTGTTGCCATGGAAGAAAATTCTCTTCTTCAAGCTTTTCAAGAAGAGGGAATGTTAAATCTGGAGTTAGAGTTGGAAGAGAAGGACGCCAAAGCAATGGATCGACTTAGGCTTTTGATACCATCTTACGTTTTGTGAAGGATGAAGAAAAAGGGAAGAAAAGCAAAGAACAAAAATTTAAAGTTCAGAAGAAAAATGAAAGGAAGATACTTTTTTATTTCTAAATGCTAAATTTCAAAGAATACAATGTGTTTTTCTATTTCTATATTTTTCACCTGTAAAATAAAGAATGAGTCAACATATATAGAGCCCAAAGCCTAACAACTAAGAGATAACAAAAAACAGAAAACAAAATAAAAGAGTAACAAACAAAACTAAGTTCATCATTATCCTTTCTCTAAACTATCTCTAATATCGGACTTTCCCTTAATATTGGTCAATATATAAACCACCAATATATATAACAATATTTGCACAAAACTTATAATGTTTGCACAATCAATATAACAATATTTGTACAATCAAATTTACAATTTTTGCACGATCCTTATAACAATATTCACACAACCAAACTTACAATGTTTGCACAACCATAGCAATATAAATGCAAATCGAATAATAATTGATTGTTATACAAAAGTAATTAAATAGTAATAAAGAAGTTATTTAATGCACATAAGAATGAAAATGTATTGATGTTTGCGTCACTTAGTCATAGATAAGACAAAAGAAATAAGAAAATGGGATAGATGCAATATTCAAATGAAGTAAAAATGAGAGTAGAAGAGTGCATAAAAAGACGTGTGACATTAAAAAAGAAAAAATTGGCTGACAACTAGAGCGCATGAGTGATGTAACTCTAATAAAAAACTTAAATGGGTCAAACACTTACAAAGAAACTTATTGGCAACATCGGCAACAATATCATTGTACATAAAGATTAACCGATAAAAAATAGATACCTTCCAAGTTATGAAATAGTCAATGATCTATTTGGCTCCGTTTGATGCTCGCCCAATGACTATTGATGTTAAAGCGTCTTTCATAACATGAAAAATATACATATTATGCCTCATTTTAAAAGTAGATATAAATATCTCTGTATGTGAATGTATGACTATCATAAATCACATATATAGGCATGAGAGAAAATCAAACACCACAAGGAGAACAAAGCTTCCATAAAGGGAACGAAAACACCTAATAAAGAGATGAAAAACCCTTACAAATAGGTTAAACGAAAATAAAGTATGTAGAAGATATAAATTTAAAAAAAGAAAAAAGAAAATAAAAATGATAGGAATCTCATCATAAAATAATAAGAAAAATTCTTCTTGTATAACCAAATGGAGCCAACTCATTAAATTTATATTACATGAATAATTTAAGAATGTTTATAAAAATAAAATATAATCAATAATTTATATATTTTATTACATTAAATAGATTTAATTAGTTTCTTATTAGCTCTTACTTATTATATATACGTGTATTATTATTACTCTGACAATAATGGCAGCCCCTTAACAATACTCACACAAGAGGCTACTATACTAGTAGAGGAAGAAGAGAAAGATTTTCAATGGTATTACTCACTATTAAATGTGCAAGTTGAATTAATTAATTATATGATGTACATAGTTAATTAGCTTTTTTTCCAACTCTTAATTAGTTAATTAGCTTTAATTTCCAGATGCTATGCGCTGCATATATGATTAATCAATAATGTTTGTCGTACAACAAAAATACGTTCAACAAGCATTCAATGTGTGCTATACATAATATGAAATGTGTGTTATATGTATAGCATATGTATGTATAACACACATTCCATATTATGTATAGCACACATTGAATGCTCGTTGGACGTATTTCTGTTGTAGGACCAGCATTGTATGATTAATTAATCTATAACATTATTCTATCTGTGTTACAACTACCAAGTTGAGTATAATTAATAGTGTCTTTTCTTGTGTGGTAAGATTCTATGAAATCACGTGTATTATTGTACTATATACTTGCAACGGCAACAAGTAGCTCTTTCTCCAACTTTTTGCTCAGATCAATGCATGGCCAAACTTTTAGGCATTAAGACGAGGTAATGTAATGTTTGTTGTATAACAGAAATATATTTAACTAGTATCTAACGTGTACTATATGTCATACGTCATATGTAATGTGTGTCATACTAGTTGGATGTAGTTCTGTTATACAACAATCATTACTAGTAATAAATTTGCGGATCACATCAATGTAATTGCATTATTAGGCTTATAATGTGTCACATTACAGTTACATTGAGTTTTATTATTTCAAGTTATAGATATGAAAAAATTTCATGTCGCATCAGCCACAACACATATTGTGACGGTTGCATTATCTGTAATTAGTGATCACAACCACAATTTAATACTCCCTCCGTCTACTTTTATTTGTCTTTTTAGGAAATTTATTTGTCCACTATTATTTGTCATTTTAGATTTTCAATGAAACATTTACAATCTTTTTCCAGTTTTATCCATATATACACTCTCTTTTTATCTCTTACAATTATTATTGCACAAAAAACTATAAGGATAATTTTGTCATTGTACATTTACTACTATAGAAATTTTTGTGTTTTCATCACTTTCTTAATAAGTGTGCAATACTCTAAAACGTCAATTAAAAGTGGACGGACGGAGTACTCAATGACCCACTAACGAAAGGGTCTTTTCTATTAATTACTTTGGAAACCTATTTGATTTAAATTATTGAATGCTAGATGAGTAGCATAGAATTCCATATGTAAGGTTTGTAAAAAAACCATTTTTTTTAATTTATATATAGTACTAGTATTGAATTTATATGTCAATGAGTATTATTATTTGAACAACATTTTGATCAGACCTTATCATCAGGACACAAACACTACAAGAAAAATGCAATATTGTGGTGCTTTATTTCTGGCGGTTGCCTAATCGTTGCCATATTTTGGTATTCTGCCGGGCTACTCAAACTGTCGTAAATAGGTTTTAGGATGCCTCTATAGGCGGCGGTTTGGGAACGTCGAGAATCAGTTATGAGATAGTCTCAAACCTCCGCAAAACAAAAAATAATCGCCACCATCATGCGTTTTTTAGTAAAACTTTAGTTTACAAGGTAGTTTAATTTACTTATGGAGAATTATGTATCAAGAAAAAAAATTTGAATTGTTTTAATGGCAATATGTTAAAAGAATTTCGCATTTATCATATATAATTAAGGTAGCTATCTTATCAAATCAACAAAGTAAGATAACTGAATATCCAATAATCATTGATACATGATTATCTCTAAGTGACCAAATATATTGTCGAAAACACAATAAAGAAACCATTATTCATAGGCCATATTAATATCTTTATGCATAAATTATATGTTATTTAATTAACAACTTTCCACATATATAAGATATGTTAAAAGCAATAATTCCACATAATTATAAGATGTATGCACCACTATCATATATGCTTCAACTTACCAAAAAGAAAAAAATATGCTTCAATTAATATGGAATTTTGTTTTTAGATTGGAAAGTGCAATTAATAATTATTCTTTTGCAATCTCTATGTTCAACTAGATATAGGTTCTTCTTTTTCTTTTGTTTAATGATAATTGAATAAGTAATAATAAGAATAATAGCATTTTTATATTTTTTAATTTTATTAAGTTAAATATATATAAAACCATTCCTGTGTACGTGTCTCTATCCAATAGCTTAAATTTTTAGAATAGACAATTATTAATGGTGAGTTTAGATACAGAGTTAAGTCTTTATACATAAAGAACTTCTTAATAAGGACTTTAATAATAAGTAATTTTAAAAAAAATTATTTTGTATTTGAAAATAAAATAATATAAGTGCTTATCTTGATTTGTAGTGCTAGTTTTTATAAAGTTGTACAAAGAATTTTGGAGAAGTTAAATATTTTAAGAAGCACTTAAAATAAATTTTTTAAAAATTAAAATTTATACAAAAATTAATCCAAATATTCAGATAATAACTTTTAACTTATGGAAAGTTAAAAATAATCAGACAATTAATGTTATCCAAACTCACATGCTAACTACCGTTTGTTTTGATGTACAGGAAAATATAATACACAAAAGTTTATGTATTTCTGTATTTGTATTTGTGTTCATTCCTGTAGAAGGTACACAAAATAAATACACAAATTTCTTTTATAAAAATACACAATTTTATGTATATGTCTCTCTAAACAAACAATCTCAATATGTGTTCTTGCTACTTGTATTTGTGTATTATATCTCGAATCAAACACTACCTAACTGATATATCCAAATAAATTCATGAATCATGATCAAATGGTCTTGGATTCGATTGTCGTAATCCCCCATCCTAATAAATTTTATACTTCAGTCAAATTCAAAAGGAGTAATTTATGTGAAATGATTAGTTATACATATTAAAACAAGTGATATATATATATATTTAGTGTATATTAAATCTGACACTAAATTAATTATTTAATTCAATTTTGATACAAACTAATATTTATAACTATTCAATCTAATTTATATGCTAACTCAATCCAAACTTATATTCAAACTTTTATATTGGGACAATGATATTTTTTATAGGCTTATAAATATCATTTTGGTCCACTAGCTTTATACAAATTCTGATTTTAGTCTACTATCTTTAGATTTGTCACGTTTAGTCCACTAGCTTTAAAAAAATTTCAATTTTAGTCCACTGTGTTGACATGTAAGTTGACTTTGCTGACATGGTCGTTAACTTTATTGACGTGGACATTGACTTTGTTAACGTGGACGTTGACTTAGCTGACATGGACATCGACTTTGCTGACGTGTAGGTTGACTTTGCTGACATGACTGTTGACTTTTGATGATGTGTCTGTTGACTTATTAGTTGACTAATAGTTGACCAAAAGTGCTCACAGTTTGAAAGCTAGTGGATAAAATGTGATAAATCGAAAAATAGTTGACCAAAATCAGAATTTATGTGAAGTTAGTGGAGTAAAATAATTTTTAAACCTTTTTTATACTAACACAATTCAATATTTATATTTACTCAATCAATTTTTTTGTACTGATAGATAATTTAGTATCACTTTTACTACATGTAAAACATTAATATATCTTTTCAACTATTGAGTTATTTTTCTAAAAAAGATATATTTCATATTATCATTTAAAAGCACATTTATGCATAAAGATGGTGGGGCTAGCTACCCGGTGGTACCACATATATATAATGGAAACCAGTAGAGGAATGGAAAAAAGGCAAAGACTGCACTACATTGAAAGTGCAAGAAAGTACAGGCCTTTGTGATTGCCAAATTTGATTAAGGACAAATATATCAGAAACTCTAATGGATGATAAGCTTAATTAAGCAATAAAAGATGAGTTTCGCTAACAAGTGTCCTAAGGGCACTTGTTAAGATAATAAAAGATAAAAAATTCACTTTGAAATTATATATTTTTATTTTTTAAAATTTTCAAAAACTTACCTTTTTAAATATTCTTAACAAATGATTTTAGAGCACTTGTTAGTAAAACTTATAAAAGATATCTAACTGGAAAAAAAAAATCTAATGCAGCCCCATAAACTAGGTGTTCTGTTGCTTTAGTAAGACCCATGATTTTAATTAAATTACGGCCTGCACTCATAATCGTAATTGCTACCATATTAATATTATTATTATCAAAATTATCGAATTCTCGAGTTAACTCGTAACCTCTTACGAGTTAATAAATTTAAAATCATAATCGAGTCAACGAGTTTATAACTAAACTCTTACGAACTTATTAGTTGTACTTTATGATTTAAGTTTAGCTAAACTTGTGACAACTTCACAATTTTAAGTAAACTCGAGTTTGATAACCTTGATTACTATTATACAATAACCTTCATAATCGCGTATTGATCGCAACATCAATTTTATAGTCGTGTCAATAATATTTTCCTGCATTTTCTTGCATTGCAGCACAATTGTGTTCGTAGCAATCGCAATCGCAGTTTAAAATCATGACTACTAATTAAGATGAGCCCCCCATGATGAGGGACAATAATACACTTATACACATGCATACTATGGTTTTCAATAAGATGATAAAAGTAGTTTATTTAGAAAATATTATTGTTGAATAATAATAAACCCTACTACGGTGTTGTTTCCACAATGGTAGGGGCTTTTGTCCCTTTAGTGTTTGAGGGTATGAACTAAAACTCAAATTGGCCCCATGAGTATTCGATATAATGGGTACAATGCTTGTGAAGTGCATGTGATGAAGCATGAGCAAAATTCGGTATCTTTGGTTTAATTTATTGACCTAGATTTGGTCAAACATATTGGGAGTGAGTTTGATTTCAAGTGGAGAATAGTATATGGATATCACACCCCTTGCCCCCCAATTCAATCAACAATTAATTAATTTATTATATTTTTTATAATATAATAAATTTAATAATGTACGTAGTACTAGCCTAGTTGAGGCATCACATACTCAACAATGTTGTATTACGGATATGAGCAATGTAATCTGTACACTAAAAGTGATATTAAATTAGCTACCAGTATAAAATGTTATATTGATTAAGTTTAAATGTTCAATGTGTTATGAAAATTATTATTGTCTAATATAAAAATTTAAATATAACGTTGAATTGAGTCATAATATAAGTTAGATTGAGGGCCAGTTTGGATAAAGAGCTTAATTAAGTCCTTGTAGATAAATAACTTCTTAATAAGAACTTTAATAATAAGTAACTTTTAAAAAAGTTATTTTGTGTTTTGAAGTAAAATAATATAAGTGTTTATTTTGGTTTATAGTGGTAGTTGTTAGAAAGTTGTGGAAAGGCTTTTTTGAAGAAATTAAATATTTTAACTTCTCCAAGAAGCACTTAAAATAACTTTTTAAAAAGTTAAAAGTTACATAAAAATTAATCCAAATATCCATACAATAACTTATAATTTATAAAAAGTTAAAAAAAGTCATAAGTTTGCTATCCAAACTAGCCCTGAATAGTCGTAAATATTGGATTGTATCATAGTTGAGTTGAGTGATTAATTTAATGTCAAATTTAATCTAAGTATTTCTTATTATACATATATGTTTATATTAAGATATTAATTTTTCTTTGTCTCTAAATATGTACTTAAAAGATTATTCCGATAGTACTCAATCTTAAATTGATGAACAGTTAAAAAAATCGTAAAATAAGAAAATTAATCAAAAAAATCTTTCCCGAGATCGATGTGCTAATTAAAGTTGGGTTTAATTTATTCGGCCTCGTGATCAATCTAGAGACACGTCTATATTATGAATATTAAATATTATTTGTGGATTCAATCTTGTATTTAATTGATTTTAATTTCTCCTTCAGGTTTTTCCTGCCTTCACCTATCTATTAGTATTATTAATAGAAAAATTTTACGTGATATTAATTCTATTAAACTCAATTAGAGGACTCAATATTAAAGTATGATTTAATTATTATCTCACTATAATTAAATCAAGTAATAAAATAAGCTCAATCTGTCTTTTCGGTTGGTATTGAATGGTTTTATGCTAAAACTAACTTTTATAGCGGCCATTGCCATGCAGGAAGTAGGGCCGATCGAGATCTGATCAAATCGATTCAAATTATTTCTTTTGAATTGATTTGGATGAGATCATTGGTCCGTTTGATCGAATATCAATAAATTCAACTTCTTATAGATATTAAATTTCTAAAATTTTAACTCAATAACTCAAATTATCACTCAAAACTTAAAAAAAAAATTGATTGGTGGCTTCACTATTTTTTTTTAATATAGATATCAGACACAAGCGTCCAGGAAAAAAACATTTATGCAAAAGAAGAATTATACAATCATATCACCACACTTATCAGGAACTATTCTCATGAAGAAAATTTAGATAAACCTAATGAGAAAAAATATTGCTAATTCCAAATTAAACAATCTTACGCAGTAACTACATACTGCATAATGCAACCAAGCAACAAGGTACAACCATCGCCTCTCCCTTATTACATACCCTAGCCATCCACTACTACAAATGCGGATTCCCGATGGAAATAGCTAAATCCAGGCGTCGTGTAGACGGAAAAACACCCTCAATTTTGGCATCTTCAGACCGATGGGAATATACCCGTCGGTTAATATTGCGACAGCATCTACTAGACGGTACTTTCTTATTTTCGTCATCGAGAATTAGGCTTTAAACATGACACCAAGGTCGTCGTAATTAATGAATGTATTATCGATCGGTAATCAATGGGAAATAATGTATTAAATCTCGAGGGTTTCCCGACGGGAAACAGACATTCTACTATTGACGGTGTCACGACAGAAATGTTAAAACTTACATATGGTATCAGGACGGCTTCTCGACGTAGGAAGAGATTTAAAAAGAGACGGATTATTGACGACTAGCCAGAAAGAAATTGAAAAATAAAAAGATTCTAAAAGATGGTAATCTTATATACACATTTAATATATCTTTGAATACCTAATAGAAATAGCATACCAAATTTATTGAAATGGTTACCAAATTTTATTTACCAAAGTAAACAAATGTATAATAAAACAATGAAAAAACGTAAATGCACTCTACTGTACAAACATACCAAATCCTACAGAAAATGTATAATAATACAAATATAATAAAAAAAAAATGGTGGGGACTATCATAATTATCGTCATGGTCTCCCGCGCCACCGCCCTCCTCGTCCGAAGTAGAAAGAATGTCCGCCGGACATGAGCCAGAGGGACCCATGTTCTTGAGGAAGGTCTTCATCACTCTGCGCATCTTCGCCATTTATTCTTCGGACTTCTTCTTGTACTCATCTTGTGCCTGGACATTCTCTTGCAAGAGATGAAGCTCCTGGTTGAGAGCATACACTCGCTCTCTAACCAGCTCATCTGTACCTGCCGAGGCAGAAGCTGAGCCAGTAGCCACAGAGGCAAAAGCAGCATCCGGAGAGGAGATCGACTCGGCAAAGTGGGTAAGGCTAATGCTATAGATACGACCCTTATTAGGGCCACCCACCACCTCGAGCCACAACCCCTCCTCATCAACTAGGGGCACCTGCTACCCTGCCTCTATCCGGGCTTGGCGGTCAACCTCGGCAGCCTGCAGCCAGTCACAGAACTCGTGCTGCAATAGTTATCAACATAAAACCGATCAGTTACATGATAGAGAAAATTTAAAATTTGTGTTAATTTTAAGAACTTTAAGATTACTTACATAAGTTCTCTCAGACCCCTGGTCAACCCACTCGCGGCCCAGCTCGGTCCTCTTCATATGCGTTCGCTTGAAAAAGCTCGCACTGAGTTGGGGGCCGCTTCAGCTCCCTAGACTGCATAATAATAATGAACAAAAAATGAATATGTACTTATGTTACAAATTAAAAAAGATAAAACACAAAAGAAATAATATTGTACATACCAGACGGGTGCGGGTCGACTGAACTATGTTCGAGCCGCCGGTGTGGAGGGATCAGCCTTTCAGAGAAGCCCGGTTGGCTGTGTTGCGTCGGGACTTCCGCTGGAACTCCTCTGTGGCTCAATATTGGTCCAAGACGCAGCGGTGTGCCTCGGAAAACCATGCACCACTCCCTCGTCCAGATCGGGCATTGTGGAATAGCTACCGCATTCGTTTCCCTGTCTGGAAATTCCAGGCGTCTCGGATGGCTGGCTCCTTATCGGTGGCGATCAAGAACGCTCTCTACACACATACAAAACAAAATTTGATAAGTATGTTTTATGAAATTAAATTAACGATAAAAAAACACGATAACATATATATACAAAACATACCTGCCACTCCTGCCACCACATGCATCTCCTTGACGTGGGGGGGGGGGGGGGGGGGACCTCGGTGAAGTTGCGGTATGGGGCGTCATATCGCTTCTCGATCACCTTTGTGATCCTCTTGAGCCCTCTATTGGCGGAGAGTCACCTACAACCAAAGAAGAGAAACAGATATGTCATTATAATAATAAATATATCCCTAATTAAATAGAATAATCAAAATGCAAATACATAGACGAAATTAAATTTATTTACCCATTACTCTCGTCGTATCTGAGATGATACTAGGTACCTACTCGGAATGGCTCCGTCTCCGGGGCGGCGGCCTCCACGGGCTACTGATCAGAAGAACGTGGGGGGTCACCGGCGGCCACAAGTGTCGCCTGTGGTGTGATGGTAGCGGGGGCAGCTATGGTGATGTTCTGCGCTGCAGAGGTGGCTGGAATTGAGGGGGAAGTAGGGACTGCGGTGCTCGACTGGGCCGAGGCAGGTGAATCATTGCCCCGACCTGAGCCACGACAACGACCCCTACCTCGTGGTCGTGGAGCACCTCGCCTACCAGTCATATGATATGTTAAAAAAATTTCGATTTGTAGCTTCCGGTGGTTAGCTTTTGTTAGAAATATTTTTCTATATGTAGCTTCCGGTGGTTAGCTTCTGGTGGTTAATTCTACAAAGATGATGGAGAATTAGTGTACAAATATAATATGATATTGAAATATGTTATGCTTACTTGTTTCTGTCTCAATTGTTTCAGTAAAACATACGATGAGTCGTATGCAAGATCCACACCCTAACAAATCTTTTTTCCCTTTCGGTAAATCTTTGTGAAATTGATAGTGACATATTAACCCTTATAACAGATCTTGAGTTTCCTGTGAGTCTTTGTGTTGACAAATGGAAGGATGTGTACTTGGATATAAGTGTTAAGTAACTAGTAAGCCGAATTGCAAATTAAATATCTAGTAAACCGAACGACTGTCCGAAAATTGAAATTGTCAAGAACTTACTTTTCAATTTCTCAATGTCAGGGATTACCTTTGTCGTCTATTATGAAAATTGTCAATGACCAACTTGGAGATTTACTCTTCCTTTAATTAAAGTTTTTAAACTGAGTTAGATCCATTTGTTTATAAGTAATAAATCTCAATAGAGAACATGAGTTAGGCCCACTCAATCCCCAATCAATAACGATGGCATTGTTTTAGTGTAAACTAAGACTCTTTTTGTAGATCTAAGATCTAGGTTGATCAATCTGGTTCAGAGTTAATCTCACCTTTAATTATATGAATTTAATTTTGATGCACTGATAGTGTAAAGGTATTTTACATTGTGATTTAATTAAAACACTAGTTTGTATGACTTTTCAAGTAGTGGGAGAGAAAAAACATAATTATTGCTGATGTGACAACACATAATTGGATGACTATGTAAAAAAGTTGTACATTGTCAGTGAATAAAAATTGAATCTTAATTATATATATAAAAAAATTTAATGTAAATGCCTTTCCATATATTCCTATATGAAAAATTCATATGTAAAGGAGATATAAAACGTAACTTTAGGTTATTATCGAAGACCTCCATGAGGCTAATTTTAATATTGTAGGCTAAGTCATGAATTATTATCTATCAATACTATAAAGAGTTTTATAAAAAGTTAGCTATTTTTTCTCTTTAAAAATAGGTTTTATTTTGATATTCATGAGTACTACTACTCATTGAATAATTAATGATTGTGATTTAGTCGTTGAGTTGATAAATGATAAAGAATGAGTAAGTGGTTTTTTTATAACCACATTATTCTTAAAAATAAAATTCAAAAAATTAAAAAATAAATTAAATAATGTTATTCTCTTTCACATTCATATGAAAAAAATATGAAAAATCACTTTGCAATTCTTCTTAATCACCTTCATCTTAATCATTCATATAATAAAAAAAAAACTCATTCTTTTCTTTGGACGTCTATAATTTTCTCTAATTAAAAATATTTCTCAAAATACTAAAATTTACGATTTGACAAACATACGACAAGTACATGTCTAGTCGCTAGTTATTTATATACAATTAATCTGCAGCAAGAATCACGGCATGAAAAATCCAAATAATGGAACGTGTAAAAATCCTGATACTGATGTTGTGAGTAGTTTAAAGAAATTTATGTTAGATGTGATCATCCATCGATCATACACTATTACATATATAGAATCATCAATCAAGGTCTAATTATAAGATCGACAACTTAAACAAATAAACCACGAAATCACTTTTAAGGTGGCCAACTACATACAGCAATTGGATATATATATGTGAACACTTCATATATATTATAATAATAATAATAATAATAATAATTTATTTTCCAGAGGATATTAAAAAAACATTTAAAATGTGATTATATATATATATAATAATAATAATTTTAATATGTGGTCAAAGATGGACACCTCATATATATATATAGCACCTTAATTAGTTCTGTTATTGTCGGATTTTATATATAGAGAGAGAGAGAGTTGTTTGGTCAGCTTAAGTTATTTGATTCAGTTTGACATGTTTGTTTGTACTTAATTAGCCTCAATCGACAGAAGGTGTTTGAAATTGAGGGGAAAATAAAAACCTAATGATTGTGTAATGGATCGAACTATATATAACATATATATATACATGAGAAATATATATATAATAGATATTTAATTTGGTTAAAGTGATCAATCAGGTGCGCACCTTGTTTTTTTTTTAAAATTAAAAATCTATTATGTGTAACATTTTTATAAAGAGTAATTTTATATCATACCACAAAATTCAAATGTTAGATTAATGTATAATATTAAAAGTTAGATTAATAATTTTAAAAATTTGAATTATTATATATGATAACTTATAGTAACTGGTTTTATAATGTACACAAATCATTTATGTTTTATAAAAGTTCTCATTTCTTTCTTTTATGGAGTTATTATTAGTTTTTGTTTACGGTTTCCAATATCTTTAAAAAAAAATCTTCGTACACAATAAAAAATTAATCGACATTTTGTGATGAACATGTATTTTGTGATGAACAACAAGGTCAATCAGCATGAGGCCTTTATTGTTCACATCACTATTGCGATCAACTTCCAGATATATTTACAAAAGCCTTGATTGCAAAATTATTTCAGCCTTTTAGAGACAAACTTTGAATCTTAGATGCTCAAATTCTTAGTTTGGGAGGGAGAGGATAATAAGGATAAATGGTAGTTTTATAATTGCTCGATGTTGGTTTATCTAGACTAGTATATTACAAATTATTATTTGGTTATTTTAGTATTTTAATATTATATATATTGATCTCACCTCTATTTGGAGGTGTGAAAAATCACTATATAGACTTACATTTTCTTTTTTCTCTCAGAACTTTCTTTTTTATTCTTGCAAGGCTAGCTTTAGGGAAAACTTCATACCCACTCAATCTAATCTTTTTTCATTTTTTTAATTCTTCATTAAGGTCATAATCAATAGTCATTTTTCATTATCATGTTTTCTTTCTTCTTCATCATCAGTCACTTCACTTTTCTTTTATTATCAAGTTTTTTTTTATTGTTATTCATATATACAGTTCTTCTTCTAATTTTGTGCATTTTTTTCATTTGCTAGATTCACATTATATTCATCATTCTAATTTATTCTAACATAGTTACATTTGCAAAAACTCTTTGTCGCTTAACACATTTAATTTTTATTCATAAATAAACACATTATTGATGATCATTGAACATATTATTTAGTTATTAGTGAAAATGCAATTTATTTATCGATGAACACGTTATTTTGTTAGTGAATAGATTTTGTATTCATGAACGAAAATATTGTTACAGTGAACACATAACTTACTCAATGATAAACAAATATTTATGCATTGGTAAACATATAATTTATTCATCTGTAAAAATATTATTTATTCATTGATGAACATATTATATTTGTTCAATCCACAATATAATTACCTTCGCACTATTAAAGATGATAAAATATAATTCATGATCTTGAGATTTTTTTTAGTGTTCATTTTAATTTCCTTACTTAGGTGTGTTTGTTTAACATGTTGAAATATGTTTTTAAATGTGCCTATTGTTAACATGTGGATCCTTAAGAGAACGTAAAACACACTTTTTTTTTACTCATTTTTCTAATTGTACGATGGATGTTATATTATATATCTTTTGTGTTGTACATACTTACACAATTAAGCATTGATTACCCTCCAACATCATTTATTATTATTCTTGATTTAGGACAATTAAGATTTTAATTAATTCACAACTAGTAATAGTATTATTCAAGGTAAAAAGTCAATGTGTCCAATAAGATTCATTATTAACTCAAATTTATATTATTATTTTAGAATTTAATTTTTATCTATAGACAATGTACAATATTTTTTACAGTTATCCAATCATATGATGTCACGTTAACTATAATTATGTTTTTTCTTTTACACTATCTGAAAAATCATATAAGTGGAGTGTTTTAATTGGACGAGAGTACAAAATACTTTTACACTATCAATACATCAAAATTAAATTTATTATTTTATTATAAATACAAAATAAGAGAAAATCAAAATTGATGCCCTGATAGGTACGTAGAAGGAGATGACACGTGAGTAACGGGTGATAACTGCTACGTACCCGCCAGAGGAGAGGAGAATATGGAACTGTTATAACAACCACTACCACTGCCACTCTTCCAACAACCAACCATATCACGTGACTATTCCTATTTTCACCTTCATCAAAATTTTATATACGGTTAAAAGAGAGTATGTACTTCTGTAAGTGGAAATCACATTTTATTTAATAGTAATATCTATTGTTACATCCATCAACTATTTAACGTGTGTTATTTGTCATGTGTAATATATATCATACGTAATGTGTATAATATATTACGTATGATATATAGCACATTTTGAATAGTTGTTGGATGTATTTTTATTGTACATCAAATATTACTGCTTTATTTAATGATGAATAAAATATTTTTTTGACAAAAATTAATATAACTAGAGTTTAAAAGTATTTATTATACACATATGAATGAATATTAAGAGAAACAAAAAGTATTACTGGAAATTTATAATATAAAAATATTCTTTTATTCATGCTATATTTATTAGTTTTTATAGTATTGTTATTACTCTTCATTCATTCTCTTTCTACTAAGTGTATATATTTTTTGATACATCTACTAAGTGTATATGTGATGAACAAAAATTAATCAATAGTACCTAAATATATATTATAAATAAAAAGATATTTTAAAAGGCTGAAAAGTTAAAGAAATGACATACACTCATTGCAAAATAAAGAAAGTATATATTTTGGATATATGTATAATTTATTGTTCTTAATTTCTTATGATGATACCAATTTTTTACTTTGATTTAAATAAGTTTATATGTATGGTTATTCAATTAATTTTGAGAGTCGGAATAAATATTATTCGTATAAGTTTGTAAATTAAAAGGAAATTGACGTAAATTATGGGGTACGTGTTAAGACCGGTCAACAATTTCACCTCTGGAATTTGGAATTTGTGGGACTTTTGAGAGTTCCAAATGAAGACAAAAGCCAAAACAAGAAGGTCACTGTTCCAATGCTTGCTATCGAGCCAGCCACATCCGGTAGCATAGCCACTTGTTTCATGCTCCCAACTCCCAAGTGAAAGCCTTCCTCTCCTCCTGCACTAGGCTCAACATATATATATATATATATATATATATATATATATATATATATATATATATATATATATATATATATATATGAGTTTAATTATGATACACGGACATTGAATCATATTCATTAATTTATGTAGTTTTGTAGTTAGTAGGTGGTTGAGTTAAAGATTTTTATTGATGTGTCAATTCATAATTAGATGTTGATGTACGTAAAATTGACATTGAATTAAAATTAAACTATATAATATATATATATATATATATATATATATATATATATATATATAAAGAGATAAGGTATGTTAAATGAGGGAAATATTTGGTAAACAATGGAAAATCAGTCAAATCAGCCAATAAGCAATCCGACAATCTTTTGACCTAAAAAAAGCTTCTTCTAAGGAGTTATAATTTTTAGTGAGTTTAGTGATTGTGACCCAAAATTTCCATATTGACTGATCTTGGTTGATTTTTTATTGTGCAAAATCTCTAAAGGAGGGATGATTTTATATAAAAATGAGAAGAGTAAATTTAGATTGTCGGATCCCATATTAATAATCAATACACAAATGTTTGGGGCACAACAAAAAATCAGCCAACCTAGCCAACAAAATCTATTTAACACTTTAAGGCCCAAATAGCACTTTTAATCATTAATATATTTTTAATGGGCTTGGTGATTGTGGCTCAAATTTCTATTTATTGGCTGTTTTGACTGGTTTTTTGTTGTGCCTCTACCAATGCTCTAATCAATATTAAATCATAGGGTCAATCATGTGATATTTTAAAATTTTTTAATGTTGATTATCCATATATGATCATATGATTTAGATTTGCTCATTTTACTATATATATCCCATATATATATATATATATATATATATATATATATATATATATATAAATGAGAATGTGTCTAGTGAGATTGTTAAATTTATATAAGAGAAGTAAATATGAACCATATAACGATACATAAATGACAAAAATAAAAGGTTTTAATATGTCATAAGAGTGTTTGAAACATTCAGATCACTTTATATTTTAATTTTGACAATTCAAATAATATCCTATGATCTAGACTTATTTCTCTCATTCTCATTTCTCTTACTTGATTTGTCTCCTATATATATAATTTGAATTTATACGAAGAATTTAATTTTTAGACATAGTTTAAGTAAATTAATTAGATAATCAATTGTATGCTATCACATAAGTTTATTTTTGACTTTTAAATATAATCTTATTATTTTTAAAAATAATAAACTAATTTTACTTACATGGTGGCGCCAAATAATAGTTTGAATAAAATTATCATACATTGAAAGTGTAAATTATTTTATATTGACATATAAGTTAAAATGTGTCACATATTATTATAAGATCATGAAAAGTTTAAATTTAAAAATCCTCTATAAAAAAGAGTGAGTTATCGTCTTTTAATTAAATGAAGATCAAAATAATTTTATATTATGGATATATCATAAGAATTTAATTTTTATCTACTTGTGTATAATTTTTTTATACAGTCATCCAATTATTACATAGTCAACTATAATCATATTTTCTATTTCCAACTACCTAAAAAGTCATACAAATTAAGTATTTTGATTGAATGGTAGCGTAAATTAAAATATCTTTATATTGTCATTACATCAAAATTAAACTTATATTATAATTAACAATAATGCTACACGTACAACCAACTATAGCCAACCAAGGAGCCAACTATTAATGTTCAATCATTAATGTATATTTAAGCCTCAAACCTTCTTAAAATACCATCAATCAATATTCAAATTAAATCAACTAAAAACTCTTTCAAAATCTTTTGAAAATTATATTCAAAATCACCTCCCAAATTAAATTTTTACATATATTTCTTATTTAAATTTGAAAAAAGGAAATTGAATCGTGATGTCTCATTACACATAATATAGATCATCATATCATTCAAAAAATAAATTATATCCTCTAAATATATGTAATCAAATATACAGAAGTTAACAGAACATTACAATTAAATTACACTAATATTTCAATTAAAATAATAGAATAGGATAATTGCATTACACATAACATTGTAATTTGATTACATAAGACATTGCATTTATAGATTACACATAATAAAACAATTCCATTACACAGAAAATCATGATTAAATTATACATAATAAAACATATATTACACATAATATTGTAATTAGATTACACATACATTGTAAAATATATTACACGTATCAAATTAATTACATACATGTGACTTGTGAAATATTTTATATAGACTATTTAGAGCATATATTACACATATCAATTAAAGAATATTACACATACCAAATAATTGGATTACACATTAATTTATTTGACATTACACATATCAATTAAATCATATTACGCATACAACAATTGAAAATATATAAGCATTTTACACATATTTGTACCAATTATAAGCATTTTACACATACATGTAATAACAAAATTTAAAATAAAAGGTATACAATAGCATGAATATACAACATATTGTATAAAGTTCAATACACATATTACACATACATTTAAAAAATATTATACCCCAACGAACCTGTAAAAAATAAAACATTGCAATTATAGATTACACATAATAAATTAAAACAATTCCATTACTCAGAAAATCATGATTAAATTATACATAATAAAACAAATATATTACACATAATATTGTAATTAGATTACATATACATTGTAAAATATATTACAAGTACCAAATTAAGTACATACATGTGACTTGTGAAATATTTTATATAGACTATTTAGAGCATATTACACATATCAATTAAAGAATATTACACATACCAATTAAATCATATTACACATACCACAATTGAAAATATATAAGCATTTTACACATACTTGTACTAATTATAAGAATTTTACACATACATGTAATAACAAAATTTGAAATAAAAGGTATAGAGTAGCACAAATATACAACATATTGTATAAAGTTCAATACACATATTACACACATTTAAAAAATATTATACCCCAACAAACCTGTTTAATTGAATCATTGCAGATATTATCGGGTTGTGTGTTACATGGCTCTATCAATAATAACGTAATACTATAAATGATGATACAAGCTTATGAATATTTTTCCCAACTATATGTACATATATTTGAAAATATTATAACCCAACAAACCTGTGTAATTGAATCATTGGCGACATTGTTACCGAGTTGTGTGTTACATAGCTCCATCAATAATAGCGTAGTACGATAAATGATGAGATAAACTTGTGAATATTTTCCTCAATTATATGTTTTTTTATCACCGATGTGGATGCAAAAAAAGGAAGAAGAAATAAAATAAAAACAAATTTGAGAATTGAAAAAAAAAAATCATGCGGCATGTATGTTCATTCTCAGTAACACGAAAGTGATTAGCTAAAGGTTATGGAGTATGCCGTTTTGTTTTAAATAGTTAAAAACAGTATCATGCTAAAATCAAAACTGATCCATTATTATCTAATTGATTAATGGTATATTATTTGGTTATTAATTAGCATTTAATTTGTGTTTTTATTTTTTATTTTTTGGATAAAAATAAATGGGTTGGCACACAAGTTGGCTAAATGGGTTGTACCTCTAGACTTTTTCTATAATTAATATCTAATAATTATCCACTCTTCTCCCAAATACTATATGATCTCATCGGATAGATGAAAGGCTAACAATTTATAGGGATATGATGCTGAAACTAAACAAAGTACAGTACATTGTTATTCACATACACGCATAAATCCGAGTTTTGCGAATTTTATGTTTTTGATAAATGGTTTGTTTATAATTTGTTGTGCATTGATCTAAACAAATATTTTAAAATTAAATACACCAATGTTTGGCAATTTCATTCTCTTCTTCGTAGTAATAGATTGAGAAAAGCAAAGTGCACAATGCAATTTGACCATGTATGTTAAGAAAACACACACAATGAACTGTTATGGATCATGGGATAATTTATGAGAGGAATGCGTGTAAGTAATATTTTATAATTAATTATTTGTCGACAAATAACGTACATATATGTTTTTTCTTCTGCCATGTCTTTGAGTTTGAAAATTTATACTTCATAATTTATCCGAGTTTGGATTTTCATTTATAATTTCAAAAAAAAATTTCTTTTTTGGGTGAAGTTACAAACATCAAGTTGTTTGCTAGCATTACTAATGTAGAAGTGGCGGTGCTCGTAGGTGTACAAAATCCCTAATAGTCAAAATAATCAATATAAGTTCAATAAGTTATTAATATGCACGTCTTTGATATATTGATGTGTATATATAATATGATATTGTATAAAAAATAATATCTATTGTGCGTAATTGTAGTATGGTACTGTACAAATTTGTTGATTGTTTGATTAAAATTTTATTGTACATCAATATTTATAGTAAAAATAAACGAAAAAATTTTAGATCTTCTTACTGTCATAAAAAGTAAATTTATTTTATTTGTAGTTCGATATCTAAAAAGTTGTACTAAGAAAACTAAAATATCAAATTATAAATAAAATAGTCACTTTTTATCTGATCTTGTGACTAATTTTGCAAATTAAATAGGAAAAGTCATAGATTCTAATAGAATTAAAAAAAATTTCTCTGTTGATTTATAGATTATGGTCATCGTCCCAATCACCTTCTATCTTCTTCACATAATTGATAAAGTAACTATAGCTACTGGATCAGATGTATATCAAACAACTTTTCATATCCATATGTATAAGTGCCTAAGGTAAAAAAAAAAAAAACTAATATGTTATTCAATGTATATATATGTGCAAAATGCAGGAAAATAATGACTATTCTCTTATGTAGCCATTAATTATTACAGTACTTTTTAGTTTTTACTTATATCTTTCTCATAAAGGTATAAACGCAAGCAAAAAAAATTAATGTTACTTAGATATTGTAAATGGACAAATATTTTGAAACTATGAAAAGTTAAAAAATAACAAACATTTTGAAACAGAAGAAGAAAAGAATTTCAGACATTAATTTTCTTTACTTTTGCTTACAATATCATCCTTCTACATACTACTTCAGAAATGTATGTTTCTTTCTTTCACAAAACCAAGCCATGAGTTTAATTTAATCTTTATATTTTCTCTATTTTTTAGTTCTTCACTTTTTTTAAAAAACTTTAAGTTTTTATATATATATAGTAATTGCCAATTTTAAATCTTTAGGCAACATTTATTAAAATTTTCTAATTATTATTATTATAACAGAAGAGATCAGAGAAAATTAAATAAGTATGAAAAAAAATATATAGATAAATAATATTAAGAACGATGCTGAAAATATACTTAAATTGTTCTAAAAATAATTGTTTTCAATTATTTTTCTCAATATGAGTGAATATTTAAAAAATAATGAGTTAAAAAAATGGAGGGGGTAGATTTTTGAAACCAAAAAATAAAAAAAAAATAAAAAAGAAAAAGAGAAAAGAAGAAGGGAGAAACATTAAATAGATGTTGGATGATTTAAATGACAAGGGAGTAGTAAGATAACATGGGGTTGCGTGGTGAGACAGACACAGAGAGGTCCCGCGTCGTTGGGTATGAATGATAAACAAGAGACATATCAAAAAATCAGTCAAAATAGTTAATAAATAGGAATTTGGGTCACAATTATTCAGCCCATTAAGAATATACTCATGATTAAAAGTGCTATTTGGACCATAAAGTATTAAATGAGCTTTGTTGACTGTGTTGGCTGATTTTTTGTTGTGTCCCAAGCATTTGTGGATAAACAAACACAAACAATCACATTCATTCATTGATTCATTTCCCTCTCTCTTACCACCATAGCACAATTAAAAAAAAGGTGGTTATTCGCACAATAAAAACTAATCAAAATCAATTAATATAAATATTTTAAATCATAATCATTTAATTTATTAAAAATTAGTTTCTTAAAATGAGTTTTTTTTTTCAATAGGTTGCTAAATGAACTTATTGATTAGTTTGGTTGTTTTTCATTGCTCATCAAAATGGTGTTTGTTTAGACGGCACAAAACAGAAAATACAATACAGACTCACTTGTCACATGTTTGTTTAGAACAGATACGGATAATACAAATTGTATTTGTACATGTCTTTAGTATATTTTGTGTTTATACTCAGAATATGTATATAAAACATTTATACATATAAGAAATTTTATTGTATTGTTCTTTACCTGTATTTTTATACTATATTGTACAAGCTTTGAAACAAACGTTATTCAAGTATTTCCTTATAACTGTGCTTGCAGGTGTACAACATCCTTAACAGTCAAAATAGTCAACAGTCAAAATACTACTTATACATATAAAATGTCATATATTATTGTACCGATATTCAATTTTTTATTCTTAATTTATAATGTAATTATCATCTAAACATTTTTGACTTTTTTTCGTCTATCATTGATCTAAATAAATATCTTATAAACATTCAACTTTAGATGCGAGAATAGCTCGACCTTGTAGCATACCCTTCACTTCACTTCTCTTCTCTCCCTCTCTCTCTCTCTCTCGACACTTTTCTCAAACAGCACAGTATGGTTCCCGTATCTCTCCCATTCCCCTCTTCCATTTTCACATTCACACACAACACAATACCCTCCCTCCTACTACTATATATTAATAACACCCCTAGCCCACTTCTTTCTCCCATGCACTTGTCCTCTTTTATATATAATTCATCCATTCTCTCTATATATTCAACACTACCCACTTTCTCTCCCTTATCTCCCTGTCCTTAACAATTTCAACATTTTCTCTTCTTTATTTTCCTTCCTTCCTTCTTCTAAATTTTTTTATATATATCCACACTCACTAACTCCCCTTTTGCTCCATACCCATCATAATCATCATTTCTTTGCATTATATTAATTAGTTCTTCTAGCTCATCGATCACTAGTATTAATTTTGCTGCTCTCTCTGTCTCTGAATCTTCTCTGACAAATAAATAAACCAACCCACTTCCTATTTGCCCCCACTCTGTTCTTACATTTAATCTTGGAAACAAAATTAAGAGGTATAGCTATATATCTACTAGCTCCTGCAACATCAACTATTTCTGACACACTAACACTAGAGGAAGAGGACTATATATATTATCATCAATTAATTAATTAATTCTTCAATTTGTGAGTGAGAATGTCAAGCAGAAGATCTCGTTCCAGACAATCCGGTGTTTCCACTGAGATCACTGATGCTCAAATCACCGATCTCGTCTCTAAGTTGCAACAACTTATCCCTGAGCTCCGTGCAAGGCGCTCCGACAAGGTACATACATAACATATTATTATACATATAAATAAATAAATAAACATTAGATCATTAAATGTTATGCTGTCTCAAATAAATTATCGGATGCTCTGAGAACAAATCATTTTTTCCTTAAAATTACTTTTTTCTCTCTTACTTTTTAACTAATGTTATTACAATCCATCAAAACAAAAAAATCAATTACTTTATAAACACTTAATGTGTGTCATATGTATAACCTGCGTTAAATATTAGAAGACTAAATTCAATGTTCCCTCTTTCTTGTCTTTACATATCATGCATATGTTGATGATACACACACATTCACTCGCACACACCATTCGTCACGAGGATTTTAAATTGCGGTATGCAATCTCAATTGTGAGAACAATATTATTACTATTGTATAATTACAACCGTATTAACAGTATTTTACTGTAATTTTTCGCATTGTAATGCAATGGCATCTCAAATTTAAGACTAGGGTCATCACATGATTCACATACGTGGACATAACACGATAGACACACACATTGCACCTTTTAAATTTGTGTGAACTTAATTGGTTGGCTTTATTGGTAGATAAGTCATACCTTCCTTAAATTTCTTTACCCACAACTTGAGATTGTGGGACTCAAATTGTTCCCTCTTCCCACCATTGACTAGACTGCACTACCTTGCAGTTTTTGTGAAAAATACTAAACAATCACAAATTTATCCTCAGAATCTTTGTGAAAATAACTTGACATTATTATTATTTCTAACATTTATAGAAATCAAGAGACAGGGGTAGAAGAATTGGACGGAGTGAGAATAGAAAGAAATAAGAGAATATTCCTAGAGAAAAACCGTAATCACATTTCACACATAATCCCTCATAGTTAGTAATTAATTACCCATGTTCATATTATTTCTTAATTGGGCTATCTAGGCCCAATAAAATATTTTCATTATTTACACAAGTTGCAATTTTGAAGATTTTTTTTTTTTGCAATGTGACATTAGTTATTATTCTTCAATTGTGCTATAAAATGAGTAATACTACATGTACATTATAAAGTCAGCTATCATATACAATAATCTAACTTTTTAAAATTATTAGTCCACATCTTAAATTGTTGGATTAACATATAATATTAAAGTTGGATTAATAGTTTTAAAAATTTGAATTATTATATATAGTAACTGATTTTATAGTGTACACAAAATATTTCTATATAAATTAAAATATATATATACTAATTAATAATTAGTTAATTACTAATTAAGCTAAGTTAGCAATTGATTTAATTGACATTATTGATGAGTGATTTATACTTGGTATTGTAGGTTTCAGCTGCAAAGGTGTTGCAAGAGACTTGCAACTACATAAAGAATTTGCATAGAGAAGTTGATGACCTAAGTGACCGATTGTCAGAGCTTTTGGCAAACACAGACTCCAACAGTGCTCAAGCAGCCATTATTAGGAGCTTACTTATGTAATAATCTAATTATAATATATTATTATAGCTATAGTGCATTTATATTATATTATATATATAAATATAAATGTCGTGTGCATGTCTATGTCTCTTAATTATATGTCTCACTACTTTGCTCTCTCTTCTCTTAGTAGGGTTTGGTTTAATTTAATTTGTAGACCAAAGCAAAAGGGCTATTATTACCATGGAATTTCCATGTTATTTGTCCTTTGATTAGTTTTAATTTTATTATCATGTGACACTTTGTAGTGATTATATATCATCATCAGCTCTATATATAGCTGTAAATAAATGGACTTTTCAACTTGATGAGTTCTAATTTAATTAGTATATATGATCTCAAGAGTATGATGCACCATATCTTATATATCTAAATTTTGTATCCCCTGAATTATTAAAGGTGATTTGCATATATATATAAATAGGATATGGTAAAGTTTTCATATTTGGAGGCTGCAAACAATTAGGATTTGGTTTTAGTAATTTATCCTATTATGAGAGAAATGAAACTCTCTCTGCGATATGTATATAATTTCACTAATGTTATGTCTACAATAAAATTTATACAACAATCATATGATATATATTTATGAACTAATGCAATCCAGCTATAGATATAATTGTTATATAAATATTATACAATTTCTGAGTTAGTTTTGTGTGGACCCAATAAAAGGGGGTCAAGGGTTGAAGTTGACAGTGCCTATTACATGTGACATTGCCCCACACCATTTTCGGTTATTTGTTTCTGGCCAACCCGTGATATTAATGTTGCCATTTGGACCACAATATAAAATAACTAACTCAATCATCCATACATAAATGGCTTTTGCCACCAGCATATACACACATACATTTGTATATATATAATATGTAGATACATATACATACATAAATATTTATTAATTGTATAATAGAAATATATTCAACTAGTATTTAACGTGTGGTATATATATACCGCATACCATACATAATACATAATGTATTATATATATGACACACATTACGTATGATATATAACACAACTAGTTAGATGTATCTCTATTATACAACAAGCATTATTGCACATTATACATTATATATATACCTTATGTATATGGATTATATAATTGATGACAGGTTTCATATGCATTGTTCCCTAATACAAAGTAAAAGAAAATTCTGTTATCAAATAAAAGAAAATTCCCTAATACATATGTATATATATGGATATATAATTGATGACAAGTTTCATCTTTGATAAATAGTTATGTTTATGTTAACTATAATAGCGATTCGACTCTGAAGCGATTTTTTTATTTTTTTGGTGAATGTTCTGTAAAATAATTGTATTTAATATAATTAAAGTCACTCTCAAATCTTATTTATTAAAATATTGATATAAAAGATGAACAAAAAGAAAGAAAAAAATTGGATAATAGAACTTATAAATGATAATTATTTTTTAATTCTTTTTTTATTTTATTTATTTTATTTCTAGAGAACAAAAAATAATTAATTTTTTTAGAATTCTCTTTATAAGTAACTAGTGTCTTGTCGGGCACTTCGTGCCCGTCAAATCGCATTTTAAACTTTTCTATCAATTTTTATTTTTTAATTTTTTAAATTTGTTTCTAACTATGATAGATAAAAAGAAGGCATTGAAGGAATGATAATTTTAAAAAAAAATTATAGAAGATGTAGATGTAGAAAGAGAAGAAAAACTAAAAAAGAGATAGTTAAAATGAATTAAATGGAGAATTTTATTTTAATGCACTGACAATGTAAATGTATTTTACACTGTCATTCAATCAAAACTCTTCATTTGTATAACTTTTAAGGTAGTGAGAGAGACAAAACATTATCATGACTAATGTGGCAGCACATGATTAGATGACAGTGTAAAAAATTTGTACACTGTCAGTGGATAAAAATTAAATCTTTGAATGGAAAAAGTAATTATTATTTGATCTTTTTAATTTATTTCTAGAGAAGAGATTCAAATAACCAATTTTTTCTCAATTCTCTTTATATATATATAGATAACAGATATATATGATTCGATTAAATATATATGTAAATGATCATTGTTATTTTCTTTCAATCAACCAATTATTATTCTTGAGTTTTCTTATTAGGATTATGTTTTTTGAATTATTTTTTCTCAACTTTCATACTAATTAATGACACATTATTTATTATTGTATGAGACATGAATTCCATTTAAGTAAGACCAGCATCATCCATAATAGTTGATGAAACTTGTGAAGATATGGGGTCAAGGAAAAAAATAGTCCAACCATCATTTTTCATTATGTTAAAATTATAAATTCCGTTCGAGATTTTTCATTGCAGTTAACTAGTTATATATATGTTGCAATGCTAAAAGTTGAAAAATAACACTTTTTTTAAAAAATAATTTTGACATATTGTTGTGATGCAAAATAATTGTTGTATGCAGGGACAAAATCTCTTGTATGTGGAGGGGGCAATGGCCCCCCTAGAAATTTCATTTTTTTATAACTTTATTTTATTTTATTAATTTGTCTCTCTAATTTTTTATTTGAATTATTTATATTAACTTTATAGTTAATTAGATATTTAAAAATTATAATATAGAGAATATAATATATTATATGTAAGTATATATGTGTATATTTTCTTTAATTTTGATAGTAAAGTATTAATTTTTTCATATGCAATAATTTTTACTAAGTTTTTTTAAAAATGAATAAAAATATTGATAATTTATTTGGTACTTAATAAAATTTATGGGTATCGATATGATGATACCTATTAGTTATCATGTGATTATAAAAAAATTATATGTTTCGATCCATTTTAAAATTTATCAAGTCAATCATCAAATTACAATCATTAATCATATAATGGGTATTGATATCCATAAATATAAAAAAAAAAATATTAGATAAACATTTTTGTAGAAAATGAGTTATTAAATTTTGGTCCTCATAAAATTAGGATCTAAATCCATTCCTGGTTGTATGTATATAGGTGTGGCTTACATATATATAAAATAATTTATTACATTGTTTTAATTTTGTGTATATATGTTATGTAGCTTAGCTCATTTTCATCCCTAACAATTAAATGTTGTGATAAATGGAATACCTTAATCCCCTAATAATATAATAATTCAACACCACTATGTAGCTAATGTTGGACTTAAAGCTTATATATTTTACTATGGAATATCTCATATAAAAACTTGAGTTTTATCTCATGTAAGGTGAAAACAAATGCCACGTCGACCCCACACACTTGCAGGTACCATTCCCATGCAATGTGTGGTGGGGAAATGTTGTTCCAAACTTGTCTCCAACAATAGAAGAAAAAAAAATCTAATTCCTTATCCAAATTTATTAATATTATTATAGGGCGGGCTAGACATATATATTGGCAAGTCATTCAGTTAAGATCATTTCATAAAAGAAAAAAAGAAAACAAAAAATCAGTTTGAATTCTGGGTAGGGGGAATTTTGGAGTATTCTCATGAAATCTCTGTTGTTACCGCATAATATGTCTCAAACTCTCAAGTCCAAGATTCTCAATTCATTCTTGTTGAATTGAAGACATATACACAGTTAATGTTTATCATACAATAGAAATACATTTAATTAGTATCCAACATGTACTATACATAATACGAAATGTGTACTATATGTACATGTGCTATACATATAACACATATTTCATATTATGTATAACATATGTTGGATACTAGCTAAATGTATTTCTGTTGTATTACAAACATTATTGTATATATATTATATGGCTTCTGATTAAGGTACATCAGATTAATTAAGTCCAGTGCACCACACTCCACTTGATTTAATTAATACCCTTAATTTAAAACTATGTGAATAATTCTTCAAATTTGATTTTGGGTAGCTACTTAACATCTTTATAAAACCTAATGAGCTAATCCTACCCGATTTTATATACATATTTTGAACCGTAAGGTAAGTTTTCTTTTAGTGACATAAAATTTAGGTTGAGAAGAACGAACATATCCCCTTAATCTAAGGTTAATTTAATAATTATATAAATTAAAATGGTAAATAAATAATTATGAGATTGAGATAATAAAAAAGTAGTTATTATTTTTAATGGGTTAGAGAAAGAGAGAGGAGAGAGTGGAAAAGAGATAGAAGGATTTAAGGTAATGGATCTAGTAAATGTGAGGTTAGTAAAAAATTGAATAATAATATAATTTAAAATTTTTAATTTGATTTTTAGAATTCAAAAAGTAATTATCCAAATGAGTGTTGACACTAAAAAATGTAGTTACCTTTTGAAATCCTCTTTATAGTAATATAAAATAGTATAGAATATAAATAACAAAATGCACAAAAATGGAGGTACTCCAGTACCACCAGTGGACAAGACGCGAATGTCCTGTCCATGAATCCGTGCAGATAGGATGATGGAAACTTACGAGAGTTTGCTCATGCTAGACACATTTATCCCTCCTAAGAGGGTTGGTCGAAGTCACTCAAGAGATTCATTGACATTGCCACTAAGCGATTGGAGACCTACTATGAAAAGGATGCCACCAATTGAGGATTTTGAATGCAAGAGAAATCGAACCTATATCCCTTGAAAAACTATGTCTTTTCAACCAGACCTCTCAAGTCTCAGCAATTCTACCAACCTCAATTGCTACACTATGATATTCATTGTTTTGTTTCTTTTACTCCTCCAAATTGGGGTTGAGCAGCATTATCCAATAAAAATGGGCCAACATGTTTGAACTAAATATCAGGTTCGCATTTGGGCTTTCATTAGGCCCAGCCCAGGCCCATGATCCCATCTTGACTCATGAAGACTTCTCTTACACACAAACCACGAGGTAGTTTAGCTTCAACGGGGTTCGCGACTGAAAGAAACAGTAACGGCTTTGAACCAGTGAATAACACTGTTCTTCTTTCTCTCTCTCTTTCAGGTGCATCGATTTCTTCGATCTGAATACTGGTAATCTCATTCCAAATCACAGTTCCTACATAAATTTTATTCACTAATCTTCTTCCTTTTTTTATTAATTTTTTTTTCCTTTTGGACATTTTAGGTCATAATAGATTAATAGTAGCATAATTAATCATCTCCAAATGCTCATTTTCTCTCTATAATTGTGCTTAATTTAGTTTTATTTTCCTTTCTGACTTCAATTTATTTTTTCCTATTGTTGTTCAGAAACCGAATCGGCATTTTCCTGAAAAACCATGAGTTCCGGTGGATACTCTGTAGAAGTTACTGGCTTGTCGCCAAATGCTACTGAGAAAGATGTCCACGATTTCTTCGCTTTCTCTGGCGCCATTGAGCACGTTGAAATCGTTAGGTAATCTTTATCAATTCATTGTTGAATGGACTATGAATTATTGCCAATGAAAATTAGTGGTGTTGTGTTGTTGTTTCTGTTAGTGTGTTTTGGGGCTTTACTATGTGTATAAAAGAAGATTCGGTTCCCTTCTTCCTTGTAGGAAAATCTCTTTTAACTTTTCTCCTTTTGTAATTCCTTTCTGTTGTTTAGCTTATCATTACTTGATACATAATTTTTCTGCCTGGAAACAAATTCATATTGGATGAGAGTGTAGTTAATTTGCTCGGTGTATATGAATCATTTGTGGTGTCTACTACTTTTATTTTCCTGCTGATAGAAGAAGATTTGATCATGATATTTGATAATATCTGCTTGTTTGCTGACCTAAAGTTTCGTGTGGTGTTGGATTTACTATAAATTTGTTTGAGATATTTTTGGTTTTTGGTGTATTAGAATTGATATGATGCATGGTTTTTTCCAAATACAGGTCTGGTGATTGTGCTTGTACTGCTTACGTGACTTTCAGAGATGCATATTCTCAAGAAACTGCTTGCTTGCTCAGTGTGAGTTCTTCTCAAACTCATGCCCATAATGCTTATAATAATAATATCCTAGCTAGAATGATCTGGTATTTACTGGTCATTAAAATGCCTGAATGATTAGTTCCATAATTTTCAACTACTGAAAATTATCTTTGGCTGACTGAGCAATCTGTTATGCTTAATTTGCCTTTCCTCATACTCTGTTCTGTTAGGGAGCCACTATTTTAGATCAACGTGTCTGCATAACGCGCTGGGGTCAGCATGAAGATGGATATGGTTTTTGGAACCGTCCTTCCTACAGTCACGAGGAGGAGACTACATCGACTGTATGCATCTATGCTTATTTCAATAGTACTGACTATTAAGTTTTTCTGCTAATGGTCTTACATCCCATGTTTATATCTCTCTCAGACACAACATAACAATCAATTCGTTTACTCTGCTGGAGAAGCCGTTACGGTGGCCCAAGAAGTCGTGAAGACAATGCTAGCAAAGGGATATGTTCTCAGTAAGGATGCATTAGCCAAGGCTAAAGAGTTTGACGAGTCTCACCAGGTTTCTGCCACTGCAACAGCAAGAGTTTCTGAGCTGAGCCAGAGAATTGGCCTTGCCGACAAGATATCTGCAGGTGTTGAAGCTGTTAAATCTGTGGATCAGAGATACAATGTCTCCGAAACGGCCAAAGCAGCTGCATCCGCAACGGGAAGATCAGTAGCAGCTGCTGCGAACTCTGTGGTAAATAGTAGCTATTTTTCAAAGGGAGCCTTGTGGCTGTCAGGTGCTCTAACCCGAGCAGCTCAAGCTGCTTCTGATTTGGGCACTCGCAGCAGCGATGGGCGGTAAGCAGTGAGGCATGGTAACGATTCATCTCTATTTTCTTATATACCTGTCTGCCTCTATTGCATAGCTTCTGTAGCTACAAGAATAAGACTTTTATACTCCTGTAGTACTACCTAGTTTATGCATGTATATCATGATTTGACATATTTCTTAAGATAACAGGATAGAAAGTATTCTATTCCCTCAATGTAATTACCGTAGTATTATCA
Organism: Aeschynomene evenia; assembly: GCA_013621005.1. NCBI lineage: Eukaryota > Viridiplantae > Streptophyta > Magnoliopsida > Fabales > Fabaceae > Aeschynomene > Aeschynomene evenia. Next base: position 10,561,555 of record CM024267.1, on the reverse strand, counting down.
TCATAATCATATTACTTGCACAAAATGTCCTTTTTTATGACAAACCATTGGTGCAGATAATTTGACTATTAAAGTGATCGAATGGATCGGTCATATTTTAAATAATAGAAAATGGTGTTGGAGTATTGAAACATATAGCTTTTAGAAATGAAGAAAGTAGACAAATTTTGTAGCATTCCATCTAATCATGTATCCAGTGCCTTCTATCTCTGGGTGGTGACTTTGCTAGAGTGCATTTAGGGGTGAAGAGCATATTCACATGGTCCTCCAAGAACATATCCTATTCTGGAGGCTGTGGATTAGGCCTGAAATTATTGGGTGGTCATGGACACTTATGATTATGATCCTTCCACTCGAAGAATGTCATGTGTTAGTAGGATCTACCACTTAGAGTTAAATTTGGTATATATAATTAAAAATGGATTTCTGTTTTTTTCCCTAGGTTTTTAGTTCTAAAGGTATCGATTTCACACTTCACAAAAAGAAACTGTTCGTCTTCACAGGTTCTCCTTATGCACGGAGAACAAAGTCTGTACTAAGAAAAACATCAACGCTAATTCTATACATTTCTCTTAAACCCAACCAATAATTACATTATTAATATGAAAAATAGAAAACAAAAAAATAATAAATAAAAAGTTGCAATGTGCAAGCCCACTGCCTTGCTCTTCGGGACTTGAAAATACGAATCTATTAGTACAGTAATATTTGTTGTATAATAGAAATACGTCCAATTAGTATTCAATGTGTGTTATACATAAAATGTAATGTGTATCATACATAAAATGTAGTGTATCATACATATATGTACTATATATATGACACACTTTACGTATTATATATAACATACATTAAATACTAGTTAAATGTATTTCTGTTGTAAACATTACTGATTAATCTAAGATGTCAAGAGGAACATGAGTTGTGTAGAAGCAAGAAAGGAGATAAAACAACAAATAAAACCAATGGGAGTTGGCATTTGGCACACCTGGTTAAGTCTTCTGCTCATCATTTCACAACAAATTATTGTTGAGATTGGTGGTCTATCCTAAAATGTGCTGCTCCTAATCTAAATTTTTTACAATAAAAAAGAAAGCAACAATTAATTAAAATATGTCCTTGCAATGATGATCCATAGAGATCATATGTATCACAACAATGCTTCTTGTACATCAAAATGTTGTCACCATCAGCCACCCATATTAAATATATATGATTTGTATATATCAACTAATTCTTTTTAGATGCTACATGTTAATATGGAGTTGCATATTATTCAAAATAGCCATGATCACAATATGTATTAATTACAAGGTTATCTTATTCTTATGTTGCTCAATAGATTTTGATAATGCCCAAAATGTTGGTTTATCCATTAAAATTTGAAACATCCGGTATAACAAATAAATAGTAAAGTTTATTTCATTGGTTCTCATTTGTGATCATCATGCAGTCAAACTTCAAAAGATATTTAATGAAGTGTTGCCTTTGCTCTCTATATTTTTGTTAATAAAATTGGAATTAAAATATTTTAATTACGATTAATCATATCGGAAACAATAAACGAAAGGAAAAAAAAGAGCATTTTTTATGATGAGAAGTTTGAGTTAAGATAGTGCTTGTTTGGAAGTCATTATTAAGTTAAAATAATTTTTTTTAATTAAAAAGTATCTTATCGAATTTTTTATTATGTTTGGGTGTCGATTCTCAGTAAAAGTATAATCTCTAGAAAAAGTAAATTTTTTTTTCAAGTTGTAATTTTTATCTTCTAGAAAAAGGTATTTTGTATAACATAAAAAATATGTTTATGATTAAATAAATATATTTTTTATATTATATCCGAACATAAATGAATTTTGTATCCAAACATAAATAAAAATGTTGCATTTGTTTTTTCTGACTCTGGAGTCAAAGTCAGGGAGTCAGTGAAAAATTGACTATGTCAAGTATTTGGTGCGAGGGTCGCAAGAGTCACAGTGACCCAGTGAACAAAATTGTAAATTTTTTGTTCACTCCAATTTTAAAGTCATTGTGTATTGGAATGAAGTCACTGTGTGCTGGAAGAGAACACAAATATGTGCGGGTGTGTTCGAAACCAATTTTATAGTCACTGTGACTGACTCCTTCAACACTAATTAAATGAGTTACTAAAAACAAACACTATCAAAATTACTTCTACTTCTTCACAACATCTTAATTAAAAAATCAATTGAAAAGGGATAATTTAAATAACTTAAAATTCGAGTATACCAAATTGGCAAATTCTTCGTTGAAAGAAATTTACTATCGGTAACCAACTTGGGTTGGTCAAGTGGTTAGCTAACTTGTCCGCTTAAGCAAGGGTCGGGGGTTCGATCCCCGCTTTTTGTATGCAGCAACCCATTTGCCAGCGACAAACCCTTAAATGAAGCTTAGATCCGCGACGAATTAGTCTTTGACCTTCCGGGCTGGGGGATATACCGTGGGAAAAAAAAAAAATTACTATCGGTCATAAATGTTTCATTATAAAATATCAAAAATAGCAGTGATGAGATAAACCACCTGTATATGGTTAATTATATGAGAAAATAATAATAAATAGGTTTTTCCTTTCATATCCACGACTACCGGTCAATGTTCTGAAAACCGGACCGGACATTGAACCGGACGAGGGAGAGGTTTAGAGGTTTAACCGGTTCAACCAGATATAATAAAATATGTATAAAATATATATTTATCTATAAATATATACAAATATGATGAATTATATGCTATAGAAAAATTAAAATGCATGAAAAATATTAATAAAAGTGGAAATATATAGCATTTGATAAATTTAGAGGTTTAATAGTTCTTAATTTTAATAATTAAAATGTATTATATATTAAATTTTATTACAAAATAGTTATTAAATTTTAAAAAATTAAAATTTTTATTTTTATATAAGTTGACCGGTTCAACCGGTTTTTACCCGATTTTACCGGTTTTGACCGATTTTTGACCGGTTTTCAGAATCCCGGTTTTTCAGGCTCACTCGGACTGGACAGGGGTCCTGATAGAGAGTTAAAATCATTATGTTAATTAGTTAGTATTTCAGTTAGTTGTTAGTCTTTTCTTCTTGGTTCCCTTGCTGATATATATATATCTTAGCTCTGTAATCTCATATCATGAATATCATAATACATTTTCTCTTTTCCTCTATCTCTCTTCTTTCTACCTTTTCTCTCTAAGCCATGTATTCCCACATGGTATCATCAGCGAGCACTTCAGATTCCGATACATCTGAATCTGATCCCATGGCCGTTGAAAACGCTTCCCCCTCCACCATTCACACTTTCTCTAATCATGTGTCCATCAAGCTCGATCTTGAGGAAGATAACTATCTTCCATGGCTTGATGAGGCAATGGCCACCATTATTGGCTGTGATCTTGCAGAATATCTTGAAGAAGCAAACATTCCTCAATCGTCCCTTGTTTCTGCAAATCTGTCCAAGAAAACTTCTGATGCTTTAAAACTCTGGACTCGACAAGATTCCTTCATAAAATCATGGCTGCTCGCCTCCCTTTCTCCCTCTCTTCGCATCAGAATGGTTGGGTGCCCCAATGCATGTCACGTTTGGTCTAAAATTGCTCATCTCTTCTCTGCTCACACTGCTGCTCGAACAAATCGCCTCAAGACTCGACTACAAAACATCAAGAAACAATCAACTATGACATCCTACCTTCTTGAAATAAAGAAGCTCACTGATCAACTGCAAGCAGTAGGTGAACCTGTCTTTTCTTCAAATCATATTCAATCCATATTTGATGGGTTACCTGACGAGTATAATCCAACCATTGCTTCCTTACTGTCACACAAAAATACGTACACTGTCGAAGAAGTGGAATCTGTTTTAATCAATATGGAAGAACGAATTGAAAGATCAACCAAGATAGATCTTGGCATGAACTCCTCTCTGGTTCAAGCTAATGTTGCCAAGACTAGCTCAAGAAATGTTCAATCTACACAATTCCTAACTGCTAGAGGCAGAGGCTTTGGCAGGCGTGGCAAAGGTGGTAGATTCTTTGGTCGCTCCAACACAAGTCGCAGATCTTTTTCATCCTTACAATGTCAACTATGCAATAAACATGGACATTCTGTGTGGGATTGTTTTCATAGGTTCAATCCCAATTTTCATTTACCAAATCAAACCTCTACCCCCTTCTCAACTCAATAGTCTTTTCCTGCTCCACCACAAGCCTATCACACTCAAGCTATTCCCTTCACTCAATTCACCCCTCAACATCCTTCATCCATGCCTAGTATTCGTGGAACACCATCTGCCTCCATAGCTACTCCCTCTACTGTGAATGATCCACTATGGTATAATGACTCTGGAGCATCTAGCCACATGACTTATGACCTGAATAATCTGTCATCAGCAGCTCCTTATACAGGTTTATCTCAAGTCCGTGTTGGCAATGGGACAGGTATTCCCATTGCCAATACTGGACATACTCATCTTGTTCTTCCATCAACCAAACAATCTTTTATTCTCAATAATCTTTTACATGTTCCTTCTATCTGCAAAAATTTGGTCAGTGTAAACAAATTTGCAAAAGACCACAATGTCTACATTCAATTTCATGCTGATAAATTTCTTATCTTTTGTCAGGACACTCATCGGCTACTACTCCAAGGACCAGCGATTAAAGGACTCTATCCCTTCCCTTAACAGATTCAAGCCCTCAAATCGACTCCTTTACCTGCTGTCAATAACTCTTGTAGTCTAGCTTTAGGAAATAACACTTTCCCTTTATCTCTCAATGTAATAAATAGCAATTGTAATAATTCTGAAACTGATACTTCTTCTTCTCTGTTTTCCATTTGGCATGCTCGTTTGGGCCATGCTTCTAATAAAGTGACTCAACATGTCCTCCATAATTGTAATATTTCTGCATCTTTGGATAATATACCATCTCTTTGTCATGCATGTTGTCTTGGTAAAGCTCATAAATTGCCTTTTACATCTTCTTCAACTCAATATAACTCACCCTTACAATTAGTTTTTACAGATATTTGGGGACCTGCCCCTATGCTATCCACTAATGGTGCTAGATACTATATCATATTTGTTGATGCTTATACCCGTTACACTTGGATTTATTTTCTGCATCTTAAATCTGAAGCTTTTAAAGCCTTCCTTCTTTTCCAAAAGACAGCTGAGCTGCAGTTAGGAACTAAGCTTCAATGCCTGCAGTCAGACAATGCCAAAGAATACCAATTCTTTAGCAAGCATCTTCTCTCACAAGGAATAAATCAGAGGTTTAGTTGTCCACATACCAGTCAACAAAATGGATGTGCTGAGCGTAAACATCGCCATGTAACTGAAGTTGGTCTTACCTTGCTAGCAAATGCTTCTCTTCCTCTAAAATTCTGGATGGAATCCTTTGCGACTGCTGTGCACATCATTAATGTTCTACCAACCCCTGTCCTAAGCATGCAATCACCTCATGAAAATCTTTTCAAGATCAAACCAGATTACTCAATGCTTAGGGTGTTTGGATGTGGCTGTTATCCACTTCTTCGCCCTTACAATACTCATAACTTGACTTCAAGGCTGATTTGTGCATATTCATAGGCTACAGTCCAATACATAAAGGTTACAAATGTCTCACTACTTCGAGTAAAGTAATAATCTCGCGCCATGTTCTCTTTAATGAATTGCTTTTTCCCTCTAAAATTGCTACCCCATCTTTACCTACACAAGCAAATATTATTCTTCCTATCTCATCTATTCCCATTGTTAATTGTGTATCTTCCTCTCCTTTTACCATTACACAAACTACTTCCAGCTTTTCTTTTATTGACAGGTCTGATGCTTCTCCACCTCCTGATATCAGCATCTCTGTACCAGAACCTACTCCTGCTGTCCTGCCTATCTCCCATACAAACACTCACACGATGGTGACTCGTGCCAAAGCAGGGGTCTTCAAACCGAAGGCTTTTTCAGCAACTCTTGAGCCACAAACTATTCATGATGCAATCAATTCCCCTACCTGGTTTCAAGCTATGACAGAAGAATTTCGTGCTTTAATCAAGAACAATACATGGACGCTTTGCAAATTGCCTCCCAACAAACCTGCCATTGGATGCAAATGGGTCTTCCGGGTCAAATATAATCCAGATGGGACTGTCTCCCGTCACAAGGCGCGCCTTGTAGCAAAAGGTTTTCATCAACAACAAGGTCTTGACTTCAATGAAACCTTCAGTCCAGTTATCAAGCCACCAACTATTCGCCTTATCCTTTCTTTAGCCGTTTCAAACCACTGGAAGATTCTGCAGCTAGATTTCACAAATGCCTTCTTGAATGGCAATCTCAAGGAGGAAGTTTATATGGTCCAACCTCCAGGTTTTCAATCCTCTGACGCTTCTTTAGTTTGTCGTCTAAATCGCTCGCTCTATGGCTTGAAGCAAGCCCCTCGGGCTTGGTTTGAACGCCTTCATTCCACTCTTCTCAGTCTTCGATTTCAGAATTCCAAGTGTGATCCTTCTGTTTTCTTTTTCAAAAATAACGAGTATTGCATTTATATGCTTATATATGTTGATGATGTTATTATCACTGGTTCATCTTCCATTGCCATCGATAACCTCATTAAACAGCTTCAGTCACAATTTGAGTTGCGAGATTTAGGACCATTGCATTTCTTTCTTGGTATTCAAGTTCAAACTCTGCCCTCTGGAGCTATTCACCTGTCCCAAACCAAATACATTTCTGATCTTCTTCATTTAGCCAAGATGCATCATTCCAAGCCCATCGAAACTCCTATGGCTGCTTCAGCAAAACTTACAAAATCTTCTGATAATCCTTTTTCTGATCCAACGTACTACAGGAAAATTGTTGGCTCACTTTAATATATCACCATCACACGACCAGAGCTTTCCTTTGCTGTCAACAGAGTGTGTCAGTTTATGCAATCTCCATCTCAAACCCATTGGAGTGCGGTTAAAAGAATTCTGCGTTATCTTCAAGGTACTTCAACTTTTGGATTGGTTATCTCTCCTTCTAAGGATCATGCTCTCACTTCCTATTCCGATTCCGACTGGGCCTCCGATCATGATGATCGGCGCTCTACTACTGGATTCTGCATTTATTTTGGTCCAAACATCCTTTCTTGGTCATCACGCAAGCAAGCTTCCGTTTCAAGATCTAGTACGGAGGCTGAATACAGGGCCATAGCTGCTGCAATAACTGAGTTATCTTGGATTAAAAATATGGTTCATGAATTACATATTCCAACCACTACTCTTCCGCATCTGTTCTGTGACAATAGAAGTGCAGTTTTGTTTAACTGCAAATCCAGTCATGCATAATAAAACAAAGCACTTTGCTATAGATTTTCACTATATTCGTGATCTTGTTCAGAAGAAGGAGGTCCTTATTTCTCACATACCAGCTGAGGAGCAAACAGCTGATCTTCTTACTAAACCTATCTCCTCAACTAGGTTCCAGTATCTCAAGAGCAAACTTCGAGTTGTAGGTCCTCCCAACTCTCACTTTGAGGGGGGCTGATAGAGAGTTAAAATCATTCTGTTAATTAGTTAGTATTTCAGTTAGTTGTTAGTCTTTTCTTCTTGGTTCCCTTGCTGATGTATATATATATCTCAGCTCTGTAATCTCATATCATGAATATCATAATACATTTTCTCTTTTCCTCTATCTCTCTTCTTTCTACCTTTTCTCTCTAAGCCCTGTATTCCCACAGGTCCGGTTCCCGGTTCAACCGGTCGGACCGGTCCGATTTTCAGAACAATGCTACTGGTACTTATTGTACAATCAATAATTATAATTTGATAATAAATCATTGATATATTTTAACAATAGATATATAATTTTTTTATAATCACATAATAGCTAACTAATAAATATCAATACTATGAATCTTTTATTTTATACATAATAAATCATCTAATACATTTTCAGTAATGTTTATTATACAATAGTAATATATCCAACTAGTACCAACATATAACACATATTACAAATAAAAAAGTAACACACATTATATATTTTAGTAATAATACATATGTATAGTGTATTTTTATGTGGTATTTCCTATTTTTACTCAATCAATTATATACAGTATATGTTGAATAATTGTTAAATAGTATTATTTTTTTTGTATAAGATTTATTAGGAGTGCAAAGGCAATTAGCCAGCCAGATTGCAAAATCAAAGAGTGTCAAAGCGTGGCGTTGATGCTGGCATGCCATATGTTATGCTTACGAGTTGGTGATCTTTCTATTTTCTGATTGTTGGCCAGTCATTTCCTTCTCTTTTTGCCGCTATAAAGTTAATTAACTTTTTCTATATCTATGATTTGAAAAAGAGTTTAATTTTAATATATTTTAGTGTAAATTTTACATAGACATTTAATTATAAATTGATTAGCAAAATTTTTTAATTTAACCATTTATTAACTAAAAAGTAATATAAATCAATGGATGTAATTAGTTGGTAATGTAAAATTTTTTACACTATCTGCATCATAATTAAACTCTTTGAAAAAATACTTAAATTTATTTATACATTATTATATATATTAAGAACTACATTATACTTATTAAATATCACAAATTATATATTTTCAATGTCTCCCATATCAATCATAAGAAGATCATATAGCATGCATAGGTCATGTTAGATCAATGTGCCCTGCAAGAACTTAATGTTGAGTAGTAGAGTACTTTTTTTCTTGCATTTAGAAGATTTTTTAAGGAGACTCAGTTATTCAACTCCAAACATGAGTTTTTCTATGTTCTTTTGGAAGCTTAGTTAATAATTGAAAAATAATCAATGTGTGTTATGTGCTCTTATTCATGATATATGTATACTACAAAATCAGTCATTATCAATCATTATATGTAATAATTTAATTTTCTAAAATTATTAATCTAATTTTTAAAATATTGGATTAATGTATAATATTAAAATTAAAATTGAATTAATAATTTTAAAAATTTAAATTATTACATATAATGATTGATTTGATTTCTATAGTGTATAAAAAATATTTCTCATCAAAATAATTATTTGGAATGAGTTAGTTTTTATCTTTTCTATTCTATTTTTAATTTGTCAGATTTGTGATGGAATAGTAGTTTGGAATCAAATTGAAGAAATAATTAAAATTAAAAACTAAGGACCAGATTAAAAAACTATTAAAATTATTTTATCTAAATTTTACCTCCCTTTGGTAAACCTCTTTAATTTACCTTGTTTATCTGGCAAATAAAATAAAATAAAATAAGAGCATGGCTAGAGATACAATAAAAAATCAGCCAAAACAACCAATAAATAGGAATTTAGATCACAATCACTCAACCCATTAAAAACATACTCATGATTAAAAGTGCTATTTGGACCATAAAGTGTTAAATGAGCTTTATTAACTGTTTTGACTGGTATTTTATTGTGTACCAAGCATTTGTGATAAAATAAATGACATTTTCAAGATGTAGCCAATCCAGGAAGTGCCCTCCGCAATAGACGCTTCTGATACATGGTCCATCATCTGTTACCCTCACAAAGTTAAAAAATAACAATAATAAAATTAAATTAAAATAAAACATAAATATTATGAAATAATTAAAAATGGAACAAAATTGGACCAGTAGGTGACGAATCACCATCAATGCATAAGTCCTCCTCCTAGAAAAATCTCCAAAATTAAAAGATTTAAAAATCTAAGAAGGGAACAATTTAGTAAATATAAATAAGAAAAACAAGAAGAAGAAAATTGAAGGGAAACACACTCTAGAAAGAGAAAGAAGTGAAGCAAAAATTATTTATATATATATATAGCACATGGAATTTGAGCAAGCTTATGTAGAAGCATATATCATATATATTTTTAATTATTTAATTGAAGGAGAAAAAGAAAGAAAGAAATAGGGATATTATGAACATGCATGGATCCACACATTGCCAATAGGCAATAGGGCAATATCTTTCAACTTCCAACTAATAAAGGCATGTAAAGCACTAAGAGCTTCTTGTCTATGTATGGCTAAATGTTAAAGTATTATTTTATGAGTAATATTATATAGATATTTAAAGTTGAATATTTATTAGATATTGATTTTGATAAAAAATAAATAAAAAATTAAGATATTGAAGTAATATCATATCAAAAATTCAAGTATAATAATAGATGTTGTTACGAGATAAAATAATTAATATTAAAATAATATTTTTACATTTTCATGTGTACATGGGTCCTAATTGCATCCTATCATCATCAATAAATGAACATCGCAAGAGGTACAACAAAAAAATCAGCCAAAATAGTCGATAAATAGGAATTTGAGCTACAATTACCCAACTCATTAAAATTATACTCATGATTAAAATGTTATTTGGGTTATAAAATGTTAAATGGGCTTTGTTGGTTGTTTTGGCTAGTTTTTTATTGTTCTCCAAGCATTTGTGTCCATAGAATAAATGGGCCCTTTTTGTTCCTATATATTTTCTCAAGACCATATTTTTATGCCCATTTTTTTTAAAAATAATTAAGGCTCAACATTTTATTTCCTCCATTATATATAAGCTGAAATTCGAATCATGGTCATACATATATATCCATTCACAATGTTATCATCTTAATTCCTTTAATTTAACTCCCACATGTTTGGATTTGCATTAGTGGGAAGAAGCAAGCAACAACATGAATATAATCCAAACACATAAATACATACTCTATGTTAGGGATGTAAGTGTGGTTCCGATGTGTCCAATGAAATCGATAAATTTGAATCGATTCGAAAGGTTTGGATTGGATCATCGGATCCGCTCGAGTAAAATCTAAATAATTCGACCATTTAGTGAATTGAATATTGGATTTTAAAAATTTCAAATTCGATGAACATGAACCATCTGATTGATCCGATTAAAAATTCAAAAGAAAAATCTAGCTAAAAATTTCATTATTTGTGACATTTTGTGATTATATCATTATGGAATGTAATCTTAGGCATCACGTAAGTTTTAAATCTATAATTTGGAATTTTGTGTTTTTTCTTTTTAATTTTACAGGTTTCTATTGATCTTTTAGGATTTTTTTATTTATGGGGAAAAAATTTTGCAATTTTTTAAAATTTTGGCAATTTTTTTTTTTTAATCGAACATCCAATGATCCGAATCAAACCAACCGAATTTTAATGGGATTTATCAATTTGGATTTGCTTATGAAAAATATTCATCAAATCAAACCGAACTCAAATTAATTATTAGACCTCAAATTAATTATTAGACTAGAAGACTCATCATTATATCTTTAAATTTGAACAGTATCAATCCTACCTAATTACACCCATACCCTCTCTCTTTATTAATCCTCAAACTTTTCTTTAATTTATTAGTTTGATTCTAATTGCTTCATCTTCATAATACATTGTGTAAATTTCGTTTAGTTGTTATCCTTTCTCATATTAAACTTTCCTTTTTATTAGCATGTATATATCAAGTTACATTTTCCTCAAATATATATCATTGCATGAATGATGAAAAAAAAATGGATGCTAGCTAGCTAGAATGTATATCAAGTTATATATATGAACACTATTTTTTTTCCTTTTCAATTTTTGGTAGATTGAACTACCCAATTTATTAACCTATTATTTCCCTTTTTCTCTTTATAAAATTTAAGCAGATAGTCAATCCAACAAGTACATATGGGTCAACTCTGTTTGCAGTTGATATGATTGGTTGACACATTATACTATTTTCCAACAACTAACATGAATTCAGATAGCTAGCTAGGTTCCACACTCCCACTTCATTGATGGCATATCCTTTTGATAAATTTCACAACAGAAATTGGTCATTACTAAAAAAAAACAAGAGTATTTCACAATGGAAATTGATCACAGTGATTAATTTTTGGATATATGGGTTTTGAGTGATGTAAATACAAAAATATGGTCACAACTAAAAAAAATGTGAATATTTTTAATAATTAAAATATGAGTTTTTCTAACCTTAGGACACTTATTAAAGGAGAAATTCTTGGGTGGTCATGGATATCGTCACGTAAGATTGTAATTCAACCTCTCAAGTTATATCATGTGTACATAAATAGTGACATATGTTAATATCTTATACTATTATTAAATAAAAATTTAATCATACTTAATTTTTAATTTATTTTTTTATTTTTATAAAATAAAAAATAATTGAATTCACATCTTAATAGAAAAAATACTTAATTTTAATATTTTTAAATTATTTAAGTAAGGAAGAAGAAATTTTCAATTCATTTATTTTTTATTAAAAATTATTTTTTCTTTTTATTTTATTGGAAGACCAATTTGTCCGATAAAAAGTTTTGCAGAGACTAATTTAGGTGTTTTGTCTTAAATTTTAATGTTCTATATTTTCTTTTACCGTCATTTAATTTTTTAAAAATTTAACTTTTATATCATGTTAATTAATTATTTCTTTAGTTATACCAATTGCTTCGGTCCAAATTCACCAAAATAAATCTCACCTAATGCAACCAGCAATTTAGCATGTTATTTGTAAATATAAAGTGATGAAAAAAAAATTATCTATACTATTATATACAAAAAATTTCTCAAAATAACTATCTACACGCTCATTAAGGTATTTATTTTTACAAAAATAAATATTAAATATTAAAATAATAAAATAAATAAGAAATATTTTGCACTATCTCAATTTCATTGACTATATCTATCTAATCTTAATTTATATAATTATAAAATTAAACTAAAATTAAATAAAAATTATAAAATAAAACTATAATTAAATAAAAAGTAATAAAATACGACATGATGAACATGAAGTGCCCAATAAGACGTTAATATATACTCCATTTATTCTAAAATAATAGTCACTTTGACTTTAAATTTTTGGTTCATTCAAAAACTAATATATCTATACATAAATTGTGTTTAGGTATATTAGTTTTTCAATGTATAAAAAAATCAAAATGATTATTATTTTAAAATAATATAATATAAATTAAAGAAAAGTTTTTGTCAACTTTATTATTATTATGGGTGTCAAAATCAAAGCATCAATTTTGAATGTTGCATCAATATGATGGATTTGGGTGAAAGTCTGAAAGCCGTTAAATCCAGGGAAGGAGGAAGTAGTGGTAGTCCATGTTTATGGCTGATTTAGCTATTAAACTTGGGACCATATGTTGGAAATTTAATTCCCTTCATTGGGTCCTATATGTCTCTTAACTCCCCTATATGTATAGCTAGCTATATTTAATTTCAAAATATAAGATAGTGATCTATGAAAGCAATATAACGAAAGAAGAATAATACTAGCTAGTAGAGTGTACGTTTTACTCATCATTCATAATAATACAAAATTTGTAGAGAGAAATACTTAGGTGATCATGAACTACGTACTACATAGAATTATTTTACATAGAATTATAGTCCAACCATATGAATGATATTATGTGTTCATTTATAATGTCACGTATCATTGAATTTATTATTAATAATTTAAAATTTAATATAATTAATTTTTATTTTTAAAAATAAAAAAGAATGGGACTCAGATTTAAATAAATAAAATGAATATTTAATTTAATATTTTTAAACTAATTTATTTTAAAATAATATTTATTTTTTAATATTATTCATTTGTATGTATGTGTGGATGATGAAGGTACATCATTATTTCTTATATAAGTACGAATCTAATAAAGTTGATAATTAGTAAACTTTTTTAAATATATATTTATGAATTTGATTCCTAATCATATATATGAGAGTATTATATATATAGTCGGAGATTTACCATACAAAGGAATCCTATTTTAAATAGACTAGTCAGTGTTATTCGTCATGAATATTTAAAAAATAAAAAATTGTTATTTCTACATTGACACCATATTTTGAGAGTATTGATATAGGTACATAAAAAATCAGTCAAAACAGTTAATAAATTGCACAATATATAATATAAATTGCACAACAAATATTATATATTGTATATGTCATATATCATATAATGTGCACAATATAAATCACATGTTAAGAAAAAGATAATACTACTACGTATAATATATATTATACATGATATATTAAATGTTTTCATTGATTTCTTTTTGTGCCTACAGATTTTCCCATCTCTCTCTATCTCTATCGTGAAGAGAAGTGTGGGTTTTGTCATAATTTTGATTTCTTCAAATATTATAATTTATAGATACGTTTGGTACGGTCTTTTCTTTGAAAATGCTTTCTTCTATAATTTTCCATTTTCATTTGGTCTTTTTATTAATCTATTAAGATATTGAAATATAAAGACTGTTATACCTTATCTTATATTAAAATTATATTTATATTCACGAACATAGTGAACGTTGCAATTGAAAAGTGATTAAATTTAGCTGCGACTAGTATAAGTTCCGTTTAGATAATAGTGTTTTTAATTATTTTTAACTTTTTACCTATCATAAGTTATATAGGTTATATTTGACTATGTAATTTATTAATTCTTTAAAAGTTAATTATTTCAATACTTTTAGAAAAATATAATATTTGACTTTTCTAGAAGTACTTTTGAAAATAATTAAAATAAAATCTTTTTATTATTTTTTATACATATATAAAATAATTTATTAATAAATTAATTTTAGTAAAATTATTTTTATATAAATATTTAAATAAATTATTTATTCAAATTGATTTTAAATATTAAAGAGACTATATATTTCTACTTTTTGTTATTATGAATTAAAGTCGGCTAATAATATTTTGAAGAACATGAATCAGCTTTGTCCTTGAATTTCAAAATTGAGACCAAAAGCACTTCAATAATTTTGTTCATCAATAAAACAAATTACTTATACTTTTTTTTTTTTTAAATATGAGCACACTCTAGATAGCACTATCAAATCATGCTTATATTAAAGCTTTTAAAAGTGAAGAAGTAACCAGAAATTTTGTCATAACTTAAGTTACTACAAAAAATATAACCAATTTTAAATATGTTTGGCTAGCTAGAGCTGTAATGCAAACTAAATTTTATCCTTATCATTTTAGGTAAATATTTCGTGTAAAAAAAAATTAAAAAATTAATATATTATGCACATTATATATAATATAATATAATATGTATAACGTATATTATATGTTGAGTATACTATTTTACATATTGTAATATTATTTTTCTAGCTTTACAACATGTGATATATGTTGTGTATGTATGTGATATATATTATACACAATATGTAACATTATAAATATTATATTATATATTGTGCACAATATATTTGTTAGAAATCATGATGAAAAATAGGAATACAAAGAAAATATTAGACTAAATAACATATAATGATATTTCTAAGATGTGCGGTGTACAAAGGACTAATGTCTATTTATAGGCTAAGAGTAAATAAGAATAAAATCAAAATATAATGATAATATCTACCTAAATCAATCTAAATCAATTCATATTATTCTAAATCCATATAAAATAAATGTAAGATATTATTTTATTCTAACAATATTAATTATTTTTACTAATTTTTTATATATACATAGCAATGTTGTATGTTTAATGAAAAATGATAATATTAACTCGAGTTTATGGTGAACCCTACACGTGATAACATATCAACCATTCAAGACACAATTAAAAGTTATAACTATAATAATATTATGAAACTCTTGGTTGATATGTTGTCACGTGTAAGGTTCAACGTGATCCCAAATCTATATTAACACTACTCTTGTTTAATTAGAAAATACATAGAGAGTATATATTTTAGTTGTGTTGAGAATAAAATATTTATCTTTTTGCATCAAAAGATATAATTTTTGTGTAAGATATAATTTGTATTTAGTAATTTTGACCAGAAGTAGATAATCATCTTTTGAATATGGATGAAACATTATTTTTTTTTTCAATTTTGTAGAACTATTAGACAAGTGTGACATACAATTTTATTGAATTATTAACCCTCTGATTCAATTATTGATTAATTTTATTATATGAAGGAGAATCTTGCTCAACTTCGATAAATATATATTTAATTTTTGAATTTATAAACTTTTATTTAATTAAATTTGTATATTTATAATTTTGGCCCCCTCACTGCTTGAATTCTGGATCCGTCCCTGAGTAAAATATAATTATTTTATACTCATAACTAGATTCATGATTCATTTCTCTTTTAATACAATTAATTCATATATTTATAAAAGTTTAATTATGATGCATTAATCGTGTAAAAAATTTTACACTATCAGTCAGTCATATTCATTAATTTATGTGACATTTTAGTTAGTGGATGCTTTAAGTTCAAAATTTTTATTAATATATTAATCCATAATTAAATATTTATATAAAATCACTCTATAATAACCATGAATTGAAATTAAACTTTATTTTTATATTGAAAGATAAATTTTTTCTTCAATTCAACTTTGACCGTACCATAGAAACACACACAGCCAGAGTGGCCCTCTCTGGCAAGTGGCAACTTATAGTGGAAGATACTACTTGAGTTTGAAAGAGAGGGTGCATGTAATTTCCTTCTCCCTTTATTTCTCTTGTCACTTTCTCAAATTGCTCATAGTCTTGCATTTGTTATGAATGAACTTCCCTTGTAACCTAAGCCAAACCAAGTACACTAAGCTATATAGCTGAAGGGTATCCAAGATTTGAGAGCGGACACTTGATATGATCCTTTACCATGTTTTACATATGATATAAATAAATAAATAAGGTAGTGTTTGTTTTTAGAGACTCTGGAGTCAGAGTCAATGTAGTCATGGAGTCAGTGTCACAGGAGATAGAGTCACAACGACTCCAAAATTGACTCCGAACACACTCTCACATATTTGTGTCTCCTTACCAGCACACACAGTGACTCTCAGCCATACACAGTGACTCCAAAATTGGAGTGAACAAAAAATTGACAATTTTGTTCACTGTGACCCTCGTACCAAACACTTGACAGAGTCAGTTTTCCGTTGACTCTGACCCAGAGTCAGAAAAAACAAACGCAGCCTAAAAGATGGGTGATCTAATATGCATGAGATTTTTATCGGGTGAGACTTTCAAATAATAAATACACGTAATAAAGGGAGAGATTATTTTTTTAATTTAGCCTAACATACACTACAACAATAATGATTATTTTCAATATATAAAGTGTTAATAAATGTCAAAAAAAGATATATTGACATTTATAGATTGATGAAAATAGTCATAAACTATTACTTGATAATTAATGATCGTTTAAAATACTCATAAAATAATTTTAAGTATTTTCAATGGTTACTAATTGTCAACATTACTTTTATTGATACATGATGGTGATTGGTTTATTTTTTGTTATCATTTTTTATTTATATTTTTCAATGAAATAAAACCAAACATTTTTATTTGTGTTTTCTATCTACAATGAAAATGAAATTAAAAATAAAAAAAATGTCAAATTCTTGCTTTCTATATTTTCAGTCAAAAGTGTGAATACAGAAAATAAGTTGAATAAAAATATCATGACTATCACTAAAACAAGTAAACAATCTTCATACCTATATATAAATAGAAAATGAAAACAGAAAATATTTTCACAATCCAAATGTCATTTTAATGTTAAAAATTCTCATTTTCAAGTAGTGTAATCTAAAATAATAAATTTAGGATTTTATCGTTGTAATTGAGTAATCAACCCCCAACCTTTTATTATGTGTTATGTATGTTTATATGGTAAAATAATAATAATAATTTACAATTGACACGTGAAAGCTAGTTAAACCATATATTATAGTCCATATGACTATGAGTTGCACGAAAATAAAACAACAAATTAAATGTTCGGTCTTTGTTTTGAGATATTGCAAATATTATTATTGAGAATTACTATCGGTACAATAAAAAAATAAGTTAAAACAGTCAATAATTTATGAATAATATATATAATATAAATTGCACAATAAATATTATATGTTCTGCACGTCATATATCACATGATGTGCATAACATATATCACATGTTGCAAAAAAAATGATGCTGCAATATGTGATATATATTGTGTACAATAAAGATAATATATATATTATACACCATATACGATATACGTTGAACATTTTATATTATATATATTGTGTACAATTATTAACTATTTTAACTGAATTTTTATTTCAACTCCAGTATTTTCCATCATTATTTATATTATTCTATTGTATTGTACATGCATGGAGCGTATTCATTTATGCTTGTGTTGAAACTTGAGCAAAGGAGCTAGGGAAAAAGAGAGATAGTGATGTCGGAGAGTATTTAAAATATAAATATATATATATATATATATATATATATATATAAAAAAGAGATATGAATAAGAGCAAGATGAATAAATTTAAACTATGATTAAATCTTATTTTAATAATTAAGATTTAAAAAATAAATTTTATTATTTTTTTAAGTAATCATATAATATTTTAAAATATTTCAATCATAATTATTCGTAGTATATAATTATATGATTCAAATTCACACATATCACTCTCATATAAATTTAATATGTTATTTTATATATATATATATATATATATATATATATATATGAATAGGAGGTATGCATGTTAATGTACCGGATATGCAGTCTATTTTGGAATAGAGTTGGCATTGGCAGTAGCCAGTAGTGGCTAGCTAAGGGTGTGATGATAATAAGAGCCAGTAACAGTTTGCAATATGGCATATATATATATATATATATGCATAGTGATGGATTGGTGTGTTGGGGAAAAGGACAAACTGGACCAGCTCTTGGGTAATAACAACAATTGTAGAGGTATTTATACTACTTCCACATCCAAAATTCAAATTTAAGATGATATAACAAGAGTTTCAGAACTGAAATTGATAATTTTCTTTTATACCGGAGTCTAAGAGCAATTAAATTAACATTATCAATTAATTAATATATAATAGGAGAAATAGATAGATGTAGAAATAATATTTTTGTTTTAAGAAACTGATTATTTAAGCAATGGAAACAGAAGGAAATTGAGATATAGATTGGGCCTGAAAACTGATGGGAAGAGAGATAATATATATTGTGGTTGATGGGAAAGAGGGTTGATCCTAATGCATGATACATGTTGGTGGGTTAGGTGGCAAACCCTGCCCCTCTTCATTGGACCCATTCTCCCCTTAGATTCCTGCCCCTTTCTCTCTCTCTTTCCTTATTCCTCCACACAAAATCCAATTTGGACTACAAGTTATAGCCAACTCATTTCTCCTTTTTCTTAAGTAACCTCCTTCTCTAATTCACTATATTCACACACCATCATTCATACATCTATCAATATCACCACCCCTCACCATAGCTAATTTTCTTTTCCTAAGAAAGCCTTTATACCCATCATTCCCTAAAAAGATAAACTTATATGCTCCTAGAGCATTGATTAAATGTGTTTTTTATATGATAATAAAGTGATATTTTAAACAGTTTGTTTTACAATAGAAATACGTTAAATTAGAATTCAACGTGTGTTATATGTAACACATAATATATGTTATACGTACGTGTACTATATATATACAGTAGACGTTGGATACCAGTTGAACGTATTTTTATTGTACAACAAGCATTATTGTATTTTGAACCACATAGATTAACATAAGCGGTAGACGTTTCGATTACTTAGGCATCATGCATGTCTCATGTTTAATCTTTAGGGTGGTGTGTATGTAGAAAATCTTGTGGACAACTCCTACCCATCAAAAGATAAACTCCGTAGGAGTTAGGGATTAGTCGTTAGCTATCGGTCGACGGATATCCAAGGTAAAACCATAAAAAAATAAAGTGATATTTTCTCAAGAAAAAATAAGTAAAATTAATTAAAAGTGACATTTCTAATTAAAGGAAATTGAAATAATTACGTACTTCTAAAGCACCATATTTGGACTTGCTATATATTTAATCATGACAGTTTAAATAGAATTTACTTTTAATTTTTACTTCTATACAAAATATATATTACTTTATCGGTGGATATATATATATATATAGAAGAAATATATATAACGAGGACTAATTTAGTATTAAATATTTCTCTTTCTCTCTTAACAAAAACACTTTCCCTATGTAATGTACTTTATTTACCTATACTTTTATTAATAATAATCATATCATGATGAGGCATTACCTCTCTAAAGTCACCCACTTCACTCTAAAGTTGCACAATAAGTATCTGAAACATGAATCTTCATTTTCCTTTGTTGCTGGCCCTTAACAATTGAATCAAAAGACATGAAAAAGTAGTCTCATGCTAGCTGCAGTTCCAATTCCATCATTATATTTAAAGACAACTGTCTTTTGCAAAGAAAAAAAAAACCTCCCTCTACTTGTCTCCCAAGTGAGCAACTAAATTATCATTAGCAAAATAATTATGAGTCATAAGCTTACACATGCAAACACTTCATTGGAATATTATTGCACAAGTTGAGCCACACAAGCAAGCTTCTTCTTTTTTCTTCCTTTTTATTCTTTCTCTACACACTAATTAAATCTCATTTTAACATCTAATTAGCCTAATATTTTATTTCACAACAATTTTGGTGTACAATAGAAAATCAATCAATACAGTCAATAAATTTTATTTTAGTTTTTTTTCACTCAAATAATCATTAAGATTTTAATAGGCTGAATAATTGTGATACAAAATCTTATTTATTGACGGATTTCTCATTATACATATAACAATACTTTTTATTTTATTTTATTTTTTTATAAATGTTTAACCAATTGGTTTTCCTTTTTTATGTACATAAAATAAAGGTGGATATATAGTAGTTCAATTCTTTTATTTATTTATTTGACACTATTAGCTCATACACACAATAAAGAGAGAAAAAGAAAAAGAAAAAAGCAGTGATATATATTGAAGTTGATGTGTTAGAAACTATATTGATTCAAACACCATCTCCTCAACTCTTCTCTCTCTCTATCCCTCAAAACTTCATTTTCCTTTCCAAATATTCACATAATAGAACAAAATTCTCTCCCTGAAACTGATAAGGTATATATATATACATATATAAGCCATCCTTCAGAAAAGTTGGATAATGTTCTGCAGAAAACTCAAGTGTTTTTCATTGGTTCTGTTACAACAGCTTGGTTGAATCAGCCCTTTTTCATTCATTCAAAGTGAAGACCACAGTACCAATCATTCAGCTAGCTGATTCTTCTTGATCAAGATTCTTCTTCTTTTATGCCAAAGTAAATGAGATTATGGCTTTCTTCCAAGCAAATTTCATGCTACAAACCCCTCATCACCACCATGATGATCATCACCACCACCAACATCATCCACCTTCAATCAACTCAATTCTACCCTCATGTGGTGCACCACAAGATTACCATGGTATAATATTTTTTTGTTTATAAAAGTTTAGATTAGGAGAGACACACTCCTGTAGAGGGTTATGACAAATCATCAACCTCTGTAAGAATTTACAGTGGTATTTACAGATCGTCCAGCAAAGAGGGTTACCCAAGACTCGAACTTAAGTCACGCTTGAACCAGGAGTGTCAACCCTGGTTGGCATATATATATATTTTTTGTTTCTAATGAAATGTGTTTGTGATGATGATGCAGGGGGAGGATCTTTTCTAGGGAAGAGATCTATGTCATTTTCAGGGATTGATCTTGGAGGAGGAGAAGATAATAATGCAAATAACAATAATGGTAATAATAATATGAATGGAGAGGATGATTTATCAGATGATGGGTCACAGCTACTAGGGGAGAAGAAGAGGAGGCTGAACATGGAGCAAGTGAAGACACTTGAGAAGAGCTTTGAGCTCGGAAACAAGCTTGAGCCTGAGAGGAAAATGCAGCTTGCAAGGGCTCTTGGATTGCAACCAAGGCAAATTGCTATATGGTTCCAGAATCGAAGGGCTAGGTGGAAGACTAAGCAGTTGGAGAAAGATTATGATCTTCTTAAGAAACAGTTTGATGCTGTTAAGTCAGATAATGATTCACTTCAAGCTCAGAACCAGAAACTTCAGGCTGAGGTAGCTATCTACTAATCATTTTGCTCTTTTCTTTTACTTTTTGGTTTCTCATACATTGTTTTGATTCTGTAGGATAATAAGGCTTGGTGTATCGATGAATTGATGATCTTGATTTATTTGTTTTGTCTTTTTGATTTCTAAGTATTGTTTATGCTTTTTTGACTTTTTTCACCCTCCACTTCTCCCAAGTTATAACTTTCTAAAAAAGTTGCTTTTTTTTTTGTTTTCTTTGTTTATATTTATTTCCTATCATCATCTACAGAGAAATTCATCAAGATAGATCCTTTTTCTTCCAATTTCCACTGATATCAATTGCATGTCCCCCTCATTGCACAATCATTTTCATCTTACCATATTCTATACCATCGATTACCATCACTTCTCCGGATCATCTAGACACAATTACATCCAGATACATTCAAAAAATGACAGTTATTAATATAATTTTGTCAAATTCACTTCTTGTTTCAAGGACCAAGGAAATTTTCTCCAAATATATATATATACATATTATAAAGTGTTTGTTGTGCCTTTTAATTGTTTAGTTGTGAGAATAGGTAATGATACAATAATATAAAAATAATTAAATTAATCAATGAATTCATTTAGCCAATTTTTAGCAGGACGAATGGTTGTGATCCAAAATCTCTATATTGACAGGTTTTAACTGATTTTTCATTGTGCAAATAACAGCACGCACTCGGTAATAAAGAAATTGTAATGTGTGCAGATATTGGCACTGAAAAGTAGAGAGCCAGCAACAGAGTCCATAAACCTGAACAAAGAAACAGAAGGGTCATGCAGCAATAGAAGTGAGAACAGCTCAGAGATCAAGTTGGAAATATCAAGGACACCACCAGCTATTGACAGTCCTTTATCCACACAACATCAAATTACCAGCATACCCTTCTTTCAATCATCAATATCCACTACTTCTAATTCTTCTGCTACTCCTAGGCCTGTTACTACAGGTGGAGGAGGAATTTCAGTGCCTCATCATCATCATCTTTTTCATCAAAGTAATTCTAATAATTCATCAAGACCAGATCATCATCACATGATCCAGAGCCACCAGAAGATGGATCACATGGCAAAAGAAGAGAGTTTGAGCAACATGTTTGTTGCCATGGAGGATCAATCTGGGTTCTGGCCTTGGTTGGAGCAGCAACATTTCAATTGAATCATCATCAATCAAGAGTGGATGAGGCAGAGTTTTGAAAAATTTAATGTAGTTTTATTGGTTTTTCCATGTCAAATCTCTAAGAGGGGTGTCAAATTAATTTATTTACCATACTTTATATAATTAATAATATATATGATGAGTTTATTCTAAAATTAAAAACACCCTTGTTTTGGAAAACTTGATGTATAAAATAGGATATATCAAGTAGATTTTTTTTTTATGGTGGGGCTTGGAAATTTTTATATCATAGAATAAAGGGCTGTTCAGTTTTCTATTTATCTTTTATTTTTTAGTAAAGATATATCTACACTATAAAATCAGTCACCACGTGTAATAATCAAAATTTTAAAATATTAGATTAATTGATAATATTAAAAATCTGATTAATAGTTTAAAAAAATTAAATTATTATATATGATGATTAATAATAATTAATTTTAAGATGTATAAAAAATATCTTTCTATTTTTTTTAAAGTTGATTAGTGTAACAAGTTTTGTTGAAAAATTGAGTATGAATGTATGATTCTCTTGTTGAAATTAATGAATTGAAGGGGGAAGATTTTTCAAGTGACACAGCATATGGTTGCCAGTTTCTGATGATTTGCAGGAACTGGCATGGCCCATTAAAATAATAAAGTAGATTCTCTCCCTTATTTTATATATGTTTAATTTTACTATTTATTTAATCCAACTATTTTTGCTTGCTTTGGAATCATACTTTTGTACTGTTGAGCAAAAGTGCTTGGTAGTGCTTTGAAGAAAGACCCTCTAATCATTCATGCTGATTTCATCAATCAGTGAACAAAATCCAACTCGACATTGACAAACTAAACATATATAGAAAGATAATGAATTAGAAATGATAAATGTATTTATTTTATCTGAGATATTATGTTAATTCATATATTATCTATAAGAGTAACATAATATGTATATCACGAAATCAGTCATCATCAGTAATTTTTAGTAATAATTCAATTTTAAAAATATTAAATTAATTTAATAATTTAAAAAAGTTGAATTATTATATTTAGTGACTGATAATGTCTAATTTTATGGTGTACAAAAAATATTTTTCTATTTATAATTAGTAATAATTTTTATTTCAAATATTTAATAATTGTATATTAATGGTATAAATCTGTATAACATCTCAAATAAAATGATATGATTAATGTATATGATAATAATAAAAATAAAGAAGAAAATAAAAATAAAAATAAAAGGAGGAGAATCAAACACACATTCCAAGAGGGGAAGAGGACAAACAGATGGAAGGGTGAAAGAAAACAAAGAGAGTTGGAAATGGTCATTCTCGTGAATGAGACGTTGTCGATTTTGTTGTTCATCACAAAATTAAAGTAAAATAAAATAAATGGGATGTCATATGAAACATTTCGGCATAGTGCATGAATGCATCATAATATAATATTATATATATATATATATATATATATATATATATATATATAGTATATGTATGATTTTATTTATGAAAAGCATAAACTATTATTATTATTTGGTAAATAGAAAAAAAATGTGCTTGTACCTTGGATTTATATAATTTGGGTGATTTTGAAAGCATTTTGAAGTACTCTTTAGAATTGGATTATAATTTTAAAAACTTAAAAGACTTGTGTAATCTTTTTATAGTAATAATTAATAATGACAGTATATCAGTAAAAGTTATCCTCTTTATATAATTATTTTAATTAAAGAACAATTTTATAACATATTTGATCAAATATTATTATTGTGCTTTTTGTCTTTTAGGAGCAACTTTCATTTTATTTTACTAAATAATAAAATATGTTAATTGAACACTCAAAAAAGGTGAGTGTCTATAAGGGATTATTTGTTTGTAAGACACAAATATTATGATCATATTCATCTAGATATAATGGGACATAGACATTACTGTTCTATGCTTTTGAGTGGACACAATAGTTTCAAAAATTCAAGACACTGATAAATGTATCTTATCTTATGTCCTACGACACTATTTATGGACATGTGTAAATTAAATGTGTCAAGTGTATAGTATGTCAAACACTTAAACAAACACTCTCTAAAATATGGATATCAATCTATATTTAAGAATGAAAAATGAGTTGAAAATTATTTAAACATGACTTATACAAAATCTAAAGATGTTAAATTAAATATCTATGCCACTGTTACTAAATATAAAATAATTAAACGCATTTATTTTTTAGGAAATACTAATTAATAACTTTATAGATTTTCATTATAGCTTTTTGAGAGTCCCGAATCTAAATTCATTTCTTAAAGATATTATTTTAGAGCATTTCTATATATATTATGAAAACAATAGTCAAAACAATTAATATGATATGCATAACATATATTATCTATATAATATTATAAAAGACAGGTAATGGTTGATTACCAATTTATCTATTAATTGAGTCTCTATAAATGTGACATATATGCAATTTTAGGTATCCTTTATTTTTATTCTTTCAATATATTTACAAATCTTTAATGTATCTTTTAAATACTAATATCCAATATGTATATTTTTTTTATTTAGAATAATTGATTTTATGCATAAAATATTTGGAAAGAATAATATTTGATTTGGAAATGTCTATTCACATTAATTTCATAATATAAATTTGGAAAATCTTATTTCTAAATATATATGATAAAATCTTCTTTATATAAATTTTCTATTTACATTCACATTATAAAAAAATCTTTTTTCGGATTCTTTTCTTTGTTTATAGCATTTGATGTTAAATTATGGTCAAATCATCAATATCTATATATATATATCTATATATCTTTCCACCTTCTCAACCCTTTTAACTTCATTTTTTTCTCTCTTCCTCTCTTATTTTGTTATCTCTATTTCTTGCTCTCTTTTTTTCCCTCTTTCTTATTTCATTTTTTCCATCTACCTTCTTAGTCATTCTTCATTTTTTTTTCTATTTTTTAATTTATTTTTAATTCTTCTTTCATTTTTTATTCTTCATATTTCTTCTATATTTTTTTTTATTGTTTCATTCTTCTCCTCATTTTCTATTCTTCATAATTTAATATTTGACATGATTGATTAACTGTCTCACGGGAAATGTAAAACATAAATAATGAACATATTTTTTTAAAAGAGAATAATTACGAATTATTAGTAATTATTAATGTTTGATAATTAGTGATATTTGAATATTTTACCTGTAATTTAATGATTTTTAGTGATTGATAATTAGTGAATATTTTAGAGAATTTTAGTGATTGATATTACATATTTTTAATATTTTTGTTAATTAGGAATAATTATGAACATGAATTAGTGATTTTAAATATTTTTATTGATTGTTGGACGGGAATAGATATGAATAATTAGTAATTATTAATGATTGATAATTATTAGTTTTGAAATATTTTCTATGATTTCGGTAGTTTTTAGTGATTGATAATCTGTAAATTATGATTATTTTTTGTTTATTGTTGAAAGAGAATAATTATAAATATTTTATGAATACAAATTTGATATTGAAAAAGATGAAAACTAATTATGTGATTGAATAATTTTATTTACATCCACTAATATAATAATAATTTCATTATGTATTTTTATTGTTATATTTACAAAATAAATTTATGAATAACATATTTTCATTTAACTTCATTTTATACAAATATTTTTTCCATTAATTATTTAATATCTTAAACGTAAAATTTGATATAATCCCCGTGCATCGCACGGGTACAAGACTAGTATATTGTAAAGAAAGATAATATTATCACATGTGATATATGTACTACACAACAAGTAATATATGTTGTGCATATTATATATTATATATTGTGCAATATTTATTGGCTGATTTTTCATTATGCACCAAGAATTTCAAATTATTTAAATACTTAAAGGGGACGTGTGGTTCGTGGAATATAATTTCATTCCCGGGAATAACATTTTCTATTCATTTTTGAAAACTTGAGGAATATTTCGAAAAATTTATAGCATAATGATAGAATAACTCATAGACTTATTGGTAGGTACATGGGTTCAACATCATGAGAATTTAACATTCCCATGTGGAAGGTGGGAATGAAACCATGAGAACAGTGTGTCCAACATTCCCTTCTCATGGAGTTAAAAATCCAACATTCATGTAGTTTCTTAATTCTTCATTATCATCTTCACATTCCTATTTCATTCCACAAACCACATGCTCGAAAGTATGTTGTTAAATTGGGATACTTACTTAATAATAACCATTAAATGTAATGATAACTTCCATTCATTTACTTCCTTCGTTCTAAAATGTAGGTTTTTTTAGTTTTTCTCTTCCATTTTATTAAAATATAATTAAGTTACTTTTCAATTTTTAATAATTTTATTTTATCTTTTTAATTTTACCAGTTATAAATTTCAATTTATATTTTCAATATTATATAAATTGTGAACATAATAGAGATATTTTTGTCATTTACTTTTAATTTTTAAAATATCAAAACAAATCAATCATTACCATGATATATATGAAAAATAAAAAATTATTTATATTTTGAAATGGAAGAAGTATCACATTTAATGATGATAAAATTTAATGATGATAAAGTGAGCATCCTAATTATTCTCTCCGTTCAATGTTAATTGATGGTTTAGAAATTTACACACTTATTAAAAAGGTAACTAATAAAATACACAAATTTATATAAAAAATACTCCCTCCATTTTTTTTAATTGTACAGTTTTAAATGCGCGCGGGTATTTAGGAAATGATTGGTGTTGTATAAAAATTAACAAAATATACACCTACTTTACTAAATTACCCTTTATTACTTTACTTGGTAAAAGAGTAAAAGAGATTAGTGAGAAATATTAAATAGGGATAAAAGGGAGAGAAAATAATAAATTTTGTCTCAAAATTTAAAATAGACAATTAAAAAAAAACACACACATTTCTAAATTGAACAATTAAAAAAACAAAAGGAGTATATACAATGATAAAATTATTATTATAAAGATAAAAGATACATATATGTATAGGTAAATCTTTAAAATATATGATAAATATTTTCTTAAAATTTTAAAATAATAAATAATATTGAATAAATTTTTGCTAAAAAGATAAATAAAATTGAATATCTGAAGCTAAGTGAATATTAGTTATTATCTTTATGAATTAAGATAACATTATCCATTTTCAAGCCTACTTTTCAATCTGTAGTAATATTTGTTGTACATCATAAATACATTTAATTAATATTTAACGAGTGCTATGTGTCTAATATAATATGTGTTATACATAATAATTTTTACATATGACACATAACACACATTAAATACTATTTGGATGTATTTTTATCGTACAGTAATAGTCATTACTGCTGGTTTTCAATTCACCGATTCACCCGCTCTTTCTGTTACTCACACACACACTCTCTCTCCCCTTGAACACTTTCTTCTCCCCAATAATTATGAATATAGAATGTGAGAATGATGACAGAGGTCAAAATAACACTGAGAGTATATTATCAATTATGAAATGATAAAATTGTCACGATCTATTAGTTTCACTTCTGAGGCCACCACACGTCACAAAGTACTGCTCAATCCCATGCAAAGTAACAGTACAAACTTCAGCTCAGGTGAATCTAACTGAATATCATATCATATATGCATGCATAATGCATTGTGTAATATAAATATATATAAAAAAATATTAAAAAAATTCACTGATTCTATATATTCTTTAATCAAAATGTTATATATGTGTTGTTTTCATAGAGTTGCTAATTAAAGTATATTGGATAATATGATATAGCATGTAGGGGCAATCACAAATGAATCAAGTCACTTTCATATGTCAATTTCTTGCCCATAGCTCCCTTTATTTTTCAATAGCACTTGTTGTTGTCAAATTGATTGCCACTATAGGCCACCTACTCCTAAAATTTTCTTTTCTAGGATGAATGAGTTGTTCCCTAGATAGACATATATATGTTTCATGCAATATAATCATCCTTTTCTTTCTCTATCATCTTTTTTGATTTAATTTCTCGCACCACTAAAAATAATAACAATAATAAAGGGTTAATTTTTATTAGCTATTAATAGTGTAAGAAAAGTTACATAACCTAATTGCATATTATAATATACTAACCATATAATATAGTTTACTTTCACGCCAACTATTTGAATATATAATCATTTAACTAAAATTGTTTAATTGGATAATAATACATAAAATGCATTAAAATAAATTTCCTAATAAAGATAATATATATTACTAGTAACAAATTTCTTCTTGAATTCCAGAATACGACCAAATCTTCTCATAAATTTTTTTCCTGGGTGGGTAATATAACAAAGTGAAACATTAGAAGTGAAATCAATAGTTCACTACTATGCTCAAAATAAGTGACTGATGAAAACAGAGAAAAAAACAGGAGATTTAATTAATTTGCAGAACTACAATGAATAATAGGACCCATAAAAGGGAAAAATTAAAAGGAGGAAAAAAATAGTGGTCACACAATCATATTTCATATTAAATAAAAAAAAGGTTCTTGCAGTTATAATATAACTTACAAAAAAGAATGTTAGGTTGTAATGATAATGACTAAGTAGTAACATAAGACACATTTTCTAATAAAAAAACAATTATTTGATTGATAGCTTCGCCTGCAGGCAAGCAATTCTTAGTAATTATTATTTGGGGCATTGTATTAGGAATATTGTTATGATGATATATTGGAATACAATAATGTTGGTTGTACAACATAAATATATCCAGAAAAATTATTAGTCGCACGCACCAAGAGCAAAATATTCATTTGCTCTGCACCATTCATTGCATGACACATAATCTAAAAGGTTAACTATAGTGGGAAAATATGAGATTAAATTTCAAACAAGGGATATAATATATAGTTGACGTGCCAAAATATAAGTGGTACAGAACAAATAAATCTTTTACTCTTGGTGCACTTAATAATCACCCGTATTCAATGTGTGTTATACATATGACACACATTACGTATGATATATATCACATATTAGATATTAGTTCGCTGGATTTTTGTTTTGCAACAAACATTATTAGATTGAAATATGGAACCTTAATAACACCCTAATTAGTCTTATGCTCGGATTAATTGCGAAAACATGATATACCCAAAAATTCCATAATTTTCTATATTAAACAATGCATGTGAAAAAATCTTCATTGCCTCGAAGAAATCTATTTGTATATTAAAAGTATTGCGCTGTTATACTTATGGGATCATGTGAACATAGCTTAAAAAATACATGCATAGCAAATGGCGGAAAAATTTTGGCATTTTGGTGACAGATTCAGAAAGCCAACTATGATTTCAAGCAATGTTTATTGTTAGTGGACATTGAATTATCAAATTAACAAATGCTGGAATCAGAAAAGACCATTTAGTGGCCACGTGCTTCACGATTCCTAACTTGACATGTAGCATAGGTTGTTAGTGTTTAAATATTTTTTTATTGCTCAAGATATCCACCCGTTGATCTATTTAGTGACTAATCCATTTGAGGTGGAAGTTCTTTAGTCGTACATAAAGGAGTAAATCTATGGAAAAATAAGCATTTTTAACAATTTAAACATTAAATGTATTGATAGAATTATTGTCAATTGGGTAATATTAACAATTAGTGTCTATAAAAAATATTTAAAAGTAATTTATAAGTATTTTTAATGGTTATTAATTGTTAAAGAATAATTTATAACTATTTTCACAGACAACAAATATCAATATAACTAACGTTTTTTTATAATACTTTTATAAACATCTTTTCAACAATTATATGTTAAAAATTATTATTATTATTATAATGATACATAGAATCATGAATCAGACCTCTGACTAAATATTTAAGAAACTCATCTTATTATCGAGTTAGTGTTTATTTAATTAATTAATTAATTTTTTAATTAAGACTTTTCAGAATGTGGGTATTCCCAGCATGTTTGGGATTATAGTGCCCATAAAGAGTGTGGAGAACATGTGACTCTTGAAATGTCAATATGCATTATGCAATAACTTTGTAATTATTGGTTTTGCTCTTTATATTTGTAGAAAGGCATTTATTAATTTAATACAGTGCGTCCTTGCATATATATAAATATAGAAACTAGAAAGAAAGCAAGTAAGTATATTACTATAATGTATGGATTCTGTCAACGGCTATACATAAACAAAATTTCAAGTAGCCTTTTAGTAGGTTACGGCATCTATATATACTAGGTTTCGAAGGAAACTCAATTATATGGCTAAACTTATCCACATTTATTTTCATGTGTAATTTTAATTTATCTAACTTCGAGGTTGATGCTGTAGGTTAGTTGTTCTTCCATGTGCTGCCACTATATAATAATATATGTTGTATGGTATCTATTCGGGTGAGTAACCTTAGCTTGAATATCATTTAATATGAGTTTAATTTAATTCAAATACAATATATATATATATATATTAGGAGGATCATTAATTAAGTTCTCGTCTTCTCGATGATCTACCCTAGATATATACGATATATATTACGTATTACACAAAGTAAATGTTGAATACTGGTCCGATATATTTCTGTTGTATAATAAATATTAATATATATATATACACACACGTGGTCTCATTTCGGATGTTTTCAAACTAAGAGATTTAATATACAATTGATGATAGTTAGTTTGACTCCTTGAATATTTAGTTAGAGGTTTAATTTCTGACAGTATGTATTGAGAAGATATCATGATCTAGAGATTTACCCATTTATGATGATAGAGCTCCCATCTTAAAAGGATCAATCATTGACCGTAAATATATCTTAATCAATAAAAAAAATTCAAAATTACATTTTACGAGTGATAAGATAATGATTTTATAATGTGGTGTATGTCATCTTTTAATTGAAATACAATATCAATTTATACATTATAAATTTAATGATATGATATAACATACATTAGAAAAAAAATGTTTTAACTCATCGGTGATTAGTTAACTGAAAATGTTTTATGAATAGAAGCACATCATTGGTTAATAAAGTTTATACTCTTATTGTGTCTGTGTACATATTGGCATTAATTAAACTAATTGAATAATATGATGTTTTATAAATGCAATATGATCACTTTGTTAATATAATTATTTGAGATGGAAAACAGTTGGAAGAATATCGAGACAATGTCATATATATGTATATATATATATGGTAGGTGCACAGAAGACATAGGATTCTTTAGGGTTCACTAAAGATGGGAGCAAGTTTTGAAGGCACCTAGTGCTCACCCATGTGATTCAAGTGGGTTCCAGTCTGCTCTTCCTCATCTTGTCTATTCTATTGCCTAGTTTTCCATCACTCTCACTAACCTAATCCTTTTCCTTTTCCTTTTTTTTAGATTATTTAATTTATATCTATATATTGAATTTCAAATCTCTTTAATTATATTCTTTAGTATGTGTTTTTTATGATTATGTGTATAGTTTAGTACATAGATAAATAAATTCATTCATCATAGCTTTGAATTTACAACTTGTATTTTATGTCATCCTTAATTAATTATGATTAGTACTACCCATTTAAGTATTTAACTAATTCCTAACGCATATTACATCGTAAACAATAATGATTGTCGTACAACGAAAATACGTCCAACTAGTATTCAACGTGTGCTATTCATGATATAGAATGTGTGCTATACATACGTGTGATATACATATAGCACACATTCCATATCATGAATAGCACACGTTGGATACTAGTTGAACATATTTCTGTTGTACAATCAGCATTATTGCATCGTAAAACATTACATTTTTCTTATATCAAGAATACCTTCCAAGTTCTCACTGTAATACGTCTTTTTTATTAGATCATTGCTACGTGTACAACAAAATTTCAATCAAAACAACCAACATCATATATTATTTAATATACACATTATATATTTCATATGAAAAATATTTTGTATATATCATAAAATCAGTCACCATAAGTTAATTACTATATGCAATACTTCAGCTTTTCAAAACTATTAATCTAACTTTTAATATTATACATTAATCTAACGTTTTAAAGTTGGATTAGTAGTTTTAAAAAGTTGAATTATTGCATATGGTAAATGATTTTATGATATACATGTAACATTACTCATTTCATATTATTCACACTATATGTTATATATATATATATGTTATGTACATCATATACTATATGTTGTAAAGAAAGATAATTTTACAAGATATAATATATGACGTGCAAAATATATTCACTGTTTTGGCTAGTTATTTATTATACACCAATACTTTTCTTTTTTATTATTATTATATCGTTATAAATACATAATCAAGCAAATATGGATCTAATTCTTACAATAAAAATCTTAATTGAAGCGTAAAGTGCAGACACAAGAAACCAATTTCTCTCCATATAAAATTACTTATTTATATAAATCACTATATGCTGTCCTGGAACTCATAGTTTTAATAACCTAATTAATCTGATCACAAAACCAACCTTAAATTCCATTTCCTTTGTAAGTTTATTTTTTAATTATAAGAGCAGAACCTGTTGGAATATTGGGCTTAACACTATAGGCTTTTAAGATTTTAGCCCATTAAAATCATTGAGGCTGTCGTTAACCAAACAAAAAAAAGTCATTGAGCCTGTCATCATCAATCACAAGTTCAGTTTGACTTTTAAGCTATAAAGATTTGTAAAATATAAACAACTAAACCCAATGTCCAAAAACTTTTTAAGCCCAATGAATAAAATGAAAAACAAAAAATATTTCTTAGGTTGAGCAAAAAATAATAAAAAGTTTGTTGTTTAGGACCAGCCACATGGCTAAATCAAGGCCAATAGTCAAATAGTGGACTCCACTTTCCTTAATCCAATAGCTTCACCCGACAATTTATCTAATACCCACAAAAATTTATGACTAAAACCTCAAATTGGTCCCTGAGATTTACCGTGCGGGACAAATTGGTCCCTGAGATATTTATAATCCACTCGTGGTCCCTGACATTTGCACTAATATGGACAAGTTAGTCCCTTCATTCAATGACCGTTTGAAACGTTAACATAGTTAGTCCCTTCAGTAGGGATTTGTTTGTCTACTATTCTAGTTCATTAAGGACTATAATATCTCTTTTTGTTAACGTTTCAAACGGTCATTGAACGGAGGGACTAACTTGTTCACGTTAGTGCAAATGTCAGGGACCACGAGTGGATTATGAATATCTCAGGGACCAATTTATCCCGCGCGGTAAATCTCAGGGACCAATTTGAGGTTTTAGTCAAAATTTATAGGCACCCTTATTAATTAGTTATCATTTTATTATAAAAAAGTGATATGTTTATTTTTAAGACTTATTGAGTTGGAAAATATTTAATGTATAATAAAAAATTTATTAAAAGAGCTAATATATTATGCACTATATATAATATAATATACACAATATATATTATATATTATGCACAACATATAATGTACATTTTGCATATAATAATATGCATAATATGTAATATATATCGAGCATATTATATTATATATATAATACAAGATATATTAATTATTTCAACTGATTATTTATTACAGATATAGTTATACTTGATCAAATTAATCATCAAATCACAAATAAAATGAGTAATCGTACCCATGAATACAAATAGAAAACCAAACTTTAAAATTAAAAAAAAAAAAAAAAAACTATTTTCCAATTCCCTTCTGTGCACCACTAAAAATCCCAACGTTCCAAAACGGATAACAAAGTGAAAAGTGTAACACAACACACAACACAAAAAAATGGCTTCAACGCGCCTCTTCTCACCACCCACCACCACCGCCACCACTACCGCCGCCGTAACCCACCACTCCTCCTCCTCTTTCTCATCCCTCTTCCCCACTTTCCTCACTCCCCACCGCCGACCAATCACGAGGCTCCACGTGTCCTCCTCCCCAACAAACAAACCCACCACCACCACCACCACCACCACAACCCCAACCCCAAAACCCACCGGAGAAACCGTCTTCTTCGACGGCGGTGCCCACTACGGCGACCTCGCCGCGAACCTAATCTTGGGGTTCACACTCCTATGGCTTCCACTAACCCTCGCGGCGGTATCACGCGCTTTCTTCCTTCGGTACAGGTTCACGAATCTGAGGGTGACCGTGATTTCGGGGCTGACGGGGCAGGACCGAAGCGATTTCTCTTATAGCGTGGTGAAGGATGTCCAGGTTGTTCCGAGGTTCGTCGGAGAGTGGGGTGACGTTATCATTACCCTCAAGGATGGAACCAAGGTTGATCTGAGGAGTGTGCCTAAGTTCAGAGAGATTGCTAAGTATTGCCTCTCCATGGCTGAAAAGCCCCTTGTTCTGAAAGAGTCTGGCCCTAAAGGGTTTTGATTTGGGGAAAAATTTTAACACACAGGTTACAGGTATGTTATGTATAATAATGTATAATGTATGAATATATGATTTGAAATTTTTATATACTTTTCTATGTTATGGATTTAAATGTTGACATTTTTTGGGTCCTTGTTTTGTACTTGTTTGTTAATCAGTAATGTTTGTTGTACAACATAAATACATCCCGTTAGTATTCAACGTGTGTTATACGTGTGACATATAGTACACGATGAATAGTTGTTGGATGATATTCTTGTTATATAATAAATATTATTGGTTGTTAATTCATTCATGTGTATTTTCGAATAATAAATAATTTCATGTTGATATTTCACATAATCTTACTACGTGCAATCTATCACCATTGGTATTAAAGATGAGATCCATATATAACATTAGATATGAGACCATCATCAATGATAGATTGCGAAAAATAGTGTATGAGTGAAACAAAAAAGAAAAAGAAGACTTTATGATTAAACATTTAAATCCCATGATAATTGATTGCGATTTTCAAGTGAAATATGTTCTTTTTTCATTTCACGGTAAGGAAAACTTGTTTGGGGAAAAAGAAATGAATCATAGAGTGAATGCGATAGAAATGTTTGAACAATATACGACTGAAAATATAAGACAAGATATAAATTGAGGATGTTTGATAACTGAGCTAGTCATATAATACACTTTGTATACTAAATTACTGTATTTTGTGTGCGTAAATAAAATTAGCCGACCCCCACATAGTAAGATAATACTTGTTATTGTTGTTGTTGTATTGTACTGTCTTCTCCGGTATTCATGTATTGTATTGTCTGAAAATATAGAACTAACATAGCCTAAGCTACTTTTTGGTTACTGTTTTTATATCATGTATTCTCTGTTTTTAGAATTTTGTGAATAAGAGTGAAAACAATATAGGCGGAAATTGAATGAATGTGTGTTATATTCTAGGCTTCTTCAAAATCAAATATAGCAAAGGGGAAATTGACATGTTAGTATGATTAGAGATTGGTATCAAGAGGAAACAGAGTTAGTCACACCCTTATGGCCTTATAGTCATTACATTGTATAGTATGTTTTAAGACGATGAATCAGTTCATGTGTCCAAACTAGAGACCTTTGGAACAGTGCAAACCACAAGGCTACAGCACTAGTTTTTGGATTCAATATGATGCATAATTTCTTTATATTTCATAAGACAATTCAAGGAAGGAATGGTTTGCTTATTAAATCAGTTTTCCCTTTTATATTGTAAAGTATGATCTGAACTGCAACAATCATGGTTTGGTTTGGTGGAAGTTAGCCAGGTACTAGATCCTTCAATTATCCAACGATGAGAGATCAAGTCCTAGAGTTAACATGATTGGGAGGAAAATAGTGATTATAACTCTATTTTCTGAAAGTGGTGTAGACATTTGCCCATCATTTTAATAAAAAAAAAATATGACCTGATGAATCAATTGTTCTACCATGCATGTGCCATTATTGTCATTACAAACTACAAGTTTTCTAGAATGTTTGGTTCTACTTTTGCAAGATTGATTCTTGATGAATTAATTGATTAGGGTAGGATTTATTTTAGATAAAATTGGTGAAGTGAAGTGGTTTATGTATAGCAATTTTTCGAGTATAATAACCAGTTCCTTCACGAATTATATTTTACCATTATACACTGTTATATAGTATCATTTTTTTTATGAAAAATGGTTGAATTCAGTTTTTAAAATACTATTGAATTTTGAATCTTATATTTGACCATTGTGACAATTTCTTTTCTTCATCTTCTATGCTAGCTGGATCCCGGATCCCAAATGAACAGAAAACACCACAATCATAACTAAAAATAAAACTCATAATATTATATAAAATGTACACATCAAATACACATAAATGCACATTTCAAAATTTACAAAACTCATTTGTTTAGTTGGCCATGAACGTCAAGGTATGTGCAGTTGTCGCAACCGGGATCGCGACGGGAACGGTGAAAAAAGAATTAAAATTTGTTAAAAAAATGGAGTCGCCACCATGTTTATTTAAATTGGGAAAACTATGGAAAAACCCTTTTTATTATGAGAAAAATGGTCTTTGAAACCAGATTTCAGTTCCGGAGTCGGTTATGAATAGGGAAGGGTAAAAATATAGTTTCACGCACCCCTATTACACACGTACTAAGACGGTACCTTGAGTTAGTTGTGCAAATTGAATTATAACCTTAATATATATATATATATATATATATATATATTTGTATTTTTAAATTTTTATTCATTATTATTATTTTTTTAAGGAAAATAGAGATAAAATAAAAACATATAATAACAACAATAACATAATATATTTACAAATATTAACAACAAACATTAATCATAAAATTATGTTGAAAATAAAGTTGATATGAGTCAACAGGAAGTGAAAGAAAGATCCTATGACCAACTGAACCTGAGTCAATAGGACAACAAGAAATGCGACCAATTGGATATGGGTCAACATAAAGTGAAAGCCTGCGACCAACTGGATATGGGTCAACAGGAGAGAGACTTGTGACCAACTGAACCTAGGCAAACAAGTGAAAGAGAGATCATGTGACCAATTGAACTTAAGTCAATAGGACAACATGAAATGCGACCGATTGGATATGGGTCAACATAAAGTGAAAGCATGTGACCAATTGGATCTGGGTCGATAGGACAAAAAGGTTTGTCAACAACTATGCCTGGGTGAACAATAACCCGTAACCTATTAAGCCTGAGTTACGTAAAACTTGGGTCCCATTGAATATGGGCCGACGAGTGAAAAGGCTTATAACCACTTGCACTGGGGTCAAGCGAGTGACAGCCATAAAAAAAACGACTAACTACACTTGGGTCGATATGAGAAGTCTGTAATAGACTAATCATGGATCTTCAAACAGGACCAACTATACTTTGGTCCTTTAGTGATTAAAACGTCACTTTGAGAAGATGCACAAATACCAAATGGCATCTGGGGACAAATATCAACCAATCTAACTCATGTTCACACTTTGGGCCCTTCGAGACATTCTTCATCATCAGCATGCTGCTCCAAGGTTCCAGATGCTTTTGCATTAACTTGGGGTCAATTGGGTTTTGTGAGATGTTTTTCTTCCCGATCTTTCTTTTTCATGGTACCAAGTACATTTCTGCCAACTTTGTTGAGGTTGAAGAACTGCTCTTAATCATGATGTAAAGTTGCAAAAGTATCAAGTCATATAGCTCAAACATAAATTTATCTTACTTGAGACGAACAAATTTATTTATTTATTTATTTTATGTATGGGAATAAAGAGGACAAACAAAGTTGAAAGACCATTTGAGGAAGTTGACGAATTTGCCCAAGTTTCAATCATTTGATACTTGTTCTATCAATTCCTTGCAATTATTGAATATGGTGATCACTTCTTTAGCCACATGCCCATGCCCTTGCCGGAAACTTGCTTCACGGAGAGTTGACTCCAATTGCCCCAATGTCAAATTGTTAGGCCGCCCTTTCGGGTTTTCAACCTAACAGACCCACCATTTTTTTTTTCACCCTAACTTTTGCTTAGGCTGCCCTTTCGGGTTTTCAGTCTAATGGGTTTACCATCTTTCACGCATAAAATTTCCTAACAGCATCTACATTGATGGGTTTCAGGAGTTCTTGGTCGTTCATGTTTTGCAAAATTAACGCCCCTCCTGAAAATGCTTGCTTGACAATGTAAGACCCTTCATAATTCGGAGCCCACTTCCCTCGTGCATCTTCCTGGTTTGCGAGGATTTTCTTTATCACCAAATCCCCTGGGTGGAATTCTCTTGGGTGAACTCTCTTGTTAAATGCCCTTGCCATTCTGCTTTGGTATAACTGGCCATGACAGATAGCAATTAATCTCTTCTCTTCTATCATGTTCAGTTGTTCATACCGAGCTTTCGCCCACTCTGATTCTTCCAGCTTTGCTTCTATTAAGACTCTTAATGATTGTATCTCCACCTCGATAGGAAAAACAACTTCCATTCCATATACCAACGAAAAATGAGTTGCCCCAATACTGGAACGTACATTAGTGCGGTATGTGTGTAAAGCATAACATAACATTTCATGCCAATCCTTGTAACTCACGACCATCTTGGTGATGATATTCTTTATGTTCTTGTTTGTTGTTTCTACTGCACCGTTCATTTGTGGTCGATAAGGAGCTGAATTGTGATGTTTGATCTTGAAGGTCTTACAAAACTTTTGAACCTCTGCACCATTGAGGTTGGTGGCATTGTCTGCAATGATCCTTTTCGGGATGCCATATCTGCATACAATGTCATTCTTGAAGAAGCGGAGGAACACTTTTTGAGAAATGGTAGCATAAGACGCTGCCTGTACCCATTTTGTGAAGTAGTCTATTGCCACTAAAATGAAACGATGACCATTGAATACTTTGGGGTTAATGGGTCCGATGACATCAATACCCCTTATTGAAAAAGACCAAGGAGATACCATGTTGTGTAGAGGGAATGGTGGGACATTAATCCGATCTGCATATATCTGACATTTGTTGCATTTTCGGATGTAGGTAATGCAGTCATTCTCCATAGTGGACCAATAATAACCACTCCTTAGAATTTTGCGTGCCATCATATGACCATTAGCATGGCTTCCACAAATTCCTTCATGGATTTCAGTCATAATGGTACGAGCTTGGTGTACGTCTACGCATCTAAGGAGTACCACATCATGATTCCTTTTGTAGAGGACTTCATTTAAGAAAAAGACCATCGCCAATCGACGTATGATTTTTCTATTGGTTTTACTTGTCCTAGCTGGATATTCTCCTTTTTGAATGAAATTTTTGATGTCATGATACCAGGGGTTTTCATCCACTTTTACTTCTACATTTCCACAATATGCAGGTTCACTTTGAGATTTGACGTGGATTGGTTGGACGTCAATATGGACTTCTAGCTTTGTCATCACGGCTAGAGTGGCCAATGCATCTGCAAAGCTATTTTTATCTCGAGTCAAATGTGTGAATGACACATCTTCAAACTTCTTAATCAACCGAGACAAATACTTTTGGTAAGGTATCAACTTTTCATCCTTTGTTTGCCATTTCTCATTTACTTGATATATTATAAGCGCGGAATCCCAAAAACCTCCAGTTGTTTGACCCCTAACTCAATTGCAACCTACAACCCATTTGCGCAAGTCTCGTACTCGGTGACGTTGTTGGTGCATTCAAAATCTAATTTGATTGAAACTGGGTATTGCTTCCCTGGTGGTGATACCACAACGGCTCATATCCCATTTCCACAAATATTAGCTGCTCCATTAAAGTACGTTCTTTATGTATTCTCTTCCTCAGCCCCAAAATTGCACGATTTCCAGTATTTCATGGTCAGGAAAATCGAATGCATATGTTGATCATCCTCAAGTGGATTATTAGCTAGATGATCTGCAGTGACACTACCCTTGATTGATTTTTGAGTGATGTACTTGATGTCAAATTCAGATGATATCAGTTGCCAATTCGATATTCTTAACGACACATGAGGACTCTCGAATATATATTTCAATGGATCCAACCGAGAGATTAGCCAAGTGGTGCTATATAACATGTATTGCCGTAGTCTTTTGGATGTCCACACCAGAGCATAACAAGTTCTTTCAATGGCCATGTAGCAGGTTTCACATTCATTAAACTTCTTGCTCAGATAGTAAATGACTTGTTCATTCTTTCCCGATTCAACATGCTGCCCTAGCATTGCCCCCATTGATGTTGGTAGCACGGTCAAGTACAGCATTAGAGGACGATCTGGTGAAGGTGGTGACAATATGGGAGGGTTTGTCAGATAAATCTTTATCCTGTCAAAGGCTTCTTGGCATTCTTCATTCCATTCCCCGGGATGATGCTTCCGTAGGAGTTTAAATATGGGTTCACATGTGCTAGTAAGATTGGCAATGAATCTAGCAATGTAATTTAATTTCCCAAGGAAACTTCTTACTTCTTGTTCTGTCCGGGGTACCAGCATCTCTTGTATTGTCTTGATTTTGTCAGGATCCACTTTTATGCCATCCCTGCTGACCACAAAACCAAGTAACTTCTCAGCTGAGGCTCCGATGCATTTGTTTGGATTAAGCCTCAACTTGTATTTTCTGAGCCTTTCAAAGAGCTTTCGAAACACTGCTACATGACTCTCTCCTTCCTTAGATTTGACGACCATGTCATCTACATATACTTTAACCTCCTTGTGCATCATGTCGTGTAATAGCGCGATCATGGCTCGCTGATAAGTTGCACCCGCGTTCTTCATTCCAAAGGGCATCATCGTGTAACAGAAAGTTCCTCAGGGGGTGACGAAGGTGGTTTTGTTTTTATCATTGACATATATAAGAATCTGATTATACCAAGAATATCCATCCATAAATGAGAATCAGTGATTCTTGGCGGTATTATCAACAAGGACATCAATGTGAGGGAGGGGAAAATCATCCTTAGGGCTGACTTTGTTTAGATCCCTATAGTCTACACACATTCCGACTCTTCCATCCTTCTTGGGTACTGGTACAATGTTGGCGACCCAATTAGAGTGTCTTGATACCTCCAGGAGTTCGACTTCTAACTGTTTAGACACTTCCTCCTTGATCTTGAATGACTTGTCAATTTTCATTCTTCTTAACTTCGGCTTCTTTGCTTCTGCGCTGGGGTACAATGGGATCTTATGTGACACTATATCCGGATCTATTCCCGACATATCATGATAGGACCATGCAAAAATATCTAGATATTCCTTGAATAATTCAATCATATTGGCACGCTCCGGGTTTTCCACTAGTTTCAACTCATTTTTCAGTTCTTCGATGCCCATATTAACCACCTCAATCTTGTCTTGATCGACCTTGAATTCTTTCTCAAAAACATCCAGCAACTTTGAAAATTGTTCGAGGTCTTCTTCATCTTCTTCAGATTCATATTCATCACATTCAATTATTGTAAGTGAATCGATAGACAAGTTTTCAAAGTACTTTTCTTGTGGGAAAGGAAGGAGAGAAAAAAGAAAAAGAAAAAAAAAAAAGGAAAGAAAGGGAATACAAAAGGTAATGCCCAAGGATTAAATAATAAGAAGCACGCAAGTTTATTCAATGATATCTCAAATAAGATAACAAAAGTTCAAACACAACTGATACAACCATTTTAAGGTGATTACTTTGAGGCAACTACATCTATCACAGACTCAACAAACCAATTCACCAATTCCACGATACCCTCATTGATATGAAAGCCATTGTCTCCTTCTTGTTCTAGCGCGTTAATAGTGAGGCGATTGAGGGGAAGACTGGAGTCTTCAATTGTGATCACTTTAGCTGGACAATGAAATGTCTCTTTTAAATAAGGGATCTTCTCTTCTTATTGCTTTTGTTGGAGTGGAATGAGATCTTTCCCTATAGCTTCACATCCCTGGCCAGATTTGTTGAACTTTTCCTTGACAGATACTTGTATCGTTATGCCCTGCGAGTATAGCCCCAATCCTCTTCCTGGTTGGTACCCATTTTTAGCCATGATATAAGCGGCTACACGACTGACATTTTGTCCTGCAGACTCCTTCAGATCTGCAACCTCTAAGCTATGCCATAATATGCTCTCTTCTTGTTTCACATTCTCCACATATGACAGGGAGACAGGTTTAGACACCATAATTTCTCCATCTCCATGGATTGTAACTACTAACCCATGCTCAATGTATTTCACTTTCTGGTGCAGGGTTGAAGGGACAACACCAGCATTATGAATTCATGGCCTCCCCAAGAGCATTGTATAGTCAAATTCCATTTTCATTACCTGGAATAAAACTTGAAACTTGTTTGGGCCTATTTCTAATGGTAAAGTTACTTTCCCGAGGATACTCCTCTTAGATCCATCAAAAGCTTTTACCACCATTAGTTGGGAGGAGATGTCATATAAGCTCATTGACAATTTATTTAAAGATGCCAACGACAGAATATTCCACCCCAATCCCCCATCTATGAGAACTTTAGCCAATATGCATCCCTTACATTTGAGAGTTATGTGTAATGCTCATGGAGTGGTCTGTGGCGCAATTTCTTCGTTTGTGAATGCAATCATGTTGACGTGCCTTATTGGGTCCACTATGTTCACCATCTTTTCCAATGAAACATCAGGTTTCACGTATGCTTCATTCAAGATCTTTAACAAAACTTTCTGATGAGACACTGATGAAAGAATCAATGACAATAAAGAGATCCTGGCATGCATCTTTTTCAACTGGTCGAGGATGTCATATTCACTCTTCTTCATGTTTTTTAGGAATTCTTCTTCCTCTCCAGCTGATCCATTTGTTCTGAGGTCATGGGTTCCTTCACTGGCAAACTTCTCTTCCTCCAGTTCTCTTGGGCTATAACATCTCCCGCTCCTCGTCATTCTTCCCATTTCAGCCACATTAGTCATTGTTTCATTAGCTCCAGTCAAAGAGCTTTCACCTTTTTCCATCTTGACCTCGATTCCATAATTCCATGGGACAACATGATTGCTTTCATAGCTGAAAGGTGTCGACTTCAATATCTTCATCACCACTTCTGAATTTTGGGCCTTAGGAGTGGAATTCAGAGCACAACGCGCTTAACAACGTCTATTTCTTCTAGATGGTTCCCTTCTTTTGCGCCTGTGCAACACCCAAGGTAAGTAATTTTTGGACACAAACCTTGAAGTCCCAGCACTTCTCAATATCATGGTCATGACCACCAGAGTGGTAAAGACATCTTGATTCTTCATTACATCTTTCATCCTCCCTTATTCGGGAAGCAGGCATGATTAGGTCGTAGCCGGCCTTCTTCAAGTTATTGAAAATTCTCTCCATTGGTGTGC
This sequence comes from Aeschynomene evenia, assembly GCA_013621005.1. Taxonomy (NCBI): domain Eukaryota; kingdom Viridiplantae; phylum Streptophyta; class Magnoliopsida; order Fabales; family Fabaceae; genus Aeschynomene; species Aeschynomene evenia. The sequence goes on along the minus strand of CM024267.1, from coordinate 10,517,039 downwards.
AAAGGGCCGTGACTTTTTTAATCAACGACTCCTCATCTTATTTCTCTATTATTGCATTCACCTGATTGTTCCCTCCGTGATTCGGGATGAGACTTGTGACGACATCAGATTTTACTTCCTCATGAAGATCTAGTCTTCCACAAGCGATCAATTTTCTAACCGCCATATTGAACTTTTCACAATCTTCGATTGAGTGTCCGACAACTACCATGTGATATTTACAAGTCAGATTGGGATTGTACCATGCTGGAAATGGGGGTTCCATCAGGCGTACGGGGCATGGTGTTATCAAGTGGACATCCAACTGTCTTTGGAACAGTTCTGCATTATATATCGATAACTTTGGAAAATGGGGTAAGTTTGTGGCCATGGGTCGATTTTGGTTTTGGTCGTGGGTTTGAGTAATTTCCTGGTGTTGTATATGTTGACCGAACCCGGGTCGTCCGCGTGACAGGCGAAAATACTTACCACTATACTACAACGACCAACATATACAACATTCAAATGCCCACATACCAAACTTCATACACTCAACCCAAAACCAACAACATTCAAATCCCACCCTACCAAGCTACTCGACCAACATATACAACACTAGGAAATTACTCAAACCCACGACCAAACTACCAGAACCAAAATCGACCCATGGCCACAAACTTACCCCATTTTCCAAAGTTATCCATATCTAATGCAGAACTGTTCCAAAGACTATTGGATGTCCACTTGATAGCACCATGCCTCGTGCGCCCGATGGAACCCTCATTTCCAGCATGATACAATCCCAATCTGACTTGTAAATATCACATGGTAGTTGCCGGACACTCAATCGAAGATTGTGAAAAAATCAATATGGCGGTTAGAAAATTGATTGCTTGTGGAAGACTAGATCTTCATGAGGTAGTAAAACCTGATGTCATCACAAATCTCATCCTGAATCACGGGGGAACAATCAGGTGAATGCAATAATAGAGGAAGAAGAGGAGGAGTCGTTGATTAAAAAAGTCATGGCCCTTCGCACACCAATGGAGAGAATTTTCAATAGCTTGAAGAAGGCCGACTACGACCTAACCATGCCTGCTTCTCGAGTAAGGGAGGATGAAAGATGTAATGAAGAATTAAGATGCCTTTACCACTATGGTGGTCATGGCCATGATATTGAGAAGTGCTGGGACTTCAAGGTTCGTGTCCAAAAATTACTTACCTTGGGTGTTGTACAGGCGCGAAAGAAGGTGAACAGTCTAGAAGAAATAGATGTTGTTGAGTTCGTTATGCTCTGAATTCCACGCCTAAAGCCCAAAATTCAGAACAAGTAATGATGAAGATATTGAAGTCGACACCTTTCAGCTATGAAAGCAGTCATGTTGTCCCATGGAATTATGGAATCGAGGTCAAGATGGAAAAAGGTGAAAGCTTTTTGACTGGAGCTAATGAAACAATGACTAATGTGGCTTAAATGGGAAGAATGACAAGGAGCGGGAGATGTTATGGCCTAAGAGAAATGGCAGTGAAGGCACACATGACCTCAGAACAAATGGATCAGGTGAAGAGGAATAAGAATTCCTAAAAATCATGAAGCAGAGTGAATATGACATCCTCGACCAGCTGAAAAATCTGCCTTCCAGGATCTCTTCATTGTTATTGATCCTTTCATCAGTGCCACATCAGAAAGCTTTGTTAAAGATCTTGAATGAAGCATACGTGAAAAGATGGTGAGCATGATGGACCCAATAAGGCACGTTTAAATAATTGCATTCACAAGCGGAGAAATTGCGGCACATACCACTCCACGAGAATTACACATAACTCTCAAATGTTAGGGATGCATAGTGGCTAAAGTTCTCATAGATGGGGGATCAGGGTTGAATATTCTGATGTTGGCAACTTTAAATTAATTGTCCATGAGCTTAGATGACATCTCCCCCCAACTAATGGTAGTAAAAGTTTTTGATGGGTCTAAGAGGAGTATCATCGGGAAAGTAACTTTACTATTTGAAATAGGTCTAAGCAAGTTTCAAGTTTTATTCCAGGTAACGGAAATGGAATCTGACTATACAATGCTCTTTGGGAGGCCATGGATTCATAATGCTGGTGTTGTCCCTTCAACCCTGCACTAGAAAGTGATGTACATTGAGCATGGGTTAGTAGTTACAATCCATGGAGAAGGAGAAATTATGGTGTCTAAACCTGTCTCCCTGCCATATGTGGATAATGTGGAACAAAAAGAGATTAGACTATGACATAGCTTAGAGGTTGGAGATCTGAAGGAGTCTGCAGGACAAAATGTCAGTCCAGTAGTAGCCCATATCATGGCTAAAAATGGGTACCAACCAGAAAGAGGATTGGGGCTATAATCCTAGGGCATCACGGTACCGGTATCTGTCATGGAAAAGTTCATCAAATTCGGCATGAGATATGAAGCTATGGGGAAAGATCTCATTCCACTCCAACAAAAGCAACAAGAAGAGAAGATCCCTCATTTGAAAGAGACATTTCCTTGTCCAGCTAAAGTGATCACAATTGAAGACTCTAGTCTTCCCCTCAATCGCTTCACTATTAACACGTTAGAACAAGAAAGATATAGTTACTTTCATGTCGATGAGGGTATTGAGGAATTGTTGAATTGGTTTGTTGAGTCTGTGATAGATGTCGTTGACTCAAAGTAGTCACCTTAAAATGGTTGTATCAATTGTGTGTTTGAACTTTTGTTATCTTATTTGAGGTATAATTGAATAAACTTGCACTCTTCTTGTTATTTAATCCTTGGGCATTACCTTTTGTATTCTCTTTTTTTCTTTTCCTTTTTTCTCTCCTATCTTCTTTCTTTCTTTTCCAATTATACCAACATTCAGTGATTTTTTTCTGTTATCATAAAATTTCTTTGTAGGGATTTAGTTGCTCCAGAAAATTTGTCACAAGAAAAGTACTTTGGAAACTTGTTTATCGATTCACTTACAATAATTAAATGTGATGAATACGAATATGAAGAAGATTAAGAAGCCCTCAAACAATTTTCAAAGTTGCTGGATGTTTCTGAGAAAGAATTAAAGGTCGATCAAGACAAAATTGAGGTGGTTAATATTGGCACCGAAGAACTGAAAAAGGAGTTGAATGTAGTGGAAAACCCAGGGCATGCTGAAATGATTGAATTATTCAAGGAATATCTAGATGTTTTTGCATGGTCCTATCGTGATATGCCGATACTATATTCGGATATAGTGTCACATAAGATCGCATTGTACCCCAACGCAGAAGCAGAAGTTAAGAAGAATGAAACCTGACATGTCATTGATGATCAAGGAGGAAGTGTCTAAACAGTTAGAAGCTGAATTCCTTGAGGTATCAAGAAACTCTGATTGGGTCGCCAACATCGTATTGGTACCCAAGAAGTATGGAAGAGTCAGAATGTGTGTAGACTACAGGGATCTAAACAAAGCCAACCCTAAGGATGATTTTCCTCTCCCTCACATTGATGTCCTTGTTGATAATACCGCCAAGAATAATTGATTCTCATTTATGGATTGATATCCTACGTACAATCAGATTCTTATGTATGTCAATGATAAAATCAAAACCACCTTCATCACCCCCTGGGATGCCCTTTGGTATGAAGAACGCAGGTGCAACTTATCAGCGAGCCATGGTCGCCAAATCTAAGGAGGGAAAAAGTCATGTAGCACTGTTGCGAAAGCTTTTTGAAAGGCTCAGAAAATACAAGTTGAGGCTAAATCCAAATAAATACATCTTCGGAGCCTCAACTGGAAAGTTACTTGGTTTTGTGGTCAGTAGGGATGGCATAAAAGTGGATCCTGACAAGATCAAGGCAATACAAGAGATGTCGGTTCCCCGGACAAAACGAGAAGTAAGAAGTTTCCTTGGGAGATTAAATTACATTGCTAGATTCATTGCCAATCTTACTAGCTCATGTGAACCCATATTTAAACTCCTGCGGAAGCATCATCCTGGGGAATGGAATGAAGAATGCCAAGAAGCCTTTGACAAGATAAAAACTTATCTGACGAGCCCTCCCATCTTGTCACCACCTTCACCAGATCGCCTCTAACAATGAACTTGATCGTGCTATCAACATCAATGGGGGCAATGCTAGGGCAGCTTGATGAATCTAGGAAAAAAGAACAAGTCATTTACTATCTGAGCAAGAAGTTTAATGAATGGGAAACCCGCTACACGACCATTGAAAGAACTTGATGTGATATGGTGTGGACCTCCAAAAGACTACAACAATACATGTTATATAACACCACTTGGCTAATCTCTCGGATGGATCCATTGAAATATATATTCGAGAGTCCTCATGTGTCTTAACAATGTCGAAGTGGCAACAGATATTATCTGAATTTGACATCAAATACATCACTCAAAAATCGATCAAGGGTAGTGTCATTATAGATCATCTAGTTGATAATCCACATGAATATGATCAACATGTCGCATTCGATTTTCCTGACTATGAAATACTTTCAATCGAGCAAGTTGTGGTTGAGGAAGAGAATACATGAAGAATGTAATTTGATGGAGCAACTAATATGTGTGGAAGTTGGATAGGAGCAATTGTGGTATCACCATCGGGGAAGCAATACCCAGTTTCAATCAAGTTAGATTTTGAATGCACTAACAACGTCGCCGAGTACGAGGCTTGCGCAAATGGGTTGCAGGTTGCAATTGAGTTGGGGTCAAACTACTAGAGGTTTTTGGGGATTCGCAAATGGGTTGCAGGTTGCAATTGAGTTGGGGTCAAACTACTAGAGGTTTTTGGGGATTCTGCGCTTATAATTTATCAAGTAAATGGGGAATGTCAAACAAAGGATGAAAAGTTAATACCTTACCAAAAGTATGTCTCAGTTGATTGAGAAGTTTGAAAATGTGTTACTAAGACATTCGATTCGAGATAAAAATAGGTTTGCAGATGCATTGGCTACTCTAGACGTGATGACTAAGCTAGAAGTCCATGCTGACGTCCAACCAATCTACGTCAAATCTCAGAGTGAACCTGCATACTGTGGAAATGTAGAAGTAGAAGTGGATGGAAATCCCTGGTATCATGACATCAAAAATTTCATTCAAAAAGGAGAATATCCAGCAGGGGCAAGTGAAACCAATAGAAAAGCCATACGTCGATTGGCGATGACCTTTTTCTTAAATGATGAAGTCCTCTACAAAAGGAATCATGATGGGGTACTCCTTAGATGCGTAGACGCACACCAAGCTCGTACCATTATGACTGAAATCCGCAAAGGAATTTGTGGATCCCATGCTAATGGTCATATAATGGCACACAAAATTCTAAGGAGTGGTTATTATTGGTTCACTATGGAGAATGACTGCATTACCTAAGTCCGAAAATGCAACAAATGTCAAATATATGCAGACCAGATTAATGCCCCACCATTCCTTCTACACAACATGGTATCTCCTTGACTTTTTTTATAATGTGGGGTATTGATATCATCGGACCCATTAACCCCATAACATCCAGTGACCATCGTTTTATTTTAGTGGCAATAGACTACTTCACAAAATGGGTAGAGGTAGCGTCTTATGCTACCATTTCTCAAAATGTGTTCCTCCGCTTCTTCAAGAAGGACATTGTTTGCAGATATGGCATCCCAGAAAGGATCATTACACACAATGCCACCAATTTCAATGGTGCAGAGGTTCAAAAGTTTTGTAAGACCTTCAAGATCAAGCATCACAATTCAGCTACTTATCGGCCACAAATGAACGGTGCAGTAGAAGCAGCAAACATGAACATAAAAAAGATCATCACCAAGATGGTCGTGAGTTACAAGGATTTGCATGAAATGTTATGCTATGCTTTACACGCATACCGCACCAATGTACGTTCCAGTATTGGGGCAACTCCTTTTTTGCTGGTATATGGAATGGAAGTTGTTTCTCCTATCGAGGTGGAGATACCGTCAGTAAGAGTCTTAATAGAAGCAGAGTTGGAAGAATCAGAGTGGGCAAAAGCTCAGTATGAACAACTGAACATGATAGAAGAGAAGAGATTAGTTGTTATCTATCATGGCCAGTTATACCAAAGGAGAATGGCAATGACATTTAACATGAGAGTTCACCCAAGAGAATTCCACCCAAGGGATTTGGTGATAAAGAAAATCCTCGCAAACCAGGAAGATGCACGAGAGAAGTGGGCTCCGAATTATGAATGGTCTTACATTGTCAAGCAAGCATTTTCAAGAGGGGCGTTGATTTTGCAAGAAAATCCTCAATGCAGATGCTGTTATGAAATTTTATGCGTGAAAGATGGTAAACCCATTAGGCCGAAAAGCTAAAAGGGCGGCCTAAGCAAAAGTTAGAGTAAAAAAATTTGGTGGGTCTGTTAGGTTGAAAACCCGAAAGGGCGGCCTAACAATCTGACACTAGAGCAATTGGAGTCAACTCTCCGTTAAGCAAGTTTCCGGTAAGGTCAGGGGCATGTTCCTAAAGAAGTGATCACCATATTCAATAATTGCAAGGAATCGATAGAACAAGTATCAAATGATTGGAACTGGGGCAAATTCGTCAACTTTCTCAAATGGTCTTTCAACTTTGTTTGTCCTCTTTATTCCCAAATATAAAGAGGACAAACAAAGGTGAAATTATATGCAACCATGGATGTCTATAACAGAAAAAAAAATGCATTGTGTTATAAACACAAATTAATTCACTGGAAAGAGTTTTGACTGTACATCCTTGATGTTCATGGCCAATCAAACAAGTGATTTATGTACATTTTGCAATGTGCAGTTACGTGTATTTGATGTGTGCATTTTATATAATATTATGAGTTTTATTTTTCAGTTATGACTGTGGTGTTTTCATTCTAAAATGGCTTGAGCTTTGGGATCTAGCTAGCATAGATGAAGAAAAGAAATTGCCACAATGGTCAAATGTAAGATTCAAGATTCAATATTGTTTTAAAAACTGAATTCAACCATTTTATATATATATATATATATATATATATATATATATATATATATATATATATATATATATATATATATATATAAAAGATACTCTATAACAATGTATAATGGTAAAATATGTAGGAAGAACTGGTCTCCTTCAGGAAGGAAGTGGTTACAAGAGCTTTGTTGGACAACAATAATGCTCTCCCGTCTAAAGCACTGTCTACAATAGGAGTACGCAATCCACATAAGATGTTAACACACGAGATTTGGAAGATGCTCAAATGAAAAAGGCACAGAAGAAAACAAGAAAAATAATGTAGAAAGGGTACATTTGATTAATTATGAATGTTTTTTTGAATGTGAACAATCTATATATTGTTTTTTATATTTTTGTAAGCATGCAAGTAGAGAAAAAAGTAACATGAATTATGCATTTTGCACTTGTAATGGTAAAAAAACAAATATATGTTTGTAATGACAGTTCCGATAACAGTATGATTCTAATGACAATTTAAAAAAATGTATACCGAATGAAATTTCATTGTTTCAACAACACTATTCTTCGTTGTTTGATTTAACACATGATTTCGTGTGCTCATAAACATGGTCTTGTATCTGATAAAATTGTGATGAGGTCACAGAATATATAAGGTAGCGTTTGGTAGCTGTCCCAAATCAATGAAGACAGAGACACAGAGACACAAATGGACAGAGACACAAAGGGACTGTGTCTCTATATGGTGTTTGGTAACAGTGGACAGAACACAAAAAATATTTTTGTATTGTGTTTAATAATAGTGGAAATAATATAAAGACATGTAAAAATGACCTTGGATATACATAATGTGAATTATGTGAAGTAATGGAGGGTATATTGGTCATAAAATTTCATTAAAAGGACCAGTCCATCTCAGTCCTTCACTTCTGCAGTGGACACAAATTTTGTGTCTTTTCTGTCCATGGACACAAATTTTTGTCCATCTGTGTCTCTGTCTCATGAACCAAACAGGATTAGTCCCTCTCAGTCTCTGTCTTTTATGTCCTGGGACAGCTACCAAATGCTACCTAAGGGACATGAATGATGATAATCTATGCTCTATTTGTGGCATCTTGTTTTGTACTATGAGGTCCATCAATGATTGTTGTTGTGATTGGATCACTTCACATCTAAAATGAGAATGTTTAATAAGTAAGACAGATACAATAAAATCTGTATCAATATAGAAAGGTTGTATTTTTTCCATATAAGGAAAAATAGATACAGAAATATACATACATAATACAAAAACTTTAATAATTTTTCATACACATACCCTTATTGTTTTACAATAAAAAAAGATTTGTATATTATATTGTTTTAACATGTATTTCCATATTGTATTGTTTGTAGATTTAAAAACCAGGACAACTTATGTTATCATCAATTTCATCACTTTTAAATTTTGACGTGATCTCCAATTCAATAGTGAAACTCTTAGGTTGTGTTTGTTTTTAGTGACTCTGGAGTCAAAGTCAAGGGAGTCGTGGAGTCAGTGTCACAGAAGTTAGAGTCATTGTGACTCCAAAATTGGCTCCGAACACACTCTCACATATTTGTATCTCCCTTCCAGCATACAGTAACTCTCTTTCAATACACAGTAACTCGAAAATTTGAGTGAACAAAAAATTGACAATTTTGTTCAAATTAATGTGACTCTCGTATCAAACACTTGACATAGTTAATTTTTCTCTAACTCCCTAACTCTGACCTAGAATCATAAAAAACAAACGCAGTCTTAGTATCAATGTTCATGGACATCCAAAATTGGATTTCCAACGTAAGCTAACTCTAAATTTAACGTTGAACTCTTATAGGTAAATCATTGGATTGAGTTCTAGAATTTCCAAATGAAATGCCCATGTTTCCAAAAAAAATAAAATGTTCATTGCAATCTAATGGGTTATACCAAGCTAGGATTTAATAATTATTTCTATTCTATGACGAACCCATGAACAAAAACTAGAATCCAGGAAAAGGCCCTTTGATTACTCTTAGGCCCATTCCTCATTTTTTGCTCCCTCTTTCTCTCTTACACACGTAATTTAAGTAATTAGATTTATTCTTGCAATGAACATGATAAAATAAAAAAATGCTTTCCATTACAAATTTAAAACTAGATTCATTTTAAAATTCAAACAATTATTTGTTATTACCATACATATTCAGTATACAAAAAATGTAGTTTTGCATGATGATATGACTCTATGGTATACTTAATTCAAATGATTGTGATAACCCAAATTGACATCAAAAGTTCAAAACCCACGCAAAATGATAATTAACACAAATATCGGATGTAAAAGTTTGTAGAATTTTTTCAAAATTGAAAAACTTATGGTATACTTAATTCAAATGATAGTGATAACCCAATTTGACATCAAACCCCACGCAAAATGATAATCAACACAAATATTGGATGTATAAGTTTGTAGAAATTTTTTAAAATTGAAAAACTTTTGACTTATGTTTTTATTGTCGGTGCCATTTATTACGGTTGCACTATTTCTATTAGGCGATTTTCATCAATTTTATCATATTTTTTCAAGTATGTAGGGCATGATTCAGAATTGAAGTGTCAAATGGTCTCATCCTTTGAAAGTGCCCTTGCCCCATATCTATGACAATTATATATCTATGTTCATTTTATTTGTGAAAATTCATTTGTTTACTATTATTTATCAATTTAAAATTTTAAGAAAGTATTTACAATTTTTTTTAGTTTTATCCATACATATACTCTCTTTTATCTTTTACAATTATTATTATACAAAAAACTATAAGGATAATTTTATCATTATGTACTTACGTCTATAGAAATTTATGTGCTTTAATCACATTCTTAATAAATGTGCAATACTCTAAAACGTCAATTAAAATTGGATGGAATGAGTATATATATATATATATATGTTGAGTTCAAATTGACATCGGATAACTTTAAGCAAAATTACATAGAAAAATGAACATTTTCAACATTAAATATGTCAATAAAAGTATTGTCAATAAAAATAATATAGACAATTAGTGGCCGTTGAAAATACTTAAAATTAGTTTGTGAGTATTTTCAATGGTCATTAATTGTCAAAGAAAAGTTTATGACTATTTTCAGCAGAAAAAAATATTAATATATCTTTCTTTTATAATACTTTTATTAATATTTTTGATAATTACATGTTGAAAATTATCTTTATTATTGTAATGTATATTGCTATTAGTTTGATTTTCGAATTATATTATTAGAATTTGTCATTTTGTCAAACCGGCCCCAACTCGCCCACTTGTTTACTCAATCTAGATCTTCTTTGTTTTTTACTTATAAAATTATCGTTATAATTTCTTTGTCATCCCTTATAAGATTATGCTAATGATATTGATTGTAGAAAATTAATTACCAATGATTTTCGCTGGTGATCGATGGTGAAAGGGTGTGTGCATGCAAGGACACCATAATTGCACCGAAAATGAGGCCTTGGCTCCATTCAAGATATAATAATACTAATTAATAGTAACATTTTATTTTATTATTATATTTAAAATCTTTAAAAATATTTAAAATAATCAATGAATTTTCCGTATGCATTGTCATAATTTGAGTATAATTCTCAAGATTTTGTAACCTTGCATTAGGATAAGGTTTTATTTTGATCAAAATCCTGAATCAATTTTATTTGAAAAGAAAAGGAAAAATAACAAAGGTTCCATATCCATCTCGAATCTTTATTAAGAGTTAGCTGTAAAAGTGAAATAATAACTACATACAGCAATTTTAGCTATATATTCTATACGATAATATTTTTCGTACAATAGAAATATATCTAACTAGCATTTAATATGTGATATATGTCATATGTAATGTGTGTCATATGTATGACACACATTATCTATGACATAGCACATATTAAATACTACTATCATATATAATTGTTGTTACTATTGATGTATTATGATCTGTTGGTGGCGTGTTACATTAACAGTTCACTTGATACACATGATCAAAAAAAGTTTTTTAATTTATAATTCATAAATGCTAAGTACACAACAAAAAATCAGTCAAAACAGTCAACAAAGCTCATTTAATATTTTATGGCCCAAATAGTACTTTTAATCATAAGTATATTTTTAATGGGTTAGGTGATTGTGGCCAAAATCCCTATTTATTGACTGTTTTGGCTGATTTTTTTTGTTGTGTCTCTAGGAATGCTATTTATAATTATTGTAATGTGCTTGATATACTACGTACTAGGTTAGTTATGTCAAATCATCAAATTATATATACTATATGATTAATTAAACGAAACTGAAACTTAAAAAAATCATTTCATCTTAATCATTTTAAAGGTCTTTTACTTTGGATAAAATAATGAATAAGGTAGTAAAAACAAAATTGTCAATTCGAATATCTCTAACTACTATCTAATTAGATTTAAGTGCCATTTTTTTATTTAATCTGCACATATACAATACATCCAAAGGACTTCAAATTTAAAGTTGAATCAATTCATTTCTCATAACTCTGTAAATTAATGATGTCATTTATAAAAAAAATAAATATTTCATTTTATTTTTTTGGTTTTTCAAAGTATCCTTCAATTCCACCCAACATGTAAAAGACTAATTAATCTTTTGAGATTCCGTCTAAATCTTATTATCTTTGCTAATAATACTTTCTTTCATAGACATAGATTCAGAAATCAAATTAAATGTTTTAATTTTTAAACATTATGTAATTTCTAATTTGAATTAAACTCTTTCTTTTTCAAATTTAATTATTTCATTTTAGGAAAAAAAAAAAAGATTTAAAAGAGTGCTTCTTTACCTTGGGGTCCCATGATATGAGGATGTGCAAGGGAATCATTTATTTGGCAGAACATGGACTTCAGCTAAAATAGGCTTTAAAGATAGATATAAAAAAAAATTAAAAAATAATACCACATTCTCAATTCAATCATAAAAAATACTATTTAATGAAAGGGTTTTCATTGCAATTTTCAAATTTTTTTATCTACTAATTTGTCTCATAAATATCAAATTAAACATTAAATATCAATATACTTATTATCCATCAATCATATAGTATTACTTATTTAAATCATATCTATATATTGATGATCTTATAAGTTAGTTCTGACAAATTTGATGAAAGGGTACCTGTCAAAAGGGAGCAATCATCAGGTCCAGCTAATGACTCTTGCCTCGGTTAGTCCTACAAATGGGACATACAAGCATTGAGTTTCTTTCTTTTGTTTTAATTTTGAGAGTTTTGTTGTTGCATGTGTGTGTTGTAGCAATTGCACAAGCAACTTGATGAATTGTACTTGTATCCTTTGTGATACTTTAATTTCACCATGATGAAAAATCCATTAAAGCAGTTACAAAAATAGGTGTGTACTACAGCTTATTATGTGGGGTTGGGAAAGAGAAGAAGGCTTATATATGTATGTATGTATGTGAACCTTTGAACAAATATAATTAAAGGGTTTCGAATTGCAATTTGGTTGTGCCTTCCTGTTTGGAGACACCTTCCTCGAAATTTCTCATTACATTTGACACTTGCATGTCTATATATATATATATATATATATATATATATATATATTTGGTGAATAATGGAAGAACAGTCAATAGACTCATTTAATAATTTTTTAGCATAAAAAAAAAGTTCATTTAAGACGTTAATTTTTAATGTACTGAGTAATTTTGGTTCAAAATCTTTCTATTAGCTTATTTTTTATTGTACAAATAACATCACTTATTATATTATTTATATGTGTGTGATATTTAATAAAATATATAGTTAACTTCCACTTTTTCTATTTATTTATATAATATAGATTGTTTTGTGTACTTGAGTATGATATAGAAACTGTTATCGAACTTAAACTCCACGTGTTGCTCCTTTTTAAGGCGTTGGAGTAGTTTCTTGAAATGATTCTGAAGCTTAAATCCGAGCGTGCAATAATATGAGAACTTAACTGAAAGTATACATTTCACTGAAAATGATGACACTGTTATTTATAGTGTGGGATTCCAGATAAAACTTCGGTAACCAACTCTGGGAAACTCAGGTTCATAGCCGTTGCGACCTGCTTGCCACGCAAGACATCCCTCATCTATATAGTGGTTTCGAAATATCACCACCCTTATCCACTTACTCTAAAAATTGTGCCCTAAGTGTTGGCTCGAGTCAGATCCCTTCTCTAAGAAGAGTCGGGTCTTGAGATCCATCCTTAAATCTGGACCTTGGTCATGGTCATACTATGCACGTAATTAGGTCATTCAACACATCACTTTCATTGGATCTCACTCCAGATCGAGTTCCCTCCAAGATCCACCCATCCGAGGTATGAGTTCAGGCCACTTTTTTTGGGTCGTATTCTATTTTAACTTATAACTTTTGGATTATCTAATTGGGTCATAAGATTTAACTTAATTACACGGGATACGAATAGACATATATTATTTCTTATATGTATTGTTTATGGGGAATAAAAGAGATATTAGTATAATTTTTAGGAAGTATTAGTGGAATAATTTTATAAATTTTGATATCTTCTAAATAAGTTTTACAAATAAATTGGAATTGAGATGAACTTAAATAAATTTATATATATATATATATATATTATCATAATTTGCCCTATATTACTATTTGTGGCACATTGGAAATTTGTGGCACATTGGCACTATTTATTTTCATTTAACCTTAATCTCACTTATCCATCACTAAATTTGATCACTCTTAGAATCCTCAAATTTCTTAGGTTGAGTTTGGTAAAGTTGTGGCTCTTGAAAAGCTGCTGATCTTCTTGGGTTCTTGAAAAGCTGCTGATTTTCTTGGGCTCTCAAAAAGCTGCTCTTAGAGAATCATAATAGTACCGTTTGGTAAAATTATACAAAAATTGCTCTCAATAAGCATAAGTCATCATTATAATGTTTGGTAAAATAGTCTAAAGTGGCTCCCAAGATATAAAATGACCATAATGGACATAATATTAAAAAATATTGTGTATTTTCATTTTCAGAGAGCCAAAACTGGCTCTGAAAAGCTACTCTTGATGGCTTCCAAGAGCACCTCCTGCTCTCAAAAGCCAGGAGCAAAAACAGTCCAACTTTTTTATTTACCAAACGCAAAATAGGAGCTCCAGCTTTTTGAGAGCAGGAGCACCCCAATGAAAAGTTTTACCAAAACTCAGCCTTAATACTTTAGAAGCTCCTAGCATATGAGGGCATGCAATTTGTAATTTTCTCTTTTGATGTTTGATGAAATTCACCTTATATTCCTTTTATTTGTAAAACTATTTATTTAGTGGTCCTTAAATTTGTAAAATATTACAAAGACCTCTCAATGAAATTCCATTGAAATTACATGCATTGATTTCACCTATTGTGTATGAATAATGAGCATCGTTAGAGGCACAACAAAAAACTAGCCAAAACAGTCAACAAATAGGAATTTGGGCCACAATCACTCAGCCCATTAAAAATATACTCATGATTAAAAGTGATAATTGGGTCATAAAGTGTTAAATGGACTCTGTTGGCTATTTTGATTGTTTTTTATTGTGCTCCAAGCATTTGTAATGAATAATTTATTTAGAAAAAATTAGTGTCGCACGAACAAATGAAAAAAAAAAAAAATATATATATATATATATATAGTCAATATGAAATTTTACCAAACTTCATCATGAATATATGTGTAATTTACTCTATATATTATATACTATATATATTACTATATATTGTGATTGGCACTAGTTTAAATAATGAACCTTAATTAATTTGACTTACCTAGCACTAAATTTGATCACTCTTATATTGAATCCTCAAACTATCATAATTCAAGTTATTTCTTCGTTTAATTACTCCTCCTCCTCCTCGTTTTGTCATCCATCAATATTTTTAGTTGAGATTAAACTGAAAGGACATGTTAGGTAAGGTAGAGAGTTGAATATGCATTTATTATTTTTTATTACTCCATTCATTCTAAAATATTAGTCGTTTTAGGGAGAAAAAAAAATTCCACAATGATTGTCGTTTTCAACTTCTAATGCCAATTTAATTTTTTCATACCTATTATACCCCTAGTATCATTTCACTTTCTTTCTTGAATATTACTCCAAGGGACCACTAATCATCTTTCTTTCTCATTAATGCTTTAGGATAGTTTAGTCATTTTAATATATCATTTTATAAAATTAAGAATATTTATTGAATTTCTTAATTTACGTGTAAAAACCTTAAAAGACTAATATTTTGAAATGGAGGGAGTAATTTAGTGTTTGAAACCTACTTGATATCTTTAATGTTATTTTCTCCTAGGGATTCTATAAAATGGACACATAGGTATTTTTGTCTCAATGTGTAATTGTTAACTAAAAAGAGATGTCCTTGGTAGGGATGAGAGTGACAATGTTTAAGCTTTAAAAGGAATGAAAATCATTAAATGGTTTACTTAAAAAAAAAGGAAAAGATCGATGGCGGAAAGGAAATGCATTTGATATTTCGGATGAAGATATATATATATGAAAATGTTTGTTATCAAGCAATAACATATTCAACTAGTATTTAATATATAACACATATTATAAATAAATGAATGATGTATATTATATATTTTAGTAATAAAGCATATGTATGATATTTTTTGTATTATTTTATGCTTTTGTTCGATCAGTTTCACAAATATATAACATACATTACATATGATATATATTATATATAACACATTGAAAAATTGTTAAATAATGCTATTCTTTTTTACATATAGTATTAGTTAGTGATATATCACAAGTCTAATAAATAAAACAATATTTAATGATTTCATTTTAAAAAAATGTCTTTAGCAAGCACTAACAAGTAAGAAATAAAGACTTTTGGAACTCTTTTCATATCTATGGATTGTTCTCATAATCGAATCAGCCAATCTTCTACTTATTATCTAGAAAATCAATCACATGCCATATTCAAATTAAAGTGATTTTTTATTATAGGAATTACAATTTATTGCTTATATTATAATTTTATATGTGATTTAATTAAAATTTTTACATAGAACTTTAATTATATTAATAATACATGCATGATCATGATCATATCACTTTTTTAAGTTTTAATACCCCCATAACCCCCAACATTTAAGTCTTAGACTAGTGATCACATAATGAAATGTTATAGTTCCTGGTTTCAAAACTCCTCTACCATAAATGTTATCAATTTAAGAGGGGAAACATAATAATTTTATTACAAATTATAAACCAAACCAATATAATCTTGTTAATTATTAATTAATTAATCAATCTCTCACCAACGCTAATAAAATTCAATGTTCCATCTAGGTCCCTCATCTCCAAAGCAGTGATGATTAAATGGTCAGTGGGCAGAGCTAACAGAGCATATTTTATACAACTTGTTGGGATATATATAATATCAGGTTTTTTCTTTTGTACATTGATATCCATTGTACAATCAATAGTTATGATTTGATACATTTTAAAGATGAATATGTGAATTTTTGATAACCACATGTTAATTAATGTGTATCAGTATTCATGAATTTTATTAGATAAAAAAAAATCATCGCAATATTTTCTATCTATATTTTTTATATCTTCCTTCAAATTAAATGTGTTTTGGAGTGACAAAAATAGAGGCATGAGGGTTAAGTGATGATCCCACACTTGGTCATATATTCACATTCATTCCATACTTTCAGTCATCAATGGCTATCATCCTGAGATATACACTCTGTCAGTCAGTTCAAAAGAAATTAAAAGCACCAAAACATGGACCAACTAAGCCCTCAATATTCCCCTAAAGCAACTCAAAACTAGGGTTCAATTCCTGCTTCACTTGCACCTTTGACCATGTGTTCCACCACCACCCTCTTAGTTTCTAGTACTTCCTATATTATTATTATTATTAGGGTTTTGGCTAATAAGTGATATATAAGGATATTTGTTAAGATAATAAAAGTAAAAATAATCATGTTGAGAAGATGTTTTTTTATATTTTTAATATAAAAGACTCACCACTATATTTAAAATTTTAATTAAACTTGCTATTTGAAGCAGGGACGAATCTAGAGGGGGACAGCAGGTCCTTGACCCCAAGATTTTTTTTTTAAATTATTTACCCAGGAATTTTTTAAAACTATTTATACATATTAGTGTTTATTTGACAATATATTGTAAAACACCTTATGGTAATCTTTGTTTTGCTAGACACACTTAGGGTCGTGTAGTATTTGATTCACATTTCATTTAAAATTTTATTTTTTTTACTTGCATTAGCAATTAATTATTTTGTATATCATTATTAAATGTCAACTTGCATCAAACACAAACATAAATATGTGAAAAATTGAATATAGCATTATAAATAATCTATTGATCGATGTGAATACTTTATTATTATTTACTTATCTATATTATTTTTGGCAAATTTACTTGTCTACATTTAAATTAATAGATAAAATGTTTTATTATTTTAATTTTCTTTGTTTAATATTTCTAACAATAAAAGTTTATACATTTATATACTAATTGAAAAAAAATAGAAGTAAATTGATGTAAAAAATATTTGAACTTTAAATAGAAATAATAGGTTAGTATTTTTAGTCTTATAAATTATTACATTAAATATATTATTTTTATTTTATCAGTTGATTTATTTTAAAATTATATAACATTATTTTTACAATATTCATCTAATAATGATTTGTATAATTTTTTTTATATTAATAAAAAATATTATGATTGAAAAAGCTAAGTTTAAAATTTTCATGTAAATTTAAAGAGTATTTTATTCAAATTTAATAAAAATATAATATAATTGTTTTTTTAAAAGTATTTAGTTGATATTTTAATCTATCATTTTTAATCCTCCTTTATTCTATTTCTAGATTCATCCTGATTTGAAGTATCCTTAACATTTATTTTTAGGACACTCGTTAATAAACTCTTATTATTATTATAATAATATGGTTAAATTACATTTGTCCTTTTCTCTTAAGTATGGTAAAATTTAATCTGATTCTTCTCTATTCGTTTAATTAGATGATATCGATTTCCTCCTAAATGATTCTTTTATGTACAATAGAGGAGAGGTCTATATAATTTTTAATGGTGATCGAACTAATAGTTTTATATAGATTCAAAAATCTTATAATAAGTAATAAATTGTACAATGCATGTTTAATCTAATGGAATTACAAGAGAGTATAGTGTAATTAAATCATTGTTAATAGTAAATTAATTAATTTTTCACTCCTCAACCAAAATAAGGAAACTATGAATATGTGTAATGAGAAAGAAAGAAGAGGTGATGTCAAGTCATGGGGTGAATCAGAGGATTGCTCTGCCCAGCCATGAGCTGTTCTTATAAGTGCCTATCTTTAATATTCTTTATTGAAATATGCTAAAGAGATCCATAGATAGAGAGATAGATAGACCCATTTGGAATATGACAGAATGTTTTTTCCATCCTTAGACTTATTGTTTTTTCCTCTTTGCCACTTTAATTTTGCAGGTTCTGCTATTAGGCCCCTCTACTCTCCATATCCAATGCAAACCTATTCCACCCTTTAAGGCTCATGTCAAAATCAAATACTAGAAAATTGAAAATACCATTCAACTCAAATAAATAATGCAATAGTACTAATCTAGCTAGTACTACATCACACTTCATCATCTTAATTGGATTATTCTTGATCAACTATCATAGTTTATCCAATTCAAGACCATTTAATTTACCAATTTTACTCAATATATAATACTAATACATATCTAACTCATGTGATCTCACGTATAAAAATACCATTAATATTTGTTGTGTAATAGAAATACGTCCAATTAGTATTCAATGTATGTTATACATAATACGTAATGTGTGTTATACATAATACGTAATGTGTGTCATATGTATAGCACATGTACGTATAGCTAGCACACATTATGTATTATGTATAACACAAATTGGATACTAGTTGAACGTATTTTTGTTATACAACAAACATTACAGTAAAAATACTAATCCCGAACCCACTAATCTCACCCAACAATAACTGCATACATCCCATCTGCACTCACTACTAACCGATTTATGTACGTTGGATATACGTTAGATGTATCTGTTATGTAAAATAGTTCATCTATACTATATCAGTCACTCAACATCAGTCACTCAACTCAATTATGATACATTCTAACATTTATAACTACACTCAATCTAACTTATGTCTTATCTCAATCCAATATTATATTCAAACTTTTATACTGAGACTAATAATTTTTATACTAACACAGTCCAATATTTATATTTAATCAATCAAATTTTTGTACTAATGACTGATGATTTAGTATCTCTTTTAATGTACATGTAACATTAATCATTCGTTATACATGGATTTTTTTTGTTAATCTACTCATCATCTTTCACCACCACCCACTTAATTAACACATTAATTAGGAGGCTCTCACTATATGGAATTCATAAATCAAATAGTACTAATAATTCTTCTAATCTTAGGTGGCATAATAACTAAGAGCATGATAGGTGAATACTACTAAATAGTACTTATTATTGTGGCGGGAATTTGAGGCAGTGGAGAAGTGTCACTTTCTATAGGACATGATCAAGACACACTTTCTTGATTATTATTGGATTCCCCTTAACTTCAATAAAACCCAATTAAGTAGGCATCATCTTTTATTTTTGAATTCAAAACAATAACCAATAGATAAATAGATAGATACCCTAATCTAGAGTCACCAATATCTATCATCACTCAAGAAATTGAAAAGTCTCTAGAAATTTGTAAACACTGTTCAATTAATTAGTTTTGTTTGAACCGAATAGTGTACCACAAATTGAAAAAATAAAATAAAAGGTGCATGAAATGAGTGAACATTGAAAATTTCATATCTCCAAAAGGCACTAAATGCACTATGGTTTTGATTAGTATATGCTATACAGAGATATGATTATATTCATCACTATAAGTAGAAAGGAACAGTGACAGGATAACTATATCATTGCAAATAATGGATTTTCTGAACAGAACACAACACTCTGAATCTCTCAGTCACACGAAAACAGTAACATTTATATATATAAATTTGAGAAATATTTTTTTACAGAACAAAATTAATCACTATTAATTATTATAAATAATAATTAAATTTTTAAAATTATTAATTCAATTTTTAATATTATATATACATTAATCGAATAATTTAAAAATTAAATTAATAATTTTAGTTTACAAAATTAGATTATTGTATATAGCGACTAATTTTATGGTATATATATATTATTTTTCTATAAATTTTGGAGGAATGAATTATTGGAAGCCAAATACAACATGAGAGTGATAATAACAAACATGAGGAAAATTATTATTATTGGTGTTATTATAATTATCTGAAAAGGGGCACAGCAAAAAGAGCATAAAACTATGGGAATATAAGGAAGGATGAAAATATGGGGGCATAATACTATATAGCATAGGATTCCTAAATCTTTTCTTTTCTTTAGCAAGAGCGTGCTAAGTAGAAAGTGAGTGAAGTGTTAAAACCCACAGTGACATGAAAAGGTGACTAATAGATCAAAAGGGAATTAAATGGTTCCCACAATGGTGTAGGAATCCCAAGTAGACCAACCCCAACATCTACATAAAGCTAAAATTAGATTAAAATATTATTATTATAATCATTAATGTTTGTTGTACAACAGAAATACATCAAACTAGTATTTAACAAGTGTTATGTATCATATATATAATGTGTGTCATATGTTGGCACATAGCATTATTATATAGGACACATAACATAATTAGTTTAATGTATTTCTGTTATACAACAAATATTATTAATATTATAATACATGATTTATTTGATACTAAATAATATTTATAAATACTAATACTCATTAGTTATCATACAATTAAAAGAGTCATATGTCTTTTTTTAAAATTCATCAAATTAATTATCAAATCATAGTAATTAAATATATAATGTGTATTGATACCTATCGGTATGAAAGAAAAAATTATTATTTATAATAATGCCATGAGCTTCAAATTCTGTTCCACACGTGGGGCCTTTGTTCCCCTGTTTCTTTTTCATATGGGATCAATCAAACAATTTGTTTATTTATTTTTATTTCCTTTGCTTATTGCATTATAAATGGAAAAAATAAATAAAGAAAAAGGTTGGATTTTAGTAGGGCCATTGCTTCGTGTTATGCCAGGTTTCGTTTTGGAGTTTGCCTCATGTCATGTTCACAAGCAACTAGTTTGAAATGTTCAATAGTATAAATATTTTTTATATTAATTTACTCATCATTAAATAAGAATTTGCACATTATATAATAGTAAATAGGTTGTGAGTAATTTACCCAAAAAAAAAGGGTTTTGAGTAGATATAAAATCTAAAAAAGAGTTTTGATTAATATTTTTTTATAGTGTGGATTTATTCGTTAGCTACAAAATTTTTATTGACAAAAAAAATTGTAACTTTGATGATAGATATTGAAAGAAACCTAGATAATTGAAAATTCACATTCATTCCTCTACTTTCTAGAAAATAAAATTTAAAGTTGACTATACCTTCCACCTTCTCTTAACAACCCTAAATAATATTAAAAAAAATATATTCGATAAGTAATGAAAAATCAGTTAAATCAGTCAATGAGCTTATTTAGTAATTTTTTTGTAAAAAAACTTTATCTAAGTAATTAATTTTTAATGAATTGAATAATTGTGATTCAAAATCTCTATATTAACTAATTTTGACTAATTTTTTATAGTGCAAATAACAACATTCTATATTTTAGATTTGAACATATATATATATATATATATATATATATTGATGATCAAAATTGGTCTAAGTGGTTCTTCTTTTGATATGGTTTTTGTCAGATAGATTAGACACTTCTGAACTTGTGCATTTAGCAAAGATGCTGCAAACTAGTAGTTATACTTATACCCTTATCCCCATTCTTGTTGAACATGGAGAAGACTGTTAACTGAAAAGTAACCATGTTACATAACAAGATGGTTTATAGTACTTTGAAGAGGCCATATGAAGCAATTAAATTCCAGACTTCATATCTCTCTATAAAGTTCAAATGCTTGTAGATAGTTGTACTCACTCACTCACTCTTTTTCTAATTTCTTTTTCAATTTATCTTTTAAGTCTTGTTGATGTGTTGTCTTAAAATCAAACTTTATATGTAGGGTAATAAAACACACCCTCTTTTTTTTTAGTCTTCTTTTTGGACCTTCTTGTCCTCTTTTTGGGTTTAGTCCAACTTGATTTAGCTAAAAGGGAATGATGAAGGAGCGCTTAAATAAGCAAATCTTAAAAAATAGAAAGAAAAAGGCAAAGGATTTAGATTATGTTGTGGTAAATACTAAATTAGCCTATCATCAATTCAATGTCAATAAAGAAAGCACAAACAACAAGACAAATTTAACTTGTACTTAGGCCAAACAAAAATTAAATACATGAGTTCACATATATAGTATCCTCTTTGAAAAGGTTGTTTACCACATTAAAAAGTTGTCCCCCCCAAGCCACATTATATTATTGCTTTTCTTAGTTATCACAAAATTAAACATGCTAATTATGACATGAAACTAAGCACCTAATTAAAATTAAATAGTAAACATATGTTCTTCATGTATATTCTGTAAATTAAAGCTGCTTTGAGAAGCTCTTTTGTATTTAATTTTATTGCCCTTTAATTTTTCTAGTTAACTTTATTTTTTTGTTTTTCTCACTTTTCCACAAGCTTTATGGTTTTGGTGTATTCTCATTTCTAAGGGGGATTGAAGAAAGGGAATGATTGCTTACCCTTTTGTGTGAAGAATATTAGAGATCTAAAATTGTTAAAATATGAAGCTTTTTTTTTTTTCCAATTGTAAAACGGCTAAAGAAATTAAAGGATAAGGGACCTGCATTTGGACACTGTGAAAAACAAATGTGGCCAAAGGAAAAGCAAACTTTAGGCTCCCATAAAATTATATATTGCTAATTTGCTGTAGCAGAAGTTCAAAGATATCGATTTCACTTTAGTTTTTCTTTGCTTGCACTATTTCAGATTGATGACCATACACATAGGCCATTTATAAGTGATAAAACAGGTCATATTTAAAAAATAATAAGTATTATATTGCAGGTTCTATAATTTTACTAAATTTTTAATTAAATCTCATAGATTGAAATTTTCTAATTGAATTTCTATTTAAAAATAATATCTAGATCCCTAGACTTATTTATCTTTAAAAAAATTAAATTATTCTATGTGATTCTATAAAATATTTATTCATTAATAAAAAAATATTATATAATGATAAATAAGAATTGAAAATGTTTTAAAGTATAAGAATCTAATTAAAAAAATTTTAATTAAGAAGTCAGAATGAAAATGTAGTGAAATTGAGTAATACTACGTGTATACTGAAAGTGACACTAAATCAGCAATCAGTACAAAAAGTTGGATTGCGTAAGTATAAATGTTGAATTATGTCAGTTTAAAAATTATCATTGTCTCGATATAAAAATTTGAATATAATGTTGGATTGAGTAGCTGTAAATATTGGATTGTATACGGGTTGAGTTAGTAGCTGATTTAGTGCCAAATTTAGTGTACATGAAATATTTCACTATAAAATTATATATGTCCATATATTTATTAAAAATTAAAAAATGTACAATTTAGATTAACCAAATCTATTTATAAACAAAATGGACCCCTTGATACATAACCTATATGGCCACAAATAAGTGTAAAGTGATGAGCTAGTGAATAAAACCAAAATGCAAACAGAGTAAGTTCTGGTAAAAGCAAAAAAGAAAAACTAGTGACAAATGTCTAGGCTATTAGATCAACTAATTAATAAGAGGTAAGTTATGATAAGCTCATTGAATATTTAGTAGCTAATGATTTCCCCATTTTTTCCCCTTTTTGTTAAGAATAATACAGTCTGGAGAGAGCCTACTTAACAAAAGTCCCCACGTTTTCAAACTCTGTCTTATTCTTTAGTTTTTATTTATTTATTTTTTGTTTTTGTTTCCCTAATTTTGGGCAAAAGAAAAGGGTCCACATAGAAAAAATGGGGATACTTGGCACAATGCAATTGATTATGTGGCCGCTCGGCTTGACATGATGAAGGGGCTCATTTGTAATTTATGAAAAGAAGATGAATATATATGAATATGTAATATTTGATTTACAATAGAAATAAATTCAACTAGTATCTAATATATGTTATATATAATGTGTGTCACACGTATATATGTTATACATATGACACACATTACGTATTATATATAATAAATATTATATAATAGTTGGACGTATTTCTGTTATTCAACGTAAATTACTAATATATGAATATATAAGACCCTCCCTATCCAATCAAATATCAATCTCTTTGGGAACTTGGGCCACTCTACATACCAAGCTCTATCCTACTCGTTAATTGCCATCATAATATTTGATTTAATCTTTAATTTTGGATTCACTACCCTCAATGACACAGTTTGCTATGTTGTGGTGGTGAGTATAACATATTAGACCATTTAATTAAAATATTTTAATGGCTTTGAAAAAAATTAATGCATAACCTAGAAACTCTAAGGATCTTTTAGAGATAAGAAATTTTATTTTATATTGATTATCACTTTTATCTTTCTAATATAGATTTTTTTGGTAATTTTTCTAATATAGAAAAATTAATTAGTATTCTGATCTTTTTAATAGTATCTTTCTAATAGTTCAATTTTATCTATAATGTAATTTGTTTGAAAAATGTGCTAATAAAAGTATGAAGAATAACATAATTTTAATATTTTTTAACAAATCAAGATTGTTAATGTGTTTTCTAATACTTGTGTATAAATCTTAAAATACTATTAAAATGAAATAGAGCAACTAATATATAAGATTATAATGAATATTGGTTACGACAGTTTTAAGAACACATATATGCATTTCAGAATCATTCAAAATTTTTTAATTGTTTACTGTAATTACAAAGTAGTACATGCTTTATGCTCAAATTCAATTTAATTATGGATTTATTAGGCTCAATAATTCAATGACACGGGTTGTTAATTTGTCTGCAATGGTGGTGATATATTACAAACTATAGAACATATATACTTTATGCTCAAATTGTACTAGTGTTGGACAGATCACAACAATGTTAAATGATTAATAACCATATAACACCAAAAATTTTCATATGTCATCTAATAAGTCGTGACAAGCATATATATAAAGACCAAAACATTAAGGAAAAAGTGTGAAAGAAAATATTTACAGATAAGCATTAATCGGTGAAAGAAGGCTCTAAAACACCAAAACATCATTAATGGGTCCTTAATACCCTTCAATTAGCAGGAAAAAGCCAATGAAATTATACCAATTTCCCCACTTTGATTACCATTATCTGATTTTATATACATTTTCAATTGTGGAGGGGTATAAGAGAAAAATAATAAATATAATCATATAAATAAGACTACCCTATAAAGTCTACCTAACTATGGCCATAGTATATTGAAAGGGGTTATAACCTGTCAATTTATATTTATTTTCAAGGGACCCTTTTAAATTTTAATAGCTTAGGATATGCAATTGTGCCAAACTTTGGTGTTACATGCCATGGCCTATGTGACTATTATGATGATTGATCCTCACAAAACAATATTTGGTGGGAGCTCAGAGATTTCAGATAGTGCCATATTCCGCTCCCAAAGTGCTCATTGCAAATTAAAGTCCACAATAACAATGACCCCTAAAATCGATCTCTCTACCTTATTATGTATGAGGATTGATAAATGTATAACAAATGTTATATAATGTGCACAATATATATTACATGTTATATATAACATGTATCATATATTATATACATCATATATTACATATTGTAAAGAAACATAATACTGCTATATATGACATATGTTGTACATAACATGTCATATATAATATGTATAATATGTTGTATATATTACATATTTATATATAGTGGAATATTACTGATTTTTTTTCATGCACTAAAATTTTTTTATTGGGTGTGTTTGGAATAGTAAATTTATAGAATTGATTTGATTTGTAAATCAATTCTTATGTTTAGAATTTTTAATAATAAGAAATGAAATAAATTATAATTATTGAGAAATTATAGTCTTATATTTTGAAATTTCTTGATTTTTAATTGAATTTAGATGGAAATGATTTGTGATTTCATTCAACTTATTTTATTTTTTATTTTTGTTACCTTCCAAATACACTGTATATGTATGCATATGTCACAATGAAGATGGAACAAGAAAAAAAAAACTAGAATTGCTAGGACCATATGCAATATATTGATGAGGGATTAAAAGTTTAAAACCAATTTGGCCCCTTGATTGAACGTTTTGAAATTATTCTTATTTGGTTATATTATTTATTATTATATACTATTATATTTATTATGTGTATGGGTCAATTGAATTATGTACGGTTAGATTAATAAAATTCAAATACAAAGCAATTAATGGGTCCGATTTAATTGCGCGTGTTAGATTTGTCAAAGATTTAAGATCAATATCAACGCGTTTTAAATCAACTTTATCATTTCTCTATAAACCCACTAACACAAGGGATAACAATTAGAATAGAGAAAAGATGAGGCTAGCTAGTACTAATAGCTAGGTCAATGACTAATAAATCCATAAATGCTTATCTTCAAATTAATAGCCGAAATTTCATATTTAATATTCTCTTTATTTGTTTTATTTGCCCAATTTTAATTGTATACATAAATTCATGAAGAGTTTAAGTTTATATTAATGTTTCAATTTAAAAATAAATAAATATATTTTATAATATTATTCTTATCCGTCATTATCTTTCTTCTTAATTATTTACTATATTTATTTTCTCTCTTCTATTCATTAAGGATAATTTAGAAAAATAATAATAAAAACTACTTCAAATTTCTAAATGGACATACCTATGAAAGAAAAAGTTGATTCCTTATTAGATTGAAAGGATAAAAAAAATGAAGGAAATATATCGTGTATATATATACATATATTTAAATTTTAAAATCTCACCCATTTTTTTTATGAACTTCTCTATAAACAATAGTTGAGATTGGAAATTTTTCATGTCTTCAATGAATCATATTCTTATTTTGATTTTTATATTTGTAGCAAAAATTAAAATTAATATATAGCCGCAAAATAATGAGAAATTCATGCCATAATGGGAGGAGAGAAGGGGGGTTTTTCAATTCTTCTTTTCTTGAAAACAAGACAAGCTAACTAGTTTCATACTACATGTACATAAGTATATATATATCAATATATGATCTTAATTTGAGCGTGTAGTTGTAGTATTTGAAAACTTTTAAAAAGCTACATGATGATGATAAAATGTTTATTTTATTTTATTTTTAAATGAAAAATAGAGGGCCATGTATGTATGTATAATAAGAAAAGCTTTTCCATTGGGTTCCACACAAGGTTGGTCTTTTTCTGTGTCATCTTGCTCTTTGATGGCTGCTTGTGGGACAAATATCACCGACCCCTTCATAGTGTTTTCCATTCCTATGACTAATCTTTTACACCTAATTAATCTATTTTAATTTTTTATAAAATAGAAAAAAACATTATATTTTTCCTTTATTATATATAGAGTGTTGCTATTTTGACATTTAAATTTTAAATGTCCATATATATTCAATTACATTCAATGATGGAGAATGAAATTAAAATAAATATGTGTAAATGATAATTCTATAAAAATAAATAATAATAGATTAAAAATATATACAAAATACACGAAATAATGAAAATGTTAAAATAATTTTATTGCTAGGTATATATTTGCTTGCTTGAGCTTCATCATAACCTTGAGATTCCCTCTCCTAAAAGCATCTATTCTTACATGTCATTCACATTCTTACTTACCACCTCCTTTATATATCATTATTAATCCTTTGCACTTTTGCATACTAATATTACCCCACTTTGCTTTATTTGAATGTGTATCGATCATTCTTACGTAGAAGATTAAGATGAAAAGACCCCATTTAATGCTAACGGCGATTGATTCATTTATTTGCTCTTGTGCTTATTATATATCCTCATTATTTGAATTTGATTTAAATGTTTATATTTATTGATAGATGGTATGCATTTATTATCTTTCTAAGTACATGATAATTCAAAGACTATTAAATACTTATTTAACAATTGGTTGAACCAGTCAACTTATTTAACAATAATTTTTTATTTAATAATTATTTTATAATAAAATATAATATATAATATAATTTAATTATTAAAATTAAGGACTATTAAATACTCATATTTTAGCTTTCAATTAATATCTTTAATAATACACTTTAATACTTTTACAAAATATAATTCATCATATGTATATATATTGTTAGATAAATATATATTTTATATATTTTTTTGTTATATAAGGTTGAACTTCGATCGAACCGATTGAACCTCTAAAAACTCCCCATCATGTTCAATGCTTAGTCCAATTTTTAAAACCTTGTGAGTAAGTCACATATTCTATTAATTTTTTTAAAATTTATTAAGTCAATAATTATCATCACAATTATTAATTATTCAAGAGTACCAATAATTTACAAGTATACTAGGGGATTTTTTTTTCTAAATTCTTTCTATAGTGCAATATCTTTTATGAGTTTCTCTCAAAAATCCATAGTTGATGACTAAACACAGTTATGATGAAGATCACATTTCAATGATTAGAGACCTAATAATAAAATATACACATTACCTTAAAAATTAAATAATTCTAAACATAATATTTAAGCAGTCCAATTATCTGCCTGTTTTGTTATACTGATGGTTTTCTATAGTGCATTTATTCCATGAATAGTGTGTAATGACATGGGTTTTTGGCTTAAGATATTACTATCAATAGTTGGTATTTTGGCGGGAGATTATTGTGTGTCAAGACAGGGAACAATGAGGTGGCCATCTTGTAGTTTTATGCCAATGTTAGGGCTCCACCATTTCAACATTCATTTAAAAAGCTATAGAGATTTATATTATTATTATTATTATTATTATTGATTATATATTGATGATTAGATAAGGCTCATGCACCCCCTTCACCCTCTCTGAACTCTCCACGTGGCACACTATCGTCTTGTCCACGTAGGCAAATGGTGGATCTGGTAGGTAAAACCGTTTTTGTTTAGGAACCAACACGAGAAAGTTAATTAAGATCATATGGTTAATTAGTACCACAAAATTATTATTATGGTTAAACACCACCTTTTTTTCTCATTTGTTTCGGCTGCTTTTAAGTACTTTGAAGGGTTTAGTGGATTACCTTTATTTATTTTTTGGCTGCCAAATATAATACATGTCCTTTACTAACTTTATTTATATACATTATTATTAATCAATTAAAAAAATAAAACTTTGTATATACACATATATATCATGTACAAACAAAGATTAAGATAGAAATGCCTTTAAATTTGGATTTATCAAATCAATAGGCTAATAGTTTTTAGGCCCACAATGTCACATAATGTGATTAATGAAATTGCAAATTTATGCTAAATTCCAGTATTGTTAGGTTTAGGTCACTTCGGTGTGGGCTCATCATTCCAGTGCTGCTCTTTCCGTCAAGATGTTTGATTATTTATTTATTTTCAATTTTAAAGCAACATGGTTTAGTTTCTTCCGTTTTAGGATATCAATAATTTAATTGACCTTAATTAATTATAATTAAGTTTAATTTCTTGCGTTAATTAATTTATTTAGTGCGGAATTTAATTATATGAGTGGATTGGATGTAATTTTCTTGTACCAGATTATATATCTTAGACAGAGATTTGGACTTTAGTTTATTGTGAACGGTCGAATTTGAATTTCCTAACAGGCAGTGAACCTTTTTGACGCAAGGCTCGGAATTGGCCTAATAGGAAATTAAAGGGGCGGGGCATTTGGTTGATAATGTTTAAAGATTTCGGAGAATATTTTATGAGAAAATTATATTTTTATTTGGTTGGTATTTAATTTTAGCATCAATATTTTTTAAAATATTCATTCTCAAAAATTTTACATTCTCATATTTTCAAACTTATATCTTCCTAGGAATTTCACATTCCTATACATAGGAATGTTTGAAAAAGACTTAAACTATATAAATATTTTCTTAAAAATTACAATATTCCATATTTATCTATCTTTATATACACTATTTTAACTATAATTTGTACTTCATGAATCAAATTATTTGTGCAAGGTCTATCTTTATTTAGGAGAAAATCGAAACACTTTATGAATATTATTTGAATATTTAAATTAACTAAATAATTTTATTTGAGATATTTTAATTTTAACAATATTTTAATTTTAATAATTATGAAACGTTATAAGTGTTTATTTGTTAATTATTAATTTTTTTTATTTTAAATAGTTAGAGATATATTTGTAAAATTATAAAATATTCTTAGAAAAATTATTATGAACCAAACACATGATATATACAATTTAGTTTTAAAAAAGTTTAATAAGATTTCCTGAAAAATTAAACACAAAAGTATTATATTCTTTAAAAAATGATTCCTAAAATATACACATTTTAATAAAATAAAAAAAAACCAATCCTAAAACCAAATAACCCCTAAGCATGACCAAAGATAAATGAAGCACATGATGAACTCACGAACCATTTAATTCCAATGCAAAAAAGGGACACATACATGGTTAGGTCACGTACATTCTCATGTCTCCTTAAAAATCACAAAATTTCAAATTAGAGGATTAACCTACCTACATATATATACTCATATATGTTCATGAAAATTAATACTATATGTGTATATACATCATAGTCTACATGTGATGTTAAATCATCTAAAGTAGCGTTCGCTTTATTATTTTTTTTTCGAGTCTTGCTAGGTATACAATGCAAAATACTTATAACGTATAAAACAACGTATAATGCGGAAATTAAGTAACAAGATTGAAAAACGCGCATTTCGTATGCCCACTCTCACGGACGCGCCCGTGTACAGTACGCGCGTAAGCGAACACATTTCAACACATAAAATGAACACATATTTCAATAATAAATGAACACATTTGATTATCAGAAATTAACACATTTATTCATTATAATGAACACATTTAAGTATGGAAAGTAAACATATTTATTTATAAAAATATCTCAAACTCATTAATTTTATTATTTTGCATTGTATTATGTATTCAGTTAAAGTATATGCATGTGTTCACTTTATATTGTATTATGTGTTCAGTTACAATATAAGTATGTGTTCACTTTAGTTTGTATTATGTATTCAGTTACAGTATATGTACATGTTCACTTTGCATTATAATATGTGTTCAGTTACAGTATAAATATGTATTCATTTTATATTCTGAATCTAAACAAAAACAAACAAACTTGTGTAAGGAATGTGTTGATTAATTATGTATGTATGTGTTCATTTAACATTATACAATGTGTTCATTTGATGAACAAATATGTATTCATTTTAGAAACAATTATTTTAACGTATGAATATTACTGTTTGTTTATAAACTCATAGATATAATGAATTTTTGGAAAAAAAATAGAAAATAATAAGAAGTAAAGAAAATATGAATTTTCTTTCATTATAGACTAAAAAAAGTTGGAATTATACTAAAAAAAGAGAATATTATTGATTTTGTAGTAATGAAAAAAAAATAGTTTGATGTAGAAAAAAAGTAAATATGTTGTGTGAAAGTGAAAAAAATAAAAAGAACAAGAAAAAATAATAAAAGGATGAACAGCAAAAAAAAAATAAAAAAAGATGGTGAAGAAAAAAAGGAGAAGAAGCTAAAATAATAAGCACACAGTGGCTAAAAATAAAAAGAACAAGAAAAAATAATAAAAGGATGAACAGCAAAAAAAAAAAAAAAAAAAGATGGTGAAGAAAAAAAGGAGAAGAAGCTAAAATAATAAGTACACAGTGGCTAATATGTTATACATACGTTGTATATATTTCACATTTTACAAATAAAATTTCCGTTTTTTGTTCTGGCGCAGAATTATGATGATTATGATCAATATCATATACTATATGGTACCCTTTCTTTAGTGCCGCAAACTGCGTTGTAGTGGACACTGCTAGTACTAGTACTATAGTACTAGTCTACGCCACCATAATTTATACACTTCACAATTCATCTATCACAACTCATAAAATTCAATATTATATTTAAACTTTTCTTCAAATAAATCTATACATTATTTCTCATATCATTTTTGCTCTTTTAATTTTGTTTTGGATTTAGTTTTTTCAATAATTAAAACCCAAGTGCACTAATAAGAGAGGGAAATGGAAGGATTTATTTATTTATTTTTTCTATAGTTAAAACCCAAGTGCACCCATAAGATGGGGAAATGGAAGAGAAGAATACATATTTAAGACAATCAACTTCAAAAAATTCAAACTTCGTTAAAAAATCTCATAACTTACACAATATCAATCATCCTATTGAAAATAAAAAATGAATGAAAAAATCTAATGAGCAAGCAGCAAGGGCCGCAAGTATATATATCCGTCCGGCACATATTTGTCTGGTACATATACATTTCTATATTAATGATTATAAAGTGTATTTTAACAGTCATGGTTCAACATCTAACAACATGAAAATACATATAAACGAAGAATTTTAAATAAGATTTTGTTAATAAGTATCCTTAGGACATGTCATTTGTTAAGGATTATTAAAGTATTAAATTTCAACTAAAATTTGAAATAATATAATGGGTTCATTGGATCAAAAGCATAAAAATGCATATTTTAAATTAGAAATTTTTATTTATTTAATATCTTAAAACACTTATTAATTAGCAAGACTCGTATTAAAGTTAAACACTTTTGTTTTATTCTCATATGAGTTTAATATAAATTCATTGTTAATAATAAATAATTTTACACAAATATCTAATTATATATTGACATATAAGTAAAAGTTATTAGCTCAATCACTCATTAATTAAAAAATTTCACGAACCAATGCATGTGATTTGTTAACTATGTCAATTTTCTTTCATTATCATAACATCATAACTAATTTATTCTTATATCTACTTATTTTAATTTTAGATTTAATTTCTTTGCATTGATATTATGCTAACTTTTGATTTCAAATAGGTTTTTTTTTTAATATGGAAATAAAAATATTTTGATGGGATAATTAAACTCATCTATTTGTTAAAATTTTGTATGTGACACCCTTTAAAAGTCTAGTTAGAGAGGGAGAGAGTAGGACATAAAAAAAATATAGTTGTGTTTAAAAAAAGTCAAAATAAATAATATATTATCCACACTATATATTGTGTACACTACTACAAAATCAGTTATTATTAGTCAACATATGTAATAATTTAATTTTTTAAAACTATTAATTCAACTTTTAATATTAAAAATTAATATAATATTTTAAAAGTTAGATTAATAATTTTAAATAATTAAATTATTATATATGGTGACTGATTTAAATAGTGTACATATATTATATATACCATATATGATACATTGTGCATATCTTATATTATATATTATAATGCTATATTTTTTGTAACATAATATAGGATGGACATAACTTATATAATATGTAATACGTACATGTTGGCTGTATTTGTTTTATTTAAACTAGTCATTAATCTAAAATAAAACATTAAAATTATTATGTGTATAATGAAAATAGTATAATATTTGTACAATAATTATATCTATAGTTGAATTATATTTATTTATAACTCTAGTAATATTATATGTACAATGAAAATTCTACCATACTTGAATAATTTTCATTATATATATAATATTGTTAAAAATAAAATAGGCAAAAATAGGCAGTGGAGGCACGTCAACTCTTCAGTGTTCAGACCTAGTACAACTGTAACACTGCTCTAACAAAACTAAAAAGTCTTCTCATTGATTCAATGTTCAATACTGTCCTGTGCTGTGACTCTGATGATGCCATTGCTTACTCTCCCCTCTTCCATTCTTTTCCTTTGTTTTGTTTTGTTTTTCAGAATCTAAAACACAACCTTCATAGTCGAGGTATTTTTTCTACTTGATCAAACTTTGAACAACACCACCACCTTTTCATTTTTACTTTTATTCTATATTTTGCTCTCTCTCTTCCTTATTTTGGGGTATTCCCAAAGTTGTTAAATCGATTTTTATTAGATTATTACCACCTAACCCTTTTCTGGGTCATCATTTGCCTACTCCACCAAAATACCAAAATTTTCTCTTTCTCTCTCGGGTTTCGGAAAAATACGATTTTGATCCAAACCCATGTACTCTTTTGGTGCCCGTTTATGTATTCTCCATTGCCCATTTTCTCTGTCTCTCTCCTTTCATGTGATTCTCGCTCCCTTATTTGAATCCCCTGTTCTGTCTCTGTTCTGTTCTGTTCTGCTTTTGATTACAGAGAATAGATAGATAATAAGAAAGATTCAAAGTTCTCTGAAAAGTTAGAATCCGAGGCCATTTCTTTGGAGTGTTATATCGTAGACATTAAGCTTTTGAGTTAAGGTGGCTTTTGAGATTTGTGGAATGGAATGGAATGGAATTTATTCGGCATTACGGTTCCCGTTTTGAAACAGTGATAGTGTTGTAAAAAGGCAAGGAACAAGTGTTTTTCTTTTTTTTCCCTTTTTTGTTACTCTCTTTTTTTTAAGATTTTTTTTTGAAAAAGGTTTCAATTTTCATATTATAAAGGGGAGAGCGTTGGCTTAACATGCAACTTGGCTCCTGTGATAAAAAAAATTATAGAAGGAGCGTCGAAGTAACAGAGAGAGACAGAGACAGAGAGAGTAAATAGAATAAAGAAAACAAAAACAGAGACGCTCTCAGAAAAGAGTAAAGAAGAAGGATCATGCAAGATATGAAGAAGAAGCAGAAGCAGGTGGTGTTGGTCAATGAAGAATCTAAGAAGAAGGAGCGTCACATTGTGACGTGGACTCAACAGGTTCTTCTTCTCTTCCTTCCTTATTTCAACAACTTGTTCTATTCTTTTATTTTATTATTTTGGTTTATTTATTATTATCTTATTTACTTAGTATTTCTTATTATTGTTCTTCTGGGGTTAGTGACTTTGTTTCTTATCTCTCATGTGTGTTGTATGAGTTGCAGGAGGATGATATATTGAGGGAGCAGATTGGCATCCATGGAACTGAAAAGTACTCATACCCTCTTTTCATTGTTCTTTAGTTGTTGTTTTTGTTGTTTTATTATTATTATTTTGAAATCATGGATGTTATCATGGAGAATTTAAGAGTTAATGGTCTAAATCCTAACATAATTCATGATATAGCGTGATGACGGATGACGGATGACGTTGATTGATCCATGTAGTTGACCCGACATAGTGGGATATTGACCCGACATAGTGGGATATGACTTGTTTTTGTTGTTGTTGTTGTATTTTGAATTCATGGATATGTTATTTGAGACTAAAGTGATTTTAATGTCAATAAATATGTGCAGTTGGGCAATTATTGCTTCTAAGTTCAAGGATAAAACTACAAGACAGTGCAGAAGAAGGTGAGGTTTTTTGAAATTGATGAGTTTGTTGTTTTTGGATTTTCATCATGGTTCATTCAAGATGGAGATATGGTTTTTTTACACCTCAAAAATCCATCATCATCATAATCAGTCACCATATGCAATAATCCAACTTTTAATATAATACATTAATCCAACATTTTAAAAGTTGGA
Organism: Aeschynomene evenia; assembly: GCA_013621005.1. Lineage (NCBI taxonomy): Eukaryota > Viridiplantae > Streptophyta > Magnoliopsida > Fabales > Fabaceae > Aeschynomene > Aeschynomene evenia. The sequence goes on along the minus strand of CM024267.1, from coordinate 10,481,263 downwards.
TTATTGCAGAGATGGTGACTGATTTTGTGGTGTACATATAACATTTCTCTTCAAGATGTTATGTTTGGTCATCTGTTTTTTACTTCTTATCTCATGAATTAAAAGCCTTTCAGGACTCTTGTTTTATTTTATTTCAATTTTTGCAATCTGATGATTTTGTAACTAATGAATTACCAGATGGTACACTTACCTGAATTCTGATTTCAAGAAAGGAGGATGGTCCCCAGAAGAAGACATGCTCTTATGCGAGGTAATTCGATGCTCTTCGTGTGTTCCATCCGTGGCTACACTTTCATGCTACAATAGTTTCCATAGGAATTTAACAACCTTTTTTCAAAATATTCACTGGACTTCCAATTTTTTGGACTTCATCTTTTCTTTCTATTATTCACTGATGCACTTGATGATATTAAGTATTAGTTATGGTGGCAAAGTCATTCATTTTGCATCAAACTATAGCTTACTAATAGTATCTTACAGTCAAAACCAACCAAGATTATAATCTTTTGTAAAGTTCTGCATTTGTCATCGAGTGTATTTCATTTACAAATGTATCTTTTCTGATTCAATGTTATTTGTGAGCTAATTCCTTGTTATTATCTCTGTAGGCTCAGAAAATATTCGGTAATAGGTGGACAGAAATAGCAAAGGTGGTTTCAGGCAGGTAACCGGAATTTTCTTTCTTCGCTTTACCAGATTGCGGTATAAATATACGGTGGATGGATGTATTTTGATTGTACATGTAGTTTTACTTTTACAAAATAATCGTTTCATCAACTGTTATTCTTATTGCAAATGCTTCATTAAATTTGTTATGCAGAACGGATAATGCTGTGAAAAACCGGTTCTCCACTTTGTGCAAAAAGAGAGCAAAATATGAAGCCTTAGCAAAAGAGAACAACACTACTTACATTAATTCAAATAACAAGAGGATCATTTTCCATCATGAGTATAATACAGATGCAGCATCAGAATCTAGTGTAGCTATTAAGAAGATGAGGTATATAACAAACTTAAGTATCAAAATAGTGAAAATACACAAATTCTACAAAGAAGAGTTGCTAATATGCAATCCTGTTGAAATATAGGAGGTCTCATATTCCCGATGATGCCGAAAGGATCAGCTTTGGCGACAGATCACATAAGCAAAATGTAACTCCGGTAATTCAGCAGACTAGATCACCGTTTGCCGTATTAGCTGAGAATGCTCATGATGTCAACAACTTGGCAGACCAGCATCATGTCTGCAGCGCAAAGTTCGGTGGTTACGGTAATGCCTTTCAATCGATGATTTACAATCGTAATACTAGATTTTTGCCATTGTGGAACCCAAAATAAGAAAAACAGAAGAACATTAATATATTCAGCCGTAATGACTCTTTGTTTATCTTGCTTTTACAGTCCAAAACAACAAGATACAAGGAACATTTCTTAAAAAGGACGATCCAAAGATAAGCGCATTGATGCAACAAGCAGAGTTACTAAGTTCATTAGCCCTTAAAGTTGATTCAGAGAATATGGACCAAAGTCTAGAAAATGCCTGGAAGGTGAGGCTTGATATTTCTAAAGTTGCTCCTTTTTTTTATTTTTAAATCATCTCCTCTGTTTCTTTAAATATGTATAGATTATAGTTCAAGAAGTTGAACATCAAAAATAAGAAATCATTCTTTTAATGTCAAACCTATGTATGTATATGAGAATCATGACAGTTACTTAATAAATTTGATCCTGGCTTTGTAAAATCTAATATAGCTTCATTGTCATCTTGATATATATATTTATTATTAGAGAGATTAATCAACCCACTAAGCCCTTAATGTATTTTGTTCTAACTGGTTTTACGATGCCTAGTTCTTAAGCTCCCTGATGAGGAATGCTATGTGTACAATGAAAACTGTACAATACTTGTACAACGATCATATTCACCGTTGGATTACATTAGTTTGTAAATCTATATTACAATCCAACGGTGGATATGATTGTTGTACAAGTATTGTACAATTTTCATTGTACACATAACATTAATGCTCCCGGATAGCATGAGTCCGAAGCCTTTATATGATGATATAATTTCTTGACAAATTAATGTAACAGTTCTAGCTACGAGTCTGAAGCCATTATATTATATACATATCAAAGACCAATGCTAGGAATGGTTTCTGTATCTTTGACATTCCCATCTTGCAAGAGCCACTTCAATCGTGGATAATGCTATGCCCACTTTACCATATGCTAAAACTTCTTAATTTAGTTATAAGTAATGGAGTGGAGAGGAATAAGATTGATCAAATCACCTCTTAGTTATATAGGCCCTAATATGATTATGGAAATGTTAAGTAATCATAATTTTTAGTAATATTGGCTTTGAAATCTTTAAAATAAGTTCAAGCTTAGCTTGGTAGCGTATAATGAGGTTTAAAAGGTTAACTTGAAACTGATAAATATCTGAAAGGTTTAGTTCTTGAGAATGTAAGAGAGACATGTCATTTTTCGCAGATTTCTTCTGCTATCATCTAATGTTTGTGGGTATTGGTGGCAGATTCTTCAAGAGTTTCTGACTCGAACCAAAGAATCTGATGTTCCAAGATATAAGATTCCAGATCTACACCTTGTGGATCTTAGAGACCTCTTGGAGGACTTAAAGAGCAGTAGCGAAGAGATCCAGCCGTGTTGGAGGTACTTTAAATTCATTCGTGGTGTAAATTCACAAGGACTATGGAATATCTAATAGTTTCCGAATATGTTCTAGGCAAATGGAACTATATGAAGACTCTCCGGGTAGTTCTGAATACAGCACAGGATCAACTATCTTGCCCCATTCAGGTGGTGATCATTTGGAACACTCACTGCATCATGATATTGGAACTGAACTGGATTGTATACAAATTGGAGATCAAAATGGAGTTGTAGGATGTGAGCAAGGGGTTCTCTCTACTACAACTTTGGATCAAGGTAAGATAAACAAGTCCCATGTAAATAGAAATAAAAGGGTAGATCACTAGGTAGTAATTTTTACACATTCGGTCCCAAACCTGGATAAAAGAGGAGGGTAGGGTTATATTAGGCCTTCGACAGCTAACGTAAAACTCTGTCGAATCTTTTGGCATGGATCAAAGTAAAAATATGGTGCAATGACGTTGTTTTGACCATGTAGCCGACCCATCAGGTTAATAATGTTCTAAGAGTGTTCAACTTAGTGACAACTTAATTGACCAAATTCAAATGGTCAAGTGTTTTCAACTCAAAATATTTTGACTTGGATGTTCTTTTCGATAATTTCCTAGAAATAAAATAGTTTTTACTTTTATATGCTAATATTCTAATGATGTAATCAGTCAGAATACGTAATAAATATATATATCTTTCTGTTGCAGATATATTCCAATCTTGTGAGGAACAGATGAACAATGATGGCATTGTTTCTGCCTCGTCAATGACAGAGTTCGGTTCCCCTCTTCAAGTTACCCCGCTCTTCAGATCCTTGGCTGCCGGAATTCCAAGCCCACAATTTTCAGAGAGTGTAAGTTATCCAAGAACTTGGAAGTTAAATAATTAAAGGTCAACAGCAAGATTATAAATGATTTTGAGTCATTAAAGGTCATGCATATTAATAAAAGTAGGAACAGCAACAGAACTAGTAGTAAAATTTTCTAAGATCAACCTCAATCAGCGGCATAACTTTCAGAGTGATGTTTATTATAGATCAACTTTAATAGTCGCAGTGACATTTTTCGAAGTTATTAATGCTGAAGTTATGTACTGAATTCAAAATGTTATGTTAGAAAATGTTGTAGCCTACATCATTAGGGTGTTAGGCTAATGGAACCAAATTAATGCAAAATAGGTTGAGACAGATGAACTTGTTCAGCAATAATTAGCATATATAAGATGTAGCTGAAACTGACAGGGTAAACCTTCTATATTGCCATGGTAAATTTCTTTTTGATTGTGAGTTTAAGTTCAAAATCATTTGCACCGTAGAGATTTACGGTCATAGTAGGCCGGTCCGGTCCAACTAGATATTTTGTTGTAGTTTAGTGAACTTGGGATACTGGTGGTTTATACCAAAAAGGATTTCGTAGCCTACAGATCCTGTTTGAGGATGATCTATTTTTCTTTGAAATTCTTGTTGAGGCTACTAATCAAAAGTAATTTAAGAAATATCTTTATTAGAAAGCAGAAATGTTTTTGAATTATCTGTTTTTTATTTTTTGAGAAAGTTTTTTCCAAACTACATCTACATAAAATGTAATTTTATTTCTGTATAAAAAGAATACAAAAAACTATAAAATTGCATAAACAAATGCACCTGGTATCACATTTTCTTTCTTAGTAAGCACATACAAAAAACTATGGCTAGGTCTCTACTATTGCCTCTAGTCCAAACTCAACAACTATAAAAGGTGGATATTGTATGTTTCAATGAAAAAAATTTCAGTCACTAGTTTATTTGCTTAGACAGTATAGTGAGATAATATTGAGTTATTGAAAAAGCTAATACATATATATATATTGGTAGAGCTCATAATTAAAGTTTCTTCATACTGAAAACTACTGAAGCAAGAAACCTCTTAGGGTGTTTTTGGTTAGGTGCACAAGACATAAATAAAGAGGCTGTTTCTAGGATTCGAACCCGTGACCTCCAGGTCACAAGGCAGCAATCTTACCATTGCACCAAAGTCCATCCTCGTGCACAAGACATAAATATAGAGGCAAAAATACAGATGGAGGTGTTTAGTGATAGGAACACGACAGAAAATTTATATCTCAAGATAGAAAATTTGTCGATTTTTTGCACTCCTATATAGCTGGGAGAAGAAAGGACACAAAATTGATCAAAATTAGGCAGAAACCCGTGTCTTGTACACATCAAACGTAATAAAACGCAGCCTTAGAAAACAAGATAGATTTTGTGGCATAGTTTAAAGTGTGAGATGTTAGTTGATATCAACATCTTAATTTGTGATTTGATATATCTGTGGAACAAAACAGACATCTCAATGTTAGTTATTATTAGCATTTTATTCTTCATTTTGACACCCTTTTTTCTTATTTTGCAGGAGAGGAACTTTCTAATGAAAACGCTTGGAATGGAATCTCCATCCCTCAACACGAGCACCAACCCCTCGCAACCGCCGCTCTGCAAAAGGTCCCTGCTGCATAGTCTATAATCCGAATCTCTAATTCGTCTGAAATACAAATATCTACATATTCTCTTTTCTGAATCCTTTCTTCCTGCCCAAGTCAACATCCGGCTTGTTGACTTCTTCTTCTCTGCCTGGTTTGAGAAAGATTGCAATTTTGGTCAGCCTTAAAATTTTGAAAGCCATACCCTTCCTCGCAGAATGTCACGGCACATTCTGCGGATCTTAAAACATGTCTAACAGTATCGTCTTCCTCCTCCTCCTCCACTACTTGCACCGAAATTCAGCGTGCTTAGTGTGTCATTATTCTTTGGTTTGATTTTGTTCTGGGTTTGTTTTTTCTCCAATCCAGCTTTTGGTCATGGTTTGCTTTTGATTTTACTCTTTTTGTACAGAGTCTGTTGTGTGATACTAGTCATCATCTTTGAGTGTATGTATACATCGGCAATTCGCCTACCCTACTACTTATATTGAACAGAGACATAGATAGAAGAGAGAAAAAGAAGAAGAAGAAGAAAAAAAAAAAGCAACAAAAAAGAGAGTAATTGGATTAACCAGTAGGAAATTGGATTCCTATTTGTTTTTTTGGGTGTGCATAGATTATAGAATAAATATTCTTTTTTTCTTTTGACTTTTTGGTTCTGATGTACTGAAACATATAGATTGGAGTGGAAGTGCATTTTGGCTTTGGTGTGCAGATACTGTTTCTTTTCTGTCTAATCTGGATTTAGGCATTTTAACACAGCCAAGTATAGATTGTTCTTCAACCAAAGGTAAAGGAAAAAAAAAACAGAACTTTTCCTCAGCAGAAAACCATGAAGGCATAAATCACAGTAAGTCTCTTTTAGAGCATGGAAATTAAGGGTCTTTTTGGTTACTCTTTCATTTTCCATGTTTTCTAATTTCTACATTTTGTGAAAGAGATACTGAAAATACCAAAAAAATAAGAGGAATGCTACATGTAAATCACAGAATTAGTTATTATTATGCAATAATTCAACGTTTTAAAATTATTATTTAATTTTTAAAATGTTGAATTAATGTATAATATTATAAGTTGGATTAATAATTTTAAAAAGTTTGATTATTGCATGTAATGTCTGATGATGACGAGTTTTGTAATAAAACTCTATTTTTACTATTTTGTTTATAAGATTTTGAAAAGAGAAAGCACAACAAATGATAATTGAAACCAAATAGACCCAGTTTCATATTGAAGAGACATGAGAAAAATCTTAGAGAAGTGGCAGAAAATATCACCTAAGAGCTAACAAAAGTAATGCAATATAACAAAAGTATGAGCTCCATTTCCTATCCAAAGAAGAACCAAAACTAGACAAGAAAATGTACACTGTACTTACAGATCAAACAGAAAACCAATCTTGTACTCTTATCTGACAGACAGGTGCAGACTGACTGACATAATTTCTGTCACTCTTTCATTCTCTCTGTGATGTGCTAATGAAGAAAAATTCTGAGGGAAGTTCACTCTTATTTAGTTGTTCCATGGTAGTGGTGGAAGACAGGACACAGATAATAATGACTATGGCAAAAGCAAATGGTGAAAAGGAAGGAAGGAGGGAGGGAACTCTCTACAAATTAAAGCACACTTGAACTTTGACTCGTGTTTGACTTGTAATTTTCCACTCACTAAAAATACACACTTACCTTGCACAAACTGGATCAAGATATCAATTTTTTTGGGGAAAAAAGGTTGGATTAAAAAATTATCAAACTAATTCTTTTAATCAACCATTTGTCAGCTCTATACTATGATATATCCAATACATTTGCATTTATATTTTGAATGCAAATTCAAGTATTTTAAATGGACCAGGTCATAAAGTTGACAAATTATTGGTTAAAAATGTTGATTTCACAAATAATATTTTTTCTTTAGTGTAATTGTTTGGCATATATATATATATATTGGTAAGTTGAGTGGCATAATTTATTTTAATGTGAGTAATGTTATTCATAAGTTTTTATTTTTTGGTGCAATTATATAGTTAAAATGTTCACAACTAAACAGGTGTTTCTATATTGCTATCCAAGTTTAAGTTACCCAACAACTTTTTTAACCACAATTATGACTTTGATTTGAAATAAGCACATAAAACACTGTTCTTTTTCTTTTTAATAACATTAATTTGCTTTTCTTTTTTCTTTGTCCCTATTTTTTCTCCACTATGTTATGGTAATTGATTAAATGCATAAAGGAGTTGCATTTGAGCTTAGATATCAGATAATTTAATAACATCAAAACCACAAATTCAAATAACTTAAGAGTTGAGAAAGGAAAAAAAAAAAAGCAAAGTAATGTGAAATTAGTAAAGCTATTTTTAGTGGTCTTAGCACTATGGTTAGTGTTGATACAATGTTGTTAAATAAGAGAAGAAAAAAACAAACATAAATTTAAAAAAGAAAAAAAAAATCCATTACAATACACAAGCAACTAACAATTAACACAATGAATAAGAAATTGGGTTTAAACTTCTATCTGTGTTCTTCTCAAAAAGGAGCTATCCAATTACAATTACCAATATTCCTGTGTATAAATCTAAATCTGGTTCATTGAACCTTCCTTCAAGGTTTTAGTGATAACATTAACATTTGAATTCAAAATTGATGAATGGCTTCATGTGCCTTTTCTCTTCTTCTGCAACCTCTGCAGCTTCTGCCACTTGAGGTAGATCTGGTATGACAATCCAGAGAATACCATAAGAACACAACCCCATTGTTTTGTTGAAAGGGGATTCCCACTCAATAGTGAAGACACCACAATGCTAACGAATTTGCGCGTGGTAGTGATGGTGGTGTTAGCCAAAGAACCGAAACGGCTTATAGTCAAGAAGATGAAGTTCTGGCCCACAGCACCACAGCAGCAATAGAGGAAAATATCCCATGCTGCCTCCGGATGCTGTTTGCAAAACTGAACCGCCTCAAATCCACTGCGGTGCGGCCATCCGAACATGTATATCATGTTGTATATGGTTCCCCATAAATTCATGCCCAACATGATACCCCAAGCACTTGTTTTTGGGTACCTGAGTAAGATAAGCCAAAAGTTTAGAAATGTAAAATTGAAATCAATGTATTGTATTTGTTTTCTAAATTAAGTCATTTTCCATTTGGAAAGCCAAACAGTTTTGAAATTAGAGAAGTCAACATACAAAAGAGAAACAACGGAGTTTATCTAAGCCTCAGATTCTAAGCTAATCCATTTTGGTTCCCTTAATTAGATACCAACACTGAGTTTATCTCTGACTAATGAACCTAAACAGCACTAACCAGCACTTCAAAGTTCAAAACTGGATTAAAAGAGAACAACCGAACCAAAGAGAAACAATTTCAGGAACAGCAAAAGATTACAATCTGTTGTGCTACACCCTAGAAAATAGATTTGGTTTCCAATTAAAAATGAAAATGAAAAAGTAAAGTATGAGAGTTTACATCGGCCCTCATTTTTTGCCTAAGATGATGGGTCTTTACACATTATCCAAAATGTTGAATTAACTTTCAATTTCAAACACCAATGGTGAACAATGCGAATAAGAAAACCACTGATAAAGATTAAAACATACTCATCAGTAATATAAAAACAGTTTCATGTCAGTCCAGTGATCAAAAGGGTGCAGAATAATGAGCAGAAAGGGATGAAATGTTGAAAGAGAACACCAAAGGAAGCACCCGAGTGCAGATTTGACTAGTAAAAAAGGGGTGTTTAACTACCTTGCTTTTAAGGAATCCTGAGTTGCATTTGTAAATCCATCGAAAGCAAGGTTCAGGAAACACAGCCCGTACCCAAGAGGAGCATTTGGATGTGCCAGCTTGCTGATAGTCTTTGAGCTAGTCTGTAATCAGCATAACCAAATAATGGTTAGCTTCATTCAAGCACCAAAAAAATTACCACACCAGGTGGGCAAGTTCTGTCATTCTGAGAAGTTCCTAACCTTTAGAAGTGCAAATGTTGATACTCCTCCAGCAACAAGGAATGTACAGAGGTATTCTGGGAAAGTGTATCTTATACCATATATTAGAGTACCCATCAGCATAACTGCATTATTGAATCATTCATCACAAAATGCATTGAGTTAGAAAATAAAATAAAACCTCAACTAATTTTCATTGCTTATTATTAAAATCAGAAGCTTTTGTTAGGTGTAGAGCTAACCTGGAATCATTTTCGAAGATTTGGCCAGGACCTACAAGTAGCAAAAACAAAACCACTCTTAAAACCCTTTGAACAAAAACACACAACAAAGCTACCACTAATAACTTCAAGTTATGAATAAATATAACCATTATTTGAGTTTAACTGATATGCATTGTAAAGTTCTTCCATATTGTCACATAATTTAATGGCATGGCAACTATCTCTAGATAGCAATATAAATTCATTTTGTCAGGAATCAACACCAATTAAATTATTAAATTCTAATCAGTTCCTAAACACAACCAATTTCCCCAAATCAAGCATCACATTTTAACTTGTTCTGTATAAAAAGTACATACAAATACTATTTATACCATATTAAATAAATAAATAAATAAAATATCAAAAGGAAGCCATGAAAAGAAGGATTTAATTTTGAACCACTGTCGGTCAGATAATCATGAACCGCCACATTAACCATAACAGTTTATTATCTTTCCCACTCCATGAAAAATCATCAAAATGGAGAGTTGTGATTCGCTAACTATGTACAATTATTTTACATAGACAATGCATCAAAATTAAACTCTAAAAAGAAACTGTTGAACAAAACATGCCTGAGCAGGGTAGCTGATATACTTCAAAGCCTCAATCCCCATTGCAGGACCAATGGTATTGGTAATACCGGCACTCCAATAAGACCACCATGGTGCACCACCAGAACTGCCACTTGACCACATCTTAATCACTGAACCACACAAATACCCAACAAAATAAATATTTTTTCTTAAAAAACTTAAAAACTACATTTTTCTTCCACTTTCAGAAAATAATAATTATAGAAAAAAAAGGAACAATTTGTTATGGAAACTGAGATCATACTTATATATGACCAGATTAAACACACCACATTCTGAGCCAAGTTCAGAAACGCAAGGTGCTCGAACCTCGCACCGTCCGGACCGAACCGCTTCGTCGACCTGAACCGAAAAATCCAGTCACAAAAAAAATAAAATTGAATAATTGAATAAAAAAAATAAGTGAAATTAAAATTGAGCGCTGGAAATGAAGGTGAATTGCTCACAGGGTTTCCTGAAGAACGCCTTGGTAGATGTACGCGGACCAGATGCCGGCGACGCAGAACGCGAGGACGAGGACGCGGCGGAGACCGGCGCCGTGAGCCTCCATCGTGATGCGGCGGTGGCGGAACTAAACGAGAACCGCCGGTTCGGTTTTTATGTGCAGATCGGTTTTTTTATTTGGGAATGAATGAATGGAGATCGGAGAATGAAGAAGCGACGTCGTAACTGGTGAAGGTGAAAGGAGAAGCAAGAAGAAAAGGGTGAAGTGTGAGGAACGGGTTTAGTTTGGCTACGTGGATTTTGCCACGTGGAGGGTTTTCATTGGATAGGATATGCCCTCGCGGTCCTCATTGGACGCTTTGCCGTGTTCTTTTATACAGTACGTGGAATTTCGCTGCGACTAATCTATTGTCTCGAGCTGTGTATATAAGGCTCATAGCGGGAATTTTTGACTCGAACTCAAGATCTTACTGAATGGACAACAAACCACTTATCATTTATGTCAACCCGTTGATTTTTGCGATGGTTTTCTGGTTAAGTGCTCCACCCCCAGAATTGTTTAAACGGTTTGACCCGGCCCATTCGGTTTTACTGGGACCTTTTTAGATACTAGCTCAGCCCAAACTATTTGGGCAACGGTCTGGCCCATTGGATATGAGGTCATCACCAAACTATGCCTGCTGAAAAATTTTCTAAAGCTCAATATGAGGTCATCACCAATTCGCCATTCACCACTAAACGCTTTCTTAAGTGATGAATAATAATTTAGATGTTGCAGTTAGGTCACATTGAATTTAAATTCAAGGACAATAATGATTAAATAATATTAGCACGGAATACAACAAAATAAATATTAAAATAATATTTTTGTGTTTTCTTTCTTTTCCTTGCAAGTTGCTTGGGAGCTTGATTGAATCATAACATCAATTATTTTATTCTCTCAAATAATTAATTAATTGTTTCATCATATAGTAGTTTATAATTTTATAATTCTACTTACCAATAATTTTTTTTAATTAGGGTTTTCTTAAAGATGCATGCATGGTTTACAAAAACGACCACTTCGAAGAATTAGGTCATTACAAGTAGATTGCCTATGACTTGGGGTGTCCTTATAAAATAATTCACGACATGCTGTGAAGCATAAGCTATTCATTCAATTACGAGATATTAATTCTTATAATTCTATTTAACTGCTAATTAGGATAATAATTTGAGTCAAGTACTTTTAATTTGCTCTGGAAATGAAAAGGAAGTAGTAAAACATATGTAATCAAGGAGCAAGTGGCATGAACATGGTGTTTGTTAGGAATATAAAATTGTACCAGTCAAAACAGTCAAAAATAAAAAATTTGATCTAAATCACTCAACTCATTAAAAAAAATACACATGATTAAAAATGTTATTTTGACCAAAAATATTAAAATGAATTTTTTTGTCTGTTTTGATTAAAACAATGTTGTGACCATAGTTACAGTGTTAAAATGAATTTGTGGCATAAATAATATATAGGTAATAGTATATATACAACCGAAATATATTTAACTAGTATTCATCTTGCGCTATGTGTCATATATAATATTTGTTATGTATAACATACATTATGTATGACACATAACACACGTTGAATACTAATTAAATATATTTATGTTGCACGTATACTATTTTCGAATAATAATACCATAGTTACAGCTGCAACGTCGTTATTAGAGTATAAAACTATAATAAACCCTCCGTCATGTTAGAGGGTTTTTGTCAACGCTAAATCATTGCTTTATGCACATGTTTGACTCTCATTTTTAACTAACAATCGTTTATATGGAATACTTAATTAGATAAGTACGCTGACAAAAATTTATAATGTTAGTATATTCATAACACAAATACACGGGAACAATAAAAAAAATCAGCTAAAATAGTCAACAAAACTCATTTATCATTTTATGGTTCAAATAACATTTTAATCATGAGTATATTTTTAATGGACTGGATGATTATGGCTTAAATCCCTATTTGTTAGCTGTTTTGGCTGATTTTTTTTTTACCCCAATGCTCTATTCATAATCAATAACTCAAAAAAAAAATGGCTTACCTTAATTATATGTGGAATTTAGATATAAAATTAACAATATCAAGAATATCGTAAGCATATTTTGGAATAAAAATAGATAAGTTAATAAATTTATTATTTACTTATTATTGAACCTTCTATTTGATTTAGTTCCTAAAGTTGCTTATTTATTGTACCAAAAAAATCAAATCTAATCTCCCTTTAAAATGATGCTCAATTATGATTAAATATATTTATTATTAAAAAATAAGCTAATGAACTTTGAAGTTGCAAATAAAGACTCATTTTTATAACAGGAAAATATTTATGTAGATTTATATGTTTAAACTTAAATTTATTTATCATACAGTTATTTTTTATTCTAATATCTCTTTATATACTGTACTATTCTATATTTGGTGTCCATATTCATTAAGATTACAATGTAAATATTAAAAAAAATTGAATGAACACACGTTTGACACCTTTTTTTTAAAGAGTAATTTTTGCTTTACGTATGACACATATTACATATGATACATGGTACACATTGAATACTATCTAGTTTAATGTATCTATGTTGTACAACAAATATTACTATATCTTTGAATACACATGCAATATTAACAAAATTATGGATTTCATTCTTATGATTAACATTTTCATTTGAGCATGACTAGGGGCACAACAAAAAACCAGCCAAAACAGTCAACAAATAGGAATTTGGGCCACAATCACCTAGCCCATTAAAAATAAATTCATGACTAAAAGTGTTATTTGAGTCATAAAGTATTAAATGGGCTTTATTGGCTGATTTAACTAGTTTTTGTTGTGTCCAAACATTTGTGTTTTCATTTAGTCATGAGACCCATTACTTTTATTGTGCACTCAAATGTGAGATAATAAATAGTTGTCACTATAACACACTGCATATGGAGTGCTGTAACTGTCAAATTAAATGGGGTCATCGATCTGGACCCTATACAAAACAACAACATATATAACTCCACAATTAAGGCTATTTCATGTTTCACATAAGGCTGAGATAATGTAGACACTATATATACATGACCCCTTTTTTCTAGCTCTTGACTTTTATATACAACGATTTGTCTAATAGTTTACTTTCTCTTCTGTGAAATAATGCTAAATACATAAGTTATGTATGTGGGTTAAGAATAAAAAAGATATACAACATAGAATTGAATAAAAAAACTGAAATGACTATTTAAGTTGTAAATTGAAAATTATGGTTGAAGTGTTTCGTATGAAATAAGAAATGAATGGACTTATAATTTTGTTTTTTTTAATATAATGAATATGTTTGGAATAAGAAAAATAGAAGTAAATTGATTTGATTTGTATGTAAGTTTTAAAATCAATTCATTTCTATCCAAATTTTATAAAAGAAACCAAAGGATTTGAAAATAAAAGAAATTGAATTTTACAGAGTTGCATATCAATTCACTTGTTAATTGTTTTTAATTCCAAACAAAAGATCGATATGATGATTTACAAATCAATTTATTTATATATATTTTTCATTACAAACACATTCTGTGTGGTTAAAGAGTAAGAAACCAACTTGAGCTAGTCAAGTAGTTAGCTCATTTGTCCGCTTAAGAAAGGGTCAGGGGTTTAATTCCCACCACCTTGTGTACGCAGTAACTCATTGGCTAGCAGCAAACCTTTAAATAAAGCTGCGACGGATTAGTCCTTGATCTTTCAGGCTTGAGAATACTGTGGGAAATAAAAAAAAAATAAGAGAAAATTTATATATTTTTGTTTTATTTATTTATAGACACGTTAATTTTATAAATCATGATCGCCTCTCATCACTTTTCTACATGATAAATATAATAAGTGATTATTGATTAATTGATCAGAATATATAACTTTCTTTCTCTAACACCTAAAGATTTCTCCGGTCAAAGAATAAAATTTACAGAATAACTGGAATTTTGTGAGTATATATATATATATATATATATTCAATACTTAAAATTAAACTTTTAGATAGCAAGGGGTGAAAGATTTCTCAAATGTTTGATACATATATACAGTACTTATTATTGGAGTAGACTTAATTAGCTTGCAGACATTGACCATCAATTCATCAGCTTAGCATTGTTTGAAGGTCTTCATAGGTAACTAATTAATTAAGACTTAATATGTGGAAAATCCTACCCGTTGCTTAGAACTAGCTATGTATAATACTATTGTAAGTTGTAACATCCATATTCTTATACTTCCTAACATCAATCTCATTATTTTTAGATTTTATTACAGGTTTTACTCTAATTCTCTAACTTTCGATCTTTATCATTGAATTTGTTGGATACGATGTGTCATTGATATCAAAATTTGGATGTCAAATTATAGATTGCAGAAATAATTTAAAAATATTATATGTATTTTATTGCATTAAATAATCTTGATTGATTTCTTATTGACTCCTACATGTTGTATGTATATCATTATTATTATAATTATTATATAGGTGAGTCGTTGAGTTATCTATCCTATATACAAAGAGGATACAAAAAATAATTATCTTTTTTATATTCACACTCATTTGGGTAGTTATTTTTTGAATTCTAAAATTAAAATCATAAAATAATCATATATATTTCCATGTTATTTCTTTTACTCTTTTTAAAAAATTTTTCCCATTTTATACAATAAATTTAAAAACCAAATAATATGACTCGAAAAAAGAAAATGCAGTTTGACGGGCACGGAATGACCGACAAGACGCTAGTGTTTCAAATAATACCGATGTAATTATAAGCAAAATAACATCGGCATGTGTTAGTAGATGCTGAAGCCAATAATTGAATAGACTTTTATTATACGTTAGGGGACAAATGAAATAAAAAGAGACATCGATAAGACGGCACTATGTATATTTCACAAAGAAATGAAATATTATTAGGTGCATCGAAACTAAGAGATTTTTTACTTTATATCATTCATTGCATGGTATATAATCTAAAAGATTAACTATAATGAAAATAAAAGATATTAAATTTCAAATAAAATAATAAAATAATTGATATATTAAAATATAAATGATGCAGAACAAACCTCCTAATAATTTCCCTTTCGCAGGGTACATCACCAAAAATCTCGCAGGTACTTCCACAGGTCAATCCATTCGCATTGACTCATAAATTGTTCAATTGGCTTACCGACAATGCCTAATTGCAAAACACGCACCAAATAATTTCATTCCCATTCAATAATGTAACACAAGCTTCTAAAACCATCCCTTCAATTAGCATTATCATGTACATATATGGTACTATTGTCTAACAATTTCTAAGCATGAGACCTAACATATATATATATGGACCTAACATATTGGATTTTTAAGCATATAATTAGATGTTGGAATATTCTAAAGATATGTATAAAAAGTCATGCTATTAGAGATTTATCTTGAACTTCCATCTCAAAGAGATCTTAGTCACATAGTGAAAACTCTAGACAATCTAATGGGAAAAAAAAACAATTGTTAAGTGATTTTTGTGTATGTACACCCAAGATAAACTTAATATTTCACATCACCTACGGATAAATTCACGTACTCAGACCAACGGGGTTGACACAAGTGATAAATAACTTATTGTCTTTTGAGTAAGGTATCGAGTTTAAGCATTAGATGAAAAAAAATCTTCATCAAGAACCTCACATGTCATTCTCAGATATGCAATCCAAGATGACAAATTAATTGTGACGTAACTCCGGATAATATGAGAAAAAAATCCACATATTGAGTTTTGGGGCATACACTCCATCCATTAAGATGACAATATATATATATTATCATTGGTCTCACTACTTAAATTTTCTAAAAATTTATATTATACTACTTATTTATTATCATTTTTTCGATAGATACTTATTTATTATCATTGGTCTCACTACTTAAATTTTCTAAAATCTGTGAATGCTTCACATATAAACTAATTCATCAAATGAATGAGTGTTGTTATTTAGTACTTTATTAATGATACATTTAATTATTGGACCTACTATCAACTTTTTTAAGAGTATGAGCAATAATGATGAGTGTTGTTACATTTGTGCTTTCATATGAATTTGTTTCTATTGACTTAGTCACACGTTATGTACGTGCTAGCCACTCACACACTACGTCTCATTAAAGTTCATCATATATATTCATCAAATATATATTTGTCGTACAACAAAAATACGTTCAATAAATATCCAATATGTATTATACATGATATGAGATGTGTGATATTTAATTATATAGCATAGATATGTATAACACACATCTCATATCATATATAACACATATTAGATACTTATTGGACGTATTTCTGTTGTACACGTAGCATTGATATATTCACCCTTGCATTGCATGTATCTCATGCAGACATAGTTATAATTGTGTGTAATTGGCAGCACATGTGTCATTGCCAATACGTTTAGAGTTTTGTTGAATACAAAATTATACTAATTAAAACAGTCTAAAAAAATAAAAATTTAAATTTAAATCACTTAATTTAATAAAAAATCATGCATATTAAGAATATTATTTGAATCAAAAGTTAAATAAGTTTTTTTATTGAAAAAGTACATATTATTACACCTAACTATGATATTTTTACTATATACTGCCTCCGTTTTTATACGAAAAATTTGTTAATTTTACAAATTTTAGTTTCAATAATGCTAAGTAGACAATAAAAAACTAGCTCATACAGCCAATGGGCCTATTTTGGCTTTGGTTTTGGCCCAAATAATCATTGAGATTGTAATGGCTGGGCTGAGTAATTATGGCCTAAAATCTTATTTATATATTAGCTGGTTGGGTTGGTTTTGTATTGTTCATTTAGTATCACTCTTTTAGTTTTCATATATATTTACCTATTTAGAAATTTTAGATAATATTAAATATTTTTTTTCCAATTGTATCATTTATTAGTGAAAAAGAAAGAACAAGTATGATAAGTGATCAAGTAATAAGAGTTAAATCTTGTAAAATATGCTAAAATTTTAATAAAATTGAGAAATTTTTATTAGAGGTGGTTATTGATTATTTATTTATTTTAATTTTTTTAATTTTATGTTTAAAATTTAAAAAGTAATTATCTAAATGAGTGTGAACACTAAAAGAATAATTACTTTTTAAAATTTCATTTATATATACTAGCGTCTTGCCCGACACTTCGTGCTTACCAATTACATTTTTATTTCTTAAATTTCGTATGTTTATTATGTTTTATTTAATTTTAATTTAATTTAATAATTATATAAATTGAAATTTTAAATAGATAATTTTAAAATTGAATGGGTAGAAAAGAGAGGAAAAAAGAAATAGTGGAATTTGGAATAATAAATTTAATAAAGGTGAGATTAGTCAATAGTTATTAATATAGATTTATTTATATTTTATTATAATTTAAAAAATAACTACTTAAATAAGTGTGAATATAAAAAATATAATTATTTTTTAAAATTTTCTTTATATAATAGTATAGATGTTAACGTAAGGTCTTCACTGTATTAAAAGTTATCCCCGTACTATCTTTCCAAATCTAAAAGCAAGCTTCCACATACCATATTAATATTAAAATTGAATGTGTTATACGAGCATGACTAATGTACAGTGAAAAAATAACTAATATAGTCAATATGAGACGACATATAATATATAATATATATTACATGTTATGTACAATATATATCATATATTATGGATAACATATATTTATATTATAAAAAAAATGTTACCATATATAATATATGTTGTGCATAACATGTCATATACGTTATGCATATTACATATTATATATTATGCATTATTTATTGATTGTTTTGATTGATTTTTGATTGTACACGAATAATTTGTATTGTTATATATGTGCTATCGTCTGACTTTTATTATCCTTCGCTATTTGTTTCTCTATTATATGAAGGGTTGTTGGTTTTGATTGTCATTATTAGTAACACAAGTGTTGGACAAAAGTCCACAATACCTTTGCTATCAAAATAGTTAAAAATCTCATTTTATTATTTTTTTTCCAAATAATATCTTTAATTATATGTGTATTTTTAATGAGTTGAATGATTATAGTCCAAACTCTGAATTTTAACAGTTTGGTTAATAAAGTTTTGTACCCTAATAAAACTATATTAGTAATAATAAACTTATTTTTTTCTTTCTTCTATATTGAGTAGCTGTGTTTTCAGCCTCAAGATGTGGGAGTGGTTCTGACTTATTGCAAGACCCTTTTCATTTTGTCAATGCCAAGTTAGCTCATAACTCATAAGTCATCATAATAATCCACAACCAATAGAGGCTACATGACTTTTTATATTTACGTTCCTTTTATTTAGATGAGTGGTTAATTACTTTTAGGCCCTTAATTATTATTTGGGCTTTCGCCAATAATATTGTTTTGAGTATTTTTAATTAATTAACAACCGATTAATTCATATCAATTGTAAAACAGTAATTCTGTTTGTACAACAGAAACATGTCTAACTAGTATTCAACGTGTGTTATACATATAACACGCATTATGTATTATGTATAGCACACGCGTTGAATACTAGTTGAACGTATTTCTATTGTACAATAAACACTAACGGTACTGATTGTAAAAACATTCCTTTCACTTATATGTTTTTTAAAGGGAGAATCACAACTACTTTATTTGTTTTTTCATACTCAATTCCCTTAAATACTTATATCGCTGACGACAAAATTTCATAAATTTTTATTTTGTTTGTATTTTCAAAGATCCACATCATATTTGAAAACATCCAATAACCGTAGTTTTTATTAACAAAAGTGATTGAGTTAACGGTAAAAACTTTTGTAGCTTGCAATGAGATAGAGGTCATAAAAAAGTTCTTTGGTTGAAATAAATTTTATAGCAATGTATTTTATATAACAATAATGCTATTTTGGCTTTGGGCCTATTTTGTAGTTAATACAGCCAATGAACCTATTTTGACTTTGAATTTGACATAAATAATCATTGAGATTGTAACGGATTGAGTAATTATGACCCAAAATCTCATTTATTGGCTGGTTTGGCTGTTTTTTATTGTACATTTAGTATCACCCTTTATATATATATATATATATATATATATATATATATATATATATATATATATATAAAAGCTTTTTGCGCATATGGTAGATTGCTACATACCAACAACTAAATGTGGCTATTTAGTTTGTCTAGCAGCCTAATAGGGACCAGTCGTCTAATTTCTTATGTGCTGTGCATTATACACACGGAATATTTATATATTGTTTATTATTATTATTATTCTTCAAAGTTAAGATGCTTTTATGTAACCTTAAAATATCGAGAAATACTTTTATACATTATAAAGTCAATCATTGCATATAAAAAACTAACTTTTAAAATTATTAATACAATTTTTAATATTATATATTAATTTTATTTTTAATTATATATTAATTCAAAATTCTAAAAGTTAAATTAGTAATTTTAAAATTTTTAATTATTAATTATTTTATATAATGACAAATATATATATATATATACCATTACTAAAAAATAATGTATAATATTCCAACCGAATACTCCATTGAAAATGGTGAGCCATGGATAGTGTGAACTGAAGATGTTTCATTGAAAAGAATAGTCAAGGACTTCAAGGCATCCAATCCCATTCACTTTGTTAGCTTTTAATTAGATATTTGAATTGAACGATTTAATTTAATAATATTATTATTTTTATACTATTTAGGGAAGAGGATGCCTCTTCTCTTATTATAGTCTCATCTTATTGTTTTCCCAGCGGCCACTGTTGACACTCATGCTGATCTAATCATGACACCTTGTCAACAACAAAGTTAGTGTGTGCCTAAACTCGTGCACCCTTACGAATTTAAATAAATTTAAATTGTAAAATTAAATTTATAAATTAACAAGAATTTATTTGTAATTTGTTGATATATATATTTAATTAGAATACTAAATTTATTATAAATTTGTAAAAGTTAAACAATTAACTTGAGAGTTTGATAATAAATATTAATTAACAGCTAATTTTATTTTATTTTTTGACATTTTTTTCTTAAGTTTGCTTTTTTTCTATGAAAATTTGTAACCGATATTCATCATGAACACTATATGGTTACAAATTATATTTATATATATATATATACTTAACAGTGAAATGATTATAGAATTCTATGAGAAATCTCAAGAAAATGCAAAAGCTTTTGCGTTTTGTCTAAGCTATATGATAAATAATGGAGATTATCGTGAACCATTAAATTTTTTATTGATTTTGGCTGATATATATTTTTATACATACACCTAGCATATACCCCATTGACAGTACATATCAATTAGTGCGTGGTAATATTAACCTTTGTTCTACAAATTGAACTATAAAATTTCTTGCAAGATAACGAACGATAATTGTAGAGAAAATTTACTTTCATTAGCATAAACAAACATTATCCCTAATTCAAAGAATGTATGGAAAATATTCAAATTAAAAATACAAAAGTAAGCTTTATATGGGGAAAAAGTTGTTTTACATTGTGTTCATGCTATTTTTATACTTTTACTAAAAAAGTATTGTATTTTTATACAATTTAAGATATATCAAAAAATAAGAAAAACTGTTTAAATTAACTAGTAGTTAACCTTTTGAATTAACAGAACAAACATTTCTACATAAATGAATTTCTACTTTTAATGATTTTTTAACATCTAACTTCATGTAAACACATCTAATATCTTTTTTTGGTTTTTTTTTTCTCTCTCTCTTGTATCGTTTCATCATTTTTATTTTTTATTTTATTTCAATTTTTTCTTTGTATTTTAATATGCTTTTCAGTAGGTTTTACCGTAACTAGTTTTTTTGAAATATGCGTATCTATATTTGTCCTCCGATCCTCGCCGAACATTTCATGACATTGATGGTCGCTTAACTTTTGCTCCCACCATCCATCAATAAATGATGTTTTAGACTTTTCAAGGATATTAAGAATGTAACTAAAACACACAACTTTATATGTAAAAATGATATACAATGACTAAATTGTTCTTTTAGTTTTTTGTGTAATAATTATTATAAGAGATATGAGAGAGAATACATGTGAGGATAAAATTGGAAAAAAAATAATAAATATTTTCTTAAAATTCTAAAATAACAAATAATATTAGACAAGATAATTTTCTAAAAAGACAATTATTTGTGAACGAAGGAAGTATTTGTCAAGATGTAATCCAAGTGGGTTCAAGTGCCTAAAAAAAATATCTTCTGAAGCAGATATGATATTCTTTCATTCTCATATTTGTAGTGTGCAAATAGAGTAGTGCTAATATATATTTAAACTTTTGATAAATTTTACAAATAATAACATATCAATCATTTAAAAAATAATTAAAAATAATAACTTAACTAATATTATAAAATTTTTAATTATAAACTCAAATTTGTATTATTATTTTCGATAAATAACTGTCCTCTTCGTTATAAAGTATAAATTCATTCATGTTGTACTTCAAAAGGATAAATAGTTAAAGAAATTAATTTCAATTAAATATAAAATAATTTTTTATAAATATTCAATTATATATTAATATATTAATAAAAATGTTTAATTTAACTATTCACTAACTAAATATAATACATCTGATTGAAAGATAATATAAAATTTTTTATTCAGTAAGTATATTCTAATTAAACTAAGGATTTTGCTAACAAGTATTTTTAGGACATTTATTAAGAATACTGCAATAAAAAAATTTTAGAAAATTTAAAAAGTTTTTGTTAATAAATGTCTAAGAGCCTAAAAACACTTATTAGCAAAAACCTTAAACTAAGGAACTAATGAATCTTATTAGCAAAACTTTTAAGCTAAATATCCAAATATAGCCGGAGAGAAAAAGAAGTACTATGATCCCAACTTCAATTGATGTACTCCCTCTGTCCACTTTTAATTGATGTTTTAGAGTATTGCACATTTATTAAGAAAGTGATTAAGACATATAAATTTCTATATAAGTAAATGTACAATGACAAAATTTTCCTTATAGTTTTTTGTGCAATGATAATTGTAAGAGATAAAAAGAGAATGTATGTATAAATAAAACTGAAAAAAGATTATAAATATTTCATTAAAAATATAAAATAATAAAAATAATAGTAGACAAATAAATTTTCTAAAAAATAAATAAAAGTGGCGACAGGGACTACTAATTATTAAGAAGTACTCCTAACTCATAGAAACCACTCAATATCACTGTGTATTCCCGCTTTAAATTCTTGTAATGGGAACACAATCTTTCGGCAAGTAAATTAGTTATGTGTCAGAAGTACTAGAATTAAAAGGCGGCATTTTCCTGTGACATAAATTTGGAGACAGCAGAAGGGTAAATCAGTAAATTCAACTGACCAAAGTTGACGAACACGTCTATTACGAGGCACATGAGTCCCACGTGTCTCTAAAGCACCACGCGCTTCAAACATCCGTGTCTACATTTTTCATAGGCGAATCCAAGAAGAAAAACATCAAAATAAAAAGAAAATAATTTGGATGTATATAATATCACCTAATCAAAACATTCAATTTATATAATTTTTTAAATAATGAGAAAGAGAAAATACAATTATAATTAACGTGATAGTACTGATTGGATGATTATGTAAAAAAAGTTTATACAGTTGGTGGATGAAAATTAAATCCATAAAAATATTATAAAAAAATTTAGAAATATTCAAAAATTAAATGTGAATGACAAGTTAGATCATCCAACAAATTAAATTTTAGGCCACAATTACTCGACCAATTAAATTTTAATAATTATTTGAAAAAAATAAAAGTATGACTAATTTAACATTAAGCACTAAGCATTATTGTATATTTTATTATATTAAATAAACTTAGTTAATACCTTGTTGATTTCAACATGTTATACATGCATAATTATATTACTGATAATAATAATATAATTAATTATTAAAAGTATTGTTATATGTATAATGAAAAATAATTAAAATAATCAATATATTATGTATATCATGTATTATATATTGTAAAAAAATAATGTTATAATATGTGATATATAATGTACATATATTTTATATATGATGTATAAATATATATTGTGCATATTATATATTATACATAATTTATTCTCTATTTTGACTAATTTTTTATTATGTAACAAAAATTTTCTAATTATTAATTAAAATAAAAGGCACTGTGCTTTTTCCTTCATCTATCTATATGTCGTTTTTCTTTTTTCTCTCTATCTATTCTCCCTGTGCTCTGTTCCTGACCCACGATTCCTCTGTTTCTTCTTCCTTCTCTCTTCTCAACCCAAAGTTCCTTCCTTTAAATTCAACCAGCCAATTCCCCCCTTCACTTTCTAGGAAATTGCAACATACCCATATCCAAAAAATCACTATCTTTTGCAGTGTGATTTTTCCACTTTAGGAAGAAGAAGCTCAATTGAGTTTTGTTGTGTTGAGATTTTTTTTTTGGGAGGGACTAATGGGTAACTGTTTAGATTCTTCTGCAAAAGTTGATGCAGCTCATACCTCCAGAACCACTTCTGGTAAACCAAATCTATTTTCTTTTTTCTTTTCTTTTTTTAAATTACACTTCTCATCATAGATTACCCTTTTTTCATGTTGTTTTCTTTTGAGGTTTGTTAGCTTCTGATGATCATTTTGTACCCTCCCATATTTGTTTGCTTGCTGAATTTTGCTTTTATGTATTTATGGGAACTGGGTTTCAGCTTTTTTTGGGGATGGTCTTGTGGATTCTATTATTTATATGGGGGTTATGTTACTTTTTTCATATCCAAGTTTCTTGTTTTTTTGTTGGGAATAGGATTGAATCTGTGAACTCATTGTGAATTTGGTCATATGGGGTTGGATAATCTTTCATAATTTTCCTAAATTAAGAAAGTTAATTTTTTTCCTTTTCTTTTGGTTATTTTTTTATGCTTAGTTCTTGTGCATTTCAGCCTAAAAATTAGACGTGGATTGTTTTGTGAAGTGAATTTTGCTTGCTTGTTTGGTTTTCTCTTTTCTTCACTAGTTGTTTTAGTATCTTCTCTGTGAAATAAGGGGTTGATTTGCAGTATCAACTTTAAATATTGATTTCTTAAAAATTGAAAACATGTGTTTCATGAAATGGTGAAGCTAAGTTTTAGTTATAAACTAAACTCAAGTTAAAATTTGTGAAATGAGAGACTTCAAGTACTAATAGTTAAATGGGTTCTAGGATTGTTGAAGGTTGAATTTGAAAGGTTATTATGAAAATGTGACTAACTAATTTCCCTTTTCTTCTGTGATATCAGCTATCTCAAAAACTACTCCTTCTAGCTTATCCATTCCATCATACAGTGAGAAAAGCAATGCTTCAACTCTTCCCACACCAAGGTCTGAGGGTGAAATCTTGTCTTCTCCTAATCTTAAGGGCTTCACATTCAATGAGCTGAAGAATGCCACCAGAAATTTCCGGCCCGATAGTCTTCTCGGCGAAGGTGGATTTGGCTATGTTTATAAAGGATGGATCGATGAGCACACGTTCCAGGCATCGAAACCCGGATCAGGAATGGTTGTTGCTGTGAAGAAGCTTAAGCCTGAAAGTTTTCAAGGCCATAAGGAGTGGTTGGTATGTGTCTGCTTCCCTAGCCTTTATGGGAGTTTACTTATATTCATTCACTCTTGTTTTCTTGCCCTTTTGTTTTATCTTATAACATGTATGGTAATGAAACTTCAAACCAATTTCCAGACTGAGGTTAACTACCTTGGCCAACTGCACCATCCTAATCTGGTTAAATTAATCGGTTACTGCTTGGAGGGCGAGAACCGGCTATTGGTCTATGAGTTTATGCCGAAAGGGAGCTTGGAGAATCATCTATTTAGGAGTAAGTTACCGGAACATTTCGCGCGTATTTAGCTATTCCTTAAATCAATTTTTAACCAATGAAAGAAGAATGAAATCAACTAGAGCAGATTACTAATATGTATGTGTCCAAATTGAAGTTTTGTTTAGGATTTGCTAACTGCAGTTAGAAAAAATTTACAGTAGCTTCATGTTTATCGGTTCGTTACATTTCATTTGACAGGAGGACCACAACCGCTATCTTGGTCAGTTAGGATGAAAGTGGCCATTGGTGCTGCAAGAGGACTCTCTTTTCTTCATAATGCCAAATCACAAGTCATATACCGCGATTTTAAAGCTTCTAACATCCTTCTGGATGCGGTATGATCAATGAGAATATAAATGATGTTTTAGTTTCTTCATATTTGTTATTTCTGCAAACTTGTTGCTTATCATGCATTGGAATTGCAGGAGTTCAATGCTAAACTCTCTGATTTCGGCTTGGCGAAGGCAGGCCCTACTGGTGATAGAACTCATGTGTCTACTCAAGTCATGGGTACTCAAGGATATGCAGCACCCGAATACGTTGCAACCGGTATGTTTTAGCTTCGCCTAGACCATTATTGGTGTGTTCTATCATATTCTTAGTCTTAGATATGAAGTCTATGGCAATAGCAGTAGCGACCGATCGCTCCCACGAGAGTCTAGGCCTTACCCTGATCAATGATTCAGTTTAATTGATAGTTAATGTCAATGGACCTGATGATTTTCCTTAAGGATGCAATTGTGTTTAACTTTTTAGGTTCATTAAGCTTTGTTCTGCTTTACTGTTCTATATATATGACAGATCAGAAGAAGTGTTTCACTTCTCAGTATATGGCAAACATTGGACTAAGCTCTAATCTTTTGACAGGTCGGCTAACGGCCAAGAGTGATGTATACAGTTTTGGGGTTGTGTTGCTTGAACTTTTGTCCGGAAGACGCGCCGTTGACAAAGCAATTTCTGGCATGGAGCAGAATCTGGTGGACTGGGCAAGACCATATTTGGCTGACAAGCGAAGGCTGTTCCGTATTATGGACACGAAGCTGGAGGGGCAATACCCACAAAAAGGTGCCTTCATGGCTGCTACACTAGCTCTACAATGTCTCAATAGTGAAGCCAAGGCAAGGCCTTCAATGACAGAGGTTTTAGCAACTCTGCAACAGATAGAAACCCCCAAAATTGCCTGCCGGAATTCCCAATTCGATCATCAGAGAGCCCACAATCCTGTAAGACGGTCTCCTGCTCGGAACCGGTCGCCTTTAAACCTGACTCCAACTGCATCGCCGCTGCCGTCGCACCGGCAATCCCCTCGCGTGCACTAAGCCATGTAGAAACTGTATGTAAATTCCTTGTTTGTATAATGTTGTGTATTTGAAAAGATAAAAGGATGTGTTGAGGCATGCACTGAAAAATGCAATTTTGGGTTATGTTTAATAGAATAGATAGCACCATTTATCAGCTAGCAATGACGTGTACATTAAAAGTGATACTAAATCAGTCACCAATATAAAAAAAACGATTGAGTAAGTATAAATGTTGGATTGTGTCGGTATGAAAATAAATTATGTCATAATGTAAAAGTTTGAATATAATGTTAGATTAAGTTAGGATATAAGTTAGATTGAGTAGCTGTAAATGTTGGATTATATAAGAGTTGAATTGAATGACTAATTTAATGTCAAATTTAATGTACACGATATATTTCACTTTATCAGCAAGTGGCATGCTTGTCATTAATTTCTGCAATATCCTTCTTACTCGGTTGCTCTGTTAAATGAGGTATAAAATTGATTAGGATGAAACAAAAATATTGTCTTTAGACTAATGTAAATATGACATAGACTTTATATTCTTGTGTCTATAACCAATAACAGAAGTGTACCCCATTACTAATCATATGATGATAGATTAAAAGCTAAACCAGAATCATAAAATTAATGCATTCTATTAGAAGCAGAAGAAGAAGCAAGAATTGTTGGATAAATGGCTTATTCCTATAACATTAATTTTGAAGTTATCACTACAGTTTTGGGCCTTACGACCAATTCTCATTTGACATTCCATGTTTTCTGTACAATGTGCACGTGTGTGTGTGATTTTAGGTGAAGGATAAGCAAATTCACATTTTCATGTACAGAGATGCAAGTGGGGCGTGTAAAGTGAGAATTCGGTTCAAATAAAACTGTCGCACACCATACCCTTTTGAATAAGTCTCAATAGAAGAATTCTTATATGTTCATCCATGAAGAGGATTTTTTTTTGGTGAAACATTAAAATTATTCATGAAAAATTTTGTCGCTCACAAAATTAACGCGAAAACACATTTAAATGATAGAAAAACCCTTAAAGATATTATAATTTGTCAACTGGGAACTCGGTCCAAACTCCTTTAGGGCGCGTTTGTTTTCAGTGTCTCCGGGACAGAGACACTGGGGCACTGAAAAATAGTGCCTGCGACTTGTTTGGTGAGGGGGGCACTGTGTCTCCGGAGTCAGAGAACACAGTGCCCCCCTCTCATTTTGTGTTCACTCTGAAAGTGGAGTCATTAGAGACACTATTCGGAGACACAAAATATTTACCTATTTACCCCTCTTGACCATCACATTCTATACCCACTTACACCATGGACCACCACCCTATTCCACCATGGACCGCCACCGGCCACTACCGCCGCCGTCGGCAACCACCGCCGACCATCTCCGTCGCCCGCCGCCCGCCGCCGCCCGCCGCCGCCCGCTGCCGCCGAAAACCACTACCGGCCACCACCGCCAGTCCCCGCTGCCGGCCACCACCACCGCCGCCCAACCTCCGTTGGTCTCCATCGCTCCATTAGGGGTAATTTTGTCAACTTAAAATATTTTGTGTAGTGTCCCCCAATTTTTAACAAACACCTAACAGAGACACTAGACACAAAATTTGTGCCCCCAATGTCACTGCCCCCGGTGGCACCAGTGCCTCCGCCCCTGGAGTCACTCCTAACAAATGCAACCTTAATGGGAATGATGTTATGGCTTAATAGGACACTCGACACCGTTCAAATGTTACATAATACAAATTGTAACATTTGTTGGGAATTTATGAATAGAAGATGACAAAGATTTACTTTATTGTGGTTTCAAGGCACGATTAGATCGCTATCTTTAGAGAGATATTCGACCCCACACAAAGTTGCTATTGAGTTGATGACGATACTCTCCCAGGATACAATGAAACCTCTATGAATTTCTTACTTAGCAATCATAAGAAATTCTTTACCCTCTTGAACAATGAAATGCTCTCAATTTGGATTACTCACTTGATTGATCTTTCCAAAACACTGAGGGGGTATTTATAGTTGCACATAGCATACAATGAAAAGACACATCTCTTCACACATGCCTTTAATTATTTAAGAGACATGTCTATTAGCATATGAGAGAGATGTCTTTATCTTTTCAAGAGTAACTTCCCAATCAAATGAAAAGTTGTGACTCTTCAAGAATATGATCTAATAATTAATTAATTAATTAATAATAATATTAATTATTAATATATTAAATTTGGAAATATTCTTCAACATTTTTCCAACCCTAGTGGATCTAAAATGGTCATAATAGCAATATATGGACTAGATTCTACAATAGAAGAGGGAAGTAGGGTAAGAAAGAATCATCGAGTGTCATGCACGCCGATTGGTAGAGCAAATGTGACAATTATGCTTAGGTGATGTTTTCATATTGTCAGTGTGTCATTGTTAAAGTCAGATCATCATTTTATTAACGAATTTTGAGTTGAGTTCACAATTGATGATTTTTTTCAAATTTATAACATCTTTTAAAAGTTATTTTGTCATTTAAATATTTCATGGTTGATTTTGTGAGAAACACAATTTTTTATGGACAATTTTGGTACTTCATATTTTTTCACTCCACAATATACTCTCACCTATTTATGAGTACTATAGTAAGAAAATCAATGGTGGAAATTAAAAGCTCATGGAGGAAGAAAATTTTTTCTTCCATGATGCACTCAATCCTCGTTTGCAATACCTTGCAAGTTATGTAAACAAATATTTTGCACCCTACTCACACGTAAAAATTTGAATTCACACCTTGCCCGATTATTCTAATGTTGACTTAACCTTTACAAGACACAAAGCATGGGTCTATAACTAGATTTGATTTAGATTTTGAGAGAATTGTTTTTAATATAACACTAAGAGATTAATTTCTTTTAATTGACAGTATAAAATTATTTTACGTTATCGATCAATAGAAAAGAGAAAGATGTCAAATCAAGGTGAATAACTATTATTATAGTGAATGATTTTTATTGATGATTTATCATTCTGTTAGATTTCTTTAGTTGACAGTGTAAATAATTTTACATTATCAATAGGTGAAAAATTAAATTCTAAGACTAAATACTCAAAAGTTCTCAAGAAATATAATGAGGGACAAATTAATCTTTCAGAATTTGAAAGTTTCATATTAGTCAACGTACTGGTGGATGTATGTTGTGAAATGTGGAGGCATATGCCAATTTTAAAATATGCTTAGTAATTATTTAGATGTATTTTTGCTGTATTATATTCTATTATTAAGTTTGATCGCATGCACACTAATTATGTATAGTTAAATGTTAAGATGCTATATATTTCATTTCTATATATATTGATCTATAACTTTGGCTCTCACTACTAATATTATCTACTGGATCAATATTGGGTCCATCACATTTAAAAAAAAAAGATGATATGTTTATCTTTTTTTCTTTTTGTTAAAAAAATTGAAATATTAATGTTGGACTATCAAATTTTAAAAGATTAATTTATCTCATAAAGAATCTCTCATGACTAAAATAAGTATTTAATTGTAAAATAATTAAAGCTAACATAGTTGATTTTGAAAGAACAGATTTTTATTTGAAAATAACGTTAAATAGTGAATATTAAAATTTAAGAATTTAATTATGATGCACTGAATTTTACACTGTCAGCTAATCACATCTATTAATTTATGTGACTTTTTAGTTAGTGGATGATTGAGTTAAAGACTTTTGCTGATGTGTCAATCCATGATTGAATGTCTATGTAAATTTCTTTTACACAGTAGATTAAAATTAAACTTAAAATTTAAAATGATAAAATAATATTAAACAAAATTACTATAAGGAACCGATATTTTGTCCTTTTGTATTTGTACTATAGTATATACAAAAGATGGATACCGTCGTACGGAAAAATACTCATTTTATTATATAATGATTTTTTTTAAATATTATATAATAATTTAATATTATTATAATGGACATTTCTCATCAATATTTACATAAATATTCTGTTTTTTATATGCATACATAATTGTATATCCACCAATACGATTACGTAGCCAATAAATATAATCTTATAGTCATGAAGTGTACATGAATTATGTTTTGACCCCTCTACTTAATTGAATATTAAGCTAATATAATTTCAAGCATTAACAATTAGAATTCAAAATTTAAATTTCTAAAATTATTCTTAAAAATATATATATATATATATATATATATATATATAATTAAGCATTTATTTAATTTCAATTTTTATTTTCAAATACATTATATTAAATTTTATTAACTTCTTTTACAGTTAAATATTAATCCTTATTGTTAAATAAAATAAAATAATAATAAAAATATAATTTGATAGGCATGAACTAAAGGCGCTATTGTTTTTAATTCAAATTTATTTGGCCTCATCAATTAGTTTACACGAATTCTCCGCATACATTGACATTCATACTTGAATACATCGTGATCCATAACAAATTAAAAAGGAATAAAGAGAATGCAAATTTAGACCAATAATGCTTATTGTACAATAGAAATATATTAGTATTCAACGTGTACTATATATCATATTATTAATTATAACACATATTACGTATGATATATATGACATATTGAATAATAATTGGATGTATTTGTATTATACAAAAAGTATTATTGAATATAGACAAAACAATAAATAATACTACCATCGCTAACCTTTTAGGCAACCTGAATATGTTAAACTCCCCCAAAATCTTGTTTCAAAGCATCAAGTGCCACCAAGAGTTCCCCCAAACACTTCAGTATGTAACACATTTTTTGTAGATGAGATTTATGCGTAATTTTACATAGAAAACTCATTTATAAAAAATTATATTTCATTTTTACCTTCTAATCAAACACACGCACTCCCTTATAGAGTAATGAAGCCCTTAATGAAGTGCTCAAGGGAACTCTAGGGGAAACCTGAAAAATATAACTATACACATATGCCTTCTTAACTATAAATATTATGTTCTTCTTGTTGGTTTCTTGGTGAGTAGAAAATTTTGCTTAGCTCTCATATATATAGTAGTCATGTTTTCTTGTTACAACGTTGTTGTTTCAGCAAACAAATTAAGAAGTGACATATATCCTGATTTCAGAGCGGTGTCCCTGTTTTTTTTTCTTATTATATGTGTCTATATATTTTGAGCCACCTTTTTCACTTAGCTTTCAGATATTCTTTGACATAAACAAAATAAAAAATAATAACCCTTTTTTTTTTTTGGAATCTGGTTTGCAAATAATTATCGTAGTGCGTGCTATCCTCTATTCCTATGTAACTTGGAAAATAAATGTTTTCCGGAATCATAGGTTGCTTTTTGGCACTGATCGAAGTATTTTTCTTTTGTCAAAGTGGTAAAATTGTAACCGCAAATACTCAAGATACTGTAGTACTTATTATGCTTTATATATATATAAACTAATATTTTTTTTACCCGGCAATGCCCGAGAATTATTTTTTGAAATAGTAAAATATAGAAATCAAGTTATTAAGTATTAAATTAAGATAAATATATTATATAATAATTAATTATTAATGACAAATAATTTTGTATTAAAATATTCAAACAAATCTATTGAAATAAAATGTTTGTTATACATTTATTTCAATTAAATATAATTTTAATCAAATTGAATTTCACCTGTAACAACTAAATACTCCACTTATAATTTTTAAATTATGTTAAGGTATAATTCTTATTTATTATCATTAATGTTGTAGATAAATTTCAAAATTTATAATTAATATTCATTACTTTAAAAAAAATCACAAAATTACAATTGATTAAAATAGAAAAAAATCTAAACTCATAACAGCTACTTATAAATCAAAGATTTGAATGATTAAATATTTGTTATACATTTATTTCTTTTATATATATTTTTTATTTTTATTTTATTATAATCATATCATATATTTTTAATAACTAAAAATTTAGATCTAAAAAATTATTAATAATTAATAGGGAAATTGTTATAAATGGATGTAATAAATTTTATTGATACATTATTTTGATATTATTTGGTTGAAATATATTTATGGGAGATAAATGATATCATTGTTAGACTTCATTTTCAAATTGAAATTTTAAAATGATCCAATAACATAAATTATATATATATATATATATATATATATATATATATATATATATATATTAGTAAAGTTGCATTAATGTGCATTCTGATTGATTACTCTATTAGTTAGGCATTTAATTAAAATATTGTTAATATAAATTATCAACTAAAAGTAGATTTAAATTATGATTTTCATTGATGGATATAATTTACAAATAATTATTTATTTATTTAAACAAATTTAAATCATATATATTTAATTTAAAATAAAAACCAAATAGCACTAAATAGAAACGAAAGGAATGATGAAAGATAAATCAAATTATTCAATTTTTTATCCTTATATACCCATAACCATATAAAATTGAATTAGAAGAATATACTCAGTTGGACTTGTTTCATCATATTATTTTTAAAGTTAGTTCATCGTGGGAAATGTAAAAAATTATCCTGTCATCATCATCATTGTTTGGCCTATTCCAACCTATCTAAGAAATGAAAATCAACAATTAAGAGAAATAATATATCTATGACAAATGATACAAAATAGTCTGACCAACTTATAATATATAGTGAAGACAAAAAATAGTCTTAATAAAAATTAAAATTAACGTCTTATAAATTATTTCAATAAAAAAATTTCCATTATGATCCTTAATTTGTAAAATTAAATTCAGCTTCGTTGTAGAATTCCACAAAATGAGCATAATCAATTATGTTTTATTTTTTCAATTTAAATTTAATATACATACATTCAATCCAATCAATTACATCTTATAATACTTAAAAAAATTATTCTCTCCATATGATATGATCAATAATTTTCAAATAATACTAAATCAATATTTTTCAATTAATTAAACACATATCAAGAACAATATAATATTATATTGAATCAATTACGTATTGAATCATTTACTCACAAATCACAATAATATTGAATCATTTAAGTACAATTAATAAGGTAACTTATATATAGGGTAAATTTTATTCATACAATTATTGAATCAATTAATATAATTATTGATATTAATGAGAATCAATCATATTAAATCAAATTAAATCATATTAACTCACATTAAAATACATCAAATCATGTTTCATACTAAATTAAATTATTTTCTAAAATAAATGGTTAATTGCAGGGTTGTTTTAGGAGTGATTAATAAAAAAATTTTAATTAACCCTAACTGAAAAGTTTAATATATACAATGAATATTAATTCTTAACCAATTTAAATAAATGCAATCTTATAAAAAAATCATTTATATCTGATTTTACTCTATAATATATATACCTTTTAATGATAAAAATTTATTAGTTATAATATACTTAAATAACCTTAATTAATTTAGGTAATTTTCATTTTTTTGATTTTTTCCTTTTATAAATATTTTTGAATGATTTATTGCTCAACTATTTTCATTCTTACTAAAAAGGATTCTACGATAATATTCAAATCTTATTAATTGATTAAAATTTACTATAATGATTTGTGATTTATCATTTTCGTTACTTGATTCATTCTTCTAGTAAATATTTTTTAATGATACACTATTAAATTTTTTTGTTTTTTATAAACAAATTTATTTTATAATAAATGAAATTATAGAGAGGAGAGAGAAAAAATTACAAATGAAATATGAATAAAATATTTAAAAAATGTTAGATAATGTTGGGTTGTGAATCTTGTCACTCTCTCAGTTGCGAACAATGGTCATATATTAAAAGTTTAGACGATATTCATGTCTTGTAGTCCGAAAAAAACCATCATGTCTTTCCAATTGTTACATGGATTGCAATACCCTATTTTCAACATGTTAAGATTTTAGAAAATTACATGCATGAAGCATAATAATAAAAATCAACATACAGAAGAAGCTCTAAGATATATATCACATGTACATATAGTCACAAATTCATGCGCTAACACCATTTCAACGGTGTTAGTTGACTCAGATATGTTAAAAGATGAGACATACCAAAGTTACAAAACACACTCTAACATTTCTATTATGTCTTTAAACTAAAATCAATGCAACATATTTTTTCTTTTTCATATAAGTCATAAAATTTATTTGATAATACCTCTATTTTACCTTGAATGAAGTTTTTGATTGATAATATTTTTTCTTTCTAACCTTGCATCTTTTGCTTGAGGTGGAGAAAAGTAGAGTTGATTATTCATTTTTGACACATAGAAGAGAGAAATTTTTTTTTTGTAGAGAATATTTGGAGTAGAATTAGCTTTTAACCTATTTTTATTTATATAATCTCATGTGATCTCAATAATGATATGAATAAAAAAACATAATGATAAAAATATCTTTTTTAATTACCAAAGATAAAAAATAAAAAATAAATCAATTACTATTATGTTACATTATGACTATTATATTCTAACATATATTTCCTTTTTTAATTAAGGTGCTCAACCTCCAAAAAAATTTCAAATCAATTCTCATTAATTAATTTCTTAAAATAGAATCATTTAAAGTTAGCTCATTGAGACTGCGCGCACTTGTCAGTACCTCATGAAGCTAACTCTGTTATATTATATATATAGATGTTCTGATAAATTTAGAATCCAACTTAGAGTATTAAAACTTATTATAAAAGTTGGTAGTTAACTTCACTTCTTAAGTATCTAATTAGGAGTTCAATTCATAATAATGTATATAGAAAGATTCTTATAGTAAGAGATTTATTCTTTTACGAGGGAGTTTCTATTTTAGAGAAATTAGTAACGGGTATCGACGGTGGATACCTTGATCACCAACAATAAAAAAAACTACATATACTACATAAATATTTATAATATTTCATCAATAACTTTTAAATGGATTTATCCAGACTTATCCTTATATCAAAATACTTAAACTTTAATGATAAAGATGACAAAAATGTTATCTAGCTATCTGTTGTAAATATTTATGTTGTACACCAAATCGTTTTAGCTAATTAATTATTGAATTCAACTTTGCATATATTTTGATTATTATATTATATGATGGAACAATTGCAGTAAGTATTGGTTCATTTGGAAAAAGCTCGATGGGAGGGATATTATTGGGTCAGCAGCATATTTGGATTATTATCAGATAAGGTGTGAGGAAGCACTTTCCATGTTATATATTAATTATTCTCTTGCCATCATATTTCCCACAATTGTGACTACATTCAACATGGAAAAAGCTCTATGCATGGACACATCTCAAAAAGGGCTTCCAATGGTCCATATTCTTGATGAAAAATCGAGATTTTGACATAAAGATTTTTGTGTCTTGCTGTTCATTTGATCACCACACTGTGGGTTATAGTTTCTAAAGTTCTCAATTCACAAACTATGGTTAATAATATGAAATTTATGATTATCATTCAATGAAATATATATTTTTTGAATAATTAATAAATGCTAGTATATGGTAAATCAATAGTGTTTGTTATACAATAGAAATACATCTAACTACTATCTAACGCACGTACGTGTGCTATACTATATACAATGTGTGTCATATGTATAATACGTTACATATGATACACATTACGTATGGTATATATATAGCACATGTTGAATACTAATTTAATGTATTTTTATTACACAATAAACATTGTTGTATGATGAATTGACTGATCACAAAATAAAAGCACTACCTTTAATGCTAATTAAACACCTTATCAATGCTAAACAAAAGTTCAATGAAAACATTACACGAGTTCTACAAACCCCTTATCTATGCTAAAACATAAACAAACACAATATATGAGCATTGTTATATGTAAAAAAAAAAGACAAAATAGTCTACTTGTTATTATTCAAACCATATATTATATAATGATCACACTCTATATTATATGTTGTAAAAAAAAAGATGATATTACAATATATTATATATGACGTGCATGATATATTAACTGTTTTTGCTGGGTTTTTTTTTTTGGTTATATATCAAATATTTACCAACAATATACAGATAATAAAATTATAAATCAAGAAAAACATGATTTCCCTTTAATACTTAATGATGCAATTGGCAAGACCTCTTCATCAAGAAGGCAAGAAAGCATCCGAAGAAACACAACTCAACCCACAAGTTATGTTATATATATAAAAAATTTATAGGTGCACGGGAATTAAAAAATTAATTTATTCTATATTATTTGTTTTTTTAACATATAATCGCGTGTGAGTCAACTATAGTTGAAGAAAAACATGTTAAGTTTCAGCAGATGAAAATAGAACAAATATATTTTGATTATGTGTCTATAAGTGATACAAAATAAATAAATTTAAGTGTACATGAAAATCTCTCCCATTATATTTAGACTTAAGATAAACTTTATTTCTCTTTAGTATTAGCTTACGCTTTAATTAGGAGTAATTAAGTAAGTGCAATTAGTACTTTTTATAGGAATAGAAGAGGAAATTTAAACTTTTTTAAACCTATACTAACTCTATTATTTTTTGAAACACAAATGCTGAGGCATAACAAAAAAACCAGTCAAAACAGTCAATAAACTCTATTTAACACTTTGTGGCCAATAACACTTTTAGTCATAAGTTTATTTTTAATAGGCTAGGTGATTGTGGCCCAAATATCTATTTATGGGCTGTTTTGACTGATTTTTTATTGTGCCTCTAGTCATGCTCTATTTGAAAAAAATAATAACTATCATCTTAGCTTACTTTTATTAGAATGGATTCAGTTAGTTACATGGACGACAGTATTAATTAATAACACTTCACTTCACTTTCTCATAGTTCTAGCCTGAAAAGGGATTCTTGTTTGTATGGCAAATTCTTATTATAGGAAGTTCTTTCATACAAGTCTATGTCATCTTTTCAACGTACGTCCACTTCTTAAGCTTTTATGATGCAAATTAGAGAGACAAAGTGTATGTTACGTACATGGAGTATTATTATTATTATAGTACGCCAAATTCTAGTGTGCAACTCAATGAGAATAAAAGGTGAAAGAATGAGTTGGAACTAAATACCTGCTAATTTAAGAGCATTATGACAATAAAAAATCGGTCAAAATAGATAATATATTATGTACAATCTATATAATATAATATACACAATATATATTTATATGATGTGCATAATATATATGTTATAATATATTGTGCACAATATATGAAATACATTATGCATTTTATATTATATATATTATATAAAATATATTGATATGTTTTTTTATTATATACCAAATATTTATCTAAAGTTAATAGTTAGTCACAATCAGTTACGTAATATTTCTAGCTATAATAACCAATAAACTTGGCCATTAAATAATGATGACAATTTAATCAGTCCATCATTTTTTTAAAGAAGGGTTTCTTTTCCTTCAGTTAATTACACGAGATGTGTATTATTTTAAAGAAAAATAAGTAAATTGTTTTTTTTATGATCGAACTGTTATAATTTTATGGATATAGAGTAAATATAAAATATGATGTTATAAAATTTAGCTCAACATTAAAATGATCCGGTAAAGTTTAATTATTATTAGTGTATAGGCATAAATATCTTATTAAATGAGTATTGACTTTTATATGTGTAGATATCATTTGGGTCCAGTTACTAATTCTATGCTGAGCTAGCTAAAATTAAAAACTAGTATTATGATGTTTATATAAAAGAGTTATGATCTCAAAACTGTGAGTGCATGCAACATTATATATTTTCTGTCATCTCATCAGCAGAAAGGTAAAAATCTTAACATTCTACAAAGCACTCACCAATTTAAAAGATCAACCTTGTAGACCAAAATCAAAGAGATCCTAATAATATCAATCGATTTCTATAGCATAAGGTACGCTTCCGCATTTGTTTTTATATCTTCTTCATGATTTAATATGAATGGTCTTAGGTTATTGTAAATTTAAAGTTTTTCCAACACAAACTTCACTATAATTTCCATTTAAAATTAGAGTATGAAAATAAGGAAAATTTTGATGCAAAATAAACAATAAGCCAAAAATAGCAAAAAAATTGTGCACAATATATAATATGTAATATTCACAACAAATATTACATATTATGCACAACATATATATATTACAAGTCACATCATATTTCTTTATAATATGTGATACATGCAATGTTGTGCATAATATGTGATATATATTATGTTCACCATGTAATATATTTTATACACATTACATAATACTTATTATGCATGATATATTAGTTATTTTCACTGTTTTTTCATTGTACATATAACAATACTTATCAAAATTTTATCCTCATTTTTAACCTCAACTAGAATACCCAACAAAATCTAATATGGAGTATGTCAAAGACTAGATCGTGAATTTCAGTTGAGTGAGTGCCTTCATAAGAAAGTTTTGGCCCTTTATTGGGAAGGCTTCATATATATTTAGTGTTCATTGATATATGAACAATGAAAAAACAGACAAAACAGTCAATATGTTATGCACAACAAGTATTATGTAATGTGCACAACATATACTATATGTTGCACACAACAAATATCACATATTATGCACAACAATATCACATGTCGTAAAGAAAGATGATGTTGCAACATGTGATATATGTTGTGCACATTACATAATATTTGTTGTGCATAATATGTAATATACATTGTGCATATTACGTATTATATGTTGTGCACAGTCTATTGACTGATTTGACTGATTTTTTATTATGCACTAAGATTTTCCAATATTTTGTTATTGCCCTTCCTTACCAAATACTTTGAATTTCATATCTATATTGTAGTATTGTAATTTCGGTTAGAATTTGATTGTCATGTAACGTCACTATGTTAAGACTGTATTTATTTTCAATGACTCTGGTGACAGAGTTATAGAATCAGTGAAAGTTTGACTCTATTCACTATTTAATTTCAGGGTACTCACAATATGGAGAGACACGAAGTCACCTTGAGTAAATAAATTTACTCATTTTTTTATTTACACCAAAAGTTGAGTCACTAGATAGAGTCACTCTATGTTTATAATAATTTCTTTCATTTTTACCCTTAATAGTTTCTTATTATTTTCAAATTGTCCAATCTATTCACTAACCTAATTTTTGCTTGACTCAATCGCTTTTTCTCTCCATCATCTCCGATCCATCTTCTTTGTGGACATTGTGACACTGTTTTTGAGATTTTATCAAACATAAAGTTGTGACTATATCTCCAGTGTTTCTGCCTCCAGAGTCAATGACTATAATGACTTCAATGACTCTGCCACTAGCGTCCGTAAAAATAAACGTAACTTATCTGTCGTATAACTTTAATATAAAATAATTTTACACTAATATCTAATCATATATATTGTTATACAAATAAAAACGTTTAACTTTCATATCTATTATCTAAAAATAAAATCACTTCTATGACCGCACGT
Source organism: Aeschynomene evenia (assembly GCA_013621005.1). NCBI lineage: Eukaryota > Viridiplantae > Streptophyta > Magnoliopsida > Fabales > Fabaceae > Aeschynomene > Aeschynomene evenia. Next base: position 10,441,103 of record CM024267.1, on the reverse strand, counting down.
AATTGGATATTAGTAAAAAATTAATTTACATTGATAGTGCATAAAAATTAAAGTCATTAGGTTAACAAGTTTTCAGATTTAAATCTTACTAGACGTTGTGCCTGTATTAGTGTGGCTATCATGTAGATGCTCCACTATAATTATTTGATGTAATTTTTGCTTCTCTTTCCAGAGAGTCAAGCATAGCATATTCACTTTAAAAAAAAGTATATCAAAGACTAATTAAGAAGAAGAAGAATGTAATTTAATTTTGTTTTCCACTTCCTAACTAATTAAAGATAACAATATTCCTGTGAAAGACTGAAAGGGATGGGTGAGGAATTAAGGATCTAATTTTTCTAGCAGCACTTTATAAATAACTGCATATATATGCATAAGGGTCTTTAATTAATTTCTGCTGTAAATTAATCCTATACTTAATTCTTGGCGAACATCCTGTCCAGGTTCAGCAACATAAAGTAAAAAACTAGAAATTAAAGAAGTTTCATTCATGAGAATATTTTTCATGGCCACATAAATATTTCCACCTTTATTATATATATATATATAGAAGACATGATTTGCATTTGTCAATAGCCATAACATATGCGACTCTAGCTAGCTAGTGATGAAGCATTTGTAAGAGAGATATATATTTTTGTTGCTAGTCTCTTGGAGTTCCTCCGAACACTTCGTATAAGGGTCTAGGTTGTCTTGTACCTCTCTTAAATGAAGTGTTTGGGGGAACTCCTAGAGATTCAAACAACGGATACATAATCAAATTTAAAGTGTATTTAAAACCATGCTAATTATATTTCAGGGTCTATTATTAACAAATTACACTATCTTACCTAATACGCACAGAGTGTTCAACATCAAACATTCAAACCCTAGCCTCTACGGCTGTGCCTCCCCAGTTCTACCTCCCACCCATCCTCTGCCTTCCAAGCACCCATCCTGCAGTCACCCACCTCACCTCCTCGGCCTCGCAGCGCCGCACACGTCGGGCATCAGTCTTTCATCGGTGCTCTTCTCTCCCTACCCTCACAGCTCGCCCCTCGCACCATCACGATCAGATTTGAACTCGGCCGCGCGGCCGCGCGCCCACGCCTCAGGTCGCACATCTTCATCGCAACTCGGTTGTGCGCCTCGCGCCTCGTCTTCTCACCCTCCTCATCTTCTGGTTGCGCCTCGTGTCGTGCCTCGCGCCTCGCCTTAATTAGCTCATCTTCGCCGGAGCTCCTAAGTAACTAAAGTAGGGATTCCCGCTCCCGCGGGGAACGGGGAGGGGGAAAAAATTCTGGGGCGGGGACTAGGACATGGAAGTAGTAGAATAACAGGGAAGTACTCTCTGCCCCCACCCTGCACGGGTGACATGCCTAATTGCTATGGAAGATCCCATTTACAATTGCCAAGTTTAATCTTGAACCTTGGTCTAATCTCATGAAGAAAAATTTTGTAAGGGTTTTGGGATATAATTGTAATTATAAAATAACTGTTGATATGTTCTCAAATTGATAGTGATTTTAGGTTACATTGTTTTAGACTTTTGATAACTTCAATATATAATTTAATATTTCATGGTTATTTTAAAGTTTTTTGACTTTGTACCAATGAGGTTGTGACATAGGTTCAGTCTTCTGTTCACACTAAATGTGATTTGAGTTTGAATTTTGGAAAACTCTTTTTTATGGATGATACTCTTGCTGAGATTGGTGGTTTGCCCTAGCAAATTCTGTATAGGGATGTGTCTTTCATAATCTAAACTTTGTTAGCAAAATTATTAAATTTTTTTTACTTGTTTTTAGAAGCTAGGTATTATTGACTTAAAAAAAATGTGATAAAATTGTCTTTTCAGTTATCACTTACAAGTATATTTTAAGTTGTGAATCTAATCCAAACATTATGAAAAAATATAAAATAGCAATTTTTTTCTTTAATTGTGATTTTATAGCAAAACACACTTATATAATCCTCTTAGTTTTGTCTATCGCACATCAAAGTGAAATGATACCACACACATTTTTATTTAGGGACTCTCTGGCATAATGTATTATACATGATAGCATAAACTTATATTATAAGTTATGTTGTTATTCACATTTGATATAGATAATATATTGTATAACTTTAATTTACATGTCATGACTCCCTTATACGTCAAAATGACATATAGTTTTGATTAAGGACTGTAGATAAACTGTATATGTATATGTCTACGACCTATATATAGACGATAGATAAATCATATGTATATCTTCACGACCCATAGTGACGGTAGATAAATCGAGTATATATATATATATATATATATATATAAATGTCTACAATCTACAGTGAAGGTAAAATAATTGTGGGTATATATTATAGTGACGGTAAAGTAATTGAGGGTGTATGTTATATATAGTGACAGTAAAAGAATTGTGGGTATATGTTGTAGTGACAGTTAAAGAACGATTGATATATGTTGTAATAACGGTTAAAGAATTGTGGATATATATATGTTGTAGTGATAGTTACAGAAATATGGATATATGTTATAGTGACAGTAAAAGAAATGTGTGTATATGTTATAGTGACAGACTGACAGTAAAAGAAATATATGTATATGTTTTAGTGACAATAAAAGAACTATGAGTATAGAAAATTAGATGGACTAAGTGTCTGTTGGTATAGGTCTTAAGGAGCTATACCTATAATATTTGTACATTTTTCCACAGTTTTTTTGTTGTCATTGTATGATAAATTTGTTGTAGTGATAATAATTTTATTAGCAAGTTAATAATAAGTAATATAATCAATAAAATAATTATTTAATAAATAATTAAATAAGAAATATTTAAAGCTCAAGTTGGTAAATATGTATTATGCATAAACTCAAGTTTTGAGCATACTATAATAAATAATTAAATAATCAATAATAATTTGTTAAAAATGTTCATAGACTAATTTTAAGTATTTTCGATAATTATTATTTATCTATATTACTTTTATTGATAATATTTTTATTAACAATTTAACATTGAAAATAGTAATTTTCTAGTAGTGAGTGCAAGAGGCGAAGGGGAAAAGGAAGGAGAGCGGGGGTAGGTGTTGCATTTTACCACATTTACAAAATGTGGATAAAAATCAAATGTAAAACAAATGTATAACAAATGTACAAAATACAACTGCACATAAGCATTCCCCTAAAATTAGATGTTAATAAAACATTAAGTAGAAGTGCAAAATGTTTCTGAATTTTGTTAACAAGTGTTATTTTAGGACACAAATATACTTAATTAAAATAGTAATTTTAGCAAAGTTTAAAATTAAATATTGTGTGAATTCGACATATTGTAAACATAAAAATGTATTTTTTTCATTATAAATATTTTTATTTGTACTAAGTACGAACCTTAATAAGTATTCTAAAGACACTTGTTATTATATAATTACTTGTTAATGACTCAAAACATGTTTTTACTTACTCCATCAGTTTTTTTTTTCTATTTGTGCACTTTGAGTTTTAGGTTTTTTATAGATTTAATTTTCTTCCACTCATATAGTGTATAAATTATTTACATAATCATTTAATCATATTTTGTCGCTTCAGTAATATGATTGTGTTTTCTCTCCTACAAACTACCAGAAAAGGCATACAAACAGAGTGTTTCGATAATATGTTAGTGTAAAATACTTTTAGACTATCAGTACATCAAAATTAAACTATTTTTATTATTTGTCTTTTCTGAAATTGTATGTAGATTATATTAATTATTTTTTTCTTGTTTTACCCTTAATTAACTTCATCTCTTCTATCAATGTAAAATATATTTTCATTAATAAAAAAGTAATATCTAAAATATATTAATATTTTGTTAATTTTGAGATTGTATTAATCATTATCTAAAAATTCATGAAAACTTAAAATGGATAAATAAAAAAAAAATGGAGGGACTAATAGATATTGATTTCCGTCCATTTACACTAACCCTATATATCAATGTTATGATAAGTTGACAACAACTTTAGAAGAAATTAAGTAGCAAAATTATTTAGAGTAAGTTCTAATATATTCATATTTTTATATATTATTATTGTTTATTTATAGATAAAGATTATAAGGTCTTCGAAAAGCTTATTCCCCAATATTTGAAATGATAACAATAGGACTTCTTCTCAAGAGAACTAACTCTACATGCATATTTTAAGTTTTAACTCGTGACTTTATAGATAAAATTCACTTTGGCTAAATAATCCAATTCCGTTATATTGAACCAAATAGTAAATAAGAAATGAAAGAAACAGGAGAAACTTGTGTACGTATTTAGTGGAAATCAAAAGTTGAGAGATTCCAAATTCAATTCCAAGCCGAATCACGCAGCTTTCTGCTTTCTACTTTAGGCATATGAAGAATTTCTTGACTTTCACAAGAAAATATAATAAAGAATAATTAGTGTCAATGATGAGTCAAATGCAAATTGCAGAAGAAATTCAATTTTTTTAAGGGAAAATTAGAATTGCTACCAACATATAAAAAAAGAGAACTTTTAACAAGAATCAAGGATAATAGAGAATTGTTATATTGTTACTACAAAATTCAAAGTTAGGCACAATAATATAATATGAGTTTAATTTCAATTTACTGTTAATATAAGTAATTTTACAAACATTTAATTATAGATTGACATATTAGTAAAAATTTTTAATTCAATTATTCGCGTACTAACTAAAAAGTTACACAAATCAATTAATAAATGTGATTAGTTTAACAGCATAAAATTTTTTATATTGTCAATGTATCATAGTTAAATTTTAACCCATATAATATATATCTATACCCTATTCAATAAAAGGTAATTACTTTTGGACTCTGAAATTAGAGTTAATAAAAATAAAAAATAAATTAAAAAATAATTTCTACTACTCCAATTATTTTTTTTTTCTGTAATATTTCTCTTTTTCACTAAAGCTATGTTCTTTTTATTTTTTTTAAATTACTTCTCTTATATTTTATTCATCTTCTATAAAAATTAAAGTTTTCTAAAACAAATAATTAAAATGAGACTTGAGAGAGGCAGGGGCCAACCTTTCACATAGGGGGCAGTGGCCCCCCTGATTTTTTCAAAATTTTTGTAAAAATTAATTTATATATATATTTGACCTCCTCTATTTTTTTTGTCTATTTATTTTATATATTAGAAGTAGATAAAATTAGATAAATTTAATATTTTTATAAGTTAATTTTATCATTCACTTTTCTTATTCTTCTTATTATTATTATTATATTATTTGATTCTTTTTATCTTATTATTATTCTATAGTTTGATTATTATATGAAAAAAAAATAATTGTAACCCCTTACAACAAAAATAAAAATTTAATTCTTTGAATCATAAAACTTTTTTACATAATTATTCAATTAAATCATTTCATTTTGATGACTTTTAGGTGATAAATATACTCAACTACCTTTGTGTTAATATGACAATACTTAATTAGACACTTGAGCAAAATGTGTTTTAATTACATTATGGATAGATAGAAATTAAGTAATGTCTTAAAAATATGTTATAATATAGTATTTTATTATCTAATTAAGAAAAGTTTTGAATTGCTGTTTTGTAAAGGTTTATAGGACTAAATGACCCTTAATAATTTTATAAATAATTTAAAATTACTTGCTAATAAAAATATAAATGAAACAAATAATTTTATTAAATATTAAGTATAGACTGTATAAAAAATTGGTCCCCCTAAAAATATTGTCTAAATCCGCCCTGGAGAGAGGTTTTAGTTATTTTAAATAGTATTATTTTATAAAAAAATCTCAATTAAAAAATTGAATTAACCTGAAATGTTTGTTCTCTCTCTTTCATTATGAGACGAATTAAACTTCCAATATATAATCCAATTTTCTCGATTCACAATTTTAGAATCCAAATATTAAATCTTATCTAAGGGATCTAAGGTCTCATCCTATCTAATATTTGATCATGTATATGTATCGCTCCAGCTTCTTGACTAACATCATGACTAGGTTCATAGGTAGAAAGGAACCCATTAATAGATTTTTCCATGCCCACATAAATTCACACCTTTATTTTGTTCTCGCCATCACACATATGACATATATACAAGCAATATAATTCTCCTCCCATGCATATATAAATAGCATACTTGTTGTGCATTTGTCTAGCCATGAAAACAAGTGAATTAACATGTTATGTTTGTGTGTGTATTAGTAAAGAGAGATTATGTTGTTTGTTGGAATTGTCCCTTGGAGTTCCTCTGAACGCTTCATGTGAATATTAGGGCTAACTATAGTGATCCTTTAATATATATATATAGTCCTTAATTGTTTGAATGAAGTGTTTGGGGGAACTCTTGGAAGCAACCAACATGTACTTATGGCAGAGGAAGAAATTCAATGAAATGAATCAAATTTATTTCATTTCATTTCGTTCCCAAACATGGTGGCCGGCTAGTATTATTTGGAATTTGATGATGGAATAATAATTTCTCATGTTCAACACAAGCAAATACTCTTCCATTCATCACAACATATACATAGTACCTTCAATAATGTCAATTGTTCTCTCTAAATTCTGGCTTTATTTATTTGATTATTCCGTAATTAATGTCTATCAATCGATTGATGATTAATTTTTTTTGGTGTAATTCAGGAACTGATGGAGAATCTTTGATTCAGGTTGTTGAATGATCGGATCATAACCGCCTCCGTTTGATGGGTTAGGGTTCTTTTGCGTCTCCGTTTAGTATTTCTTCTTCTTCTTCACATTTTCTTATGTAGTTTTTGAAGTTGTGAGTACTTTTATTTGATGCTAGGCTGATCTTTAGGATTTAATTTCATCCACTCTGACAATGTACAATTTTTTTACACAGTTATTCAAACATGTACTTTCATATAAGTTATGATCATGTTTTCTTTTTCCCACTATCGAAAAAGTCATACAAACATAGTGTAAAAGTGCATCAAAATTAACTTCTTTATGTTTATTTTTGCGCTTTCACCATTTTCAGTCTTGTAATGGAGCACCACTATTTGACTTGAAACAATTGTGTGAAAGAATTCTCAACACAAATAATATATAGCATTAAGTGTTAAGTGAAACACACAATAAAAGAAGAGAGGATTCTTTTTAATGATTAAAATAAGTTTAGATTTTAGGGGAAAAATTAAAATCACTAAAATCTAGGGTTAGATTGTGTTTAAACCGTTCTATTACTTCTATAAATTTTTACTTATTATACTAACTAATACCTAAATGCATCTTGTTCTTTTATAATTGTACTTGCTTTACATACACATTCATATGATCATGGAGTACCGTTTCTTAGATGTTTTTTAAATGAACTTTTGCAGATCATCAGGAGGGAGATTGCTACCATGACATTAGTTTAGCGTGCTAATTTAGATGTGTTTAACGATTCAATTACTTCTAATCAAGTTATTATGAATGTGTAGTTAGAATGTAAGTTACAATATAAATTTTATTATAAATTTAAAGTCGTGATACTTATTATTATGAATTTCTTTTTATTGATAATACTACTTTATAATATCAATGTTCCTTATAATTAAGTATTTCATTATGATTTTTTAACTTTAAATATATTGATTGAGTTATGAGACTTAAAAATTAACTAAGAAAACAATGGGAAATCAATATATAAGAAAAAAAGAATATTTGTTTGCGGCAGTTCTCAACTTTATCCTAATTAATCAAAATTTAAATATAGTACAAGGCAATTTAATTTGTGGTGTGATGAAAAACCTTCACACAATAAATTAGAGTTTAATTTTGATGCACTGACAGGGTAAATGTATTTTACAATGTCGTCCAATCAAAATATTTCGTTTGTATAACTTTTCACGTAGTTAGAGAAAAAAAACACAATCATAGCTGACATGACATCACATAGGTTGATGCTAAATGAACAATACAAAATCAGCCCAATCAGCCAATAAATGAGATTTTGGGCCATAATTACTCAGTCCATTACAATCTCAATTATTATTTGGGCCAAAATCAAAGCCAAAATAGGCCCATTGGCTGTATGGACTGGTTTTTTATTGTCCACTTAGCATTATTGCATCACATATTTGAATGACTGTGTAAAAATGTAGTACACTATCGGTGGTGAATGAATATTAAATCTAATAACTTATCCGCCACAGATTAAAAAATGATTATGAGGCTTTGTAACCACTAAAATAAAAATCGCCATTAAGATGTTATGGTACACAAAACAAAACTGTGTGATAGTTTTGAAAATCCCCCATAAAATATTATGTGCCACTAAACATAAAAACCACCATAATTTGACTTTTTTTAGTAACAACGTGATCTATCCTAACTTAGATGGATTTTTAAATAACTTATACTCCTATTATTGAGAAATAATATTTAAATGTCAATTAATAAATATCTTTAGACATTTATTTTTAAATATTTAAACAACATGCATTAATCATATGATTTACTACTTTTGGGTGGTGAGTGTAATTAACGACATTTAATAATCACTTCCTATATTTGCCCTAGCAATGAAGTTCTGACTATAGAACTGATGATATTGAAAGGGAATTTGATGAGGAAGGTTCTTATGTATGAGTAGCTTTCTATAAATAATGTTTCGAATCACTTTACAATTTGATGCGTGCCCACTACTCCGAATTCACTCACAAGTCACAATAATCTCTCTCAACTTTTAATTTCTTATTGCCTAACATCATGACTAGGTTCATAGGTAGTGAAAAGAAACTCCATGATATAGATTCGTCCATTCCCAAAATTCACAACTTTATTATGTTCTTCAAACATAATTCTTCACTATAAATAGAACGGTTTTTTTTTTATTTTGCTATTTTTTTCCTGGCGAATACTTTAAAGTTGATTAGAAGTTGCAAAATTATTTTTGGTTAATAGTTTCGTTTATTTTCATCAACTATTTAGTCGATACTTACTAACAATTTGAGTCTATTTACTATATCTAGTCTCATGAATGTTTACTGAATGCAAATTTACTTACTCAACAATTTTCTCTTATCTTTTTAAGCCATTTAATTGTGATTGATAAGTAATACTAAAATAATTCTCAATGGAAAAATATAAATTTGCATTCAGAAAATTTTCATGAAACTATATAGTAAGTAGATTCAATTATTTGTGAGTATCGACTAAATGATTGCTAAGAATAAGAAAAAAAAAACTAATAAGCAAAAATGACTTTACAACTTCTTCACCTACTAATCATTTTTACTGTAATAATCACATTTTTTTTCCTAGCTAAGACAACTGGCTGGTGTTGGTAAACACATTGATACCATAAATCTCTACAACAACTTTGATTTTCACTAACACTCAATGAAGGTTACGTTAGATATATATATATATATATATATATATATATATATATATATAGCTAGGTTCATGTGTAAGTATTATACTATTATACACTTATACCCTTCAATAATTTTTTATAAAAATCGAATTATTTAATCAATCTGACTGTTGTATCATATAATATTATGGTGATGATATATACCTACTGAATTTCAGAAAAATCCACTAAAAAAATACTCTATAAGGATTAAGCTGTAATTAAGGTATATTATTATTTATGGATCAGGTTCATGCCACTTGCTCCTTGATTACATATGTTTTATTACTTCCTTTTCTTTTCCAGAGCAAATTAATTAAAAGAAGTTGACTCAAATTATCCTACTTAGCACGTAAATAGAATCATAAGAATTAATTAATATCCTGGAATTGAATAGTTTATGCTTCACAGCATGTTATGAATTATTTTATAAGGACACCCCAAGTCGTATATGGGCATAGGCAGTCTACTTATAATGACGAATGACCAAACCAACTTGGGTTGTTCAAGTGGTTAGCTCACTTGGCTGCTTAAACCAGGATTGCGGATTCGATCCCCGCCTTGTGTATGCAGCAACCCATCGGCTAGCGGTTAATTAAACCCTTAAATGGAGCTCCACAGTGCGGCGGATTAGTCCTTGATCTATCAAACTGAGGATACCACTGGTCCAATACCAAAAAAAAACTTAACCCTTAATGAGGAATGACCTAATTAATAAGAAAGCCTTCATCCTTAAAACTTTCCCATTCAAACACAAACACAAAATCAAAGTTTCAAATCTTGGGAGTTTGGGGGATGTAAAGGATCGGATAAAGCCCAATTAGTTTTATTTTTTATGTTTGGGTTATTAATATTATTAGGCCTTCCATTTTCGAAGTCCAATTTGTAAATAAGACTAATGTTTTGTATTGTTTTTGGTTAAGTTCTTTTCAATATAATAAGATTTTTGTTCTCTTTCTACAACCTGTAAACACATGCCTTTCCTCTCCTTTTCTTTGTGACCTAAAGGTAAAGAACCCTAAACTTTTGGGGTTGCGTTTGGATTGAATGATAGATACAGACAGAGTAATAGAGACTGTGACTATACGAAAAAATGATTGTCTTTGTATCTCGTGTGGTTATATATATATGGACAAACACAATGACCATACAAAATAAAAGATCATTTTTTACTCTCATCATATCCCTACCTGCTACCACCCACCACCTTCAAAACGTCGCCTATCGTAGGACCATCACCCACCGTTGCTAGACCTCTATCAGACCACCACCAAATAAGATATCATTGTAAAAAGATTTTTGTCTCCGGTCTTTATCGCTTCATCCAAACTATATGGATGTACAACAAATTTGAGACAATACAATGAAGATATGAACAATTTTGAGCATCAGTTTCTGTCCCATAAACCAAACAAAATAAAAAAATTGTATTATGTACTTCCCGTTCCTATGCTATATTCAAATTCACCTAGGTTGTGTTTGTTATTGGATTGAGACAATATAGTACCAAAATACAAGTACAAAATAATAAAATATATAGTAATTTTGTGTATTTTATTTTATATTTATTTTACTCGGTACACAATTAATTTGTATCTATATTTTTTGTAGTGTTTTATGTTTGATTCAAATGACAGTACAATTAAAAGTTATGTGTACTAGCTAGTACATGTATTTTATGTATCTATTCTGAGTGTAGACATAAAATATAATAAAAAAATTTACAAGTATAATATCTTTTATGTATCTATCCTAAACAAAATGTAATTTTGTGTTTGTATCTTAATTTTGTGTCTTGTACATACAGTAAATATTTATTACTCTAATTATTATTAAAGAAAGGGTCAAATGCTATTAAAAATGTTTTATTTATCTTCTTTATCATAATATGTATTTTTAAGCATCAACTCAATTCTATATATCTCACATTTGATTATTACCATTTATTTTTTAATGAATTTATTTTATCATTTTCTAAAAGTCATTTATTAACCTTTACTTGTTTAAATCTTTATATTTTAAATTATGTACATTAAAACTTATACTAATAACTAATATTAAATATAAAATTAACTATTTTAAGTTATATAAAATTTAAAATAAAATAAATCTATTATCTTGTAAGTAATTTAATATTTCCAATAAAAAGAATAAAAATTTGCTTTATTTTTCTGAAACAAGTAAGTTAAGAGATTTTGTACTTAAAACTATTAAGAAAAAAAATCAATACTTTATTAAATTTTTTTTTAAAAAAATATAAAAATAATTGCATTAAAGAGTGAGTGACAATTTTCAAATAAAAAATATATAAATTTGATTTAAGAATGTTTAGAGTTGAATATGTTAATGAAAGTGATAAAAGATAAAATAAAAAATTTTAAAAATAATTGATTTTTCTAACAATAAAATTGTTAGGAAATGATTGTCTAAAATTGAGATTGTCATTAAATCATTAGTTTTTTCGTTCAGGAATCTTATAATGTCCGACTTTTGACATTATTAGGGATCAATTAAAGTATTTCTAATTGTCAAAAATCACCTTGTCCAATACTGAAATTCTGGGACCGGTTTGAGGTTTATTTTTAAAAGTAGCATCACCATTTTACACATTTTTTGAAAAAAAAAAGTACTAAAGTATATACAAAGTAAAGTTCAAGGGTTTTCTAGACTTTCCCTAATAATAAATAATTAAATATGCAAAAAACAATCCCCTTCTCTTAGCGTAAGCACCCCACACATCGACGTGTCTAATTGTGTGACGCGTGCCATGATGTCAATCGATCACGTGCTTACTATCCACGCACGAATTTTCTGTTCACTTTCACTACTTGCACATGCTCTGCTTTTTCTACTTTGCTATACATAAATTCATACATATTAGTATTTTAACACTTAAAAATTCATATTTCAGATTATAACTGTTATAAATGAACATTTTATAATAATATTTATTATGATATGAGAATAGATCAACTAAGATATTTAATAATAATAAAATGAGTGTTTTATATAACATTCATTTAAGGAAAAAACATATTTGATATACATATGTTGGAATGATACTACTTCAATGAAAAAAAAAGTGTTGGTCTATTGATCATTCATCTAAAGTTAAAGGTGAAATATAAGATTAAAATCTAGTGGATCCTATGAAATTTGAGAATAATAAGTGAAATATTTGTAGTGATTATTTTTTTATAGGTTTCTTCTTGAAAATTTATCGGTTGATCAATTAATCCCTAGTTTCAATATGAATTATCTTTTAATGAATAGAGAATTGACTACAAAATTTTTTACATATATACCGTCCTAAAAGTTGAACTGAAGATATTTTAAAAAAATTCTCATATTACATTTATCTAATACTACCTATTTCAATATCTTTTATAATTTTTTAATTGAATTTTGTTTCTAAATGTGCTATAGGATATTTATTAAAGAGCATTACTACATGTAGAATTAAAAAACAGTTAATATGTTATACATAATAAGTATTATGTAATATGTACAATATATATTACATATTACACATAATATATATAAGATATTATGTACAATAATATTATATGTTGTAAAAAAAATAATATTATAACATGTGATATATATTATGCACAACATGTTATATACATTGTGCAGTACATGCTATTTTGACTTTTTTTTTATTCATCAATATTTTTCCTTTATTAAAAGTACTTAAAATAATAAGTTTTCAAACATTTAAAATATATTTATGGTATAGTACTTATTAACAAAATCATGTTTTATTTCTGTTCTTGACCATTCAGAACAGAGTGCTGCATGCAAGTACTTCTCTGTTTTCTTATTCTTCTTCTCAGCTCACCAATAATTGGCTCTGTATTCTTCTTTCTTGGACTTGTTCAAGTAGGAGAAGAATTACAAGTGCCAAAAAAACCCATTTTCTGTATTTCATATCTCATTCTGATAACCAATTCATCAAAACAAAAGGCGCGTGCTCTGTTACAGAACAGAGCACAACAGAACACAAATGGAAGAGGAGAACAGAACACAGCCACTGTTGAAGAAGAAGCAGTATCATGAGAATTGCCCTGGATGCAAGGTGGATCAAGCCAAAGATTCGAAAACTGATGTCTCCATTCGAAATCTCTTGAATATATGGATGGTCGTCTTATGCAGCTGTAAGCTATATATATATATATTCATCTTTTTTCTGGAGATTTCTGAATTCTGATTGAACCCTTTTGCTTCGTTTGTGTTACTTATTTTTTTGGTGGGTGGGGGTGTTTTTTGATGGTAACTTCATAGGATTTTTTTTATTAGTAGTTAAATTTTTTCAAACCATTTGCTGAAATTGATATAATATGTATTTGGGACTGAAACTAAAAGCTAGAACTTTTGGAAACAGTAGCACTTTCATTTTTACAGAGGAGAAGTAATCATGAAATCACTTTCAGCTATTCATCCCAAACGAAAACAGAAAAAAAAAAAAACAAAGAAAAGGAAAACCCCTTTTAGCAATATTTGATACTCTGTTATAAGGGAAGTGATTTTGGTTGAATTGTTTATTTTTTCTTCCAGAAATTGAGAAAAAATAGCCCTTTTTAGTCTCTGTTTCAGTGTTTTGATCTCTAAGTATTGACTTTTTTCTTTTGTCTTATATATGCAAATTTCTCAATCTGTCAAAACTGAATATATATCCATATCTGATTTATCCTTGTTTTCTATGGTTGACAGCGCTGCCTATATCATCTCTGTTTCCTTACCTTTATTTCATGGTGAGTTTCACTATCTATGCTATGATTTTGTGACTTAATTATTTCTTGGAGTTTGGTATGACTGAATGCATAAGGTGAATAACCTTTGGTTTTTTCCAGTTTTGCTTTCAATTTTAATTTTTTTTATTAATTTATGGCTAAAAAATGCAAGTAAGAAGTTCATGTTTTTTTTACCCTGATCATCATTTTATTTGAGGGTTTTCTAGATGGAGACAACTTTAGTTTAATGCATAAAAAAGAAAGACAGAAAAGTGGATCCTGTTTTGCTTATGATTATACATTCACTTTTTTCATCTTTTTTTCATTTCTTTTAGTCTTTATGTATATACACGTGTAATGCTACATATAGTTCACAAAATCAGCGACCATCTGTCACTACATGTAATAATTTAACTTTTTAAAAGTATTAATCAAACTTTTAAAATGTTGAATTGATGTATAATATTAAAAGTTGAATTAATAGATTTAAGTAATATATTTGTTTGTATTTCTAAGTTTTATTTACTAATTATTTTGAGCACTTCAATCAATGAATTCACTGGTCTGTTTTTTGTTTTGTTTTGATTTTATTAGCTGTTCTCACAACTTTTAACTTAAACTATTTGTGTGTTTCCTAAATAAAAACAATTTTTGTTCCATATCATGATATAGTTTATATTTTATATTTTAACAGATGATTTCAGACTTTGGAATGTGCTGTGTTCATTTCTAATTACTTTGTCACTGTTAAGAAATAGTTAGGAAATCAAATTTCAGAAAGTAACTAACCTTATAAATTCTCAGAAATGTAACCTTTAAGATAAAGTAGATCGAATATGATAAATGCAATTCTTTTTCAGGTAAGTGATTTTCATATTGCAGAAAGAGAGGAAGATATCAGTAGTTATGCTGGTTATGTTGGTAAGATCAGTTTAAGTACTTCCATTCTTGGATATCTTCTGTCAATATTAATTCGTCATTTATAATAGACTTATGAATGTGAAAATTGTTGTAGGATCTGCATTCATGCTTGGAAGAGCTTTGACATCTATATTGTGGGGAATAATTGCTGATCGCTACGGTAGAAAACCTGTTGCCATGGTAGGGATTATCTCAGTGTAAGTATATATGTCACCGAAATGGATGATTTTCCGGTTTTAACGATAGAAGGTTTTTTAATGAGACTAAAGAGCTTATTACTTGATTGCAGTATCATTTTCAACACACTATTTGGTCTAAGCTCGAGTTTTTGGATGGCTGTTATCGCAAGATTTCTTCTTGGAAGTTTAAATGGTTTGCTTGGACCAATGAAGGTACATGCCAGCACACGATGACTTGGTTTGGTAATGTCGTGGCTCTCAAAAAGCTGTTAAGCTCTTTAAATTCTCAAAAAAGCTACTCCTAATGGCTCCTAGGAGTACCTTGACTCTCAAAAGCTTACTAAACACAAAAAAAGAGCTTATGCTTTTTGAGAGGAGGAGCACTTGCTCAATAAGCTTTACCAAATTCACACTATATCGATTACCGTATAGCATAGCGAAGAATATCGATTGATCTATGTAATATACTTCTTTCATATTCTCCTGTTACAGGCTTATTGTTCTGAAATATTTCGAGAAGAAAACCAAGCTCTAGGACTCTCAACTGTAAGCCACTATCTTTCAGCTACTATAATTTCTTAGAATCATAGGTCGCCAGTGAGGATGTTCAGTAGGTAAGGATCAAAATACTTCGCCTTAGTGAGGCACAGTTTTGATTCCTGCTGCCAGCATTGTAAGTACCATTTTGAGCAAGCCATAATCTCGGAATTGGAAAGTCTCCCATACCATACATACTAAAGTCTGATCCCACTAGGTGGGGTCGGCTACATGGATCAAACAGGGTCATTGCGTCAGGTTTTTACTTTGATCCATGTCAAAAGATTCGACAAAGTTTTACGTTGGCGGTAATGGGAAAGCCTCTTATCCCCATAAATTTTCTTATACAAGATGAAAAGAAAACAGCAGCATTTGTCCATCATAGTAATTGAAAGTGTGATCTGATTTCAGTTCAGTGCAGCTTGGGGCATAGGTTTAGTCATTGGGCCAGCATTGGGAGGTTATTTTGCTCAGGTACTTTTTGTTCTTTACTGCTTTTCGATATTCTGAAGTGAAACAGATGTTAAGAATTGCCTTGGATTTTCACATGGACATAACTTGTTTTGGTTGTAAAATTACGGATTGAAAAGATGAATTTACAAATTTCTATTCATTACTTGTTTTCTACTACTATTTTACTTGATTCTCTAATGGTTTGCAAAATTTATATTGCAGCCAGCAGTGAAATACCCAAATATATTTCCAAAGAACTCACTCTGGGATAAGTAAGTGAAGTTAGTGAACTTTTTTTTGCCTGATTCTTAGTTTTATAAGATATATGGATTCAGATTCTTTTTCCTTCTTTATCTTGAAAATTACTTTGGTTTTCTTGATGTTCTGATTATCCATTTGCCAAACATAAACCTCCCTGCAGGTTTCCTTACTTCTTGCCCTCCTTGATAATATCAGTTTTTGCATTTGTGGTATTAATTGCTAGCATCTGGCTTCCGGTAATTATCTGAACTTCTAGCATTTCTGTTCCAATAATAATATTTGTATATACGTTTTCTCTTACATATGTGGTCCGCCTACTTTTATCATCTTTGAATTTTGATGTGATATCACTGCAACACTTAAACTTTGATTCTCCATCATTAGATGCATACTTATGTATATTGTACTTATAATTTGATATGTACGAATATCACTACTCTGATATCTCTTTCTTTTCGTATTGGTGATGTTTCCTTAGTGCTTTTATGATGATATCTCAAAATGTCACACCAACCATTTTGTTTCAAAATTCTCATCTCATCCTTACTATTCCTTCTGCTTTTATATTCCTTTTGTCTTTCCATTATGCTGAATTAACTTCACCAATGTAGGAAACACTACACAACCACCCTCATAGCGACGAGTCCTCCGATGACTATGCTGAATCTTTAGAAACTGGAAACAATGGATGCGACGGAGACAAGGCAGTACAGAAGGATGAAAACCTCTTTCTAAACTGGCCTTTAATGTCGGCAATTATCGTTTATTGTATCATCTCACTCCATGATATCGCTTACCAAGAGGTTTCATTCCTACTTCATAATATCATAATTTGTTTATGCATCTCATTTAATGTATGTATGTTGTTTTAACATAACTCTTCTTTATCCATCAATATTTTTCATATAGTTTTCAATCTCAATGATATATTCAATGCATTCTTCTTGTTAGGTTTTCTCATTATGGGCTGTTAGTCCTCGAAGGTTGGGGGGTTTGAACTTCACAACTGACAATGTCGGTGATGTTCTTGCAGTAACAGGTTCATCTTTGACACAAACATGTATTCATGGATATTTAATTAGATTAATGTTTGTCGTACAACAGAAATACATCTAACTAGTATCCAATGTGTGTTATATATAATACGTAATGTATGTCATACGTATGTATGCTATACATATGACATACATTACGTATTATGTATAGCACATATTGGATACTAGTTGGATAGCTGCTTTAGGATCCGACAGTTCATTAAATTGCGAGCTGATTTGGTATCATAAAGTAATTACTTATGACATAGTAATGGATATGAAAACACTCAAGTCATGTTAAGTTCATTACATCGGAATGCAGAGTGACAAGATATGCATTTTTTTTACTTGTGTGCTTTACTTGTTAGATATGCTTCTTAATTGTTGATTTTCTTCTCAACTGGTAATTGATCAGGAGTCGGTCTTATAATCTACCAACTTTCCCTATACCCAAGATTGGAAAAAGCTTTTGGACCTGTTAGATTTGCTCGCATCACCGGGGTATGCTTTAACCTTTCGTATCTATAAAATACTATTTTAACATTCACTTTTCGTATCTGGTGTCGACATCCAATTTCTCTATCCTTTGATTTTTATGCGACTTCACTACAATGTCTCATTTCTTTTATCTACTATTGATCATGATGGATGTCTCTCAATCATCCAATTTTGGATGTCTATATAACATCACTCATTGATGATAGGCCTTTTTCTTAATGATGGACCACTAGATTGTGTTTGTGACGAGTAAGATAGAAATTGAATTGATCACATTTGTCTTTCAAATTTTAAAATCAAATAAATTCATGTTAAATCCTATAAAATTTAATAGGATTTCAAAGATAAAGGAAGCAAATGCCACTGATTTGCAGATGAGTTTATTTATATTTTTAAAGATCCAAACACTCATAAAATTCATAAATCCAAATATTACTAAAGAAAACTAAAACCGGATCAAAGTGACAAAATTGTTTCAAAGTGGTAATTCTACAATTCATTGTTCCTTATTTTTAACATGTCTGTTTGGCACTATTTATAGGTGTTATCTATACCTCTGTTGCAAAGTTATCCCTTCATAGCAATGCTGTCTGGTGTCACATTGTACCTAGTGATAAATATTGTGTCTGTTGTGAAGAATCTTCTTACTGTAAGTGCATCTCTTCCTTTATTTAACTGATCATGAGTGAATTGTAGGGTTTAAGATGAACTGAATTGGCATTATGGAACCTTGGAGGTTCAATTAAATTGATTTGAAAAAGGTGTTAGAATAGAGTTTGAGAGAAATGACCAAAACCTAATTAGGAGTACACGTCCTAATCGCTACCCCATCAGTTTCAAATTATTTGTCACTTTGAGTTTTTGGTTCATTTGAATATCAAGGGATCTGGATGCAACTAAGTCCAGATAAATTGATATTCAAATGTACTAAAATGTCAAAACGACAAATAATTTGACACGGAGGGAGTAGCTAACAATAAACAAGCATAATAATTATGGAGACATATATCTAACATGTGCTAATGAACCTATGGCTATTCTTTTTTATGAAATTCAGGTGACCATTATAACTGGTTTATTCCTGCTACAAAACAGAGCAGTGGTAAATTTTTGGTTCCATTCATTTTCCTTTATTCATTTCCTTTTAAAAAAAATTGATATATAATTTCTAATGGCTTTGTGGCATATATGCCATGTTGATTTGGAAAATAGGAACAACGCCAAAGGGGGGCAGCTAATGGCATTTCTATGACTGCCATGTCAGTATTCAAAGCAATCGGTCCGGCCGGAGGCGGGGCAGTGTGAGTCTCCCTTTGATTTGTTCACGAAAACAGATTTGGCATATAGCATTGATCAACAAGAATTATATGTTTATGTTCTGCTCTCTTTTTCTGATCTTGGTTAATGCAGATTAACTTGGTCACAAAAGCGGTTGGATGCTTCTTTCCTCCCAGGTATGATGGGAATCCTTACATTATCTAACTGTTAATTAATCCCTTCCATAGTATCAATTAATTGTAATGAACATAGAAAACTTTATGTTATTATATTTTCTATAAAAGGTCTTTGAGAAAAGTAAAAAATATTCCAAGGTTTGGATATAAAGTTAATTAATATATAGTCGTGCTTAAGATATCTTTTCATAATTCTAAATATCTCTATATGTAACTAACTTGGTTTGGTCGAGTAATCAACTCATCACTCATCTGCTTAAGCAAGGGTCAGGGTTTCGATCCCCGTCTGGTGTATGTAACAACTTATTGGTCATTGTCAGACCTTTAAATGAAGTTTAGATCCGCGGCAGATATCTTTGTATGTTAAGCTCATGCGAACATGCTTTCTTTTACTAGTTGTATTCTTGACATGCAAATGTACAATATAATTGCAGGCACCCATATGGTCTTCCTTATTCTGAATGTGGTTATGGGACTTGGAGTCCTATTGATGTTTACACCATTCCTGAGTGTAAGGAAGAATACGCCCTCTCATTAGTCGCGCTATTTATTGATTCGGCTTTAGGTCAGGGATGAAGGATTTGAAGGTCATTTTGGTTGTGGTGTTGCAAAATATATTGCATCAAACTTGAAATTATGGTGACAGAGGATGTGTGGTGCAAAGATTTGGCAGCAGAGAAAGGAAGAGAAGAAGGGAATACAAAATTTTCAATTTGAGGTTATACTATTTAGCAGTGATCTTTGATCATGATCACTCAAAATTCAGTATTTATATCATTACATATTTCAATATTTAAAATAGTGGTTATTTGTTTTGCATTGTACTTGTTTCAGATTCCTATTTTTTCACATTGAGCATCAATAGTCAAAAGAGAAATGCTTGTGATGATTAATGATGTATATAGTTGATATCGTGAGAACAATGATAAAAGAGAATAGGTTGAAAGAGAAAGTAAATAAGTGGTTGTTGTTGATAGACTGGCAAATTACGATCACTTATTTGCTCTGACACATGCATCCTTTTACACCAAAGGAAGTTGCAGAGTTATTCATCAAGGAAGTTATTAGGCTTCATGATTTTCCACATTTATAATTTCGAATGATATTAGGTGTATGATTAAATTCCAGCTAATCCAGTCAACAGTTTAAATTTGGTATGATACGTACTGCAATTGATACCTAGTATGCATACCAAAATTGAATTATTAGCCGGGTTGGCTAGTTTTTTGTTATACATCAAAAAGTATTGTTCCGGATGAAAATAGACTCTTTATGAACATATTTTGGTTAAAAATCTTTAACACATAAGGCACCTCAATGAAAACGAATTCAATATTTCACCTCACTATAAAAAATTTTCATTGGCTCAGTATAAAAGTTTGAACATAACGTTGGATTGAATTAAGATATAAGTTAAATTATGTAGCAGTAAATGTTAGATTATATGTTAGATTATATTATATATGTAAAGAAATGACTGATTTAGTATTAAATTTAGTGTATACGAAATATTACTTAAAAATAAGACTTCTACTAAAAGTAACTTTCTGCGGAGGCTGAAAATTAAGTTTGCCGCAACATGAAGTTTTACATTTTTACTCGTACAAAAAGAATATCATTTAAAATTATTCTTATCATTTGAGTAAAACAAAGAAGCACTTTATCGAAGTAAAATATTGGTAAAACTATTATTAGCTAGCCATTAAAAATGAAAAATAATTGTAAACTAGTTAACTCATTTTGTTTTATTGTAGTTACAAGGTAGCAAAACTATTGAATTGATGCTTATTGGTCTGATTTGTAGAATAATTTCAAAGTACGCTTCACATTGAAGCTTCAACTAGGGTTTCATAAGCCAAAAAGAGAGGAAAATAAGTATAATTTCTTCTTCTTTTTTTCGTAACTACATTAAATAATCACCTCTTATATTTGCCCTAGCTAGCTATATATAAAGTTGTGACTATATATGAAAATGACTGAAAGGTTTTGATGGAAGGTTCTTATACGAGCTTTTGATATATATTTGGAATCACTTTATATGTAGTGACCCCACTCTTTCACTCACAAGACAAGTCACAACAACTATATATATAGGATCTCTCTCTAATCTCTTCCCTTCTTGGCTAAGATCATGACTAGGTTCATAGGTAAAAGAAAAATCCATTAAGTAGATTTGTCCATGCCCACATAATAATAATTCACACCTTTATTTTGTTCTCTCGCCACATACATACATAATTCTTCACACTATAAATAGAATACATTGTTGTGCATTTTTATAGCCAAGACATGAAAACTATTGAAGCATGTGTAATTAAGAGATATATGTTGTTAATTAATTTGTTGGGTGTCTCTTGGAGTTCCTCTGAACGCTTCATGTGAGGGGCCTAGATAATAATATAGCTAGATAGTCCAATCCAATACACAATATTGGAAAGGATGATATGATGGCCATTCTTCAAATGAAGTGTTTGGGGGAACTCTTTGGTGCAACCAACACATACCATGCACACGAAGAAATTTTTGGGTGGATAATATTTACACGGCTAGAAAAGTAAGATTTTTAATATTGAATGTGTCAATAAAAGTATTGTTAATAAAAGTAATGTTGACAATTAGTGACCGTTAAAAATACATAAAATTAGTTTATGAGTATTTTCAATTGTCACTAATTGTCAAATAATAGTTTATGATCATTTTCAACGGTCAACAAATGTCAATATATCTTTTTTTACAATATTTTTATCAAAACTTTTTCAACAATTACATGTTAAAAATAATCATTATTGTTGTAATGTTAATGCGTTGTTCATGAATATTTACAACTATATTATACTTTTATATTTTATATTTAAGATTTTTATGTTATATATCAAAATATATTGTTGTAATATTCATTAATCATTTATTAAATATCGTGTAAATCCACTCAAGAATTACTTTGTACACCACGATACGACCAACTTCCTTTCATTGCCAAATAGTGTTGTTTGTTATTTGACGAGTATCTTTCGGGAGCTCTCATGTTCTACATACATGACTTGGAATTTGTCTTACTTTCACATTTCTCAATTTATGATTAAATTGACTGGAAATGATACTATACCTTCAATTTCTCTCTTCATTCTACCCTTTTTTATTTATTTTTTTATTTGGGTATGCAAGTTGATTTATGATACTCAAAATTAATTTTTAATTTATGAAATTATTGATAAATGTGTAAAAGTTGTGGTCGTACATCGATCTATTTATAATAATATCCTATGTGAAAAATAAATTTGGGTCCTCTAGAAGGAGGGTTTGCACTTTTTGATCCATAGAGTAAAAATAGATTTTTTTTTTTTCAATTTAAAATCATAGTGCATATATCGACAAGAGATTCTTAAATTGAACTCCTCTTATCATACTTTTACACATGCATAGACATAGTTAGAATATAACTATTATATAGTCATGTTGGAAAGACTTTTTAATACTCTATATATCGGTCCAATAAAATAAGTGTTATTTCTCCGATATAATTATACACTATAATGACACTTATAATCTATTTAGAAACTTTAAAACAATAGAATTAAAATTGAACTCCTTCAATAAGTGAATTTCTACTACAATTGAATTAAATTCCAGTATTTCAAATATAGAATTTAATTGAATTTCAATATTTGAAATATTTATAAAAATGAATTGTTAAATTCTTTTGAAGACAAATTTATCCTTTATTAATGTAATATCATAATATTGAAGAATGTCGTGTCTGGAAAGCAAAATCCCCATTTTCCCCTCCCATGCAATTAAGGACAACATAATTCTTTTTCTCAGTACATGATGATCTTGGTTGAAGAGAAGAAGAATGAGCAAAGGTACACTGGTTTTGACAGAAACCTCAAGAAAACTAACTTGTACTAATAGAGTATAGATATAGGAAACATGTATAGCAAGTCATTATAGGGTAGTTAGTGTTAGTTAAGCTCTTGAGAATTATGTCACGTGTTGTAATATTGGCTATATATAGCAGTACGTATAACAGATTTGTAACTAATGATTTGTTAATTCAATCCAATTTCTCAATTCTCTATCTCTCTTCTTTCTCACTCCCTCTCTAGCTTTCTGATCTTCTCCCATGCACACTAATTTATCAATAATGCTAAGTGGAACATCAAAAATCAGCCTATACAGTCAATGAGCCTATTTTGACTTTAGTTTTGACTCAAATAATCATTTATTCAAAAAATAAAAAGAAAAGAAAAGCTAAAAAGGAAGGAATTGAAGGAGAACGTACAAGAGTAGCACTAACATCCATTATTTCCTCGATCTGTTCTCACTCCTCTAAACATTTGTGCTATACCCGATATTAATATGGTTTAATTTAATTTAGTTGATTAATATTTTAATAAAAACTAGAACCCATTTCTCTAATATCGTGCTATACCCAATATTAATATGGCTTAATTATGCTTGCCCCCCATTTCTAATAAAAAACTAGAACCCAATTTCTAATGTTGTCTCAAGGTGTTCTATGCTTTTACAAAATGTTGTCTGTAAATGGTCAATTTTGACATTGAATAGTTCTCCACTCTCATATTCATTCTCCTCTCTCTTTCTCTGTCAAAGTCTCAACCTTTATAGAGAGAGAGAATACACGCTACACACCATAATCTTCAGTCTCAAGCTTCAATTTTTTGTTTTTCTGGGATCTCTTGTTATTAGTATTCGGTTTTAATTTAAAAGATTCATGTATTGCCTGATGGTTAAGAATTGAAATTTTGTTGAAGTAAGGTTGCAACCTTAATGTTTATATAGTTGTATCTAAAGTATTTTCTCTTTTTTTTGGTTACATCTAAAGTATTTTCTCTGATGCAATGCATGCGATTAATTATATATGAACCCATTTCCATATGAACCATTCAATTTCATAATTTTCGGTTTGCAAGTTAATTTAGTAAATTAATTCAATTGAGATTACACCTAATGAACCAGAGGACACGTGCAGCACTTATATTGAGAGCTCAAAACAACCACATCATTTTAAGAAAAACAACTTCACTTTAAGTGTTGGCCTTGTAAAATTCAACTCTTTATATTAAAAATAGTTGGAGGGATTTTTTTGCAAAAGTAACAACATGCGCAAACTTGAAGTATAGGAGCACAACATACCAGCAGGTGCAAGAGCGATCTTGAGCCCTGATTTCTTGTGGTGTTTTTTTTTTCATATTAACATTTTCTTTTGTTGTTGCTTTGTGGTTCTATTTATATGTTTTAATAAGATGATACTCTTTTTTCTCATTTAGAATTATGAGATTTTTTAATATTTTTTATGAATTTTTAGGAAGCTCATGATAATAATCGAAAAAATATCGAAATGCTGAATTTTATATACATACAATGGATGGATGTATGGATTAAGAAAATATTGTATACAAATCTTTTCAGTCTAATTAAATATTTCAACTAAATTCTTGAATTTAAGTCAACTCTAAAATTCGTAATTATATCACGGTATTCCTACCTGCTAATAGTCAATTACTTCTTTATGATAACAATTTGGGGGATTGATTTTTAAATGGCATTTTTATTAGGGGATATTTGTTATGAGATAATGTGAATAGATTATCAATAATTTTTTAATTAAAGTATCTAATAATTCAGATTGACTTAACGTAGTCACTACCAATAGTTTATACGGCTACATTTGTTTATATTATACTTAACGTAGTCATTACCAAAAACAAATTAACTTAGCCAACAAGGATTATCTAGCTTACCTAATCAAGATTCCACTTTCAGACGAATTTTCTCCTCAACGTAACTTAAATATTATTATTATTATTATTATTATTACACTACTAGTCATGTTAAATTTATCTAAAAAACTAAATAATGCTACGAGTATACTAAAAGGACACTAAGGACTTGTTTGATTACAGTATTCAGTACTTCTAACTTTTTTTAACTTTTGACTTATCATAAGTTATATCTGTCATGTTTGGCTATATAACTTATAACTTCTCCATAAATTATTTCAGTACTTTTGTATTTTGACTTATCCAGAAGAACTTTTCAAAACAATTGAAATAAAAAAATTTGTTATTTTATATTCACATGCAAAATAACTTATTTATAAGTTACTTATCAGAAGTTACTTTTATATAAGGACTTAAATAAGTTGTTTATCCAAACTGACTCTAAATCCAACATCAATACAAAAAGTTCGATTAAGGAAGTATAAATATTGGACAACATATTAATTAAATGGAGTGATCTTGATTTCTCCATTATAATATTTATTTTGTACACTAATAAAAAAGTTAAGGTGAGCTATTATATAAAAAATATCAAAATGCATATTTTTAAGGTGAATCTTTTCTATTTTATTATCTTAAAAAGTGCCCTAAGGACATTTATTAGCCAAATCCTTAATTCTAAAATGATACAAAATGAGATATTTTATTTGCTCTCAAAACATTGATTTATCTATCTTGTTCAAATCACACGTCCACACATTCACATCATCATGGGCAATATAATAAAGTTCCTGATCGGGAAATGACTTAAAAGTGTGAGAAAGGTATCTATCTTATATTAGCTTTCAAGTTTCAACATATGTTAAGAATCACTTTATTATTACGACCAAGAACCCCACTCACTCACTGCAATCTATATTGGGATCTCTCCCTTTTAATCTTCCACCAATTCCCTTCTTTCCTAACATCATGACCAGGTTCATATTTAGTACTAGAATTTAAAGGAATATTTAATTAATAGGTTTGTCCATCACCACATAAATTCACACACCTTTTGATTTATTTTGTTCTCTAGACTACCACTTCAAACACTGTCCCTACATGAATAAAAATCAAAGAGGGCTTAATTAATTAGTTTCTTATATATATATTATTCTACCTAAAATATTCATTCACCTTCAAAATTACATAAGACGGTATGTTTAGGTATTGTATGTTATGATTGTTACGTCGTCTCCCCTCTGTTTATACCAGAGAAAACTAATTGTGCACACTTAAAACAAGAATGTTATTGGTACATAGAATAGTGCATACATATATTTTTTCACCTACTTTATCATTCTTGGATTTTGATGTAACAATTACACTAACATTTAAATTTTTATCTAAAAGTGATAAAGTAGCTAGGTGGAGAAAAATGTATATGCACTGTTTGTATATATAAATAGTATTTTTGTACTAAAAAATATTTATAAACTTTCTGTGGTCTCATTCATAATAATGGTCTAAGTTGCCAATGAAATAAACATCTTAGCAAAAGTAACGAAGAAGATGCTTCGGTCGCAATATTGTTGTTATGGTTTCCTCTAATAGTAACAATTATGACTTTTCAATTTCAATAGTGATTTACCACAATTTTTCATATCACGTCGCAATCACAATGACAAAGGTACGATGTATCGCAATTTAAATAGACCTATATATATTCATGCATGGGTTTATTACTAATCCAATTTATTTCCCCATAAGTTGGATTACACATAAAATCTTGTTAATAGAAAATTCTTACCAATATTTAATTGGCAGGATAAGTATAATACCAAATCTGAGAAATTAAATCAGAATGAGAGAAATTGGTGGTAGTATGCAAACATATTCAAGAGAGATAGGAACTATATCTATATATATATATATGCTTGGCCTTGGGGATAAAGTGAATGAAGTTGGTCCATTGTTGCCATAGTGTTGGTTGCACCAAGAGTTCCCCCAAACACTTCATTTAAAGAAAGACTATTAATATCCTTTAATTTCCCCAAAAGGGTATTATGGATAAATTAGAGGACTAGCTTGTTAGCCTCTAATAATATGAAGCGTTCAGAGGAACTCCAAGGGACAGCCAACAAACAATAATATATAAATGCTTCATTGTTGTCTTGTCTCTTGTGGTTGATGAACAAATAATGCAACAATTATTCTATTTATAGGGGGAGAATTGTACATATATATATATATATATCATATGAGACTGATATAAAGAAGCCTAAAACTAATTTCAACCCATAACGCTAACAAATTGGGCGGTAGAAGAAGACATCTACGACAAGTACTTGCTTTTAATTTGTGAAAACACGTTAACTAACTAGATTGAATGAAAGTCATTCTTTGCTTCTTTAGGGTCTAATAATTAAAGTTTAATTTCCATTTGTAGGTGGAGAAATTTTTTTTTGTTTAACAAGAAGATAGTGAAGTGATGAAGACTCTTAAGGTGAAAATTCAAAGTTGAGAGCGATGATATGAAAAACACAATCTTTTGAGATATTTCATTATTATATTCATATTTGAGCATGTCAACTTTACAAGGATCGATTCACTCAACCAAAGACTTGAAAGGTATAAATTTCCTTTTGTTTATTAGAAATTTTTAGATGATGCTAAAAAGTGACAATATTTTCATTATTTTATTAATTAATGAGCATTGCTATATATCAAGAACCATCTCACCTAAAAGCTTAAGCTGTTAGGTTGAGACTCATTAATGATTTTATATTCTATCATACCCTTCACGCGAATATCTCTTTTGGGTTTGAAGCGTGAATACTTGGTCAGAAGACTCTGATACCATGTCAAGAACCATCTCACCTAACAACTTAAGCTGTTAGGTTGAGGCCCATTAATGGTTTTATATTCTATCCCTATATGCAAATAGTCAGTATAATATGCATAACATATATTATATAATATGCACCATACATATATTATATAATATACACAACATACATATATTACATATTATAAAGAAAGATGATATTAATAGATGAGATATGTATGTTTTGCATAATATAATATGATATATAGTTCTTCAATTCACCATCAAAACTCAAAACGTCACACACACACATATAGTACGTACGTGCTTGGCTTGTGTTAGAATATTGCAGCAGCAAAATATATATATACCTTTCTATTTTAGGATTTTTTTATTTATTTTTAGATCACAAGTTGATCGGGTCATATTACACACGAATTGGACCCTTTTTAACTTTATTAGTATGAGTCAATAAATATGTAATAATTGAGTTTTGACCGTATATATAGAAAGAGTAATGTTATATGTATATATATCATCATAAAATTAGTTATCATCAATTATCATATGTAATAATCTAATTTTTTAAAATTATTAGTTCAATTTTAATTTTAAAATGTTGAATCAATATATTATATTAAAAGTTAGATTAATAATATTTTATGGTGTATAAAAAATATTTCTTATATAAACAATGTCATTGTAAGAGTTAGGGGTCTACTTTAATTTTTTCTCATTAAAAAATCTAGAAAATTCAAGGGATCATCACTTCCTAATAAGGAGGTTCGAATTCTGATATTATATGTTAGATGTATAATCAAAATTCAATCAACTATTTAAATTTAACATGGTATGTATGGTAAAAGTTATACATATGAAATCCATATCATTATATCAAGAGTATTGCTAAAGGCATAACAAAAAATCAGCCAAAACAGTCAATAAATAGAAATTTGGGCCACAACCACCAAACCCATTAAAAGTATGCTCATGATTAAAAGTGTTATTTGGGCCATAAGGTGTTAAATGAATTTTATTGGCTGTTTTGACTGGTTTTTTGTTATGTCCCAAACATTTGTGTTATATCAAATATATACAAACAAAAAATAATATAACATCTACACTAAAATTAACATAACATGCATATCGATCGATACTCTCAGTGTTCATACTAAAATTGAATTATATTGTTTGCTAAATTAGCTAATTTTTTATAGTACATAAAAAGAATTATTAAAAGAAATATATTACATCCTGTTTTCATTTCAGCACAGCTAATTAAGTATTTCTCTAGTTTACTACACATACATGATCACATAAAGTTCAAGATGGCGAAATGACTGAAAAGGTTAGAGAGAATGGTATCGTTATATATGTTAGCTTTCTGCATATGTTTTGAATCACTTTATTTACGCACCAAAAAGCCCACTCACTCATTCTCTTCTCTTTATTAATCTTCATTCCCATGCATCTTTCCGAACATCATGACCAGGTTCATAGCTACAAGGGAATTTAGTTACGTAGGTTTCTCCTTCACCACATAAATTCATTATTTCATACGTACATACAAAATTCTAGCTCCCATATAAATAGAATACTTGCTGCACATTTGTTTAGCCAAAATAGAGAAGACAATTAGTAGTGAAACATGTATATATGTGTATGGGATATCTCATTTAATTTGTTGAGTGTCCCTTGGAGTTCCTCTGAACGCTTCATATGATTATTATGACTATATATATATATATATACACAATAATGCTTGTCGTACATCAGAAATACGTCTATCAAGTATCCAACGTGTGTTGTACATGATATGGGATGTGTGCTATACGTGCATGTGTTATGTAAATAACACACATCTCATATCATGTATAACACACGTTGGATGTTTGATAAACATATTTCTAATGTACAAAAAGTATTATTGTATATATATATATATATATAGTTAGTCCTTGATTTCCAATACCTTTTGGAAATTAAAGGGTGATAGTCTTTATTTAAAATGAAGTGTTTGGGGGAACTCTTGGGTGCAACCAACATTCCATGGCACAGGAACGAAATCAAAACTTCATTTTATAGGGTATGGTGTTTAAAACACCCAACAAAAATGAGTGTTTAAGGACATTCAATTTGATCTTAAAATATATATTCATGTGTTATTTTAGCCTAATACTTACTGTACAATAAATTTTTTTTTTTCAATATGTAATATATATTATGCATATTATGTGATATATGATGTGTATGACATGATATTTGTTATGCATTTTATATCATATATATATATATATATGTATATATATATGTATATATATATATATATATTGTGCATAACATAGACTGATTTTTTGTTGTACATATAACAATACTTTTTATTTTAAGGGTTTTATTAATAAGTGTCCTAAGAATACTTATTAAGGATACTTAAAATAATAACTTTAGAAAAAATTTAAAATATAATGATGGACTCTTGCATGGAAAACATAAAGTGCATGTGTTTCAAGATGAATATTTCTATTTTTAATTCCTTAACAAGTGTCCTAATGACACTAGTTAACAAAACCCTTATTTTAAGTCGTCAATAATGTGTATCGTACAATAAAAATGCATCCAATTAATATACAACGTGTGTGCTATATATATAACACATATTTCATATTATATATAACATACATTAAATACTAGCTAGTTTGATGTATTTATATGGTAAAAAAGCATTATTGATCTTAGGCAGAGAACTCATAAAGATAAAAAGTTATAGATTAGGTATTGACACGTGGTCCAACATTTGAGATATTAAAAAAATATGTTTTTTTTATAAGCAATGCAAGCATAGTTCTCTGCTGCTGTCATTACTATCTAGCACAGCTACTATTGGTACCACCTTCAATATTGGTAAGAATTTGCTATCAACAAGATTTTTATTTGTAATCCAACTGCTTTAGAATCTAGATTAGTAGGAGCATAAATGAAGATAAGTTCAATGTCATTTAATTTATGGGTAAATTACACTCATTTTCTAGGTTTGACGAAATTACACCCGTCTTTCCTCTATTTTCAAAACCTTACACACAGACTCCTTAAACTTATAAAAATTACACTCACCTCCCCTGACAATGATTAATTGTTAGTAAAATTAGTAGTTCTTATGATATATTAGAGATACATGACTTTTAATGATATATTGATAAATAATATACATTCTTTTGAAGTTAAAATGAATAAATGACCGTATAACGAGTAATAAAATTAATAATGAAAATGTGTTTGGGAATTGAATCTTGGAGGGAACAAAAGAAAAAAGGCTATGTATTTTTTTTTTTTTGGTAGACAAAAAAAAGGCTATATGTTTGCATTGGTGAAATTGATGGAATAAAGTACAGGGGAGTAAAATTTTATGTAACCTCCTTATTTTGGTACATTAAAATGGATGAAGTAGATTGAAAATGAATTAAACTGATCTCACCCACGTTGTTATCAAACTCTCGAGTCAACTTGTAGACTCTTACGAGTTTACGATTCTAGACCATAGAAACGACTTGACTCGCATGTAAACTCTTTTTTGAGTAGACTCGGGTAGACTCTGGCAGACTCGGTCAAACTCTCGAGTTTATGAGAGAGTTTACGAGTTTGATATGCCTACACAAAATTACCAAAACGACACCAATTTTAATGCTAAAGTGACCATTATACACTAAAAATCACCATTGTACTCCTATTTATTTAACAAATCTAGACTTTAGAAACTGTTCATGGCTTCAGCCTCTTCTCAGTCCCTCACTCTAGTTTCTTCTGAACGTCACCCGCCACCTCACCTCCGACCTGTCGTAGCCTCACCTCTGCCTCACGGTTCTTTCACTCGCCGCCTCACCTTCTCAGTCTCTCACTCTATGTTTGAGTTATAAATTTATAATGGGCTTATGGTACATTTCTTTCAATTCTATGTAATAGTTTTATGTTACCTTTCTTTATATTCTATGTTTTATAATATAATTTTTAAACATATTTTAATAGGTACGTAAACTCAAAAACTACGAGTTTACGAGTCGAGTTCACGGTGTTTCCACGAATTTGCTTAGACTCTCGAGTTTGATTACCTTTCTCACCCAATTCTCACCATTTTTCCTTGATGTAATAAGTTATTTTTTAAGTAAAATTAGTTACATGTTCTTATTAAAAATAATATTCTATATAGTTTAAGAGTATTATAGGGAAAAAAGATTATAATTGTTATTCCATTCAATTGTTATTCCCAAACAAAGGATTGAAATTTTTTCCCATTTCACATCACTCCATTCAACTCCACTCCATTAACCTCCATCAAAATCCAAACATACCCTTTGCCTTTGGGGATAAAATTGTGTTTGGAGGTTAAATCAATTACCAGAGGTGTTTGAGGATTTTTCAAAACTCTCTTTAACTCCGAATTTTAAACTCATGAAAATTGCTAGCAGCAGCGGAATCAGACTCTGCAGGCATGAGCTTTGTCTGAATCCATATAAAGATTACACCTTTGGTAATCATGCCTTGCATAGCATCCATAATAAAAGTAACCATACAAAACATTACTGATTATAAAATTGATCTAAAAAGCTCTCTCAAATATGGAAAATGTGACACTCGCTGAGACAGTAGTTTGAGCAATACATCACAAAGGCTAGAAAAACCAGTTCA
Source organism: Aeschynomene evenia (assembly GCA_013621005.1). Taxonomy (NCBI): domain Eukaryota; kingdom Viridiplantae; phylum Streptophyta; class Magnoliopsida; order Fabales; family Fabaceae; genus Aeschynomene; species Aeschynomene evenia. Next base: position 10,408,434 of record CM024267.1, on the reverse strand, counting down.
AGATCTTAGTTAGATCTGTAAATATATATATACCCACTAAAGTAGTACTAATATAAGAAATTTGACACCAAACACTGATCACAAAATATATCCACCTTCGGTATCTACCATCACAAATAATAACATCAAGTAAAGAAAGGCTGTAATGTAAATCCGCATATATTTTTTTCACTCTATTAATTTTTACCATCTTGAAGTATCTTTGATCTGAAAGGTTATGTAAAATCACCTTCTCCACTGTGGTTGGATCAACTTATCTGAAATTGAAGAATCCATAAAACAGTCAAGAAAACAGCAAAGCTTTAACAGTTAGGACTTAGGAGGAGTAAATTAACAATCCAAGAGTTCATATCTAGGAGAGATCAAAAACAGCTTGCAGGAGATTGAAAGAATGGGAATCAGGGTGCTTTTGGATAAGATTTTTCTGAGTAAAAATCCTTTTTTCCATTAAAAAAGAAGTCACTTTTAAAATATTTGGATATATATTTATAAAAAAAACAATCAGAACAAAAAATCTCTCTCTGTCCTTTTTTTTTTATAGAAGCCAAAAAAGTGTAGCTTCTGAAAGAAAATCAATTTCATTTCAGCTTTGTTACTTATATATAAAATTTATACTTCATAATCACTTGTTTTAAAAGCTAAAACAAATGCACCTTTAACTTTAACCATTATAGAGTGAATAGTCAACATTTACAGTACATTATTCACTATAAAAGGCACAAAACTTGATCTTTCAAATCAGAAAATTAGTTTTAGGAGTCCTGTCTATATAACAGCCAAGAAATAAGCATTCGAGACGACGGCAAAAATTTGCCACCAGGCCACCACAAAATCCTTACAAGCACATAGAGTTTCTATTCATGACGGTGTATTTTATTCGGAAAGCATGTCTACCAACAGATCAAAATTCAAATTGTTGCGGGAGGAGCCTCCGAGCAAGCTTCAACATATCAATAAATTAAACAGTGCAACATCCTGTATGCTTACCTGTCGCATCCCTTGAAGATGACAGAGATCTATCGTTCCTTAAAACGCCTCTGCTGCTCATAGCTACCAGTCTTTCTGCTCTTGGGGAAAATGACCCTGACTTACCATTGAATGAAGATGAAAGTGAATGCCGCCTAGTTACACTGTTTTTGTCGGCAAAATCAGTAGCAAACCTTGGGGAGCCTTGAGCTCTTAGCTTAGCTTTCACAGATTCAGTAGGAGCCATATAACTAGGAAGTCTTGGAGTGCTATGTGATTCATTATCTTGATCGTTGAAATTAGCAGGTAGCGAAGCTCTTCTCTGGTAATTGTTGCTGACACTACTGTCACCACCATTCAAGTCCTCACCGACTCCGTGAATTCCTTCATTTCCACCATTTGTCAAGCTAGTCTGCACGATAGGAATAGGATCATTGAGTAGCTCATCTGCATGCTTGTTTTCTGCTTGTTGTCCAACACTTTTCTTAGGATCAGACTCTTTAGACTTTGAAGCTGTTAAAACTTTCCTTTTCTCTGAAGAGGAATTTGGGCCTGGCTCTGAAGTGACAGTATGATCTGAAATTTTTCCAGCACTGTGTTTTCTTTTCCCATTAGCAACCTCGGATTTATCAGCAAAATTCTGAAGGACAGTTTTTTTAGGACTATTTGGCTCATTATCATGGTTTTCTTCTTGCTGTCCAAGACTTTTCTCAGGAACAGATTCTTTAGCCTTGGACACTGCCAAATCTTTCTTTTTCTCTGAAGAGGTATGCCTGCCCTGATCTGAAACATCAGTAACAGTGTGATCTGAACTTTTAAGGGTGCTGTGTTTTCTTTTCTCATTAACAACCTCAGATCTATCTGCAACATTCTCATATTTATCAAGGCTAGTTCTTTTTGGACTTTTTGATTCATTGTCATGCTTACCTTCCTGCTGTCTAAGACTTTTCTCAGCATCAGATTCTTTGCCATTTGACACTGCCAAATCTTTCTTTTTCTCCGAAGAGGCGTTCGTGCACTGCACTGAAACATCAGTGACAGTATGATCTGAAATTTCTGTAGCACTGTGTTTTTCTTTCTCATTAACAACCTCAGATCTATCTGCAACATTTTGAAGGCAGGTTTTAGGACTCTTTGGCTCATTATCGTGCTTGTCTTCTTGGTGTCCAACACCTTTGTCAGGGTCAGATTCTTTAGAGTTCAACACTGCCAAATCTTTCTTTTTCTCCGAAGAGGCACTTGTGCCCTGCCCTGAAACATCAGTCACAGCATTATCTGAAATTTTTCTAGTGCTGTGTTTTCTTTTCTCACCAACACCCTCAGTTCTAACTGCACCATTCTGCACACTTGGTTTTTGAAGACTTTTCAGCTCATTATCATGCTCTTGAATGTCTTGATGTCCAAGACTTTTCTCAGGATCAGACTTTGACACTGCCAAATCTTTCATTTTCTCTGAACAGACACTTGGGCCATGATCTGAAACATTAGTGACAGCATGATCCGAACTTTTTCGAATGCTATATTTTCTTTTCTCAGTAACTGCCTCAGATCTGTCTGAAACACTCTGCAAGCGGGATTTCTTAACACTATTATTTTTCTCTATCTCCTTTTGTGGATGTTCCTGAGCTGAAAGTAATGAGCTGTTTGAATCCTTTTTAGGACGCTGTTTATATTTGTTAGATCCTGAAATTGAGCCATCATCAGCTTTAACAGGAGGGGATTTCTGTGTAGTTCTTTTGACTTGCTTCCTCTTAACAGTTTGACCGCTTCCAGTTTTCTCATCAGACACCGATTTCTTCTTCAGTTCTGGCAGAGGTGCCCAAAAGTGTGACACTGTCCAACGATCAAGCCATTTCCAGGCGAAGTTAGGTTCTGTAGGATCACGATTGAGAGATAGAGGAACTGCAAAGCCCGATGAAACCAGAAGCTGAAATAGATAAGATAGATATCTAATGTGAGTCTTTAACAAAACCAGAATTAAATTATGAGAACTCAGTTTCAACTTTCAAAACAATAACTAAAAGGGACAACAACCTATTACACCATTCTTATTCACAAATCATATTGATAAAGATTGTGAAAAGTAAACTTGGTAATTGACCTATAAAATGCTAAGAGTCATTATGACCAACACAGAAACACTCAGGGTTCACTGGTTCAGCGACAAAAACTTGTCTCAAATTCATTAACAAATATCAAAACTATCGATGCAGTAGTGCAAACCAATGTCATGAACCTATAAAAACATTGAATACAAAAATGTTGTGTGAAGCAAGATCATGAACCTAGAAATACAAACAAAACAGGTTGTAAACATCAATCTCGCAGAACATATAACATGAGACAGGATCCCGAAAGCAGTAGCGCTAATTTTGTCCTTATTTGAGGCAATAAACACAAACACTGCTACAACACTAAAAATAAAAATAACAACTTGTCGAAGGCATTGAATTAGCAGTCCCAACCTTTTGAACAAAGACACTTTCTGACAGCTTCTCTGCATGTGTGGATGTAACCACTTGAATAGAATTTGAACATTGAGTATCCTGACAAAAAAACATGTTGAAGAAGCAGAACGTAAGGTAGTGACAAGGAGAAGGTAATTCATGGATTCACCTATGCATCTATGCCATGGAACATGTTCTATAAATCAATAGAACATGCCAGTTGCATGATAGAAAACACTGACTGATCCTGATTAAATGAGAAACCTCCACTTTTTCCATCCAAAAAGTTAAGGAAAATAACCCACAGATCGCATTGATAGAATTATATCAAGAACGTTCACCTTACGAATTTTCTGGACTGCGAGTCCAATATCAGAACGCCTAACAATGTAACCACGGGCCAATGCTTGAATCTTAACTATTCCCTTCACACAGTATAAAGCAGAAACAGCTTGTCTTCTAACCAAGTGGCCACGGATAAGAGCTTGCAGCTGTATGGTACCTCCTTTGAGCATTCGAAATGACTGGCGAGCCTTCAATTTAATTATGCAAGCAAGAGTCAATGTAAGCCTTCATTAAGCAATATATAAAGAAACTTCCATTCATGTGATAGCTTATACATTGAGTACAGCAATTACGATTGCATTGGTATTTGTCAAGATTTTTAAGGATTCAAAACAGAATTCTCATGATGTCTTTCAGATAATTATAGCTGCGACAAATCACATAAGAAATTGTAAGAGCATAAAGGATTAATTACCTGATAGCCTCTACAAGCAGCCTGCACTGTCATAGCCGCTTCTGTAAGCTTGAGGTTCTCATGATCCTCCTGAGCAATAGTTAGTGCACGAGCCTCCTCATTTCCAGTTGAAGGAATGTCCCTGTCATGTGATAACTTATTCTTTTCTGAAAGTACTCCATTAGTAGCATTTGCTCCAGTAATCGGTGCTGATATCACCAAAGAATCCTCAGAAGACCCCAGCACATCCTTGTTACTTGAAAGTTTCTTTACACAGGAATTGAAATAAAAATTAAAACTTGGATAAATGCATATCTCAACAGTGCAAAATTCTGCTTCTCATGCTCTCTTTTCTATCAAAGACAGATCATGGCATAACACAAACACAGACAAAAATGGATGTCAACCACAAAATACTTACGAAACTATCATTCTTCTTTGAGGAATTAGACTTTGACGATGATTTCTTCCCCAAGAGTAAATTCTTGAACCATTTCCCAGGACTTCTTCCTTTCCCCATCACAGAAAAGATCAATGCTTTACAAAACACAGAACTCAAGCATCAAAACCTGCAAGGTACATATACAACTGAGCCTCAATAACATGTTAAGTAGGAAAGGTTAAAATAAACCAAATAACCAAACATAAAATAAGGGAAAAACAGAGCAAACATTCATTTGTTACATTTTTATATCAAAATACTTTCTTTTTTAAACGTCAAAATAGTCCAAAAGCCACTGTCCACAGGAAACAAATTGATGTCTACAAATTAACATTTGAGAACAAGTTTAATAATGCCCATAATCTTTCCAGAAGCAACTTAACATTCAAAAAATCATTTCCGGCGCCAAATTGGGGATTTGTTCCAAAAAGCCAAAGACAAAAAATAAATAAATAAATAAATAAATTTTTCAATGGATACCCTAACACAGAACCGCACCCACTTTAATGACAAAAGAATAATAAAGGAAGGAGAGTTAAGTCCAATAAATTACACCTACATAGCAGTTATATATACAGAAAAAAACAATATCACCATAAAAGAAATTTAAAAGAAAATCCAAAACCAAACCCCACTGCCCAATTTAATTTTCAATACGGACAAGAGATAGAAAAAGAAATCAAATCAAAAGCAAACGAAAAAAATGGAAGCTCTTCTAGAATTGCAATTAATTCAATATCACCAACCAAGAGTCCACTTCACACTTTCATTAAAATAACACTAAAAATCAACACAAAAAAAAAGACACCCAAAAAAAAGAATTCTTTTTAAAAAAAAAAAAAAAAAGGGCCAAACCCATTTAAGCTAAGGTAGAAAACAAGCGATTCGGAAGGAAAGCAGGGAAAAGAAGATCAAACCCAGTTCGTGAAAAAGCAGGAGCAGGAACCCTAAGCCTCGTACAGCTGGAAAAAAAATCAAAGAAACAGAAACCAGTAATGAGGAAATGGTTGAAGGAATGGTGAATGTTTTGGTAAGTGAAGTTAAGAAGGGTGAGAAAGAAGAAGAGATTTGAGAAATGTGGGTTTCGTGAAGATGAAGTTTTTTTTCCTCTTTTGGATGAACCAAAAAAAAAAAAGTTGCGGTTTTTGGTTGGTGCTATAGTGAACTGAACAGTGAGTGTTATGGGAGGGAGTGAAAGAGAGAGAGAGTGGCAGAGTGGCTTAAAAGCAGAGTCATAGATTCCTCTTACGAGGTTTATTTTAACGACCCTCTTTTTCTTTTCTTTCTTTTTCATGAGATTTTCACTTTTCTTATTCACAATTTTTATTTTTATTTTCTTACAACTTTCTTCTTCATAATTTAATATGCCATTAAATTTTTTTAGTTTAATTTTAATGTATAGTGTAAAAGTATTTTATATTTTCATTTAATCGAAATATTTTATTTATATGACTTTTTAGATAATAAAAAAATATAATTATAATTAATATGACAGTACATAATTGAATGACGGTGTAAAAGAGTTAATTGGATAAAAATTAAATCTTTAAATTTTTAAGAGAAAAACAAATGTCATCACTTTTATTTTGTAATGAAAAAAAATAGTTAGTATTTCATATTCATTTAAACGGCCGATGCTTTATGCATGGTTTCAAAATCATAAACTTCAATTATCACTAATTATATACTCTCTCCATTCCAAAATAATAGTCGTTTTAGGGAGAAAAAAGTCGTTTTCAACTTTCAATGCCAATTTAATTTTTTCATACCTATTATACCCCAGTATCATTTCTCTTTTTTTCTTGAATATTACTCCAATGGACCACTAGTTATCTTTCTTTCTCATTAATGTTTTAGGTAGTTTAGTCATTTTAATATATCATTTTATAAAATTAAGAATATTTATTGACTTTCTTAATCTGTGTGCAAAAACCTTAAAAGACTAATATTTTAGAATGGAGGGAGTATTTAATAAATATAATCATTAAAAAATCCTTATTGCAATAAATAATTCATTTTTAATATTTTTTATTTTACTACCTTAATGAATGTTTTAATGGCAGCAAAACACATAAGTAATAAATAGAAAGGTTGATAAACTGCATAAGAACATAGAAAATTACAAACAAACAAAAATGAATTATTTAGTACATTACGGTAGTTTAAGATTTGAAGTAGTTAATTAAAAGAACGTTACATTTTATAGTATAATATCATTAGATAATTAAATAATATATGTCATAAACATATGTTGCTATTTGAAACTTTAACAATAAATGATAATGTAATTAATTATAAAATGTTGCATAAATGTTTAATCAATAATGTTTGACGTACAATAGAAATACGTCCAACTTGTATCCAATGTGTGCGCTATCCATGTTACAGGATGTGTGCTATATGTATAGCACCTATATGTATAGCACACATCCTGTAACATGGATAGCACACATTGGATACAAGTTGGACGTATTTATGTTGTAAGTCAAACATTATTGAATGTTTAATTAATCCATCGGGATTGAATTTTTGGTCTAAGTCAATAACTTTCTTACAATACCCTTACCAAAAAAAAACTTTCTTACAATACGAAATTATAGATTGGGCTTCAAATACATGTTGTATTGGTTACCAAGATTGCTAGTCCACATTGGGTTAAGCAAGATATCATTAGGCCCATGTTAAATTTTACTCTGCTCGAGCCAACATATATTCTTAAAAAAAAACCCACTGTATATGATCACGACCTTTAGTGGTTTAATGAATTGGCCCATAAATATAAGATGCTATTTTGTTTCTATTTTTTGTTTTTGTTTTCAGAACTTTATAAAAAATTATTAAGAACAAATAAAACGTGATTTTCTTTTTCTTTTTCTGTTTTTAGTATTTTTTTATAAAATTTTGAAAATAGATAAAACAAAAAATGAAATGAAAATTAAATAACCCCTAAATATTCACATTAGTGATTAGTCACTAACATTATATTCGTGGCTGATTTTTGTTTCTAATATTTGTGAATTTGTCTTTAAGAATTATAAAAATATGAATTAGGTTAGTATCTCAATATTTATATTATCATGCCGTCATATTTTTGTTGGGATGGTATTTATTGGTTTCTAACAAGATTATAACCCGTGCTACGCACGGAGTCATGTTAAATTTTATTTAATACTAATTTATGTTATATAATAGGAAATATATTGAATTATAATTTGTAGGATGATGTTAAATGCACAATACAAAATCAGCCCAATCAGCCAATAAATTAGATTTTGGGTCATAATTACTTAGTCCATTACAATCTCAATAATTATTTGGGCCAAAATCAAAGCCAAAATAGGCGCATTGACTGTATTGGCTGATTTTTCATTGTCCACTTAGTATTATTGTAATTTATATTCATATAAATAACAATTATTAAAGTAATTAAGAATTATATTTCCAAAAATATTAAAATATAATATTTTCAAATTATTTTATTTATAAATTGTTTTACACAATGCATAAAATATAAAATATCGTGAATTATTATATTTCGATTTCTCATGTCATGGTAGAGAATAGCCCGTGCTACGCGCAAGAAGGTGTGAAGTTCCATGTATATATATGAAGATATAAGAAGTTACTAACGGACTAAAAGAACACAAACTATCAACGTAGGTAGAAGTAGCTCCTTGTACAAAATCATGGTATAAAGAGATAAGATAAAATAGAAATGAAAATATGGAATGAATTGAATGATAAAAAAGTAATAAATAATTTCAAATATTAATGTCTTATATAGGCACAAAGATAAAAACTAATTACTATTCCCTAAATGACAATAACATCTTCTAACATCCTGCAATTCGAAACGTGTGAACTTTAGCATGTCCGATTTGGGATAAGAGTGCGGTATAATGAACCAAATCAAACGAAATACAAAAAGAAAAAAAAATACAATCATAGTGATAATACAATGAAATGATTATGGAGTGAGTCGGCTCGTCGAAATAACATCATCAATCAAAAGTCGCTCCTCAAAGAAGATGGATGTCTTAGGAGTCGTCTCGTTGAAAAGAACATCGTTCAAGAGAACACCCTGAAATGGGTTCAATGACTCCAAATATGAGATGTCTCAACTTGGGATAAAGCAACGATATTGATTCGTAGTTCGAGAAAACTTTGACCTTCTTTTGAGCCTCTTCGATCTACCCATCGTCGTCTCCACATAGCTCATCGAAAAGAAAGGTTAACGTCATATGACGTGCAACTACCACTCATGAAAATGCAAATACAAAGCCTAATTAAGGCTATCCAAATACAATTTTTGGTAAGTGAATTTTCTAACTTAAAAAATATATATTTTGTTTTATCTTTTTGACGACTTTTGGTCGGGTTTTTGTAAAAAATATTCCTATTTTTCGATGGTTTTTGAGTGGCATTTACTTTTAAGAAAATTTCTTTTTCCAACGATTTTGCGCCGGGTTCAGGGTTTAGAGATTAGGTTTTAGGGTTAGGGTTATGATATTTTTTTCGCTCATTTTCAACGGATTTTTGGCTGATTTTTTTTAAACAGAACTTATTTTTTATATATTGTATACCTAACTCGTGTGTTTAACCATTTAGAATTCCAAAATTAGCATATATATATAAAATTAAAATCAAAATTTTATTACATTTTAAAATAAAAAGTACTACCACAATAATTAAATGATAACGTTAAATAGTGCAAAATAATGTACATAATAAAAGGTATAAAGTACATGACAATGCAAAAAAGTAAATAAGTACAACCATTGAAAGGACTACTTGTAGTCCTGACCGTCATCACATCCATCATCATCATCGTTGTCATCGTCATCGGAGGAGAGCAGACTCTGGGGAATGGAAGTTGAGCAGGAGGGTGCTAAGTTCTTGAAGAGCTTTATGATACTCTTCCTCATCTTGTTCATCTTGGCCAGACTCTTCTTCGCCTTCAGGCTTTGTTTCTTTTCTTTATCCTTCAGGTGCTTGATGGTCTCTGCCTACTGCTAGAGCTCTGCATTCATGGTCTACACGCGCTCCATGAGAGTGTGCATTATATTGTCTCACAAGTTCTTTTCGACGTGCATCACATCTAAACAATGATGAACAAAAAAATCCTTCAAATATGGAAGTTCCCAAAAAATTCTTTGTTTTGTCTAGTTATGGTCTTTCCTGTACCCTTGCACTTTAACTTGTTTTTCGATTTTTGTGATCATTGGAAGATGTTTCACCCAAGGTTCTGAAAACCGGACCGGACATTGAATCGGACGAGAGAGGGGTTCAGAGGTTCAGAGGTTTAACCGGTTCGACCGGAGGTTCAACCGGATATAATAAAATATGTATAAATTATATATTTATTTATAAATATATACATATATAATGAATTATATGATATAGAAAAGTTAAAGTGGATGAAAAATATTAATAAAAGTGGAAATTTATAGTATTTGATAAATTTAGAGGTTTAATAATCCTTAATTTTAATAATTAAAGTGTATTATATATTAAATTTTATTATAAAATAGTTATTAAATTTTAAAAAATTAAAATTTTTATTTTTATATAAGTTGACCGGTTCAACCGGTTTTCCCGGTTTTTGACCGATTTTTTTGGTTTTTGACCAGTTTTCAGAAGCCCGGTTTTTAAGGCCTAATCGGACCGGACAGGGGTCCGGTTCCCGGTCCAACCGGTCCGACCGGCCGGTCCGGTCCGGTTTTCAGAACAGTGGTTTCACCTCATCCCACAATTCTTTACCACTTAGTCTCGCCGGTGGTGGTGCCATTTCAATATAATTCTTCTTAAACTCATACTTGTTACTCTTATACAGATGATCCTCTGGCAAAAATCTTCGATGACAATCAAATCAAGAGTTCTTTCCTCTATACTTCAGGGTAAATGTCTTGGTGTCGGCTATGCAAACCGACATGCCAACTTTTCTTGTGTCATCCACCCTGACAACATCTCATATGCTGGGAAGTCGTTGATAGTCCATAATAATGATGTTCTCATCTTGAAGTTTTGTTTGGGTAAAATGTCATACACCATCATACTCATTCCATAACTCCTTCAATTCATCAATCAACGGTCGAAGATAAACATCAATCTTTGCTTTCGGATTATCAGGACCTGGATGGTATTATGCAAGTTAAGAACATGTATGGGTCTTTCATATACATTTCAGGAGGGAGATCAGATTATATATGGTGTTATCACAACCAACCAACAAGAGTAATGTTTACTGAACTGCATATTTGGGGTAAATCCATCAGAACACAAACCTAAACGTACATTTCGAGACTCAGCAGCAAAATAAAGATGAGTTTGAACAAGATCTCATCATGCTTCCTTGTGCGATGAATGAGTTTTATAATAATAATAATTAATTAATTGCAGCCTCAACAGTATAAGTTCACACTAAAGGATGTCTCATGGTAACAAATAACTAAAGAAAAAAGATACTCCCTTCGTTTTTTTTAATTGTCCAATTTAGAGATGCGTGCGTTTTTTTTAATTGTCCATTTCAAATTTTAAGACAATATTTATTATTTTTTTCCACTTTTACCCTTATTTAATATTCACTATTTATATTAATTGAGGAGAGATAATAACAAAGAACTAAAGGATAATTTAGTAAAATATATATACATTTTGTTAACTTTAATACTCTACCAATCATTACCTAAATTCTCGCGCGCATTTAAAACTGGACAATTAAAAAAAAACGGAGGGAGTAATTATTGTTTCTCTTCAATCACGTTCAGGTTATGTGGAAGATGCAGAAAAGTATAGGATGCTCGCTACATTAAATGCTAGATGTTTTTTAGAAAAAGGAATGACTAAGATGGAAAATCAATTACTCATAGAAAGATGACAAGATTTCATAACCATAAATCATAATGGTGGTTAATGTCTTAATGACATAGAGATTTGAATTGCCAAATCTTCATTCAACTAATGAAATAATGTTCCCTAATTCCAATGAATTATACTCCCTCCGTCCACTTTTAATTGACGTTTTAGAGTATTGCACACTTATTAAGAAGATGATGAAAAATACAAAATTTTTTATAAAAGTAAATGTATAATGACAAAATTATCCTTATAGTTTTTTGTGCAATAATAATTGTAAGAGATAAAAAGAGAGTGTATGTATGGATAAAAATTGAAAAAAAATTGTATATGTTTCATTAAAAATCTAAAATGACAAATAATAATAGACAAATAAATTTTCTAAAAAGACAAATAAAAATGGACGGAGGGAGTATAAGGGTAGAATCATCATAAAGAAGAAGTGGATTAGGTGTAACTAATTTCAGAGCACATTAAAGAATGTGTCAGGAATTTTACTAATATTGTCAGTAGCAGGTGGTTACCCCAGGGCCTGTAAACTCATCAATATGCCCTCGCCGACACGAACTCTCGGTCACCATGATAAATACAGAACCAAAATATAAAAAATATATATATAAATAAATATTGAATTTAATTTTTATTCACTAACCGTATATATTTTTTACAGAGTTATTTAATTATATGCTGCTATATTAGTTATGATTGTATTTTTTTTTCTATTATCTGAAAAGTCAGATAAACAGGGTATTTTAATCAGATAACAGATAGTACATTAAAATTAAATTCATAAATGTTTGGTTATATAAATAGGATAAAAATTTATATTTAAAAGGAGAAAATTTGTTTATTTTTTAAAAAATTAAAGATAAAAAAGACATAAAATTAAGTAAAATAAGATAAAAATATAACTACTTTTACTTTAATCTAATTTATATAAAGATATTATATTTTTATGTCTATATTTTTATTCTCATTTTGTCTTGTCGTCTTATCATGTACTTCCTCCGTCCATCAATAAACGACATTTTAGATTTTTCACGGTTATTAAGAATGTAATTAAAGCACACAACTTTATATGTAAAAATGATATATAATGACTAAATTGTCCTTTTAATTTTTTGTGTAATAATTATTATAAGAGATATGAGAGAGAATGCATGTGAGGATAAAATTAGAAAAAAAATAATAAATACTTTCTTAAAATTCTAAAGTGACAAATAATATTGGACAAGAGGATTTTTTAGAAAGACAATTATTCGTGGACGGAGGGAGTATATCATAATAAATTAGTAAATTCAAAACTAAAGAGAAAAATAAAAAAAGCTTTAAATGCATATTTTTTTTCTTTGATTATATATGTATATATTTCAAGAGAAGAGTAGAAATGTACTTAGAATGAATAGGACGAAATGCAAGTAAATATGAAATATCAACTGCAAAAATTATGTAGTTGCTTAATTACCAAAAGCTTGTGTAAGAAGTAGTGGGCTCCAACTATAGTAGTGATTGTTTGAAATATTCCAGTGGCTTGGTAAATCTTATCATTACAATTATTGCTCCTTATTCTCCATTGTGCATGAATCGTTTGAGAAGTGAAGAGTTCTTTTTTTTTCCTTTTCTTTATTCAGGATTATTGGGTTGTTTATAGCATATTTCACTTTACAAATGTGTATTCAGATATGAAAAAGGTTAATTATATGATTTTTTTTTTTTGATCCACATTTGGGATATAGTATGAGGGTTGTATTTAGAGAATAAAAATGAGGATGGAAATATATGAACTTCCTTAACTCATTAAGATGCAAGAGTCAATTTCTACTCAGATTTATGCATCAATCATTTATATATATATTTTTTCAAAAATTAATACCTCAAATATATGCGCTATCAATCAATTATTCCATTATCCTACCTAAATTACATCAAATAGAGCAAGGAATGGTCCAATATAATAATAAGAAAAATGTTAAATGTACATATAATATAATATCCCTCTATCTATTTTCCACCTCATTCAAATATTAGTAATTTTGGTAAGCAGTTTATAATTTACCAATATATTTATTAAAATTATCAACATTTAAATGAATAAAAAATAGATAAAAAAGTATTGTGTTATGTACCAATAACAATCTTCATATAATAATGATATGAACATACATTTAATTATGTTATATGGTACGTACTATTATTTTATCAATATGGTATATCGTATATATTATGAGTGGGATTCACTTACTCTAAGCTTATTATAGTTCCTTCATTTTATAACTTTGTATTTTTTATAAATTTAATTATTCTGAACATTGAATTTTAAATTCTTACAATATAGTATTATTTTTTATAACTTACGTTAAATTTTTTAAGTATAATATAGTATTATTTATTTATTATTATTATTATTAAAGTATCTACATGATTATGTTGAAAATATTTCTCAAAATAATTACTTTTTTGTATCTATGTACTCATTAAGGTAATTATATTTTCAAAAATAAACATAAAAAATTAAAAATAATAAATAATAAAATAAATAATAACTATTTTTTATTATCACAATCCCACCAACTATCCATTTAATTTTAATTTATAAAATTATTAAATTAAACTAATATTAAATAAAAATATGACTTGATGAGTATAAAGTACTTGATAAGGCTCTAGCTATTATATAAAGAGAATTTTTTAAAGTAATTATCATTTAGTATCCACAATCAATAAAGTAGTTACATTTTTAAAAATAAATATAAAAAATTAAAAATAATAAATATTTTTTATCTATTTCAATCTCGCTAACTATTTATCTAATTTTAATTTATATTATATTAAACTAAATTAAAATAAAATAAAAAACAATAAAAATATGAATTAATGGGTACAAAGTCTCGCACTAGTATTTATAAATTCAATATATTTTTAAAATAATTAATTATATTATCATGGTAGGATTCATCCTATATTCAAGACTATAGTGTGATGATGGTCCCTGGAGTATCTGATCAAGATTGACTTTCTGTTGTGTTGCCTTTGAACTCTTCTTCCTATGTCATATGCCTTAACAGAACATGTTCCATTACCCACTTTTATATATATATATATATATATATATATATATATAAATAAGTTTAATTATGATGTACTTGACAGTGTAAAAAATTTTCACATTTATTGATTTGTTTGACTTTTTAGTTAATACGTGGTTGATTTAAAGATTTTTACTAATGTGTCAATCCATAATTGAATATATATATAAAATTATTTTATACTGAGAATGGATTGAAATTAAACTTTATATATATATATATATCATGGTAGATTCACTGATTAATGTGATCATGAAATCTTTACTCTTTTCAGAACCTCAGATCGTCCTTATTACTATGTTCCCTACCTGCTCCTCGTTAGTGAAACAAATTATCTACACCATAAAAGATATTTTCTTTTCTCTGCAATCTTCATTACAAAATGAAAAACTACTTTTATAAGCTTATTATATATTAGCATTCCTTTGTTAGTTATCTCATTAGATTCTGTAATAATAATACTCAAACAAGAAAAATAATACATAAAATATACTAAAATAAGAAAAATATTATTGCTACATATAAAAATAGTATCATACATCCTTTTCTTTACTCATGTCACTTTTATATATACGTTGGGAATATATTCATCAAGAGTGATGTTATTTGCACGATAAAAAATCGGTCAAAATCAGTCAATATAAGAATTTTGAGTCAACAATAATTTGACCCACTAAAAATTAACTTCTTGAAAGGATTTTTTTTGCTAAAAAATTGCTAAACTGACCCATTAACTAATTTGATTGTCTTTTCATTATTTATCGAGTATTATTATATTAGATATAAATACAAAAATATGTATATGATACTATTATATATACATCCCAATGAAAGGAAATGAATGCTATATCATCATTATTATCTACAACACTGCAATATATATTATTGTAGCATTCATTTCTGTCACTCACTCACTCACCCAATCAATCTTTCTTTGTCTTACTCTAGAAGTTGTTTTTGTTGGTACCCTCTTGAGAGAAAAAAATGAAGAACTTCTTGGTTTCTTTTTATCTGTTGTTGATTCCAATCATTCTTCTTGTGGCTCTAACTCCAATTCCAAGTGCACAACAATTAACATCATATGAGAGCAGAATCCTCCTTCAGGTTCAGAAGCTTCTAGAACACCCTGAAGCTCTTCAAGGATGGACCTACCTCACAAACTTCTGCTTCCTCCCTCCTTCACCTTCCCTCAACATTGTTTGCACCAATGGCCATATCACAGAACTAACCATAGTTGGAAACAAAAAGATTCCCTTATTCTCATCATCATCTCATCATCAAAGAACCAACCCTGCTTTTTCTTGGAATAGTTCAGATGAGACTCTCTCAGAAAGATTCTCTATTGATTCTTTCTTCACAGTTCTTTCAAGGCTCTCACATTTGAAGGTGTTATCTTTGGTATCTATTGGCTTGTGGGGTCCTCTGCCATCAAAGATTAGCAGATTCTGGTCTCTTGAGGTTCTTAACATTAGCTCAAACTTCATCTATGGGGGAATCCCTTCATCACTTTCCAAATTGAGAAATCTAAGGAGTCTTGTTCTGGCTAATAATCTCTTCAATGGGAGTGTTCCTGATCTTACAAGGCTAGCTTTTCTTGAAGAACTTGACTTGGGTGGTAACAATTTAGGCCCTGAATTCCCTTCCATGACCAAGAATCTTGTGAGGATTGTGCTGAGGAACAATTCTCTGATATGTCAAATCCCTTCTCAGCTCATGCAGGTTCATAAACTTGAGCAGTTTGATATATCTTCCAATGGAATATTTGGAAACATTCCACCCTTTTTGTTCTCTCTTCCTTTTCTAAAGTATTTAAATTTGGCTTCAAACCAATTCAGTGGATCACTCTCTCAGAACATAACATGTGGTTCTGTTCTAACATTTGTTGATATCTCACACAACCTCCTAGAAGGGAAGTTGCCATCTTGCATCATCGGTTCGAGTTCCTCGAACCGAACGATGCTGTATTCATGGAATTGTTTGTCGACACGAAGGCGAAATGATCAGTTTCCACCTCCATGTTGCAAGAATGTAGATGCCTTAGCAGTTAAGCCACCAGTTAGAAGCCAGAAGGAGGAGTCAGAGATGCATATAGGCATGGTTCTTGGTATTTTTGGGGTTGCTATTGGAATAATTGTGGTTGTGGCTCTTCTTATTCTGTTTGTCTTCAGGAAGTACAGAGCAGAGAGAGCAGAAAATTACATAGACAAATCTTTTGCTGATAAATTTTCTGCCCTTACATATCCAAGACCAAACATTGATGCAAGTATGGTAACAATTATGGATTAGCCTTTTTAATATGATGAATCATGCATAATTTAGGGTCCTATTGGTTTCTGTTTTTATTTCATTAAAATCTTATGAAGGAAATATTGAAAACAGTAAACACGATGTAATCCTATTTTCATGATTTTTTTTTTTGTAAAACTTAAAAAAATTGAACAAAATTTGTTTCCACCATACTTTTATTCATCAAGAGGTGGTTTACATTTTCCTTAAAAGTTCTTAGTCCTTCATTTAAGCCATGCTTTAATTTGGGGTTTCCATTTTTTTTTCTTATGTTGAAATAGGACATACTTCTCAGACAATGAATCTAGCTGCACTTGGGCTCCCACCATATTGCACTTTCACATCAGAAGAAATTGAAGATGCAACAAGTAACTTTGACCCATCAAATCTATTAGGAGAAGGATCACAGGGACAGGTAAAAAAAATTTCATTTGTTAGATATAAACCGTTCATGTGCTTCTACCCTATAACTTAATCTAATAGGTATAGAGAGACACATAAATTGTTTTATATCTAACAGAAGTGTTTATGAGACTCATTATTGATGTTCTATAATGAGATTGAGTACATTTGTTTCAGTTTTTTCTGCTAAAAAAATCACTTCTTTAAAAATAATCATATCATACCATACCAAAGCCTTATCTCACTAGATGGAGTCGGCAACATGGATCAAACAACATTATTGTACCATGTTTTTGTTTTGACCCATGTCAAAGGATTCAACAAAGTTTTACATTAGTTGTCGAAAACATAACACAACCCTCCTCTTTTCTCTGAATTTGGGACCGACTATGTAAAAACAAAGGCAGGGTTTCTTCAAGAATAACCGGAATCTAAAAAAAATTGTTTTCAGTTTTTCTTAATTATTTACAAAATTTTAAGTTGTAGAATCACTTTTTTTTTCATATTTCCAAACATACACACCCTGAACCCTCAAGACCAAGTTGTAATGACATTTACTCTTGTATTTTTCACACAGCTATATAAAGGTCGGCTCATAGATGGTTCAGTGGTTCTGGTTAATCATGTTAAACTAAGTCAGAAGAGTTTGCACAAAAACAATATGCAGAACTTGAAGAAGGTGTTGCCTAATTTAAGGCACAGGAATTTGGTGAGTGTTTTAGGACACAGTGTCATTACTTATCAGGACCATCCTCAAACCACAAGCACAATCTTCATTGTATTTGAACACATCTCAAAGGTGACATTAAAGGATCATCTTGCAGGTAAAAAATCATTAACTCAGAAATAATTCTATTAATAACAGAAAAGACTTTATAATGATTAAAAAAATATGTAACATGAAATTTCATTAAAGTAGATAAGAGAAGAAAGGAAATGCTGAAATGGCCACAGAGAATGGCAATAAGCATAGGCATTGCAAGAGGAATCCAATTCTTACACACAGGAGTTGCTCCTGGCATCTTTGGCAACAATTTGAAGATTGAGAACATTTTGTTGGATGATAGTCTCAATGCAAAAGTTAGTGGATACAGCATTCCCTTGCCTTCAAAGGTTAGAAGAACACGTTATGCATCATTAATTTTTGAGCGTTGGTATTTACACAATAAAAAATCAGCAAAAATCAGCCCATATAGAGATTTTGGGCCGCAAATATTTCAGTTTACTGAAAACTAACTACTTAGAGATACTTTTTTTTGGGCCAAAGGTTGTCCAATGGACCCATTAGCTGGTTTGGCTGGTTATTTATTGTTTATCAAACATTTCCCTTAATTTTTCAGTAGTATTTGCATCCAAGTTAAATGTCCCTTTTTGCCATTTTTCAGAAAGGTTTTGAAAGGAAGCATAGTGAACAAAGAGGGCCTAATCATATTGGAAGGTATTTCTCTGGCTAATGCATATATATTTCTTCATTTTCTTCTCTTCCACTGATGTGTCAAAAGTGTAATATGGTTTTATTACATATCCAGCACCAATGATGCAGAAAAGGAAGATATATATCAGTTAGGCCTTATTCTGCTTCAAGTTATCACTGGAAAACTAATTACATCTTCAAGTGAAGTAGAGGAGCTAAAGAATGAGGTATTCATGATAGATTTTCTTCTTAGATATCTTTTACAAATGAATGCTCACAAAGATTTCCTTATTTTACATGCTTAGATTTTTGGAATTCTATTGAAGAACCATATGCACTTAATATAATATATATACCTACCACAAAAATGGCAAGTTGATGATTTTGTTTATCCTCTATTAATTTCCTCTTTATCACATTCAGTTTGAGAGGAATTTATCAGAAGCTGCTTCATCAACACCAAGGCTAACGATTGATCCGTCGCTCCGGGGAAGTTGTGTATATGAATCAGTGAGGACTGCACTTCAGATAACAATCAATTGTCTCAGCAAGGTTGCAAGTAATCGCCCTTCGATTGAGGATGTTCTGTGGAATTTGCAGTACTCAATGCAAGTTCAAGAGGCAAGGAGTAGCAGTGCAAACAGTCCAAGATTGTAAATTTGTTGCTAATAAAATTGTTTGCTAGAAGTTCATAAATTATCATGGACCTGCAGTTTTTGCATTACTAGTACTTAAGTATCGTGATTTAACACTGTAACGTCATCTGATCCATGTAACTAACTCTGCATAATAACAAAAAGCTTAGTTGTTGCTTTGTATTACTATTACTTAAGTTCATCATCACACCTTTTTACCTATATGATGACGGACCTCGTTGTTTGTCATCAGTTCAACCAATTAACGAATTCATCTTATGTCATAATACAACAACACCAACAGCAACAACAAATCTTATCTCACTATGTGGAGTCAGCTACATGGGTCAAATGACGTCATTGTGTTTTATCGTGAATTATGTTAGAATGAAAGAAATGAGAAAGATGCTGTAACAAAAGATGATTCAACACAACATGGAGATTGCAATAGGACATATAAGTTTAAAGAAACACAATGTAAAGGGCTACTAAACACAATTGTTCTTTCAGGTTTCATGGTTATTCAACAATTTCCTTTGGCAACCTTATCACAGCAACAGAGGCCTCATGACAATTATTCAGCAGTCCAACTCTGCTCAAACATTATTACATTAGAGAAAGAGAAGATATAATTTTTCAAAGAGGGAAAGAAAATTTATTCTCAAGAAGCCATGTGCAATGGTTTTTTAACTGAGAATACAATGCAAGTGGTGCTATTAAACTAGTCATAATAAGTTTCAGCCCCTAGATTCTTTACTACTTGAAGAAAAAGAGGAAATAGAATAAATGACGTAAAGTCAAAACCTAGAAACCACCGACACACAATACTAAGACGTGTTCATGTGTCAGTTTGATATGTCTGCGTATCCATGCTTCTTAGGTCAAAATTAATCCATATTTATAATTTGACATATTCTCACAACATTTGCACATGAATGTATGCCAAATGAGACCTATTTTGCGAGTATATAACACCATTCAATTGGGTACAAATACAATGTAATAAATTTCAACATTAAAAGACTTAAATTGAATATAGTACTATATCATAATGAGCCGGATTCAGTTAAGTATTGCAGCTACATCATAAATTAGGCTCCATTGATTTTGTAAAATGTCTAAACTCTAAACACATGCTTCCATTCACATAAACTAAAATTTCCAAATAGAAACACTTAGACACTTAAATAAAATTGTTTTCATTGATTAACCATTTCAGTTCCATAATGTGATGGCAGGGTACGAAAAATGTTGGCATACACGTTCTTGAAGATGTTTAGCACTCAAGATGTTAAATAATATATATTCGATACTATATAGATGGAAATGAAGTTCAATATTCACTTCTCTATTAAAGCTAGAATCCAAAACCTCAATATGGAATACTACCACTGAAACATAAAGGGAAATCCACACACAAGAGATCAAATTCATTTATGCACAACTATAAAGGGTACACATAATGATCGAAGTTCATAATTTTCCAGAACTGTACACAAGGGGAACCAATCCCTATAGAATAAGACGTGGTTTAATAATGTTATGCCTCTTATAAAGATGCTAAGCTCTTTAAACTCTAAAAAACTACTCGTAATGGATGGCTCTTAGGAGCATCCTTGACTATTAAAAAGCTAGGAGCAAAAGCTTCTTAGTTTTTTAAGTTATCAAACACAAAAGAAACAATAATGTTAGATGCACAATGAAAAACCAGTCAACGTAAACAATTAGCCTATTTTGGCTTTGGTTTGACCCAAATAATTATTGAAATTGTAATGGGCTGAGTAATTGTGGCAAAAAATTTCATTCATTGGCTGATTTGACTGATTTTGTATTGTAGATTTAATATCACTCTATAAAGAAGACTTTAAGTGGGGCAAGGTAATCCATGCTTACAAATTACAAGACACAAACACACACACACACAAAACAGATTCATGAAGGTTTTCCAGAATTTCCCATTACACAAGGACAAATCCTCACCAGATATCCCAGATCAACTCCTTCCAATTCCTCCATAAAAAATCGTTTTTCACATATAAACAAAACCAAAACTTTTAAATAGAAATGAAGGAACAAATAAAGAACAATAAGAGGAGATAGAGATATGACTTATAGTTATAAGTGATGAGTGTAGTCCTAACAAGAAAAGATTCTACTTCTACGAGATATTCACTTCATTCAACGTTGAATAAGTAAAATGTTTAAAGATAGGGACAAAAAGGTGGAAGCTATAAGAGAGAAATTGTTTTTTTCACGTGAGAATTGCTTCCATGGCAAATGGCTAACTGCTATTGTCTATGTGTCAAATACGTTTCATTTGTTTATAGTGTACAAGACACAAAGTATAATATAAAATAAAAATAATATATTTAATTAGTGTAGATATATATAAAATAAATTGTATCTGTATAAATTTTTTCTGTATTTTATATATACTTCGAATAGATACACAAAATACATATATGGATACAAGAATTTTTAATGAAAATTTTATTCTAAACTTATCCCTATTATTTTTTCATAATTTCACCATTTTTCTTTCTAATTTTTTATCAAAGTCCTAAAATAAAATTTTATACAAATACATATACAAATTTATTTTGTACACACTAAAATAAACACAAAATAAAATACACAAAATTCATTATATTATACTGTAGTTACATGTATTTCTGTAGTGTATGGTATCATCTCTCAAACAAATACTACCATATATGAACAAAGAACAAAAAATGATATTTGTATATAAAAAATACTTGGTGCATAATAGACAAGCAAATAGTCTAACTAACATTTTCTTTTTGGTACTGCACATATCAGTTTTTTGTGCTAATTAAGTGGGATGCATAAAAATCTGGCCCAAAAGGAATGCATTGGCTGGACTAGCTGAAATAGTTATTGGGCATATAACAAGCCTCTTTGTATATACTCCTTTTATTTTAATAATAATAATCATTTTAATTTTTTTATACATTAAAAAACTAATATATACAAATATAAAATATATATTAATTTCTTAATATATTAAAAAAGTCAAAAGGAGTATTATTATTAAATGGAAATAGTATTATCTTTATTATGTATTTAGTACATTCATTTTTACTAGTTTGAATCTTAATCTGACCTCTTTTTTACATTCAAACTTCTATTCTTAATTATTAAATATAAGGGTACATACATTGTACATATTATTTCATATATAGAAATATCATTACTTTATAAAGAAATATATATAAGAGAGACTCTTGTTATTATTTTGTGAATTATTACTATATTTTAGTGTTTATATATGGCAAACTCTAATGATTCATTTGACGGAGAAAAGAGAATATAAACAATAAACCTTAGCTAAAAAAGATATTTACCAAAAAAAGAAAAACCTCAGTAAAAGATTCTGTGCAGATTATTTACCTTATTAAATCATGCTTGTTGGCTCACCGTTAGATCACTGAACTCATGAGAACACCATTGGATTGCTCCTACGATTTTGATTCTAAGTTACTCTCTTTATCATAATAATAGTTATTTTAAATTTTTTTTTTATACATTGAAAGATTAATGTATCTAAATGTATTTTATGTCTAGAAACATATTTTTTTTAATATATTAAAAAAGTTAAAACGATTATTATAATAAAACAGAGAGAATATTTGTAATGAAATAATCTTGGTTGGTAATTGCACAAGTATATATATGTTTCATTGATCGAGGGAAGAGGGAGATTTCAAAAACTTCATCTCCTTCTATCTTCCTTCTATTGCACAAGTATATATATTATTGTTGTTATTCTATTTCCTTTTATTAAGATTGTATCATGCTCATGTATTCTCCTTAGTTATTGTCATTGGTTTGTTGTCTAGAATAGGTTTTCTATGAGCTTGGAGAGAGTGATAATATGGACATTTCTAGAATTATTTCATTCAAAATGTAGATATCTCTAAGATTATTAGATTTTTCTTTTTTCTGAGGTGGTTTCTCTTCCCCCTTTCTTTAGGTACAATGGCTGCAAAGGTTGGTAATGTGGCTAAGGAACCTACCTTGGAGGTGTCCATCGAAGCTAAGACTTACTCTTGGGCTAGTGACCAAGTGCTTAGCATTGCCTCCATCTTAACGGATGATGAGGATATTGATTGTTTTCGTCAATTTTGCCCCTTATCTGCAACTGAAGAGGAGGAGAAGCTCATGTGCTTGCCATGTTCGGAAGACGATAGGATCTGTCACTCTCAAATGGAGCCAGGCTTTAGAGATTTCATTTTTATGTACTTTGATTTCGTTTATAAAATAGGGGTTCTGGTTCCTTTTACCCTTTTTGAAATAGACATCTTGAATTTTATTAATGTAGCCCCCAGTCAGTTACATCCGAATAGCTGGGCTTTTGTTAAGTCATTCGAGGTCCTGTGTGAGGTCCTCGATATAGAGCCAAGCTCGAAAGTGTTTTTTCATTACTTCCAAGTAAAGGGTGCAAATAAGGGGCTGTGGGTGTCTTTGAACAACCATCCGAGGAGGAAGATTCTTCAACCCTTTACTGCCTCTTTTAAAAATTTCAAAAATAAGTTCTTCAAAATAAGGTCCGTTGAGGATGAGTTTCCTTTCTTTCTTCGAGAAGAGGATGGGATGCCAAAATTTCCCCTTTACTGGCAGTCACACCCTCGTCAATGCTTGGGGGTTAACTATAAAGATTTGAGCCTCGCAGATCAGTTGGTCGTCGATCTCATCAACGGAGGCATTAGGGAAGGTGAGCCCCTTAAATGCAGCAAAATCCTGATGTGGAGGGAGAGTAATGATATGGTCTACGAGCACATAGGTAGTTTGTTTATACTTTTTTTTTGTATCTGAGCTAATTATTTTGTTAGTGTTATCATTCTTATACCTATTTTGTGCTTTATTTTGCAGTTAATATGGCTCCAAAGCTCAACAGTAAGAACTTGACTGCCTATCTGAAGGAGAAGGAGTCTGGTCAGGTTCTCACTCACTCTCCCGATGGAAACTCCAACAATGCAACAACCTCTGGGGTTCAACCCCTCCTTTGAAAGAAGAGAAAGATAAGGGAGAGTATGGGTCGCGGAGCTGGGAATGTTGGTGTGTGCCTAGAGGGCCAATCGTTTGTTGGGTTTTGTTTTCATGATACATTCGTATTTTATATATCATTTGAGACATTTCAATCATTATTTATGTTGAATGTTTTATTAGTCCATAGAATGGAATAAATGATAGGTAATGGACTTAATATTGTTAATCCATTTTTAAAGGTCTCTGGTCGAGCATTATTAAATCTTAGGACTTTAGTAATACATTGAGACTAGTATGTATACATTGATAACCAATTCTCATATATTATGGATATGTGATATCAAGTCTATGCATAGGTACATCATGGTGATGATGTACTGGACAGACTCGATAGAAGAACACTACATGAATCATTACATAAATGTCATAGATGGTTCTTATAGTGATAATGGTGTGTGTAGTCTTTCACTTGAAATCACGATGATTCCTTACATGAGGGGTTGTATGCTTCAATGTTGTCAAACGTTACCCATAATAGGGTGATCATAAAGTCGGTCATTGGGCACGCTACAAATCATGTGAAGAGATGTAAGTGACGTAGATAAGATTTACCTTTCTCACTATATAGGAGAGTTATATCTGCGAGCCCCGTGATGAGTAAAACTGAGAAAATACATGGTCGTGCTCAAATGAGTCAATGTCGGGCATTAGACTCATTTGTCTTAGTAAATCTGCTTGGTAGTAAAAAAACCATGATTTAGTAATACAAGATGACATATTTCATGCTTGTGATAAATCAAGATTTGCAGGTAAAGGAACTAAATTACACGATAATATTAGTCACATAAAAGGTTATGTCAAAGCATTCACTTCCTTATTACACGGTAACATTAGTCACATAAAAGATTATGTCAGAGCATTGACTGTTTATAATATTAAATGATGAGCTTAAATATTATTGCTAATGTATGAAGAATCTTTCGGGTCACAGAGTAAAGTGGTTTTTATGGTGCAAAATGTGATAATTCGTCTAAATAATAATGTTTTAAGTAGATTAAATACACAACTCAATTTTTGAAAAGAGGCACGAGACACTAGACCCCGATTGCCATTACATCACCAGCAAGGCGAAGCAACGGTAACATCTCGGTTGGATGTTAGATGCCAAAGTTGGCGCCTATTGTGTGGAATACATAGAGTTGCTGCTACTACTATGACATATTTATTTAGATATGACCATTGCTCGACCTAATCGCTTGAAGAGATAATTCGAACCAAATATGAATCATGTCCATTCACATTGATCCTCTATTTGGAATAAGAATTTAATATATTTTTTTTAATTTTCTGTAGTAATTGTATGACGTAGTTCTCAATAGGAACCTCGTCCTCTACTGCTATTGCTAACAATATTGGAGATTGGGTCTGCCATTTTGAGGATGGTGCTACTTCAGTCAACCTTTAGAGTTTGGAAAAACACTTTCGGGTCGTGGTCGACCAAGCCCTATGGCCCCCAAGGATATAACCATGGCGCGGAAAGTTGGGACAACCACAATGTTCAAGTTCTTTGAGTCCCAGAGCCTTTGTTCTACCTTCCTCGCATGATTTTTGGAAAAGATTGTGTGAAACTTGATTATCCATTGTAAGAAACTAAAGAGACCAGAGAAAAAAAAGTGTATTGTATTATTTGAGATGGTTTACAATGAGGAGTCTCATACTTATATACAGGGAGACGGAGAATCAATAATAAATGCTAAAAAATATTTACAAAATCAACGAAGACATACAAATATATTATATCAGGATATGTCAATATTCTAACATGATATGACAATATTCTAACATCCCCCCTCAAACTCAAGTGGGTGATAATAAGACCAACTTAAGTTTGGAAACTAAAGTGCGGAAGCGACCAGGATGATGAGCTTTGGTCAAAAGATCAACAGGTTGGTCATGAGTGATTATGGAGATAAGCCGAAGATCACCATGAGTAAGTGTTGCCGAATGAAATGACAATCGATCTCAATGTGTTTGGTGCGTTCATGGAAGACATCATTATGAGCAATCTGTATAGCACTTCGATTATTACAATAGAGATCAGTGGAGGAAGATTGAGTGACTCCTATATCAGCAAGTAACCAACGAAGCCAGAGAATCTTCGATGTAGTGTTTGCAAGAGCTCAATATTCAGCTTCAGTGCTAGAGCGGGCAGTGAATGTCTGTTTCCTACTGCGCCAAGAAATAAGTGAGTCACTAAGGAAGATACAGTACCCACTAGTAGAGCGGCGATCAGTCGGGTCTCCACCCCAATCAACATCAGAGTATGCTTGAAGTATCAGTGGAGAGTGAGCAGAAAAGTGAAGCCCATAAAACAGCGTACCCTTGACATAGCGAAGGATACAGAGAACAACAGCAAAGTGGGTGGAATGAGGTGCTAACATAAATTGACTTATCAAGTGAACAGTATAAGAAATATCAGGCTGAGTGACAGTAAGATAAATTAGACTCCCCACCAACTGTCTGTAAAGTGTAGGATTATCTAACAAAGTACCATCAAGATGAGTGAAGCGAACACTAGGCTCAAGAGGACTGGATTCTGTGTGGCTATCTGTAAGGCCAGCTCGAGAGAGGAGATCAGAGGCATACTTAATTAGCCTGAGAGAGATATAAGCCATCATCGGATGAAGTGACCTCAAGGCCAAGAAAATAACTGAGGGGGCCAAGGTCATTCATCTCAAAATGTTTACCAAGAGAAATTTTGAGGTCGGCTATACCAGACACATCATCCCCAATAATAATCATATCATCGACATAGAGCAAAAGAAGATCTGTACCAGAAGCAGTGTTGCGGATGAATAGAGCATAGTCATGAGGGCTAGCCACGAATCCATGATGTCTTATAGTAGTGTTGAACTTCTCGAACCATGCTCGAGGAGTCTGCTTAAGACCATATAAGACTCTTCGAAGGAGACAAACCTTGTTAGGTGGACAAGAATAACCTGGAGGTGGTTGCATATAGACTTCTTCCATCAAATCACCATTGAGGAAAGCATTTTTCACATCCATTTGACTGAGAGACCATTTCCTAGATGCAACAATGACAAGGAGAGTGCATACGTAAGAAATGTGAGCAACCGGAGCAAAAGTATCCTCATAGTCAATACCATACTCCTGAGTGAACCCCTTAGAAACTAAACGAGCCTTGTAGCATTCAACAGATCCATCAGAACGAGTCTTGATCTTGTACATCTATTTACAACCAACAAGAGTCTTACCATAAGGAGTGTCAACCAAGTCCCAAGTGTGAGTTTTCTCCAAGGCTTGTAACTCATCTTGCATAGTTTGTTGCCAATTAGGGCTAACAGAGGCTTCTTTATAGGACTGCGGTTCATGTAAGTGGAGAATGATAGAAAAACAATGATATTCACAAAGATAAGGAGGAGGATTCTTTACCCGAGTTGAACGACTAGATGAAGGAGCAGGATCAACATCTAGAGAAGGAACATCGAGTGTGTCAGAGGATGTTTGGAACACTGATTTGTCTCCTATTAGAAATTTCATTGCATACGTGTTACTTAACGCTCTACGTGGCAAAGTTAACGGTCCACGTAGGACTACTCCGTCACTCATTAACGGAGGAACGTATATGTCACACAGAATTCAAGTTCAGGAAATGCAGGACTAATAAAATTTAATCAGAAATGGAGGTGGGCATTAAGAAAAGTTTATGGAGGGATTTGGGTATTTATTCTAGAAATATACACTTAAATTACATTTATAAAAGAGTTAACCATCATTTTAGTCCCTCACATTGCATATCTGTTTCATTTTAGTCTTCCGCTTTACTTTTTGTTCGATTTAGTCCCTCACATTGCATTTCGTGATTCACTTTAGTCCTTCACTTTACTTTTTGTTCGATTTAGTCCCTCACATTGCATTTCGTGATTCACTTTAGTCCTGCACTTTACTTTTTGTTCGATTTAATCCCTCAAATTACATTCCGTGATTCACTAATTTGATACAAATAGTGTAATGTGAATGACTAAATCGAACTACTCATTTTGGTTGTACACATCATTTACCACTTGACATTTAACTGTATATATCAGTAAAACAATAACCGAGTTAGTAATAACAGAGTATTAATAGAGGACTAAAGTGAATCACATAATGCGATGTGAGAGACTAAATTGAACAAAAAGTAAAGTGAATGACTAAAATGAATCTTAGAAGAGTAAGTATGAAAATGATGCGACAACCAAATGCGAAGTTTTTGCGTTCCGTTCCATTCCATGACGCGAGATACAACAACACTCACAAAACTCGTAGCAGATGGTTTCTACAGAGAAGCTCTCAACCTCTTCTCCAAGCTCAACTCTTCCTCTTCTTCACTCTCCTCCTTCACCTTTACCTCACTCTTCAAAGCATGCTCCAAGCTAAGTTCTTCACCTTCCAACTCCCAAATCCTCCATGCCCATCTCCTCAAAACCGGTTTCCAATCCGACCCTTATGCTTCCACCGCCCTCATCGCTGCTTACGTTGCAAAACCTTGCACTTTCCGCGACGCGCTCAAGATGTTCGACGAAATGCCGCAACGGAACGTGGCATCTTTCAATGCCGTGCTTTCCGGGTTCTCGCGAAATGGGCTTAAGGGAGAGGCCCGTAGCGTGTTCAGGCGAATTGGGTCGTGGGCCTTGAGGCCTAATTCTGTCACGATAGCGAGTTTGCTAGCTGCTTGTGATGTTGGAAGTCACGTTACGCAGGTGCATTGCTTGGCTTTGAAGTTGGGTGTTGAGAATGATGTGTATGCTGCCACTTCCCTTGTTACTGCGTATTCGAATTGCGGAGATTTGGTTTCTGCGAGTAAGGTGTTTGAGGAATTGCGTGTGAAGAGTGTGGTTAGTTATAATGCGTTTGTTTCTGGGTTGTTGCAGAATGGGGTTCCTCGTTTGGTTTTGGATGTGTTCAAGGACATGATGGTGAAGGGTTTTTTGGAGGTTAAACCCAATGCGGTGACTTTTGTGTCTGTTCTTTCTGCATGTGCTGGCTTGTTGTATGTTGGTTTTGGTAGGCAGGTTCATGGGTTAGTTGTGAAACTTGAGTCATGTGATGATGTTATGGTTGTGACTGCCCTTGTGGACATGTATTCCAAGTGTGGTTGTTGGCAGGCAGCTTTTAATTTGTTCATTGCAGTGGAAGGGAACAAGAGGAACTTGATCACTTGGAACTCCATGATTTCTGGGATGATGCTGAATTCACAGAGTGAGGCAGCTGTTGGGTTGTTTCAAAGGTTGGAACCTGAAGGGCTTAAACCTGATTCAGCGACTTGGAACATCATGATCAATGGGTTTGCTCAACAAGGGGTGTGTGTGGAAGCTTTCAATTACTTCAGGGAAATGCAGTCTTCTGGGGTGGTTCCATGTTTGAAAACACTCACTAGTCTTTTGTCAGCATGTGCAGATTCCTCTGCATTGAGACATGGAAAAGGGATACATGGGTATGCTATAAGGGGTGATGTTGATAAGGATGTTTTTTTGGCAACTGCTATAGTTGACATGTACATGAAATGTGGGCATGCTTCTTTGGCACGAGGGGTTTTTGATCAGTTTGATACTAAACCAGATGACCCTGCATTTTGGAATGCAATGATTGGAGGGTATGGAAGGAATGGAGACTATGAATCTGCCTTTGAAATCTTTGATGAAATGCTGGCTGAAATGGTTCAACCAAACAGTGCAACATTTGTTAGTGTTCTTTCTGCATGCAGCCACACAGGGCAAGTTGATAGAGGGTTAAAGATTTTCAGAATGATGAAAAGAGAGTATGACTTGCAGCCAAAGCCTGAGCATTTTGGTTGCTTGGTTGATCTTTTAGGTCGATCTGGTCGGTTGGATGAAGCTCGAGATCTTGTGCAAGAATTAGTAGAGCCACCTGCATCTGTTTATGCTTCTTTGCTTGGTGCATGTAGGTCTTACTTAGATCCTAATCTTGGGGAAGAAATGGCCATGAAGCTAATAGATATAGAACCAGAAAATCCAGCACCCTTGGTGGTCTTGTCTAACATATATGCTGGGATGGGAAGATGGAGTGAAGTAGAAATGATAAGAGGGATTATCACCAATAAAGGATTGGACAAAAACTCTGGCTTAAGTATGGTAGAAGTTGCATGAGAATTGCTTATACAGAAGAGAAAAAAAACCTTTAAATGAAATGTTTTCATTGATAACACACAAGAGTTTGCTACATTTGGGGAGTACCATCTATTTAAACTTTGATACAAATTACTGATTCAACATCTCCTTCACTGCAAATCCATAGTAATCATCAAAGTGGTAAGCAGGTTCAGTGATGAAACAAGAGATTACATCTCTAAGTGTAATGACTCCAACCACTTCATCCTGTCCGTTTACGGCATAAATTCTGTGAATAGACCGGGAAGCAAGTGTGTGAATTACGCTCGCCAGCGTCGAGTCAGGCTTGCATGTTATTGGATGAATGACTTTTCCGGCATCATGGGTTTCAGAGACAATTTTGCTCATGAAATCCATCACAGTGAGCTTCCTGAAAGTGAAAAAAATAGAGATTGTGAATAACACTTCAGTTGAGTAATTTCTATTACAACCTTGTGTGATGGCCAGACTTGTGCCCTTTGTTTATTTTCCATAAAGAAAAAATCTTTCCACACACATATATATGTATATTAGGTGGACAACCAAATCAAACTTAGTTGGGTTAATATTCTTCCTCAACTACTTGCCATAAACACACACACACACACACACACACACATATTTTCAGGTAATAAAACTTGTTAATGTATGATAATATTTGTTTTGTTTTTGGGTTGCCAGATATGCAAGTATCTTAAATGTGTGTTCCCTCCAATACCCATTTCTTATGTTTCTCTCCGTGTTTTACTGTTGAAACTGTTAAAACCATTCAACATTTTATCATGGAGCTGTTCACAGATTGATATAAATTCATGTCTCGCTAATGATTGTCAAATATGCTTACTGTGCAGGTTCATGAATATATTCTACTTTGTCTTACCTAAAATTGGTGAAAAGCTCAGGCCTTAGCAGCAAGTGTCTGATATCTCTTATGCTTAAATTTCCAACAATTCTCTTCTTCGACCCCTCCACGACAGGTAGACCGCCGATCTGATTGTCCCTCATTTGCTTGAAAGCTTCAAGTATCAATTCATCACTCTGTATGCTAATAACCTAGCCAGGAAGAAATAAAAAATACTTTGAAACCTTCAAAATGAGGGTAGCTAAAAGTTTAAAACACCGATTCTTACCTGTTCAGGAGACATGAATGGAAGCCCGAGATCAGATATAGGCCTTTCTGCAATGCAGTCGAACCAATCTCTTCCTTTGCATCCCTCAAGACCTTGAACAACTGCAGACTGAGTAATGAAGTTTACGATGTCAGGTTTTCCTGGTTCTATGACAGGTACATTCCTCAGCCTATACTTTGAAAGAAGCAGCAGGACAGTCAACATAGTGCTATTCTTCGCTACTGGAACAAAAGGAGCCCATCGATATGATTTAAGTATTGATCGCACCTGAAACCGAAACCAAAATCAAAATGAATGTATTTTTTTAACATGGAGTTAAGAAAAGTGCTTAACTTCCCTCAATATATGTACACAGTCAAATAAAATATCCGAAATGGATTATGCAGGAAAACAACCACCATGTTTATGGGAATGGATACGATTGACAAGAAACAGTTCAAGATAACTAGATTAGCAGAACAAATGAATAGATATAATAGCCTGGCTCAGCCTGTACTGGCCTCATCTATGAGAAATCCCAACTTGAAAAAGGATTTCTTCCCAATCAAGGAAGAAAATGTTTGTACAAATCCAAGAACTTGCAGTTACATCCGTATTCCTTGATCATCATATGCCATTATCATGCTTACCGTCGTTGACTTGAATGGTTCTTCTTGAAGTATTACTTTGTAAAAGTCCTCACCCAGATTATCAGCAGCTTGAGGAGCATCTTTACCTATCCCTTTATCTGCAGCTACACCACCTGCCACTGCAGCACCTACCGCAGCAGCGGTTAGCCCCGCAATTGCAGCAGGACCCGTCACTCCCAATGCCAGTGCTCCCAGAGCACCAATAGTTCCTGCACCAACTCCGGCAGCTGTAGCTGTACCAGCAGATAAGGCAACTGCAGCAAGTTCTGCACTCTCCATCACCCAGAGAATGATAGCTGAATAATCTATGATGCCGAGGTACCTATCTCTCCAATTTGAACTTGTTCCTGCATTTGATTCTTTAACAGGAGCTGCTAATATGTTGCTTTCAGACAGAATCTTAATTGCTTCACCGATCGGCGTGTCTGCTAGAATTTCTATCACTACCAAAGTATTTTAAAGGTTACTTCTTTACACCATGGAGATCTCTGACATTGATGGAATGAATACTATGTTACACAGTTATCTCCTTACCTTTTCCTCCGGGAACTCCTGGAAAAGAAGAAACAGGAATCTTTGCAAATGCATCTGTCAACGTCTCCTGCAATCTCTGTGGTAATTTCTTTCGGGATTGGACGGTTTCGAAGTAGGTATCAAACTTTGAAACTTGGGTGCTTGGTCTTAACTCCTGTTCTTGTGCCATCTTTGGAACTAAATGCACATAATGTTAATAATTAAAGTTTCAATATTTTTCCTGAAATTGCAGAATTTTAGGAATATCTAAACCCTGTCTAACTCCTTGTTTCCCTTTCGATTATTGAAAATAAAA
This sequence comes from Aeschynomene evenia, assembly GCA_013621005.1. Taxonomy (NCBI): domain Eukaryota; kingdom Viridiplantae; phylum Streptophyta; class Magnoliopsida; order Fabales; family Fabaceae; genus Aeschynomene; species Aeschynomene evenia. The sequence continues at coordinate 10,375,394 of CM024267.1, read as the reverse complement.
TATAGCTATTCATTTTGTTACATTTTTTCAGCAGCATGATATATGTATGTATGATAAATGTTCAGTTCCCCCATAAGAGAAAAATAAATGCACAAGATTTGTGACTGCATTCAACTAAACACTTCCTCTATCTATGACAATAAAACATATAATATTATGAATCACTTCTTGTAATTTCATCCTCTATGTGCAACAGTAATCAACATTACTCCTATATTAATTGAGCATAACTTTCCTTTTTTTCTTAATCTCTGATGTTTGATTGTTATAGCCAAATCCATGTAATTGTGAACTATAACTGTTTATGAATTGAAATTACAATATTAGATGAAGGAGTTGTTTATTCAAGGATTATTACATAAACATGAAACTGATTACTGATTAGTTCCAACAGCAAAAATCAATAACAAACAGAATGCAGTTCTAAACCTCTTTCAAATCATGCTTATAAATTGTAATGTACAAACAATGAAAATGATTTGAAAGCAGTAAAAGAGATCAACAAAAATGGTAGAAAGATTGATCCTCCCTGGCGTACCTATATCAGCACTCTCTGAACACCAATGGATTCAGATTTCCGTTATAGCAGTGTGTGATATTATTGTTTGTGTGATCTTAATAGGAAAAGCGGTTATGTCTGGCTTTTGAATGACACTAGGGTGTTGCTCACAATGCCAAGTGTTGTCATAGGACACGTGTCAAAGGATGACGAAACCATTTGAGCAGTGTTCAATTCTCTGTTTTTTTGGTATGACTGATTTGGTTTGTTGGTTAGATCTTGAGTCCTCACATCATGTCCAATAAACTGAGTAGGCCCAAAATTCTCAGCAAGGCCTGATGATGGCCCATGTATCTTTTTTTCTTACCAACATGCAATCAACCATAAATTAGTCACTAGGACTTTTTCTTTGGTAATTTAAAATTATATTAAATTAATTAATAAATAATTATTATATATATTCATTTATTTATTGTTATTATGTACAATTGTAATCATAAATTATTATTATAAAATATAATATTTATATTGTGTTGCACCAAACACTGCATAGTATTAAAAACTTATAAGTTCTTATACAATCAGGTCTTATCCTATCAGACCTAATATTATCAACCTTTATACTATTAGACGTACTAAACGAGCCCTTCTAGTAGTGTAGTGAGAGGTTTGGATAGAATGCATGATGTCTTGCTCTCAAATTTTATTGCAACTTTGGTAATTTCTTAAGTGAAGGTAAAAATTAGAAGTCTCTCAAACCAAAAAAAATTGGTAATCTTCCAACTGACAGCAAAGATATTTATTGAGAATGATTAAGATTATTGAGGGTGATCTGACACAATAAAAAGATTATTGTATTGTAACTTGGTGACCAAGATTCACAAGTTAAAATCCTAAAAATAACCTCTTTGTAAAGTAAAAATAAGGACAGAGTTATGTATATCTATCCTTCCTAGACCTCATCGGACGTGAGTCTCGTGCATTGGACCATCCTTATAGAATGATGATGAAATGGTATATTAAAAAAGTATATCATTAAACTCATTGAATATGTTGTAATATGTAGTAATAATAATAATTACAGTAATTTTAAAAAATGGTACTGGAAACATAAAATCCATCATTATACAAATGGGGATAGGATAATTAATTACACAGTCATAATCTATCTCTATGGAGTTTTGTGAGCCAAACTACAATAAAAAACTGCCCTTCTTTCAATGCAGCACAAGCTTAAACAAAACTCATGCATACCCTTTGTATATTATATGATGACAAGATCTCATTCACAATAAAGGATTGGTGAATTTTCCTCTCTGAATCTGAAACAAAGGTTTAAGTAATAACTTGCTTCACTTCCATTGCTCCAAGAACTGGTTACTTCTATTATTAGATGACATTGCAGGGGAACCTTTAGACAGTGGCAATGCTAATGGAATCATGATTGATGATGAGTATCCATTTTCTTGTTGAACATTATTATTAGGAGAAGAAGAAGAAGAAGACATGTTGAATAAGTACCTAGATGATGATGATCCACCAATACTACTACTTAGCCTATCACCAATAACAACTCCTCCATTATTTCCAACGTATGTTGTGAGAGCAGAGGCTAATGCTGATTGAAATTTTGGGTTTGTTGTGATTGCCTTTGTTGCAGCAGCAATGGTATGTTGAGAAATAATGTTGTTCTGATTGTTGTGATTCCCCTGAAATTGTTGTGATGAACCACTGTTTATCACATAAACACCTCCTTGGTTTGATCTGTTTTGCGTTATATAACTGCTCAAGGGTGATGAATAATGTGGTGGTAATTGCAGGCTAGATTGCAGAGGAGAGAAATTTGATGATGATGAGAAATTGAGGTTTGTTGATGAATACTTTGGTGTGTAAGAAAAGGCAGAGGAAGTACTTGGTGGTGGTGTAGTGAGGTCAAGAGTGATTGTGGGGTGAGAATTGTGATTTGAGGTTGAATAGAAGGAAGAGTTTGAGAATTGGAATTGGTGGTTTGGACTTGAAATTTGGCATGTTGAAGAATTGTTGTTATTGTATTGAGGAGGAATTGTGGAAGTGAAAATGGATGCCATGATATCAGATGAATTGGGCAGTGGTTGTTGTGAACTGAGGAGTGAGGGAGATTGAAGCATTGAAGCAGCTGCACAAGTGGTTGAGGCCATAGCTGTGGCTGAAAGAGGAAGTGGGTGGTTGTGTGTTCCTTCATATGTGGTAATTAATATGGACATATCCTCAGCACATCTTTGCACCTGAAAATTTCAGAATTTCCAAATGAAGAAATGGTTAATTATTAGGAGAATAGTTTAATTGGAAATCAAATTAATGGGACAGAGAGAGAATATTAAAAATTTGAGCTGAGTAATGTTATATTGACATTCAATATTGGATGTTTATGGGATATCCATCGAAATCAATAGTAGATGATGAGAGTTTAAAAGTTAAAGTATGGACCACATAAAAAATTAAGGGTAAGAGATTGGATGTCGATATAATGTACGAAACAATGAATGAATGTACAAATAATATTTTTTATTTTTGTAAGGACAAGGGCTAATCTAATTAACATTTTTATAGTATATATTAAGACATATAGGTTTCATCATTAACTCAAAAATATAGGTTTTGTCAACTTCAAAAATTATGAATTTACTCATTTATAGGTCTCATTACTATCTTAATTTGTGAGTATGTGCAAAAATATAACTTTTTGTGTAAGAATATGTTATTAGAATCATGTATCTATAGACTAATGTATATAGCTTGTTATTAGAATATGTAAGAATATGTTATCTCAAACTATTTTTAGCTTGTTTGTTTAGTTTTAATTTGATTTTCCAATACAAAAATCTTACTTTCCAATATACTTTTTGTGAAAGAAATTAAACTCTACATATCTATTTCTACCAAAATGGATTCTTAAAGTTGAATAAACAAGCTCTAAATAGATTCACATATAAAATCTTCTCAACTTCAATTAGTCTCATTTACTAATATCGACTTGTTTATAATATGAATTTGACTAATTTTAAATAGTAAGTTGTAGTAAAATATAAAATATTATAGTTGACCTCTTATATAGAAAATATAAAATTACATCTTCTCAAGATTTATATTTCTACTTTTATATTCTTAAAAAAATATCCTTAGACACTTGTTAATAAAATTCCAATAATGCTATATGTACACTCTTTTATTAGTCACCATCAGCCACCCTTCACTTTTTTACAGTAGGCCCCATCAAAATGAAAAAGTAATATTTGATAAAATTAATGAAGTGGCTAATGGTGACTGCAAAATGATGTACAACAAGCATTGTTGATAAAATTCTTATAATATAAAAAAACATTGAAGATAACTTAAACAATATACATGTTTATCTAATAACTAAAAAAAAAAAAATTAAAAACAATACCTGTTTTCTCACAGGACAAGATGGAGATACAGTGCATCGATAGTAAGCTCGGGGGCATGGATTTCCTTTTGCTATTTTTTGCCCATATTTTCTCCATTGACACCCATCATTCATCTGTACAACATTTCAATTAAGGAAGTTTTAATTAAAAATTTAGTCAATATCTGATGCTCTATTTTGCTTCTTCTAGGTTTAGATAAAAAAATTCTTATACAGAATTAACTTATAAATAAATTATTTATTAAATATAATAAAATAACAAATATATATATATATATTAAATATTTTGTGTTTATTAAGTGGTCTGCCTTCTTAAAAGTACTAAAACAATAACTTCATAAAAAAATAATAAATTAAATTGTCAAATAGAAAAATTATAACTTTGACTTTAAAAAAAATCATAAGCAGTGCGATTCAAACTAGTCAATTATCATGTTACTAACCGTTTGTGTATCACATCTGGCTCTAATAGAAACCCTAGTTTTCTTGAGCTGAGTTTGTTGTTGTTGATGAGAAGCTCCACTTTTGTCCACAGCTTTGATTGTCTTGAGAACTTTACTTGGTGGCCACATCTCACTTGGTTCCTCTTCCTTCCCTTCTTCCTCAACAAGGCTACTTTCTTGGCTATGATTATTATTTGTAGCTACTTCATCTTGATGAGGAGGTGATGATGATGATGGGTCAAATCTTATATCTAACCCTAGTGCAAGCCCTTCATCATCATCATCTAATTCTCTCTTTTCTTCAATTCTATTAGTATTAATATTGCTATTGATGATGTTATTAGGGTTGTCTTTGGATAATGATGAGACCCCAAGAGAAAGAGAAAGAGACACAAGTACTTCATCATCATCATCACATTCTTCAAGAGTAATTGATGTACCTTTAATAACTTTTGTAGTAATTGGTTTATGATCTTGTTGTAGTGATTGGTAATCCTTCACAAGGCTTGCCAATAAGAACTTCAAATTCCCTTTTTCTTCTCTAGCATTATCTCCCATTATTTCCCCCTTCATTGATCCAAGATTTTGATCCTATGATCAAATTTTTACAACATTATTAGAGAAATTAAATGGCAAACTACTATATATATTGATTAGTGAGTATTAGAGGAAAGAGATAATATTATTTATAATTGAAAATGTTAGAATAAGTGAAAACCACGTATTGAAATTTATTGAATTTTTTGTGTTATTATTTTTAAATATTATAGGATATTTATTGCCTTGTACCTATCAAGGCTAACTATATATGACCAAATCTTTGGTGTGTACCGGTTTACGTTCGTTTACACGGTAATTGTTGACATTATAAATTATTTTTTAAATAAAATCTCTGACATTTCATTTAAAATTAACATAAAAATAGAAGATATTTTTTTATTAGTCACAACATGTATAAAATTTATGTATACATTAATAACTGTCAATTTTCAAAAATAAATTATATTGTTGACTTGCAAATATCTGTTACTTGATAAAAAAAAAATCTGACATGATTGAATAAAAAAGTAATTTTTATTGGTTGTTGACAATCGAAAAAAAAATTAAAAAAGTCAAAAATATTAAAATAAGAATGTCAGAAAATTAAAAAAAAAAAAACTGCTTTGATGGGAAACATTTAATTAACATATATATGAAAATTTTGTAAAGAAACTAGGTACAGCTTTTTTTTTTACAAAACTAGCTACATTTTAGATTTTTAGCTCTCAAAAGAAAATATATATGAATTATTTGTTAATTAAACTATATATGCATACAGAAGTATAGCTATTGTGTACTGAAACATTAAAATTAAAAAGAAAATGGTTATGTGTTGTTTGGTTTCTATTTTTTATTTTAAAATTTTATGAAAAAATATTAAAAAATATAGAAAACAATAAATTATTATTTTTTCTGAATTTTAATATTTCTTTCATAATATTTTTAAACAAAAAATACAGAAAATAAAAATAAAAAATGAAACATCGCCTTAAAAATTCTTCTTTAATTTTCTCTAGCTGGGTTGTCGATTATTAGGTGTCTAGCTGGAATTCATTATGAGCCATATATATAGTAACCTAACTAAGTATATATTATATTATTATATTATAATATAAGACTATGCTACACGATTTTGAACAAAATCACGACTTTTATATAGCTATGTATACATTGTCGACAACATGCATGTATAAATTGATTTTTCACTCCTAATGATGTTAGTCAATGATGACAAGAAAATGAGAAATACTCCATGCTTTTAATTTGCATAATTAAGGTAATTAATTATCAGTAATAGTATAGTTACAACTAAATTTAATCAACAAAGAGCCAACAAATTAAATGCATGCTATACATAAAAAAAATGTATTAAAAAGAAAAAAATATATTAAATGGACTAATTATTAATTGATATATAATAGTATAGCTCCTTGTTAGCTTCCTCTGATTATACACGTAGATTTTTCCATTAATTATATACTAATATCTCCTAATCTTAGGCAATATAATTCTTTCTGTTTGCTTTGTAGAAGTACATAATGAAGTCCTATATATGATCGTTAGAGATATAATGGTTCAATTGTAAGAAATATAGTGGTTAATTAACTTGTTGATTTAATCACTAGTTACTAGAACTTGAAGATAGATAAACTAAATTTACGGATAGAATACATTATTCTTTATTTAATTTTAAAGGTGATAAGTGTAATTAGAAAAAAGTTAAATTCTTTGGGGAAAGTTAAAACTTTTGATTACAGATCAAGAAGCAAATTGTGCATAGAAGAAATATATATATAATTTCTAAAAGCAAAAGAAGTCTTAGGGAAAAAAAAGAAGCTCAAGAACACAAATTAAAAGATATATATGATGTATAAATCATAGAAAATCACCTTAATGCTACCAATCTCTTCTTCTCGGTCAGACTCCAAGATGAGAATAGGATCTTCCATCATATTTCTATCTTTCAAAAATTAGAGAGCTTCCTATGATAATAATAATAATAATCGCTTTATAACTTTTCTCTATACGAGTATGGCTTGAGTATGGCTTCTTATATATATATATATACTAAATCCTTCAGATTTTGACTTTAATTATATATAAGCAAAAAATTCAAAAAGAGAGAGGTTTAATTTTTCTCATCATTGAAATGTCAACCGCGCCCATATGAACTTTAAGAAGCAGGAATACCATTTTAGTATTATTTTATTTTTTATAAATTAATTAGTTGGCTTCTTATGTAAAAATAGAAATTAGAAATATTATAATTCTGGATTCAACGCTTATGAGAGAGACTGGTGGGAACTTTTAATTTATTATATATAGAACCCGAAGTCACTGTGGAATTGAAGATAAATAAAGAGAAAATTATACAAATATTCATAACAATTTTATAACATTCATGTTTATTATTAAATTTTAGGTAAACTTTGTTCACTCTAATATTTAAATAATTTAATTTTGATATACTAACCGTGCAAATATTTTTACACTGTCATCCAATTAAAACTCTTCATTTGTATGACTTTTAAGGTAATGAGAGAGAGAAAACACTATCATGATTAACGTGACAACATATGATTAAATATAACTGTGTAAAAAATTTATACAATGTCAGTAGATAAAAATTAAATATATATTTAAATACTTAAAATTTAACAATACAAATAAATATTATATAATTATTATAAATATTTATATTGTACAAAAAAAAATTTATAGTAAAAAAATATAAAATGTGGCCATATATGATTGTCGCGGTCAAAGTTCAGCACGTGCATGATGCATTCACCGTCGACCTTATTACAAAAAGGCGCGTTATTTATGGATCCTTAAATTCTCACATTTTAATATAGTTTTGTTCATAGACCTTAATAATTTCGTCCTTTTACCACTGTATAATCTAGGTTGATGGTCATAAATTTCGGAGAAAACTTCCCAAATTAAAGCAAGTGTCTTCTTTATTTTAAGATTTATTTTTAACATAAGCTAATTAAGGCATGTTACATGCATATGTTATACAAACATATATATATATATATATATATATATATATATATATATATATATAAATAGCTATATACCATACATAATGTGTATCATTAATAATAAATAAGAAAAGTTTGAAAGTTGCATTAAAGATTAATAATAAAATATTGGATATATATCGACATAATTTACAAAACAAAGAATGAATGTAAAAATAATAATTTTGTTAATTGAATATATTAAAGTCAACAAGATGGAACATTATTGACTATTTTAAGAGCAATAATATTTATCATATAATAGAAATACGTTAAACAAATATTCAACATGTGTTATACATAATATGGAATGTGTGCTATTTGTATACACGTACATATATCACACATCTCATACCATGTATATCACACGTTAAATACATGTTGGACGTATTTCTGTTGTACGACAAACATTATTGATTTAAGAGGGTGTAGTTTACTGTGACAATTTATTTGCGCCTGCTTGATTGAATATATTTCTACACTTAGAGAATCAAAACATTGGAGAAAACTAATACTGGATCAATATTCGAAGTACTTAGAGAAAATTGCAATTTATGTATCTTTGGTTTTAATAAAACAATTAGATTCCCTTTGACGGTTCAAGGTCTGTTAGAAGTATGACTATTCGCTCTTGCCATGGTAGCAATTCCAGCATTCCACCGACCATAGGCAACAAATTAAATTCTATTGCTTTGATGTTTTGTAATAGTTCTTCATTATTTAGGTTTTCTACATGATAGAATAATAGAAATATAGAAACAATAAAAAGACATAGACATATAAAAGTAAAGTCTTTTTTGTTATGTTTAATTAGCATAAAAACAATAGTTTATGTTCTATATTATTGGTTAATAATAATTCAATAATGTTTAATGTACAATAGTAAACCAGCTAATACAACCAATAAATTCATTTTAGCTTTGATTTTTGCTCAAATAATCATTGTGATTGTAATGAACTGAGTAATTGTAACCCAAAATCTCATTTATTGAATGATTTTCTACTGTACTTATAACATCACGCATAATAATTTTATCATTCTTATATCAATTTTCATGAATATTATAAAAAGTATATAAATTATTTTTTCATCACAAGACATGAATTTTTATCATGAAAAACTCCTAAGTGCACTTATTTGTTTTGCACCATTTATTTAACACATAAGCATATAAGTCAACTATAATAAAAGAGAAATGAGTTAAGTTTCAACCATTAGTATAGAACAGACATAATTTATTGTTGGATATGTGTAGTATACTATGTATATTTAACACATGTAATCTTGACATAGTCGACAAATCATTGACATTTTCTCATTGTACATATAGCACTAATAATGTACATTTTTAAAGATATAGACAAATCTTTTACCATATTTCTACATGTACATCCAACATTTCTTATCATACTTATAGGTAAAATACTACGTGACCAATGAAAAATATAACAATATTTAATCATGAAAGTACTATTGTCCAGCTCTTTAAAGATTTGAAATTAATGGCTTTGAAAATTAGAGACTTACTATAGAAATTAATTACTAAGTTTCAATGTATATGGTTGGAATAAAACTAGCTACTTAATCATGCCTTGTGCAGCTGGATATTCCTTGACCGTTCAACTAGTCATAATTAGTTTTTCGCAAACAATAGGAATCAATACTTTCTAAATTTCAATAATTACCAGATCGTTTGATTATTATAGTATATAAAAATATTATTATACACTAATTTATTTTAGGAGCAACTTCTCCAACCTTAGTTCTGTTTTGATTTTGGCATATTTTGCTTTATTTAGAAAACATTTATTGATTACTTCTCAAACAATCATATTATATGATAATAAATGTAAATGTTTATTTGGTAGGGTCCAAATTAAACATCAAAGAGGGAGGAAACAATAAATATGTACACACAAAAATACATTAACGTGCAGGTTTAATTTGGCCCTTAGACCAACATTTATATGGTCAGAGATATACTGTTTGAAAGTAAAATATGTTAGTTTGTAATTGCATGAAGAGATGCCTTGAATTATAGTATATAAAAAAGGAAAATACTTTTTTGACATCCTCTATGGATATATACATCTAATTTTTAGAGAAAAAAAAGTAGAGACAGAATGAGTTAAAAGAAAAAATAAGTAATAAATATAATGAATTTCATATAATTTATAAGTAGAATCTTTGAATATTTAAAAAAATTGAACGTTCAAATAATATTGTTGTATAAACAAAGTGTTGTCTGCTTGTTTTTTATTGATGATTCATTAATAATGTTTTTTTGGTGATTAAGTGTTGTCTGTTTTGTTGAATATTAGAAATATTTAGGTAAGAATTGAAAATACCAAAAGAGTTTAGTGTGACTTTGTTGTATTCTATAAGAGGTTTTGGGAAATGATTTTTTAACATTTGGATGGAAGAAGACATCTAACACTTGTAAGAGGAATAATGAAGAAAAAATTAGTTGAAAAAGAAAAAGTAAATGATGAAATAAATAGGATACTCATAGTTTACAAGTAGATGAATGTTATGTATGTGTATAATAAAAAGTTATATAATATTTATTTTTACTGTTAAATTGTAATATAAATTCATTCTCTTATCTAAATTATTATAATCTAGTGGTAAAAATTATTATTGTATAAATATTATATATTTTTAACTGTACACATAATACTTTACTTTTTTTTTAATACTCCTATATGGAGATTTAACGGCCGGCAATGCGTGGATATATATGTGAAATAATTATAATACTCCTTTAGCATTATATATAGGCATAAAAATAAATATAATAATATAAAATGATTGGTGTATAATAAGAAATTATATAATATTTATTTTTATCGTTAAATTTGAAAAGTTTAAATATATAACTAAATTGGTTTGTGTTAAATTTCAATAATGTGGATAGATATTATACAAGTATTGTACTTATACATTTTTTTATTATACAAATGTCATTCTTCTATGTATAATTAATAATATATACACATGAATACATAGATCTTTTCACATTTTCTTGAGCAGAAACAAAGTTGAATCTGAAAATAGATTATATATGGCCAGCAACGAACTAATAACCATCCATAAATAATCAATCAATATAATAGTTCTAAAAGGGAACACAATATATAAGATTTACCGGCCTATTATATATATTATTTAGTCTAGATTATTGTCATGAACCAACTTAGCACCATTTATAATAAATAAGGATCTAAAACTTTTAAGGCTTTAAGCAATTGACTAAATCTATAGTATATATATTTAGGCAAATTAAGGAACGATGATGAGTCAAGTTCTTAATTAACTATCATTTGATATATATATATATATAAAAGAACAAGTGGACTCTCTTGCGGTCTTGCCTATTTAGCTAGACCTAGGCGCCATATGTTTGTTGAACTACTATGTAATGCTAATGCATGAAGCCGCGTATTGCCTAGTGGTATGAATGCATTTGGTTGCGATGTAAAATTGAAAATAAATTATGAGTTTAATTTATGATACATTGAATTTTACACTATAAGTCAATCATACTTATTAATTTATGTGATTTTATTTTTAGTTAGTGGATAGGTGAATTAAAGACTTTTATTGATGTGTCAATCTATGATTAGATATGTGTGTAAAATTATTTTACACTGACAGTGAATTAAAATTAAACCCATAAATTATTTAAAGAAGAACTTTATATATATATATATATATATGTAAAATTATAATAGAGTCCATCCTTGAAAAACTGTATCATTTTTTCAATCTCCAACTAAACAATTCCTTTTGATATTATTAAATTATTCATTTGTGTACAACTCTGTCTAATAATTTGTATGTTTACAGATAGATATAATTTATATAATATGGTAATATTATAATCTTTAGAATTAAATTGCATAGGATTCCATCCTTTTATTTATTTTTTGACATATAAAAATATAAAATAAATTAAATTAAGCATAAAATTAGATAACTCGATCTGTATATTATCCATACATGGAGTAAATTAAAGGTTTAAATTAATGTTTTTATCCTTAAAAGTATGTGTCTTTTTTATTTTAGTCCCTTTAATTTATTGTTTTTGGTTTTTGATCCCTTTATTAAAAATATATATTATGATTTTCTTCTTTTGAATCTTATAAATAATATCACACTTAACTGTACAAATTAATGGTAGTGAGAAAAAAAGATATACAATAAATAAAATGGGAGACCTAAAACTAGTAAAACATTCTGAAAGAAATTAAGTCTGATAAACATATATCCTTTACTCCTTAATTATTTTTTTTCTTCTAAGACTCAAACACCTTTACTTATTAAAAACATATTTAAGTGTATTTGTGAGAGATAGTTGATGACTCAAATGACCAAAAAAGTCACCAAGAAATAAGTTAAGTCTATAAGCCGGCCATCCCTACGCGTGCTTCACTTTTCTACAACCCTAATTTCAATCCACTTATTATGGCCTTTACAACACACTATACCTATTACCTACTAATGTCTACAATATATATATATATATATATATAGAGTGAGAATATTAAATTTATATAAGAATCAGAGAAGTAAATTTGCACCGTATAATCATATATAAATGGTCAAAATTAAAATATTTTAAAAAGTTATATAATCACCTAAAAAAGTTACATAACTTTATATTTTAATGTTGATCATTCAAATAAAATTTGATGGTTCATATTTATTGTTTTCACTCTCATTTGTGTATCTCACTTGATAAGTCTTTTATATATATATATTCCTTGTTTGACAAGTTTTTAACAAGTTGATGAGGACAACAGTAGCATGCAATGGATTGATTGTATTGACTATAAAGGAAAATTAAAATTCAACGTTACCCAATGACATAATGATGATATAAGAACGAATAATTTAGAGTTTAGATGAGGTGTCATAATTTAATAATGTTTTAGAATATCATTTAGTGCTAATATATATAATTAATCGTTGCAAATGAATGAGGTTGAAAACAAAAATATATTTAACCGTACATAATTATTAACTATTGTAGCCTCTATTTTTAGTAATAATCTAGCCCTAATCCTTTTAGAATAATAGCTATTTAATTTCTTTTAAAAATTCCATAACATGTAGTATTAGATTATAGACCACATTAAATAAACATTAACTTAAACTTTCATATATAATATATCAAAGTGTTCTAACTCTTAAAGTTAGATAGTTGTATTATTCATACTTTATTTGAAATCAAAAGAAAGTACTTCTTCATGAGAAAACGTATTAAAATATAAATGCACTTAAGGATAAATATTTTTATAACAACACATACACATATGTTTATTGGTTACAACACCATATATATGATTGAATTTAAATGCCCTTGACACGTCTTTTAAGTTAATTGGAACAATGCTGATGAGTTATATACTTATATATACCTCAATCAAGAATAATACGAGTTATCATAGATGCCATTTCCTTCTTCAAAGATTCCATTGCAAACAATAACAATCAATGACTTTCGATATAATCCCTAGTCATTAGGGTTACCTTTAGCATTGATTAATAATAGATATGCTCTATATATAAATATAGAGTATTGGTATATGTATAATGAAAAAATAGGCAAAATAGTCGATATGTTATGCAAAATAAATATTATGTAGTATATACACACAACATATATACACAATATATATCATATATTATGCACAATATGTATCACATGTTGTAAAAAAGAAGATGTTGTAACATGTGATATATGTTGTACAACATGTCATATATGATGTGCATAATATGTAATACACAAATGCTTGATGAACAATATTTTTCCAGCCAAAATAGATAAAAAATGTCCAATTATTTAATATTTTTGCCCAAATAACATTACTAATCATGCGTGTTGTTTTAATGGTTGAGTGATTTGGACCCAATTTTCTAATTTTGATTGTTTTGACCGGTAGAATTTTGTATCACTCTATATAATATATATTATGCATATTACACGTACATTAATATATATATATATATATATATATATATATATATATTTCAATTCACCACGTAATAATCATTGTCTACTATCTCCATTCTATTAATTAAAAAATATCACTGATTTATATAATTATTAATTAAAATAAAACCAACTAGAAGATAATAAAAATGCAGTTTGATGAACACAAAGTATCCGACAAAATGCTAATATAATTAAAATGCAATAAGGTGCAATGGACAGCTAAAAGCAGCATACAATTGAACAAGATTATTAATACTCAAACTATTGCTTGACCAAGATTGCTAATTTTTTATTAATTAATTAATGATATTAATTTCTACATAAAAGCCAAGTTGATCAGTCTTCAACGGATCTTGGTCAAGTAGTTTCTATTTTAAGTTACTAATCTAATAAAATAATTTTCATAATAAATTAAAGCTTTAAATTAAGTTGACCTCAACGTTTATATTAGGTTAAAGCTAAAAATCTATTCCACAAAATTCTTCTTTATACGCTAAGAAAGGAAAGAATCAGTTCATGACGTAACTTCCATGGAATGTCAATGGCTCTATTGTAGTGATAGAATGTTACACAAGCTTTTATAATAACAATTATATATATAGCTTGCAAAACTATTATATATTGTGATAGGATTCTTTTTTTCCCATTAGTAGAGCAATTATTATTATAATAATTATTATAATAAATATGAACATGTTTATAATATTGAATTGTAGTCCAAAACATGGACATGAATTTTGAGTTATATATAATAACCTTAATCAATTTTGAATTTCTTCCATGACTTATATTATTGAAAGGCTTTTAGAGCTTGTATTTCTTTCATGTCAAAGATTATTCTTGTAGAGATAAGGAATGATAAGAGATATTATATATTTTAAAAATTGTATTGGGAAAATTAAATAAAAGATAAAACTCATATATACATGTTTTTTTTTAATATTTTTCATCTACATAGTCTTTTTTTTTAATAGTTAGACACATATTCAAAGAAAACATGACATAAATAGGGAAGACAATGAATGTCAAACTCAAAAGATCAACAAGCGTCATTAAAAAACCTCTTAAGCCTAAAGAGGAAAAAGAGCACTTGAAACATGGACAGAAAATTCTGTTAAGATTTATGGTAGAGCAGAGAAAAAATAGTAGAGATCGAAAAGTTGACCGAGAATATTAGGAAGATGTTATATTAGAAAAAAAAACCAACAAATTTCCATCTTCATCAATATAACATATTCCTAAAAAAAATTAAAAATAAAAATAAACCAACAAATTTCATCTTTATCAATATAACATCTCCCTAATATTCTCTCTCAACTTTTTCCTATCATTATTTCTCTGCTCTATCATGAATTTTAACAAGTTCCAATACAACCAACCACAAAAATTAGTCAAAAAAAAGGACAACACACAATTAATGCCAATAAAATTCTCAAAGAGATCCAAATACACAAATAAGACATGACTTCATCAACAAACCACCCCTTCATACCAAATCAACCTGCATCCCAATCGCATGATAAGAATCATTCCCTCCACCCCTATTATGTCTTTAAACCAACTATCAATCCAAAATAGTGTTTGGTCATGAGATGAAGCTCCATACCAGGGTCCAATATTTAAGACTACACAATTTTTTCGTGGTATTTAATTTCTCATGAATGAAGCTCAACTCTTGGAGGGGCCAAGTTCTTCCATACTGTATGATCATTACTTTGGTATCTTATTATCATTTTTTTTTTTCTTGTGGCATTAAATGATTTTTATACTCAAAGTTTATTTGAGGTCTCCCTTATAGACGATGGCATGCATGTATTATGGAGATCAAGCCTTCATAGGAAGATCCAATTCCAAGTGAGTAATTCTGTTGATACACTAACATGATTGTTAGATATTACAGTAAATTTGAGATAACATTGATGACTAATTGATTATGGTTAGGAATTGACCAATCAACTTTTTTGCTTCTCCTAATTCATTATAGTTAGTAAAAGTGTAAAACATTATATCTCAATCACACCTTAATGAATATGACTGGTGATCTATAGTAAAATGACTAATGAACAACTTTGCAAGAGGTTAATAACTTTCTAATTTTGCATATTCCGACTTTAAATTTGTGTAGAAAATAAAGTTAAAAACAAAATGAAGAATCAGAGACGCTGAGACTGATTATTTGCACTGTTTAGCTACGTATTCCAATAATTAGCTATGACTATGTTGGCACAGAAACAAAATTATTTGCATTATTTAGCTACGGATTTCAGTAATCAGCTATGACTACGCTGGCACGGAAACAAAAAATTAAATAAATAAATAGAATAGATAGGTTGCTTGCTTGATTGGAGTTCTGTAATTAATTAAATAGATTGCTGTTGCTTAGTGTTTTCGTTGTCAAATACATTAAAACAATCTTCTCGTTTGAAGGTTGCTTTGGGTTTAACATGCTCAAATACACTTATAGCAGTCTTAATAGATTTGAGTAAGATCAATCGAATTTCTGGTAACACTGTCATCCAATTATGTGCTGTAATGTCCGTCATAATTGTGTTTTTTCTCTCCTATTACTTGAAGTCATACAAACATAGCTTTTCGATTGGACGACAGTGTAAAATATCTTTAAACTGCTTTACACTGTCAGTGTATCAAAATTCATCTCTCACAGAAAACCTTAATCAATCAAATTGTTTATTCAAATTGATCTTTATTACTTTTCTATATTTTATGAGAAATTAGAATATTCAATTGGCATTTTAAAAATTTAAAGTAAATATATTATTATTATATATAAAAATATAAAATAAGTTATTCTACTTCATTTAAAAGTTTTTTTTATATAATAACTTAAAAAGTCTATTTATCTAAATGGATCGACCACTAGGAACAAAACACTATGCTATTACATTGTCATTTTGTCTTTATAATCATATCATAAGCAAAGATGAGTATATATTGTTATATTGACATCCATGATGAGTTGCATACCTTTGACTATAAAAGAGGGAAAAATAATGAGTTGACATCCATCTTGAATTTATACATTTATAATAGAGAAAAAAATTAGGAAAGAGAATGAATTGAAAAAAAAAATATATATATAGTGGGATTTATATATTTCTGTAAGTAGAATGTATGCATGAATATTTGGAAAAATTGGATACACAAATAATATTGTTGTAAAATAATAAGTGTAACCTTTAACAACGTAATAATAGGGTATCCAATATTTTGGGGATTTATTTGGTATCCAATATTTTTGTTAGGTACCGGTATCCAATCATATGTTTAACCTATTAATATATGCTAAAGTAAATATAATTTAGTGCCAACGAAGCACGGTAGTTGTGGTCACAGCTTTCCTAGACGCGTCTCATTCACAATTACAACTCTTCATCTCTCTTGCATAATGCGCTCTACAGGTTATGGATTGAATTTTTTTCATAAATTGATAAAGTTAGAGAATATCAATATAAATTAAAGTAATTTGTGAAGATTACTTACTTAACAGATTACCGGTCATATAAATTTAAAAAATTTAAATTAACTTTATCTATAAACCATGACACAATACATGTGTCGATACCCTACATTTTCCGGTACCGAATCAAAATTGAGTTACTTTTATACAGAGAAGGAAAATGATGACAAATAGTTGTAGTTATATCGAAATTATGTTAATAATATATTGAAATCAAAGATTTAGTGAAGAGTTATATTAATAATATAGAAATTAAATTCTTATATTATAGTTGTAGATATACAATTTTTAACATATACCCACATACACTTTGCATATCCTCACATACATAAACAAATATGTCTAACATTATTATTATCATAATCCAAAGTCAGAAGTCTGAGATTTGTAAAGTTGTTATTGGGTCATCAAATCAACTTTCTCAACAGGTGAACTTAATGCTAAGTATAATTTTCACATCTACATAATCTTCTTTGATATGTGACATAAGTATATTATTAGTATCATCCATTATCATTTGATCATAATCGTAAAAGAAAAAAGTTAATAAAAAATACCTGTCATTATAACAGGTCACAGCAACTTAACTTACCAAGTAAAACTGCTTCACAGTTGTTAATATATAGAAATTAATCTAGCTTTTTCTTTTCTTTTTCAACAATTATTGATATTTGGTCAATCGCTTGATAAATGAAGCTGAATCAAGTAGATGATGAGGCCAACTTCAATTATCTATCAGATAATGAAAGTTTAGATTGCCACTCATACCAGTTCAGTCTTCCACTCGTACTAATCGTAAACTCTCGTTGAAATTATTGATCTATTCTAGTCCTGAGATGTGCCACCGCTAATATAAATTTTTGAGAATAAAAAAAAACAGAAATTTTATATTTGCCTCCACAATATATATTACGACATTTGATTAGATACCATTACTAGCTTGCAATCCAAGTGTCTAACTAATACTAATACAACCTTAATCTCTTTGATTTTCTTTTCTATTATTCATTTAAATTAATAATTAATCATACCACAAAAAATGGGAAAAACAAAAATCGAGAAAGAAGTAAACACTTTCTTGGTGAAAGTAAATGAGTATTAACCAAACATTACACAATGATACCACTAATGCTATTTCAAAATTTCTAAAACAACTCTAAAGCTAACAGAATGAAATGATTTAACACATTCCAAAAGGCTAGCACAGAGGGGGCTATAACCTCCTATAATCTGTAGAGATATTGCAGAAAAGTGACACTTATCTGTTCCATTCATAGTCTCCTCCATATCTTGGGTTAGCATTATTCACTCGGTTGGAATCCTCAGGCTTTATGGAGTTAGCAAAGGCATTCCAACCTAGAAGGTATGGCATGATAAACTGCACAGGGAAAAAGCCATAATATTAATAAGAATTTCAAAACATGTCACAACACACCTACTCAAGGAGGAAACAGATTTTAGAACGACCCTTTTTTCTTGTGTTATATTACTATAGTGAATAAACATAACAAGGTACTTTTGCAATGACCTGCTGAGATATTTCAGATTCTTAATTCTCTTTCTGATTTAGCAGACAGAGAAGCATGAAGTATGTAAAACTTGAATGCTTTTCATGGCTTCTTGCCACAAAAGCCATGCTCCTAATTTGACCCAACAAGGAATAGCCATGACTATAAGACGATTAAGCGACCATTGCAGGCAAAGAAAAGGGTGCATAAGTGGTAAGTGGTAACTGAACAATAATAACAGCAATAACAACCAAACTTTGTCTCACTAGGTGGTAAATTAGAAAATACAGTTTATAATACAATGATTAATTTAGGCTCTTTTTCCTGAAACCTATTAAGTAATATGGTGAAGAAGTTTTATATTATATTTATAATGTTAGTCACTGTATTAATATAAATTACCAAGGGTATATGAAATAAACTGGAAAAGAATCCTCCTGTTATAATAGTAGCCCCATAAAGAACACTAAAATCCAATCCATGAAGAGACAAAGGAGAATGGAAAGGGTAGAGATATCATACATTGAAAATTGAGGTGAAAACTGCTAGCTCTGCTTTAGTAATAGGGATAAACATATTTTCATCAATGTTCTCGAGCCTGTTTTGAACACCTTCAAAAAATTGGCATAACAAAGTCAGATTGAAGTAAATGTACAAGAAACTTTAAATCTTACTTTATATGGCAGGCTAATGGGTCAGATAGATTAAGTTTTAAGTAATTAAATCAGGACTGATCAACTTTATAATATTGTTCACTACATAAGCTCTCTCTGCAACACACAAACTATAATGGACTGAATAAATCAAAGATTTCATAGTATCCCAACAACATGAAACTATCAGGGAAGTAAACTAAAATTGATGATAATAACAGTTTCAAAAGTTCATGAAGAAAGAGCATTACTGAGGTTAAATAAGTGACCAGAACCATCCGTAAGTGGCTCCACCTTCAAAACTTTTCTGACTTTGCCTTCATCACTGCATAGCAGTTTCCAAAATGCTTTAAAAGGGTAAACTCACAGCAGCCTCAATGTATGACATTAAAAGCCCCATCCCCACAACCACAAAAAGATAATAATAGTGAAAGAATAAAATGTAGTGCAAGTGTATAATACAATGATTAAGTATATATATGAATACATAAATTGTTAATTCATATTTTTTATTTGCTCCATGCTCAACATTTTTTTTTTCCTTTTTTGGTCCTTCAATGCTTGTTGCTTGAAATTTCATTAACTGTATAAAAGAATGTAGTTATAGCAGGGGACAATAACACCCCACAAATATAAGGTGTTAAATATTAAGGCTTTGTTTGGGAGTTCGGTTTTGGAGGGGAGGAGAGGGGAAGAATTGGAGGGGTGTGGTTTTGTTTGGGGGTTACATTGGTAATGAAGGGAGGTGTTTGAGGATTTCTTAAAATCCTCCGGAATCCTCCAAAAACCCATTTTGGGGTCTTTACAACCAAACAAGGGGAGGTTAACTCCTCCAAATCCCTTCCTCTCCTCCCCTTCATTTACCTCCAAAACCTTCCCCTCCCCTACAAAGTCCCAAACAAAGCATGAGTGGATCATAGTAAAAGCTATCTCTTACTACGAAATCCAAAGAATTTCTCATGTTTCTATCACATGGTAAAAGCAAGCAATAATCAGAATATTTTCAATATTTTGATATGACTTATATTAGATCATCCATTACAATAATTAGGGGGTATAGAATAGAAACTACCTCTTTCCCTTAAAAGGATCATGAAAAAATTCACAAGACTCCCTTGCACCTAGGCCAATCAAAGATCCCATTTCACTCACTGATAGTGAGAAAACCTGCATTCAAGTAAATCGGACAGTCACCACATTTTCTATACAACAAGACTAAGCTCATTTTTTATACAACAAGACTATGTTAACAATGGTTTAAACATGAAAATGAACAATGATATCAGTTGCTACTTGTTACCTGTAGCATAGATGGATAAGTGAAATGACTATCAATAAAATTTATTATGCAGACTAATTAACCATAATATCTTAACTTAGCGCTCAAGTCTCAATCCCAGCTAATCCAAGGGTCATTCAAAAGCATAAATAACAAGTTCCCTCATTTTATCATATAGGAAATATAAATATCATCAAATAGATCTGACATGCACAAATACAATTTTGGTTGTACATGCAGCCCTTGTCCTCAACTAGAACTACACAGAATTCTCTATAAACATTCAATTTTTGCTTAATTGCTCCACTATTTTCTTAGCATAAAAGATACTAGCCTGTATCATCACTATCCATTAAACTAGCATATTTTCCAAGTAACCAAAACTTAAGTTTTACCCAACAGAAAAGTAAATCACTAGCACACCAAAGTAGCCTACTACCGTACTTCGTCTTTCGTCTTAGCTCCTTAACACATTGTATCATACACATCAAACCATTTTTTCATTATTTAGAGAGTAAGGAGGGAATAACAGTGTTACAACTTACAAGTATAATCATCCACTAACCAGAAACTTCCTAGGTTACAGGATTAGGTTTGTATCTTATAGATTCCTTTCCAATACATCAAACTCAGGTATTTCCATTTCATATATTTCATTTTCTGTGTTTTCTATTATCATTTCCTGTTTAGACTCTTTGTTTTGCAAAATTCTGAAAAAACAGAAGCCAGACACAGAAAATGAAAACCGAAACCAAACATGAGCATAGAGTCTACATAGATATCCCAGTCCCATTAACCCCTAAATCCCAAAGTTACAGAAGAAGAAGCATAAATAACCTGCTTCCTGCTCCAATCATACTGGCGCACACCAACAGAAGGAGCAAACTGAAGCAGGATATAACCGTCTTTAGATACTTTGAATGCCCCAGACTGCAAAATTCACAACAACAACAACAACAACGACAAAACATATAGTCAAATAGTGTATTAGTAATAGAACACACAAAATCCAATGATAAATTTCAATCAATGAAAGTGGAACATACTTCCAATGGTGCAAATTCCGGTGGTCTAGGAGACACAGTTAGTGCAGCCTTCCCTTTGTAAATCGAGTGACCCACATAAACCCTAGGTCCAGCTGAACACACACACACACATAAAATCAAACACAACAGAAAAAAAAAAGTGTCATCAATCATCATCATCAAGATGAAACACCAATATTTAGCAATATCTAGACACACCCATGAAGTAGAATCGGAAGGAAGAGAAAAAAGAGAGGTACCTGATGATGGTGGTTGTGGTGTTGATGATGGAGGGCGTCGTGATTGTGAAGCGAATGGTTTGGGGTCGAAGATGTCGGCACGTGAGGATTTGACAGAGAAAGAAGAAGAAGAGGAAGAAGAAGAAGAAGGTTTACGGTTCAGAGGAAGGGAATTTGGAGTGAAACAGTGGTTTGGGAATTGGCGTGGCTTGATAATGGAAGTGATGGAGGAATGTGTTGTTGCTGCTGATGAAGAGTATAGCTGCACCATCTTCTCTTCTTCCCCCTCAACTTTTTCTTATCTTTTCTTTATCTTGTGTTTAATATATCCATTTTTCCTTTTCTTTCTTGAAGTTGCTGTGTTGTGTTAGATATTTTTTCTCAGCTAACAAAATATAGAAATATTTATAGTAGAACACAAAATCAATCATACGTATTAATTTAATTTTTTAAAATTATTAATTCAGTTTTTAATATTATATATTAATTTTAATTTTTTAAAATTATTAATTCAATTTAAAAGTTGGATTAGATTTTAATATTAAATTTGATTTTGTGATGTATGCATAATAATCAATAATTTAGAATTAATTTAAATAAATAACTTATTTAAGTCTTTATATAAAAATAACTTTTGAGAAATAACGATGTAAATGTGTAACTAAATGATAGTAATTTTTGTTAAAAAAATAATTTTATCTTGTAATTTTTTATTTATTATTTATCTATATATAAAAAGAATTAAAAAAATAACTATCTTTTTAATATTTATACTCATTTAGATAATTTTTTTTAATTTTAATCATAAAAGAAATTTTTATTTTACTGAGAAAAAAAGAAACGTGAAAAAGAAAAAAAAAAAGATTTCTAGGAGATGAACAAGAATAATCCACGACACCGAAGGAAGGAAAAAAAACCAAAATAATACTTAAAACGACGTAGTTTTGCAGAGTCGGTTCTTCCTTTAGCATAGGAGGGTTTCATTTTCATCAGTCAAAAGCATTAATTCAGCAACCACCACCACCGTAGCGCGCCGCGCACCCCGCTTATTCCCCTCTCTCTCTTCCGTTCTCTGTTTCTCTCTCTTCATCTCTCTCTCTGTGAAATCGCCATCCATGGCTATGGCTATGCAAAGCGGGCTCGGCCTCTCGAAGATACTCATCATAGCGGGAGCTGGTACTTCTCTCTCTCTCTCTCAATCGATTATGCTTAACCAATTTCTAAACCTAACTCATGTTGATGTGATTACACTGTGTTCTCGTTCAGGTTACACCGGTACTGTCCTCATCAAGAACGGCAAACTGTCCGATTTGATCGGCGACCTCCAGGTAATCCATGATTCATATCTCACTGTTGAAATTCATATGTGAGATTTTCCGAATTGCGTTGTGTCCACTTTTTTTCCCCTACAGTAGTCGATTTTGTACGCCGGTATTGAAATTGAGGAGATTGTGTATAGATGAGGGAGGAATTTGTGCGAGTGTGTCTGGTTAATATTTGGATTCCTTGTATTTTCCTTGTTTTGCAATTTTGTGTAAGCAATAAACTTTTTTCTTTCAGTTTTTAATTTCTTGTTTACATTGTTTCCTTTATAAAATTCTGAATACGGACAACATGGAATGTAAATAGAATATGAAGAGTGAAACCAAAGAGACCCTCAGGGTTTCAAATAATTGTTATTTCAATCTCTTCATTGGTAGGTTTAACAATGAATGACATGGGTTCCGACATATTTGGCGTGTGTCTCAAAGTAGAGCTAAATAGTTGTTTAGCGTTCAGTGAGTGTTTTCTTCCGTCTATAGATTATGGATTTCCTGCATACATTCTAGAACAGATTATAGGATTTATAAGCTGAATTTTACACTTCTTCTGGTAATAGGACTTACTTTTGTCCTAAGTTTTATTTATTTTTAATATTTTTTCTCCTTCTTGTAGTTGCTGGTGAAGGGATTGGAAAAATCTGGGGAGCATGGTGAAGGTGAAGGTGAATATGCTGATGCAATTGCTGCACAGGTAATCAACTGGTTGATCATGTGTTAATGTCTTCATTTTCAAAAAGTATTAAATTTATTGCTTGGCGTTACTTTAGGTGCGGCGCTTGGCGAATGAAGTTCGACAGTTAGCTTCAAACAGGCCAATCACGGTACTGAATGGGGGTTCTGAACAAAGTAATATATCCTACTGTCTAACTTAGTCTGTTTCTTAATACTCTTATGTTTCACTTTTCGTGTATCTCATCTTTCATACTTGGGGTTGTCAAAACTTTGATGTGTTAAACATTTGTCCTTCTCTGCAGGTAACATATCTTCACTTGTGGTTCCAGCAGCTGCCTTGGGTGCTCTGGGTTATGGTTACATGTGGTGGAAGGTACAGACCTGCTTGGATTCCTGTGTGTCCATTACTTAAGTTCATTTTTGTTTTTTGATAAAAGAAGAATATCATTAAGATGTGAAGAAAGAATATTACAAGATGATTGGCGGGTTGTTAATCCTCCTAATTAAAAGTATAAAAGCTCAATAAAGCATCTTAAAAGATCATGACCTTTACAGCAGATGGAAGCTAAATGGCTAATTCTATCCCGTAAGACTTGTTTATCTGAAAATCTATCATTAAAGTCGTGTAATACTGATTTCTATCTTTTTCTAACTTTATTTTTCTTTTCAATTTCAGGGCATTTCATTCTCAGATCTTATGTATGTGACTAAACGTAGTATGGACAAAGCTGTTTCAGATTTGACAAAGAAGTTGCAGCATGCCTCAGATGTCATTGCTGTAGGTTTCCATTTGCTGCATGGGACTTCGTTATATGTTCATTTTTTAAATGTTTATATTATCTGGACACATGCATATGAGCAACAATTTCACTATCTGCAGCATATGAGGATGACGCCCCATAAATATAGACACATAGACAATATTCCTTTACTCATGTTTATTGATAAAAGTCATTGGTTACTACTATTGTTAGAGTGAGATGTATGATAGGATTTGGCTATGCAGAGAAATACCTCTGAATAAAATCAAGCAAAAAAAAAAAAAATCAAGCATACAATAAGGAGTTGTTAGAGTAAGAGTGGAGTGCCTTAGAACCTGGATGTTCAGAAGTGTGTGCTATATATAGGATATAAGATTATGAACTCCATATAAACATTTTAATCTTTTCTGGCGTGATTTTGAGACAAGCAGCGGAGATCAGGTGGCAGTTATTTTCAAATAATGACCTCAACCTTCTAGTCCAAGACCTATTAGTCAATAAAACTTTCAACTGGGAAAAGAGAAAAGGAGAATGAATTAACTAGTTGACACTAGGGAACTTTGAATAATTTAGAAGAAATAGTCTTTCCCTGCAGAAAATGTTTCGTCAACCAACTATAGAATGTGAGGACATTTTAGTTACGTGTGCCACCATGACCGACCCACAGTTTTTATGAAAATATTATTTTACCATAACTAAACATGCAAATGTATGTATTCAAATTTCAAGCAGCTTTGTTTTAACATGAAAAAATTTGTAAATGCTCTTGATGGCAGGATGCCAAGAAGCATTTGACACAGAGGATCCAGAATTTGGATGACAAAATGCTCAAGCAGAATGAGTTGTCACGTTCAATCAAGGATGAAGTATGTTGTTTTATACGTGCATATGTTCATGCTTTCATGTGTACATAGTGCAATCTTTGTTTCAGCTACACGAGAGTTACAAACACAATGTTTTTTTTGGTCAATTATACATTTATAGATTTACCCGCACTTATAATGTTAGGTGGACAAGAGGGTCAGGTTTTCTTCTAAAGGTTACACACATACAATATACCTGGAATGTTATCTAAATGGTAGACAAGCTCCATCATTTCCTCCTCTTATCTTTTCTCTAGGAATATTTTTTGGTTTTTGGTTTTTCTTTATTGCAGTAGGATATCCAGCTTGGTTATTGTAATTTCTCATAAGAGCAGCTATTTTCTTTATCCTTACAATTCCTCACCATTTGTTCTTTTGACATACAACCTAGGCTTCCTTTTACATTTGTTCTGTGCAACAAATTCAGTTTCATGATATTTTAACCTTGCAGTAATCCTTCCTGCATACCCCTTAAACTTCAAATAACAACAAATCTACTGATGTAAACATTTTTTTTAATTACTTAGATGTGGTGAGGAGCTCATTTAGTTTTTCTATGTTACAGTCCAGAAGAATGGAATAGAAAGTGGATCTTGGCAATAGTGTCTGCACCCATGTGTGTTGTATATTCAATGATCTATAGGTGTTAAAAATAAGAGAGAATAATCAATGGATAACATCCTGATGTGCAGGTTGCTGGAGTTCGAAGTACTATTACTAATTTCCATGATGACTTGGGTATCTTGAAACAAACAGTGGAAACATTGGTATGTTTGATTTCGTGCTCTGTTTAGTTGTTATCATTATGATCTTGCTACTGTAGAATTTTGAAGGAGATTTAGGAGTTCAGCATGATACTTAATTTTCATTTGAATAAAAATATTTGTCTAGTTATTATAAAGTAACTATCTTCCACCAAGTATAACTTCAGTTTATCTCGAATATGTATATTATGCTTGCCTATTTTAATTGATTCACCCTTTGTATTTCAGGATGAAAGGTTGCTTACATTAAGTTGGAAACAGGTAAAACCTTTATATCTCCTTGTTAAGTTCTTAATTTATTTATTTTAAGCTTTTATTTTATTTTCTTTTTCTTTTCTTCACTTGCAAGATCATTACAGGATTTCTTCTTTAAGCTTGGTGTGCATGGAAGATCTTGCTATTAAAATGTTTAATCACTTCTATTGATGCATCTAACGAGATACTGATTTTAATACTATGATCTCAGGACTATGCAAATCATGGTTTGGCATACCTCATTGACTTCGTAAATGGGAAACCCCGGAAAATGCCAGAATCCTTGCAGGTTGAAATTTTTTTCTGATATTTATCAGTTGTAGTCATGTCTTTTGTTGATTGTAACTCTTTATCATCCTTGATTAATTGTTATGCAAATTGTCCATTAATGTGGATTATCATTTACAATCTGCTGTTGGTGTTGAAGTTACAGTGAGAAACCTGGATGACTTTGAAGAGCTTATATTTACACTTGACTTTTGAAAATTACAATGCATAACACATTTTATCATTATGCTGGTGGCCTGATTATTATTGGTGTCTCTTGCCTTTTCTGTTTAGATAATGTTCTGATCACATGTTTATTGGGAAATATTCAACAGGAGCAGCTAAAGATTTCAGGGAAGAATCCCAGTCGGCTCACATATATGGGAACTACCAACCAGATGGTGTGAACTCAAACCTTGTGCTTTGTTTCATGCTTCTCTTGAATCCCTAGTAGAAAATTGAGTTTGGCATTCATATCTCACTATGGTTCTGAAACTAACTAACAAATCTATGTTATTAAGAATTCTACTGTTACATGAAAATACTACTATAATTATTTGTCCTACTACCTATTGTCATATCATGAGAATGAAAGCCTGGTCTGGGATGAATGAAATCTTCCTTACAGGGAAAAAAATAAAACTTCTTGATTTTATATGTCCAATCAAACAAATTACTAGTTTAAAGTTGTTTCTTTTGTTTTAAATCTTCTTCGATTTTCATGTAGTTAATGTACCTTCCATAGTTTCTTATCAATTGCAATGGGTTTATGATGCTACTTTTAACAATAGGATATGGTTTAGTAATAATTAGGATATTTGCTTCTTATAACATCCGTAATGATCCTGGTTTTCATGCAGGGTCTTCAAAGCATTATGGAAACACCACATAATGATCTAGATAGATCAGCTTCTGATGGTATTACTCTAGATGGCTTGGATAAGCTAGGAAAGCAGCAAAGGCCATTGTGGAGGTTTGAATTAGCTCATATTTAGTTCTTTGAATCATTCTACCCCTTTTGGAACCATCCATTGCTTGTTTAGGCATTGTAGACTAGATTACACTGGTGTAAGTTCTATAGGGCTCATTGTTCCTGGGCAAGATTTTGGAGTGAGATTTTACATTGATTAAGCACATATCACAGGATTTGTGACAGTAATAAAGGTTTGTAAGCTTTAGAGGCTAAGAGGAATATGGAACTGTGGTCGAAGAAACGGTCCTTCATGAGGTGATTTGAGTATTTGACAAGGAACCATGGAAGCCATAGATGGAAAGCTCATGTACAGCATGTGCTTGTTCTTGCCGTTGCTTCTTGGGTGCCCCTTCATTATATTGACTTTCTCCCACATGTGAAGACAGTCTTGCTCAGACTTGTGCATGATTATTGACAGCCTGTAAAGGATGCCGTTGTCCAGTCATTGTCATTTTCCTCGTGTATGTCAGCTAAGGCTAAGTTCATAAAGTTCCCTTTGTACAGTTCCCTGTCTTCATGAAGTCTCCCTCATGCATTACCTCCATCTGAGGGGGGGAATCTCCTGCTTCTAAGCCCACCAAGCCACTAGGCCCATCAATTCCAGTATTTGAGACCGAATGGTCTCTGATCGCTATCCTAACTCTAGACCAGACCCCCTTTTTCTCATATTACTCCAGTAGGGGGTCCCCCAGGAACACACATTAATTTTGATACTGCAGGGAGGTTTGAAGAGCTCTCCTCACTTCAATTTGCCTTTGGGATGGTAGGGATATGCTGATTACCCACTCCTTAAATGTTGCTTGTTTACTGCAGCTCTGCATGTGGGAAAACATAATGCATTGAGGAAGTTATAGACCAAAACAATACTCATTGAGATGAGAAACTGGGAAAGATCTATGCATAGTCAATAGCTGATTAACTTGATTGAGCAAGAGAGATCTATAGTAGTCAGCAGCAAGTTAACCTGATTGATCTGTCAGTTGTTGCCTTACTTGCCTCAATATCTAATTATAAATTAAGTGAAGACTAAACTTATCACAAAATCTTTCCGGATCCGGCCACACTAACATAATAGGATCATGGAAGTTTAAGATTTTTTGGTTCAGTCCTTATCCTCACCCCCACTTCCTCTTTCCTGGTCCAGTCACACTAACATATTAGGATCGAGAAAGTGTAAGCTTATTTTTCGGTTCAGTCGTCCTTATTCTCACCCACATTTCCTCCTTTTGTGCCACCTACCTCTGATCTCTCCCCATCTCCTCTGCTCCACAACAAACCCCACCCTGCACCTGCACTCAACCATCACAACCTTCATGGTTGTACCCCCATTCCTTCCTTTTCGTGAATTGCATGCTATGATCAAAGATGATCTTTATTGGGGAGATAAACCACCACATTCTCCCTGATTCATACATCTCTGATATATATCCTGCCGATGTTTGTTAAGTGTGGTCATAGTTAGATCTTCATCTTGGAGTGTGGGTATTCTTGGGATTTGTATGTTATGGGCAAGCAAGGAATAGCTAGGGACATGATAGAAAGAATGAATTGTTGGGGAGAAGGTACTGTTGTCACGTAGCATGGGTGAGATTGTCTGTTGTGGTGACAAAAAGTTTGGATGAAAAGTTGTATGTGGTGATAGATGGAATTGAATGAAACAGATTTGGTTTGATGGATTGGTCTGTGGTTGGGGTTGGATATTGAGTTTGGATGGTTTTTTATTACATATAAGAATATAAGAATCTGATTGAAAATTGAGGGAAACTATAGGAACTGCAGAATAATTAAGCCTTTTTTACTTTAGTAATTTGCTTGTATAAAATAGTTAGATTGATGAGGATGGTGCTAGGAGGAGTACAACCTACATATGCAGTTTCAATTTTATGATTCATGGCTTTTTGTTCAGCTTTGTTCGTTTCTCTCTTCTGCATTTTGTTTATGAGTACTCTGGATATGCTGTGGGATTCACTATACCCAACTGTCAGTTTTGATGCGTACCTATTCATCAAATTTAAGGTTTCACTTTAAACATGTTTGAAACCTTAGGAATCAATTTTTCTGCTATTTTTAGTTCGTAATGCAAGTGCTGTCCGGAATCAGGATTAGTACTTTTAGGGTCTCTTCAACGTTCTTTGGTTCTCAAATGTGTTTGAGATTTGTTGGTATTCTTTCTGCTCCCTTGTCTTGTATGAGGAGCATTATTTTTTCCCTCAGCAAAGCAATTTATTAAAAAGAAAGTTTGTTCTTTTGGGGTTCTCTTCTCTAAGAATAAGTAATTGATAAATATTCTGTGTCTACATTTTGATTTATGCATGGTGGTTTGATTTTGCAGGGCTACCCTTAACCAGACAAAGTCTTCATGATTGATTACCTAGCTTTTAAGTTGTCCCTCTCTCTCTACCACCGCTTCTGTGTATCTTTATCAGCAGTAACTTCAGCTTGTTCATAAATCATAAAACACGTAGCTGTGAAATCTCTTATATTCATTCGGAATTTATATAGTATTCATATCAGATAACTTTTTATATCAGGTCAGTGAGTGTGATTCTATATTGTAAATAAAATTTTGCTGCCTTGGTGCTGCTAAAAGCTTATGCCAATTCTTCTGGTGATCTACTCCTAATGTAAGATTAATTCATGATTTACAAATAACGTGGTTAGCTCCTCTGCAAGTTATCATCGGGTTCTAAGAACCCAATCAGCAATTTGTATTTCTCGGTGATAAGTTAAAAACAAGTGTTCCCTGATTTTGTATCTTGAATTTATTTGGCAGCAAATGTTGAAGTGAAAACATTACCATTTTATTCCACTAGTGTGCCACATTAACATGGTTCATTGTGAGTCTAAAATATTTCAATAATGATATATGTACACTCTCCTATTAGCCACCATCAGCCACCCTTTCCTTTTTTATAGTAGGCCCCATCAGAATGAAAAAGTAATATTTGAGGAAATTGATGGAGTGACTGATAGTGGCTACAAAATGGTGTACAAGAAGCATTGTTAAAAATCATTATGTAACTAGTGTGCTATGGGATATTAAATGTTAGTTAAGTCAAATCAGCTTAATCTGAAAGTTACATTCTAGTAATGAACTTAGAAAAATATTAATACGGTATATCAATGTGACATTTGTTAATAATGACTAGTTCTCTGGTAGCGTTCGGTTAGGGTGTGTTTGTTTGCGGAGATAATAGGCACAGAGACATTGAAGACACTGAGACAGTGACACTAGAGACAAGGACATTGTGTCCAGTGTCTCTGTTCTATGTTTGGTATTATGTTTGGATCGAATGGCACAAGACAATGTGTCCAATGTGAAATTACAAATCTTACTCTTTAACTAATTTTTTAACTCAAAAAAAAAAAAACAAAATAATCTTCTTCCCAGACTCCTCCCTATTTGCTTCCACTTCCTCTATCTCATGAATTATTTTTCTTCTTCTTCTTTATCCATCATTCTTCCAGTAACATAAAACACATCACCAACATAAATCAAACACCACCACCTCATAGTAGAGTGAATGATGAACAAACAACAAATCATAATATAATAAATCAACAAAAAATCCATGTGATCGGTGATCTCTGTCAGCTTTATTTTATTTTTTTTCAACTTTGGTTCAGATAAAATTGGCCATTTGTGGCATAAGGTGCTCTAGACCTTGGGGGAAAACTCAAATTGATACAAAATAAATGAGTTCTAAACAACAAAAAAACAAGTCCTGCAAAGTTAAAATTGGAAGAGAAATGCAGTGAATGATGGTTACAGGTTCCACTATTTTTGAGCTTCTCAATTAGAGTAGTAGGCAGAGCACCACCACTAGCCGGCGAGAATGGCAAGAAACTTCCAGATCTGAGTTGTGGCGATTCCAGTTCCACGGACAACCAAGTCGATGTCGCCGTCCACAGCCAAAGGAAACTGCTATGTGATCGTGTGGTCAAGAAACTTTGCGGGAAATAGGAGAAAATCCGCCGGAGAAGAAGGGTTCTTGCAGGCACTATTGGTGGTTGTGGTGTGATTGTGTGAAGTAACCAAATCGTGGATGATGGAAGGATGAAGACAAGAATCTGCTAGCCAATTTTTCAAGATTATGAGAGGGGCAATTTGGCATTTTAAAAAAAATACTATGGGCAATGTGGGAAACAATTTTCATTAAAGAGTATGAGAAGTTCCGTGTCCCTTCCATTCAGCCCGTGTGCTCACTTCACAAGTGCACACGGAAATTAGCATTTGTGTCCCTATTTAGTGTGTCATTGTTCTCATTTTTTTAGTGTCCCTTGTACCAAACAAATGACATAATCATAGTGTCATTGTCTCTGTGCTTATTGTTCCCGCAAACAAACGCACCCTAAAAGACACAGAATAAAGACACATTTGGGACATAAGAGATAATTAATGACATTAGAAACAAGATATCTGGATATACGGTTTCTGTATTTGTTTGGTAAAATTAAGGGAGGAGAAATAGAATATTTGAAGCAACAACTATTAAATTACTAACATTCATCTTGGTGGAACACCAATGTAATTGGAAAGTAAAGTGCACTCTAGATCTTACTCCATCCCTTTCTTTTTCCTTGTTCTTCCCTCTTGAATTGCACTGCAAGATTGTTATTGCACATTTTAGACAATCGCTCTGACCACCAGTCACCACCTACCCCTCGCCACTGTCACATCCCATCACTTTCACCACTGCCCGCCTCTGCTTACGGAGATCATATGCAATAAGGCATCATGGATTCATAATCAACAAATTAAGAGGACAAAATTAATGTTACCATGCTATAAAGGAAATAAAAATCACAAGGGTTTAAGTTCAATTAGATTTGTACAAGATGACCATTATAAGCTTGCAATTTGGCAAGACTTGAGCATTGTCAAAGAAAGAAACATTTGTGGTTGGCATGGAATCAAAGGAACCGCTTTTAGTTGCAAACTAATTATGTCTAGATTAACATTAAGATAAATATAAATAGGTGAAAATACACATAATTTTATACTTATCATTTATTCATAACATTGTTGCTCGTCTCAGGCTTTTTTAAAAAGAGGGATGTTTTATGCATTGAAGGAGGGACGCATTTGAAGGCTGATGAACGTGGTCTGTGAATGAGTCACTTTGAACAAGGACTTCCATCAACCAATAACGTTTTAATACATGTTTATATTTAGATTTTTTAAAATTAAAAAATACACATATCAATATAATTAAACCTTGTGAATGTCAGGTGGAATATAACTGTTGGCAAGTTATGTATATAAATACACATTATTATCACTCTTACCATAATTATAACTTCTCTCATATAAATTCTATTCATCTATTTTTTTCAACAAAAACGATCCAATTGCAAGAGCGGAGCTCTACCAACTGAGCTATATCTCCCGAGCCAAGTAGAGCATGCATATGGATTATAATCAATTCAATCCATTTTTCAATTACATACGATCCTCAAATTTTTCTTCAAATTCAAATGCCCAAGTTTCTCAAAATGCAAATCAAAATTTTCAAATTCCAAATTTCTTCCAAAATTCAAATCTCCCAAATCTTCATAATTTTAATTTTCAAGTTCCTTCCAATAGTCATCTTCCTATATTTTCACAAACTCAAAATTCACAAACTACTCGACATTACATCATTAATTAATTAAGATTTTGTTAATAATAGTTTTAAGGCAACCCTCAACATTACTTTAAATAGAGATATGGAGATTTGAATTTTAATAGAAAATCCTTGTATAAAAATATAATTTTTTAAAAATAATATTTTTATTTGGATTTTGCTAAAAAAAGGAAGGATACTTAAAAAAAGGTAAATTTTTAAAAAAATTAAAAAAATTACAAAATATATGTTTTCAAGGTGAATCTTTTCTGTTTTGCTATCTAAAGTTACAAAAGTTACAAAATCCTTTCTATTTTTATTGTCTTGATAAATGCAATTCTCTGTCATGTTTAACCCGTCATTTGTAAATATGGGCACATCGTCTTTACCATTCCAAACTCAAATTGGGGTTCCGAAACCAAGTTCAGCTGATGTTGGTGGCTCAAATGACCAATCTAGTCAAGTTCCAATAAATTATAGTTCAAATTCACGACATTCAGAATTTTCAAACCATGACGGTTTAGATGTTATTGATGTCAACGATGTTGCTGTTGAAGACAACAAGCAAGAGAGCATTCACATGAGATGGGAAGATGCTGAACTAATGATAAGTGCATGGTTGAATGTATCAATGGATCCTTTAGTCGGTACCGACCAAAAAAGTGATACATTTTAAAAGCGAATTCATGCTTATTGTCAAGAAAATAATGCAAACATGAAAAGAGGAGAAGATGATGTCAAAAAATGATGACATAAGATCAACACGGTGGTTCAAGGATTTGGTGGTTATCACGATTAAGCTTCTCAAAATGTAAGAAGTGGGTCAAACATTGATGATATACTAGAGTTGACTCATAAATTCTATTCCACAAAGTACGGGAAGAAATTCACTTTCGAACGATATTGGAATATGCTCTGAAGGAAACAAAAATGGAGAACCCAATCAACACAAAGTGGAGGTTCGAAGAGAACAAAGTTGAGTGTTTCAGAGCATATTCATCCTTATCTAATCTTGAAACACCGAGAAGTGAGGATGTTCATGTGGAGTCTCTCAATTCGTCCCCAAGGATCCAAAAAAAGTAAGAGAAATGGTAAAGGGAAGGCGAAAATTCCTGAGGATATTGATGAAGATTGGCTTAACACTCTTCGATCCTGTTCAATTCAAAAACTAGAATTTATTGAGGAATACAAGAGGGATAAGGAGAAAGAGTTAGGGTAAAGAGAAAAGAAAAGAAAAGACAAATGGAAATGGAAATGGAATATAAAAAAAAAAGTTGATTGCAAGATTTGATGAAGATTAAAATGATAAAGATAAAGTCAAAGGAAAGGGAAATGATATGCAAAGACTCAAGAGGTAATTTGTGGTAATTTTAATAGTGTGCCATAATTTTCTGACTCTGCCTATAGATATTTTATCAAACGTAAAATTGATTACAATGACTTGATTGACCTTGCATTCAGTGTTACAATCACTCTCTGATCCTGTCTTCAGAGTCAAAAAAAATAAACACAGTCTTAGAGTTGGATTTTAATTCTTGGCATGAGTCTATCGTGTTTCACTATTTCTTATCAAATTAATTTTCATTCCGAACATATAAACGAGAAATTATATTTGTACATTCATAATGGTGATATACATTCAAAAAATCAATGATGAAAACAATAAAGAGAAAATGAGTTGAAAAATAAAATGATAAAAATGATGAGATCCAATGAATTTGATATTTGAATATTGAAAAATAATAAATGTACACATAACATAGCTTCAAGAATATCATTAGGCACTCTTGCCAACCCATTTTTTTTCTCTTGGCTCATAACTATGGACACATAAGAATGAACAAATGAAGTTATAACATTTTGGTTGTTTTACAAAGAATCTTTCTTTCACTCTCCCTTTCCCTTTCATGAAATACATGTGAAAGTAGAGACATGAAAAGTTGTAACCCCCTAAAGAAGGACACTATCTTGGTCAAATTTCCTCTCC
Organism: Aeschynomene evenia; assembly: GCA_013621005.1. NCBI lineage: Eukaryota > Viridiplantae > Streptophyta > Magnoliopsida > Fabales > Fabaceae > Aeschynomene > Aeschynomene evenia. Next base: position 10,339,805 of record CM024267.1, on the reverse strand, counting down.
CTTTTTGCCACAATCAATTTGTGCTTTAGTGAGGATAATTTCCATACATAGGAGAGAGACCAATTTGTGTCTAGCAAGGCTTTCCAGGTCTGCATCTAAGGATGCCAGCATTGCGAGTAAGCCTTCCCACAAACGATGCAGGCTTAGCTGTGATCATATCTTTCACTGAGAATGGCCTATTCAAGAGCTCACTTCCAGATTCTACGAAATATGCGCCATTCAATCTCTCATCATTGATTGATCTCCACTGCCACTTACTCCAATCAGTTCCTTCTGGAACTGACCTATGTGTTATCTTCACCAACAAACAACAAAATATCAAATTATGTAAGAGTGATGAAAAGTACAATAATGTGTTAGGTTTTGATCGATTTTCATTTTCATTTTTTATTTTTATATCAAGAATAGCACACGTTAAATACTAGTTGGAAGTATTTCAGTTGTACGACCAATATTATTGATTATGAAGAATTATAGTTGCATATATATATATATATACCTCTTTAGCATTAATGTTGGGATTTATCATGTCAGGGGCAATGTAACGATTGCCCTCACTAATAATGGTAGGATGCATGCTTCCACCAATGGCGTACATTTCCCAGTGAGTGTAGTCATTGTTTACCACATGCACGAAACCATATCTCACTCTTGGCATCCTTTGGATTAATCTCTTTCCAAAGTGGTTGAATGCCAATGTGATTTGCATTATTACATCTGCGGTGTGAGCATCACTAGCTCCAAACAACATAACCTGTTGGAATCATAGAGTTTATTAATAATGTACTAAAATACTGTCATTCAATTATATAACGTCATATCAGTAAAAAATATGGAGAAATATGGAAAAATTTTGAAATACAATAAAAAATAAGGTAAAATAGTTAACAGACTATGCACAACATATAATATGTAATATGCACAACGTATATTACATATTATGCATATTATATATGACATGTTGTGCAAACATATATTACATGTTGCAACATCATCTTTTTTTATAACATTTGATGACATGATGTGCATAATATGTGATATATATTATGTATAACTATTTTTTCATTATCAATCATGCTAGATATACAATGAGAAACCAGCCAATGAGTTCATTTTGACTTTGATTTAGACTCAAATAATCATGAAAAATGTAATAGACTGAGTAATTATGATTCAAAATCTTATTTATTGACTGACTTAGCTGGTTTTTTTCATTGTGCATTTAGCATCACTCTTTCATTATATATATGCTCGAGAAATATATTCCTTACGTCATTGTGGTCTGTGAAATGACAGTTAGAGATGGTAATAGCAGTGGATCCCATAATGGCATCAATGAGGCCATCAGCACAATTTTTCATGGAAACATGATCAATCCAAATATTGCTAGAGCCAAAGATTGAGATACCATCACCATCACTTGGAGTTCTTGTACCATAATTTGTCTCAGTAGACCTAATAGTTCCACCTTGACCAGCTTTAATATTATAAATCTTGATTCCATGAATGATCACATTCCTCACAAATTGGAGCATGAAACCAGCCCCATTTGCAATGTACACATCAACTCCTCTTCCATCAATAGTCTTATCACTAGCCACTATGAGTTCTTGTTGGAGTCTAATGGTCATACTTCGGCTAAAGATGATCCAAAGAGGCTCTTTTCTTGTGACTGCATGGCGAAGGGTACCAACTTTAGGCCACACCAATTCATCATCTGAGGGGTCAGTTACAATGTAGACTTTCCCACCTTTTCCACCGGTGGTTTTTCTTCCAAAGCCTTTAACACAATCGGCAAGTCTCTCACGGTGTTTGTGCCAATTGGGGTCACACCTCCAACAACTATCAATGGGGTTGGTTGCCATGCATGGACCAAATATTTTGCCTTTCAAGTTCCTTCTTACACTCTTGTTTCCAGCTATGCTCCTGTTTAATTTGTCAAAATTATTAGCTTATTATACCAAAATTTTCTATGTTATGAAAAAATATATTGCCCAATTTTATCTACCCAAAATTGTTAGGTGGAAAATTTCCATGTTCATCTAAATATACTCTCCACCTCTATATATCAACCTCTATTTGCTATTTTTAATGGCGGTAATATTTGTTGTACAACAGAAATACATCTAACTAGTATTCAACATGTGTTATGTATAATACATAATGTGTGTCATATGTATAGTACACGTACGTATGACACACATTACGTGTTATGTATAACACACGTTGGATACTAGTTAGATGTATTTCTTGTACAATAAACATTACTTTTTTTTTAATGGGTAAATAGTATAATAAGTGAATGTATAATGAGTGTTTTGATAAATTGGTCATAATACTTTAGTTCTTTTAACAATTATCATAATTTTTTTTTGTTAAACATGCTTTAAGTCAGAGTAGATAATAAATCCTTATATAAGAATAACTTCTGAAAAATAATTTATAAATAAGTCATTTTATATTTAAATTATAAATAACCAAATTCTTTTTACAAATTGGATAAATGCAAATTTCACTCTGGAAAGATTATGTATATGTTATTGGTGCATGGATGAGAATGCTTACTCTTTAACGGTTGTGGTGAAGTTGCCGGTGAGTTCATATGGGTTAGGGCAATAAGCTTCTTTGTTAAACTTTTCAGCTTCTTTTGCTCTTTGCTTCCAATAATCATCAAACTCATCGGCATGTTCTACCCAATATGAGTCATTCTCATACTTACTTGCTTGTAAGCATGATGGAAGGTTGGAAATGATGACCACCAAACATAATGAGGAAAGGAACAACTTAGTATACATTATTAATAATATTTCTATATGGCTTTATTTTATTTGTTTGGGGTAAAAAAAATCAACCTTTTTGGCAAACCGGTAGAACCCTTAGACAATGAATAATCTAAGGGTTCGTACAAGTTTTTCCAATGGAGTTCCTTCTCTTTTTATATGTGCAAGGAACGAAAAAGAAGTAGCAAAATTTAGGTGAAGGTTAATAATAAGAGGTGTTGGATTTGTGGTTATTATGGCTTTTTCCGTTAATAAATTTAGTTGTTGTAACTTGTTGTGGATCATAATTTACTTGGAATTCTATTTTTAACAAATAATAATATACGAGTTACATTTGGATAATTGAACTGGTTAAGAGATAATTTTGTTAACTTTTTTTAGAAAAGATTCGATCAATGTTTGGCATGATCATAGACAATGACTTGATCATTTCAATTTGTGGATTAGATCATTCCAACATAAGTGCACTCATGAAAATTCTATGTCTAAGAAACAGACAGCTGGGGCAATTGCAAAGGTTATTAATAACCTAGTCTATATATACTTATTATTTGTCCTTCCTTGAAATTTAATTTGCTCATTATATAATATATATATATATATATAAATTTAATTTCAATTTATTACTACCAATTTAAAGTAATATTAATTAAAAATTCTCATTATATATATATATATATATTATTTTCCTCGGTCTCCACACCTTCATATGGAGGATAGCATTGTCCACATTTTATTTAAAAAAAATCTTTTTCTCTATCTCTTGATTCAAATTAAAATAATAATGGATAATATTATAATTTTATTGTTCTTACATTTATTATTTTTTTCAACTAATTAATGCTCGCTCTTTGCTATTTATTTTCCTACAGTACTAATTACATTTTATCTTTAATTATTTTATTTGTTATTATGTGTATAACTAAAATGAATAGGATGTTATTATATGCTCTTTCTGTTTTTTTTATTTCATTTGTTCAATTTAAAAATTTTGATTTTTCTTATTTCCAAATTCTAGATTACATTTATTATATGTTTCCACATATTTCCCTTATTGAAGAAAGAGAATAAATTAAATATAAGTTGAGGCTTAATTAGCTCTTACTTTTAGTTTTTTTTTTAAGTTAGAGTTTAATTATAATGTACTATCAGTGTAAAAGAATTTTACATGATTAACAAATCACAATACTATATTTTGATTACTTTTTTCAAGTAGCCAACGAGAAAAAGAATAAAATGTCATGGTTGATATATTTGGCAGTTCATGATTGATTGATAATGTAAAATTTTTTACACTATTAATGGATAAAATTAAATCCTTAAAGTTATAGCTGGACACATTCAGTGATATTATGACTGAAAATTTGTTATTTTCTTACAAAAAAAAATGGGGCTATCCGTGGCGGCCCAAAACTTTTAGAGGCCTAAAATCAACTAATAAAATTATATTAAATTTATTATATATTTGTTTAAAATTTATCTTTCGTATTTTTAGGATGCAAATCATTTACTAAATTATATTGTAATCAATTTGATTAAACAATTTATTATGTATTTGTTTAAAATTTATCTTTAGTGTTCATGTTCTACCTTAACTTTGAAGTGCTTTATTATTGCCAAGATATAAGTCCTCTTCTTCGTTTGTCTTGCTTATGTGTTGTGTGTGCATCTTCTCCATTGCTTTTTGTTTGGGTTTAACAACATGATTAGGAATTATGACTTATGTGGGATTTGACCTAGATTATTATATCAATTGAGCTAGATATTGTCTATACCTTGTGTGGGTTTTCAATTCTATATATATGTGTTTCAATTTGTGAGTTTAAATTATTTTGTGTATGTATTTCAATTTTTTTCTAATAGTGATGTTGTCTATATATATCTTTTGTGGTTTTTTAACTAATCTTGTGTGTTTCGGTTTTTTTTTTCTAATAATGATATTGTTTATGGAGAAGTAGAAGAAGCTTCAAAGGAATGAAAAGTAGCATAAGCTTTAGAAAAGAAGATGGTAAGAGTATTATTTTAGACTTTTCAAAATAATTAATTAATGACAATCTTGTTCCATGTAAACAAATACTCGGTCGTTTTTTTATTTGTTCAATTTTAAATGCGCACTAGAATTTAAGTATTGATTAGTATAGTCTTAAAGTTAAGAAAATGTATATTAATTTTATTATATTACTCTCTACTCAATTGTCCTCTTATTTATTATTATCTCTCCTCAATTATTATTAGTAAAAGAGAAAATGAGTATTAAGTAAGGGTATAAAACAAAAAAATAATAAAGTTTACTTCAAATTGTGAAATAGACAAGTAAAAAAAACGTGTATTTCTAAATTAGACAGATAAAAAAAACGAAAAAAGTAAAATAATATACAGAATAAATAAATTAAAATGTGTCTTATACATATAATTAAACACAATGTATAATACACAATTTTGTGTATGTGTCTCTTTTATTTATGTATTTATGTCTTAGTACATAGAAACCAATGGGTACATTCAAGCTAGAAGCATTTTTTCCTCTTGGCTCATTATTGTGGACACATACATAAGAATGAATTAATGAAGTTATAACTTTTAACATTTGATGAAATAATCTTTCCTTCTCTCTCTAAACTTTCATTAAAAAGCATATGAAAGTAGGGACAAGAAAAGTTAAAACACATTGAAGAATGCCACAATTTTTTCTTTTCTTTTTATTCTACTCTCTCCTCCTCCTTTTGCCAAAAGCAATATGTGCATTAATTAGTGAGGATTTTGCATGGTAGAGAGAAGAACCAAATCAAAGGCTAACAAGGTGAGCCAACTCTACAACGAAGGATTCCAGCATAGCGAGTAAGCAATCCCACATAAGAACCAGGCTTAGCTGAGATCATGTAATTTTTTATTGAGGATGGAATATTTTTTATGTCACTTCCAGATTCTACGAAAAATGCGCCATTCAATTTCTCATCATTGATTGATCTCCATTGCCATGATCTCCAGTCATACCCATCTGGAACCACCCTCTTTGTAATCTTTACCATCAAACAACAACAAAATATCAAACTATGTGAGATAATATGAAAATATTATATATAATGTGTGAAACAAATATGTTATTAAACTGTAAGACTTTAGTCAGAAAATATATGTTGAAATAATATAATATAGAGTAGTTTGCAATGACGAAATGTTTTTTTTCTACGTTACTCCTATAAGAAGAATGATAATGAGAGAATGAGTTAAAAAAATAGTGAGTGATGAAGTATGTGAGATCCACATATTTTGTAAGTATAATGTTTGAATATTTAAAAATATACCCACAAACAATAACATTCAGACACACTTAAAATTTGTAGATAATTTGTACTCCCTAGATCCGTTTCATTTAATAGTCTTTAATTAGGTTTATATCAAGTATTAAGAAAACATATTAATGATCTTCATTTGTTTAAATAATATATTAAAATTATTATATTATCCTTTACAATTTCATTAATACACTTTTCAAACAAATTATATTAAAAATAAAATTAATATATTATCACTAAATATGTATTGGAACGTTAAAAATAACAAGCAATGTTAAATAAATTTTTAAATCTTAAACGACCATTATAATGTAATGAATGAAGTATCACTTATATATCAGAAATGTTTATCGTACAACAGAAATACGTCTAACTTATATCCAACGTGTGCTATCCATATTACAGGATGCGTGCTATATGTATATGTGATATATGTATAGCACACATCCTGTAACATGAATAGCACACATTGGATACAAGTTGAACGTATTTTGATTGTACGTCAAACATTACATATATGGATGAACAGTTATGAAAATTTATAATTGCATACCTCTTTAGCATTTATGTTGGGATTTGTGATGTCAGGGGCAATGTAACGATTGCCCTCACTAATAATGGTAGGATGCATGCTTCCACCAATGGCATACATTTCCCAGTGAGTGTAGTCATTGTTTACCACATGCACGAAACCATATCTCACTCTTGGCATCCTTTGGATTAATCTCTTTCCAAAGTGGTTGAATGCCAATGTGATTTGCATTATTGAATCTATATTGTGTTCATCATCGGCTCCAAACAACATCACCTACAAACAATATAGAGATAAACCAAAACCATTCAAAAAAAGGGGTTGTTCATTTCAAATAGACCACATCAAAATATACATTGTTAAATTTCAGACAATAAGAAACATTATTGTTATTTGAATTTTATTCCATGAAATATGTAACATAGTTATTTGCTATAGATAAATAAGTAGGTCCTAATATTTTACTTTATCTAATAACCACATCGATTTTTGTTAAGATTTTGTAAACATTTTTCTTGCAGCATAACATTAAAATAAGGCTTTTGCTAATAAGCATTCTTAAAGTGCTTATTAAAATAAAAAAACATATATTTTAAAAAAGATATATTTCATGTTTTCTATAAGAGAGGTCCACCATAAAAATTTAAATTTTCTCAAATCTTTATATTTAAATTAAGAGTTTTGCTAATAATTAAGTGCCCTAAGAGCACTCCTTAACCATGCTCAAAATAGCAAGTTTAATTAAAATTTAAAATATAATAATGTGTCTTTTGTATTAAAACTATGAAAATGTACGTTCTCCATATGAATATTTTTACTTTTATTATCTTAACAAGAGCTCTAATCTTAATAAGTGATCTTAGAACACTTGTTAAGTAATGGCAATTGTCAGCAAAAAAAAAAAAGTAATTATTAGTGAAACTATTAAAAATAAAAGAGTAATGTTATATGCACCATAAAAAATCAGTTAGAGATTTATTTTTTTTTGTCAAAAGATTGCCAAATATATTAATTTGCTGGTTTGACTGTTTTTTTATTGTTCACCAATTATTTCTAAAAATATAGTAATGTTTATTGTACAACAGAAATACATTTAATCAGTATCCAACATGTGTATGTCACATATTATGTAGAACAAATGTCGGAGAGTTTTTAAATGGTATTCCTATTTTACGACAAATATTATATTATATTAATGCAGATAATTTGATTCTTACATCATTGTGGTCGGTGAAATGGCAGTTAGAAATAGTGATAGCAGTGGATCCCATAATAGCATCAATGAGGCCATCAGCACATTTCCTCATAGAAACATGGTCAATCCAAACATTGCTTCCACCAAAGATAGAGATTCCATCACCATCACTCCTAGTCCTAAACCCATAATGGGTCTCAGAGTCTCTAATAAGCCCACCAGTCCCAGCCACAATATTATAGATCTTGATTCCATGAATGATCACATTCTGGACATTCTGGATCACAAAGCTAGCCCCATTGGCAATGTACACATCAACTCCTCTTCCATCAATGGTCTTGTCACTAGCCACCATGAGCTCTTGGTTGAGCCTAATGTACATGCTGCGAGAGAAAATGATCCATAAAGGCCCATTTCTTGTGACTGCATGGCGAAGAGTGCCCTGTTTTGGGTTGACCATGTCATTATCTGAGGGGTCAGTGACAATGTAGATTGGCCCATTTTTGCCACCGGTGGTTTTTCTGCCAAAGCCTATCACACAATCGGCAAGTCTCTTGCGGTTCTTTTCCCAGTTGGGGTCACATCTCCAACACTTGTCAATTGGGTTTGTTGCCATACATCCACCACCAGATCTTTTCTCAACCAAGTTCCTTCTTCCACTCTTGTGTTCATCTATGGTCCTATTGTTTGTTTGTTTGTGGAAGGTATAAAAGGAAAGCAAAATTAATTATTATTAGCTTATGTATATACCAAAAGAAATAATATGGTTGAATTGTTAGGTATTGAGACATATAAATTAACCGGGTTGATATTTGCACAATAAAAATCAGTCGATATATAAATGAATTTATTGATTGATTTGGTTGTTTTTCCATTGTTTATCAAGTATTTCCAATAAATTAATTATATCACTTCTATTCACTCGAGCAAGGGACCATCCAATAATATTATTTTGACATCTATTTTAGGATGTCACATTCCAACACCTACAATTTTAACCATTAAATTTAATTGGTATAGTATACACTTAACAGTTTTAATTCACCTTTTTACCTTTTCACCTTTAGATTTAATGAATATTTATAAATATCCAACAATAAATATCTAAATATAGTCACTCGATACCGCCAGAGCTCCTTCTTCTGGAGAATCCATACATGATACATCCCACCAGGCCTCAATAATGCAATTTTATCTAATTAATAATTACTATAATATTTTTATGTGCATAACATTGCTATTCTATGAATATATAACTATTGAACCAATTTCTTAAATTGCTTCTGTGAAAAGAGAGATAAATAATACAAATCAACAATTATACTTACCTAATGCATTCATAATAAAATTAGCAGAATCATCAATAAATTTCATCTCAAAGAAATTTCATGATCCTTAATTTGATTGTGGTGATTTTATGAAATGTGATGTTAATTATCTTTGCATTAATAAAATCATCTTACAGAATTCAAAATGTTGTTATTATTGCATGATAATAATGAATGCTTACTCTTGAACGATAGAGGAGAAGTTGCTAGTTACTTCATATGGGTCTGTGTAATAAGCTTCTCTGTTATCCTTTTCAGCAATCAAAGCTCTTTCCTTCCAATATGCTTCAGAGTTTTGAATTTGTTCTTCCAAGGAAGTGTTATTCTTTAAGATATTTGCATGAAAGGTTGGAATAATGACCAACAAACATATTGAAAGGAACGATTTGTATACTTTGGCCATTTTATTTTTCTTATGGCCAAAGTTGAAAAACAGAGAGAGCCCAAACCTTGTTAGCTAAATGGAAGAACCCTTAGCGAATGCAAAAAGCTAAGGGCTCTTACAATTTAATGAAGAACTTGTTCTTTATATATATGCAAGGAGGCATGGATCATGGCAGAAAGGAGACAAAATTAGAAGCCAAATTTAGGTGAGTTGGAGAAATAAAGGGCTAGAATTATGGTTATTAGAGGCTTTATAAATCAATAGATTTGTTGTCCATTGTTTTGAAATTCCATTTTTTACTTGATTGGAAATAATCTATATATTTAGTCAATAACCTAAATTTACATTTGGATAAAAATGACTACATAAAATTTTAACATATTATTAAGAACTTAACTACATTTAGACATTTGTCGTGAATGATGATTAGTTCCACCACTATAAAGAATTGTGATATTTTTATCAAGAATTTTTTTCTTAAGATCTTGTGTTGAACTCATCTTGAAATTTTGTGTTTTAAGTATTCCACAATATCATCAATTTATGTATGTTCACTTGACATTGCCATTATATATATTTTTTCCTTTTTATTTTTAAAACAAATCTTGGGCACAACTTTTTTTGGGGCTTCTATTTTTTTTTTCCAAAACTAGGCCGCGAAGAAGAAAAAACAAGAGTATTAACTTATGAGCATTATTAATTTAAATGCGGATAAATACGATAAAAAAAATTGACAACATTAACTTAGGAGATATTATACGAGAGTCACATCAAAATTTAAGGATGATAAAAGTGAATATTGGTAAAGAATAGGAAAAGTGGTCAGATGAGTGTAAGTTGCTGTGGAACGTAGTTTAATTATTGAATTACTTAGTTAATGATGAATAATGCACTTTGTTTTGTATTTTATGCTTTGACCACCGAGTAAGTATTGGGGCATTTGATATTTCTAGTGTAGATTTTAGTGTTGGTTGTTAGTAGTTTTGTCAACAATGTTATTTTATCATCTATAATTTCTAAATATCCAAACATCCTATTCACAAAATATGTTGATTTCATTACTTTTATTACTTACTTTTTTCCTTTCAACTCATTTTCTTTCCATCATTTTTTTTCACCTTTTTAGATATCTACATCTAACTTGAATGTCAAAATATCATTTTTCTAATTTTATGTGGATGTTAATTTTTCTTTATATATTTAACTTTTAATTAATTGTATCTTGTACTTTTATATTTAGGCTGTGGATGTTTTACATTGTCATGTACTATTAGCTCTTTCCTTAAATACGAAGCCGAGTATTATTAAATATTAACTATCAAATAATATACGCATATATAATCCACTTAAAATTTATTCAAATACTATTCTAACATTAAGTTATATCTTTTTGTTAATAATTGTTGCAATTATCTCAAAATTTAGACCTACTTTTAAAAGAATTCTATATATTTATATAATAATGATTGATATACAACAAAATTTCAGTCAAAACAACTAATCAAAGTCAAACAATGATACACTATAATTCGTGCTATAGTGACGTTTTTATCACTAAAATATCTTAATGCCCTTTCATTGTAAAAGTAAAACAAGTAGCATACAAAAGCTTTCCAATAAAACTACATTTTGCAAACTCCAAATAATTTGCATTTGGCTGAACCCTAAGAAGCCTTCATGGTTTTCTATATTATATGGCAAAAATTCACCCTAATTGGAGCATGCCATTTTCCAATATAATCTATTCTTGTGTACATTATAACAATCTCTCTAATTGGAGCAAGGTAATGAGATCTAATAAAAGAATTTACAAGACTAACAATAATATTATATATATATATATATATATATATATATACACACACAAACTATTGAAAAATGTGATATTAATATAATGCCTCCCAAATCTTATAGTCTCTTCCCTCAATAGCTAAGGACCATTTTTGAGAACCACTTGGTGGTTCAAAGTGTCCCGGTCCAATCTTAATGGCAATTCTTTCATCAATGATTGCTGCATAAACATCCCACTCTGCCTTAACAATTTGAACCTTAAGCATATGCAAAGAGAGACATGTTAGTTTCTCCTACAATATCAAAATATCATTGTTTGTACATTGCATTACTTTTCACTGGATCCCTATCTAAAAAGAGCAGAAGAGCTTTGATTTCAGAAAATAACTTTCATTTTTTGTTTTCAATCTATTTACTATTTGGTTTTTGCTTTGGTACCAATGGATACCAGTATCCATCGTACAATCAATGGTTGTGATTTGATAATTGACTTGATGTATCTTAAAAATGAAGATATGATTTTTTTATAATAACCACATGATGGCTAATGAACATAGATACCCATGAATTTCGTTGGGTACCGAATAAATCAGCTTACTATTTTCATTTTTAAGTTTTACTCCACACTAAGATAAAAATTACATAAAACTTCATCTTATATTTATATCATAAAGTTTAATTGGCATGATGCACTATCAACGTAAATCCATTTTACACTGTCAACCAATTAACATGTAACACATTACCATAATTTTAGTAACTACTTCACTTTCTTCTTATTTTTCTCAATGAAATGTTGGTATGACATGTTGCAATTGGCTGATAATTGATAATGTAAAATGATTCTCTATGTTATGCCCCAAAACCAGAAAAAAGGAATCATATGCTTTCTGCTTTGATGTCATTGTGTATTGATCTATTGATATATGATTTATGAGTAATTGTTTTCACTCTCTTGATCCAAATTGAGAAACAAAAATTTTCATTCACATAGTAGCATTTAAACATGGCAATACTCTGATACCTACCATACTTCTGCAGTGGATGTGGTTCCTCTTCCTGATAGATATCAATGTTGCTATTTCTGTTTTATAGTGAGAGAAAATGTGATCCAAGAACACTGATGGAGTTCCTGGGTGAGTAAGAATGTAAGCATATCCCTGCATTTCTTTTCCACTGGGAAATCTCCAATGACCCTTCAACATATACACAATGTTTATGAGTGACGGTTGAAATGGTACAAGAAAAAATCTGAAGAAATTTCAAGAAAAATGTCAAAGTTTTTAAAAATTATAATTTTACTTGCGTATTTATTCTTAATGATAATAGACTATGCAGATATAATCAGAGGTGAAAAGTTGTTAGCTGCACCGAGAGCAAGAGATCCAATGCTTTTGACACGTAATTATATGGGTAAACTATAATGGAGTGACATAGGTATAGAGTAGTATGTTATACCAATGTGTCAAAAAATGAGTGGTACAGAGAAAATGAATTTCTTGCTCTTAGTGCAATGTATAATTGGAGAGAGTGATGAGTTCAAACCTGGGTGGAACCAGTGTCATGGTTTTCAATGAAAGTAACAGCACGAGACGGCCACCACCCAACAACACCAGGTGGTTTTCCCATATGGTCTGACAATCGCCAATACTCGCATCTTTCCAGCGCCTGCACCGAGTAGAATTTAAGTAACATCTCAAGATTACAGAGTAATCAGAGAGAGCATGGGAAAAAGCTAGTTAACAGCATGCATGTCTGTATTTCATTACAAGAGTTTCTGTTAGGAAACCTATGCCTATGTTTCATGGATATTGGTTCGAGTATGGTGCGGAAAGATCAAATTAAAAATATGTGAAACCTAAGTAAGAAAATCTAAAAGTATTGATAAAATATTCAATTTGAATAACATCAACTATTTTGAAGTATTTGTGCATCATTGTAGGAAACAAATTACTTGAGAGGCTGTCGTATGCTTGTTCAGATTAGTACAGTTTCATAAATCTCTAAGATAGTAACTTATTAAGATAAGTGATGTCATGAATAGGGTATAGTTATCAACAAGCTATGATGAAAAGTTTATGTAAAAACCTTTCTATTTGTATTTGATAATCAATACATATGACTAGAACACAATCTCATTCTCTCCTAATTTGGACAAACATGAGAATCTTAAGCATGGAAAAGAAAGTAGCTTATCACCAAGTATGAGATTCTTACATTAGAATTATAACAAAAACCTTATATATGAAATTTTTTCAGAAAAATAAATATCAAGAAACCAAATAGAACACTGTATTTACACACAAAAAAAGTCAGCAAATTTTGAAACACAATCGACTCTCATATTTTTGTACCATGTAGAAGGTACATAACGGAACATGTGAAAATGAATAAATTTCAATGAAAAAAGTGTATTAGAGTTGGTGTGCTCACAGAGTGAAGAATCCCTTTTGTTGTAACATCAAATGCACCAGCAGTGCCATTGGTAGCACTGATCCAGTCAACTATCCTCTGCCTATGAGCATCTTGATTATGATCCATTTCGCCGCATGTGTAACTGAGGGAATCCCAGTACTCTCCTACGGCGAAGTACCGTTCACTTGCATCCAAGTAATCCTTCACATAACCGCCCCAAAATCCTCTGACAAAGTCAAGCCTCCATCCATCATACCCAATTTCTTTCCTGAAGATCAAACAGTATATTAGAAAAGTACACAATTCTGGAATGCTCTGTCCCAACAGACACAACAAAGTTAAAAAAGGAAAAAACTAGATACATATAACCTAGATGCTATAGATAGTACACCAAACAAGAAATGGCATTCGGCGTTACAGGCAGTGAAAAGTTTGACACAAAGGAAGTTCCAACAAAAATCTAATGATAAGACATCAATTTAGGTCTCAATCTGCTATTACCAAGCATGATCTGAAAGTAGACATTTTTGTTGAGAATAAAAGAATATCTTAGACTTCTTCAGATTGATTTAGTTTAATATTAGGTTGATTTTATCGTTATGTTTTGATTTTATTCTGATTTACTATATAAGTAGGCACTACTCCTTTGTACTTGGTACCAAAGAACAAGAGCAATAACACAATAATAAACAGGCTTATATATTAGCTTATTCTCTCTAAAATCCTATTTTTCCATAATAATTTCTGACAATTTTCTTACTATATAAATGATGCCGAAGCACACACATACACTCTAACATGAAACTAGAATATTGAGTAATTAGTTAAGTCATGTTGTGGTAGTGCAACAACTAACAGCAAAGTCTGAAACTCATTTCTAACAAGAAATTTGACAAAAATCCAGAAGATGATTTAAACTTCATTTCTATACCAGAATGTGTAACTCTTCAGCAAAACCATCTTGTCAATGAAACCATGATTAGATTAATAATACAATTTGATTAGAATCTATCATCAACTGACAAAGTGAGTGTCTGATTGGATGAATTTTCCTCATATGGAACATTTTTTTGTTACTAAGAAGCTTAAAAAAAGGGGCAGATATCAACCTCAACGAGCGTAACCATTCTCTGATATCCTTCCTCACGAACTCCTGGGAATGATCGATATTCGGAGCCGCAGGAAAAATATCTCCACTACTCTTGTTGCCCCGACCCTGTATGGCAGAAAGGATATTCGTTATGTACCCAGATTCACCCAGAAATATATCATACTATTCAAACTAACAACAAAACACAACATAAAAAGCATTGATCTTGAACGCCAAAAGGATGCTAGTGATGTTATAGAAAAAGTAAAGAAGCTTTTATCTATTTGATTCTGTTGTAGGATTATTATGAGAGTGCAGAAGAACAAGGAATTGAACACATATCCAAATCCTTCACAAACAAACCTGAAAATGTGGATCATCAGCAACAATTGCACGATCATCCCAGTTAAGACGACCTCCAAATACGTTCCAAATACCATTCCCATTCTGATAATGAGCACAGCGGTGATTTAAAACCGCATCTCCTAGAGCTTTGATCCCAACATCATGAAATCTTTTCAGCAAATCTTTCAGTTCATCAATGTTTCCGTATCTGATATTTTAAAAAAAATGTTACAATTCATATGCACATGTTCTTTCCCATAATGAGTTATGTCTGTCCTTTAAAGACTATTTTTTTTTCAGGTATTATATAAATCTGCATTATGTTGGTTATCTATCCTCCAAGACTAAGTTCTTTTTTTCCTTCCCTTTCCACATGTATTATGTATATATCTACATATAATCAATGATTATATTATTTCAAATTCCAGCATATATATGATTTAGACTGTAAGCAATTTGCCAAAAACTGGGCCTTCTATCTAAATATTAAAATAAGATTGACATCTGCAAGACTACAACTAAAAAATGAAGAAACTATTTTTCATCTATATATTACCTTGAATTTAAATTATATAAATCCTTTGGCATGTATCCTTCAGGTGAAACAGACTCAGTAGGTGGTGGTAACCAAATTACAGTGAAACCAAGTGATGCTAGTTCTGAAGCTTTATCTCTAAGCTCCATGTACCATCTTCCAGATTTATGGGATTCCCAGTTAAAACCTTGGCATAATATTTCGTACCCTGATCCTGTCCCTGAGCATATTTTAGGAACCGTACTCGGTCTTTCCAATTCAACAGCAACCTCAGGCTCCAAAACAGCAGCATCAGGTTCTACAGTAGTTGCATCCGAGAAAGTTTGAATGGCGCTTCTGAACATGTTATAGGCTTCAGAAGCCAGTCTTTGTATTTCTTGAAGAATGCTTTCTTTTGGTTCCTTGGATTTTGTCTTTCTATTCTTATCAGAGGAAACATCCGTTACCAAATTCCTTTTTTCGTTAACTATTTCGTCTGTAAATGAAAAGGGAGAAGGTTCATGGCTTGCCTCTTTAGTCACTTCCCTCTGCTCACCTTGTGATTGATCATGTCTAAGAGAGCTATTAGAACTCGAGAGGGGGATGTAAAAGTCATTTCCCATGCATTTGAACCATGTTTTTTCATTCTGCTTTAGAACAAAAAGAAATCCTGAAAACTTTTCACCTAAACTAATTAGTACTGAAGATCCTTTTGTGCCGTCTCCTGGCTGCAAAATAGGATAGGTTGGCTTAGTAAATATATCATAAAACAAAAAGAAAGGCATATAACTGCAATATTAATAGAAAAAGAGAAGAACAAAAGTAAAAATGCAATGTTGCTTGAATATCATGCATTGATTCATAATGTGATTATGTTCGTTACGGGATATAAACTTACATCAGTATTCAAAAAGAAACTGCAGTAAATTAAAAGAGAGATGGGAGAGTTCAGTGCACCAGGTTGGTAGTGTACATGTTCATAGAACAAAATACCAAACCATATCAACTTTAGATACAAAACTCTACATTCAATGGATTAAATTCTGAAAAGGAAGGGTAAGACACCTTAAAGTAGCAAAAAAGGGGCGGGCGCAAGATCTATTTGGGTTCTATTTTCATTTTCTGCGTTTTTAGTTTTCAGGAAGGAAACATACAGTAGAAATAGGAAAAGAAAAAAGAAAACAAAATTTTGTTATTTTTGAGGTTTTCACCGTTTCCTTAACAAAATTTCAAAATAGAAAATACAGGAAATGAAAACAGAATAAAAATAGGCAAACAACTAAAGACATGACAAGAAACTATAGGTAATCCATATTGAGAGTTCAAGAGAGCAAAAGCATAGTGTTAATTTTCATGATCCAATAAGATCAAACAATTATAAACTAGTATCTTGAATCTAAGTTCTAAAACCTTAAAAACAAAAAATCACAGCTTGCCTGATTTGTACCTGTAATTTAGTTCTCAAAGCTTTGTCTTTGAATGCTATTGTATCTGGTGGATGAGGAGCAGGTGGAACTTCCCACCTTCTAGAATCATCCCTACAAACTCCCCAATGAAGAACAATATCTCCAGGTAGATCCGTTTCAAAATACAAAAGATTCTTAAATGTCTCAGACTCATAGCATTTCTTGATGGAGACATGGACAGAGTTATTGGACGAAACTCTCTTTGAAATAGGCATTTCTGTATAGAACCCTTCAATTTGACCATTTTCTTGTGTTGTTGAATCTGCAGATTCACCGCTCTTATCGTGATCTTTGTTAACTGGTGTTTTTGACTTAAAGAGCATGTTAGATATCTGCCCCAAATTCCCTGAGTGAACAAATAGTACCACATATCATGGACTGTATAACATGGTTATGATTTACTTTGTAATGATATAATCATGTATAACATGGTTATCAAAATTTCTAATGATATTAAAAACCTGGCCATAAACTAAAGCCCCTTTTAGTTGCCTTAAGATCTTTGATCAAAGGAATCCTGAAATCTCTTCCATTGTGATGATACCAAGCTCCAGTTTCCTCATCCTAAATCAACAACCGGACCGCCGAATTCAGGACAAAAATAGAAATGATAAAATGGAGGAAAAAAATTCAGTCAGAGGGCTCTTAGATCCATCACATATTTAATACTCAGAAACTAAACATTCTCAACTGCTAATTGTTAAAGTTAAAACTAAACCTTGAGGACAAAATTAATAGCTGAAACTTTACTGTCGGGCTTAAGATCAATCCTGACTTCATGAAACGTATCTCCTTCAGCAGATATGGATGACTTCGTCAAGGGTGTCTCGATCGCATAGTCCTGAAATTTTTCACTTGCAACTCAATAATGAACTTGCTGCATATGTGATCATGGGGAGTCATGAAGCCATTGTCTACCTTTATTGGAACAGATTCAGCTGGTATCATATCATGGGGAGGTAGATCCCATTCCCTGCATAATCAAGCTTACATCATGCTCATAGACCTTTATACAATCAGAACTTTTTATATGCAAAACTCATCAATGAAAATTTTCGACTCGTTTTCATCCTCCAATAGATAAAAATAAGGGTAGTTTAATTTCAATCCACTATCATAGATTGACACATCAACAAAAATTTTCAACTTAACCACCAACTAACTAAAAAGTCTCACAAATTAAACTCATATTATTTTACATATAAACTTCAATCAAGTAATTTTTACATCCTTTATTACTCTTACACAATTATCAATTGAAGTGAAAAAAACATGGTATCTCAAACTTAGAAGAAAAGGGAATTCTAATATGGTTGTACCTTCCAGCATCATCAACATGGGAAACTCCCCAATGAAGAATCCATTTTCCGGGTAGATTGCAACCCACCATAAGTTCCCAATTCTTCACATCCTTCCCTTGATCAAATCTCACGAAAATCTTTCCCTCCACCTGCAAGATTTCATTGCAATCAAGATTCAAGACCAAAATAAATGTAAAAATATGCTAATTGCTAATTTGCATCATACACAACATAAAAGTTACAAGGTGAAAAAATATAAAACTAAATACTCTGTTTCAGCTTATGGTGATTGCCTTTCCAAAAGTGTTAAACATGATATACTCAGAAAAACAGATAAAAACACAAGAAAACCCACATAGGAACAAAATTGATTGACCTGAATCAAAAGTTTCAACCTTTTCATTTTTTTTCAGAAATAACACAACTTAAAAAAACAAAAAATAATAAAAACTCTGATGCCCATCACATGATTTCTGAAACCGAAACCAAACTCATGAAAATACAAAAATAAACACTTTTCCCTTCTGGGTATTTCCTAAAACTCTTTTACGAAACCATATATGTATGTATGAGAAGGAAAAGTTAGAGACCAATTGGGTTGTGTTGATTGGGAAAGTCTTGGTGAAGAAAACATCAGAGCATTGAGGGAACTGCAGAGAAGGAGTTTCTGTTGCAGAATCTGCAACTGCATGATGACAGATAGAACTGTGGTGGCTATGGCGGAAGGTGGTGGAGAAGGAAAATGCATTGTTGTTGGAAGAGAAAGTGAGAAAAAAGGGTCTGAATTGGTTTGGTTTGAAACGTTGAATTGGAATTTCTCTGCGGGAAAATTGGTAGAATAGTGGTTCTATAGTCACGGTCCTCATGATCATCGTTTCTTGCGCAAATGAAGAAAAAAAATTAATCTATATTGCAAGAAAGGAGATTATAGAAAAGAATAGATACTTAAGCTCAGGTAGAATCGAACATGCTTTATAGAATGGGGTGGACCAATTTTTATTTTTATTTTTTTGGTATATTATTTCATTAATCTTCTCGATAATTGGACGATGCTTGTTTGTTTTCTAGAAGAGGAACTGCAATGAACTCAAAATTCCGACATGACACAAGAGGAATGTTTTTCTTGTGACAATTTTTCAGAAACGAACATGTGGAATAAAGAAGAAAAAGAAAAGAAATTGCTATTTTATTAAAAAGATTGGAATATTTTAAAGACATTTACACCACAATTTGTTACCTAATTTATTATTTTTACCTTTGTTACGCTATGACAGGTAGATCGTTCTTCATAAATCTTCCTAGAGCATAGCCCTCAAACAATTTCATTTACTTTTCAACTTATGATTCTTATATCTTTATTTTTATTTAAATATTTTCTGAATAAACATCTTACTAAATGAGGTATTAATTATGGTCACAAAATTTGTAGATCACAACTTGACCTACTTAATTACTTTAAAACCTACACACATATCCTATTCACATTGGATCATCATTGATCTTAATTTACATTATAGAAAAAACCTTTATTTCCATGTTAGCAAGAACAAAAAAATAATAATAAATTTGCAAATGAATATTGATTGATTGCCAAGTACCTAGTGCAAAAATAAAAGTGATCATCATAAATGTTAAGTTCAATTAAATGCCTTGCTCAAACTATATAATTTGCAAAATTACATTATTTGGTCTCAATTTTTATTCCAATAACAATATACCATCGAAAAATATAAAATAAAGTTGAAATGAGTACATGATACTCAATCAATAACGCTTCACTCACCAGAAGTCAACACACAACTTCTGTGTTATTATAGAAATACAGGACAAAATAGAAGAGTAGTACACAAACAGCTAGCATTTAACACAAGTATGTTTTTTAATGAAATTGTTGCGCTTCTAGATGATAACAGGATCCAAAAGAAGAGTGGCAACATAACTTTTAAGCAGTTCTCCATTTGTGCCTCTATCCTCAAAGTTGGCGTACATAAGCTCAATAGTTCGTGCAAAATTTAGAATACAATCAAGCTCCTTTGGTTTTGGCACATTATCTAACATGAGACATGCTTCATTTATATCCTTCCAAAGTTCTTCAGTTTCCTTGTGGATGACTTCATAGGCCTCTTTTTGTGAAATTCCATATTGCTTCATGCAACATTCTATTGCCGAAGCAACATGATCCCTTTGTTGCTCGAACTATATGAATTATAATGACAATAAAAATATTCACACAAAAAATGCTCTTTTAGATCAATGTGTTGAATAATTGTTTTTATCTAAAAAAAAATTAAAATTAATTTATGAATGGACCATAAAAACAAAATAAAGATTAGATATACGTACCTCATGAGTGCTCATGTCATCTTTGAGTCTTCCAAGAAGAGCTACGTCTCCTACAATTTTTGGATCGGTAACTATCCAATCAACAACTTCTTTGGTTGTGAAATCTCCCAAACCAATAAACGTTTTTATTAGCATTGAAACTGACGTACTTATAGCTCCATTAATCTTGTACTCATCATATGTTGGGACATAGCCCTCATGCAACCATTTTGCTTCAACCATGTAAGCTTGTGCCAAGTTAGAAAACTGCAATATCATATTAACAAGACAAAAAAAATTAATAAATGAAGTTTACTTATTAAGTGGATTATTACATAATACTTATATATACACATATATAAGGAATTGAGGTCTACATACATTTTGTTTAACATGTTGCAACAAGATGTCTGATTTTCCACTCTCTGAAATCACCAATTTCATTTCATCCCATAGTTCCTCTGTTGCATTAAATACCACTTTTATGCATTCTGGAAGAGATTCAATCAAACTAATATCCCATCTGAAAATTCAAAAAGAGAAAAAAAAATTATATATATTGATTAATACAAGTAATAAAAACTGAAAAATTAAAAATAGTCATTATTTGAAATACGATAAATAATATAATATAAATGTCTAAAATTATTAATCTTGTCAAACATAATTAATATCAAATTGTTAGGGTCAAATAATGTTTTTCCCTTAAATCCCAAATTACCTCTTGATTGCCTCTGTGAGGAGTTCAAGTTCTTCAAATGTGGCAAAAGCATCGTAAGTGTCATCGAGAGCAGTAACAATCGTCACCAATTTGCCTACGATCCTTCTGGAAGTGCTATATTGAGACTCATTAGACATGTGAAATGACCAAAGGTATGACTCAACCACTCTATCTCTTGTGTAAGGAACCCTTGTCACAAAGTTTAATTTTTTCCACCACCTGAAATATATAATAATTGTATTATTGATCGATTGGAATGTATTTAATTTGACATGTTGCCATTCTAGGTAGATCAAAATCATTTTACTCAAAAGAAATAAAAAATTATTATTTAGTGGTCCAATCTTATTTTAGTTTATATTTATAAATTTAAACCTTAATTACAAAAATAACACATATATATATATATATATATATATATATATATATATATATATATTTGAAATTAATTTTAAATTGTAAACATTTTGAAAACAATAAAAGATAAAATATTTATTTTGGTCATTGAGTTCTACATAACTAATTGAAATCGAATACACTTGAATAAAAATATAATATAAAATTCAAAAAGCCCATTAGACGGTTATATTGGATTGTACTTTTGGATTTTATAAACTAATTTTACATCACGACAAGTATATGATACTTACTTGGAATTCCTACCAACTTCTTTTTGATGTAGTTTCTGTAGCATGTTGAAATCTAATTTTGCAAAAGTGAGAAGTGTTTCGTCATGGGAAGGATCTTCTTCGTAGAAAGCCATATAACGTTTTGCTTGAAGTCTTGGAACTTCTTTATGAAGAGGTTGCCTTAATAAGCTTTGGTTGATTTGACCAGCAAAAGAGGGGCTCAATTGATTTACCACATGCTTAAGATTAGCGAATGTGAAATCAAGTGCTTCATCAAGTATGTCTTCCCCATGAATCCTCAACTGTGAGGCTTCATACAAGCTCCACATTCCTTGAATATCTTGGGTAATTATGTCGTTGAACTTTCCATTGTTATTCTTGAATTTTTTGAATATATCTGCTATCATTCACCCACAATAAATATTAATTAAATACTAAATATAAATTAGTTATGATTGTATACACCATGCAAAATAATTGAAGTTGTACACTTATATACCTGCAGAAATGTGAAATCCATTTTTCCTAAGCAAGCGAAAGAGTAGTGCAAGAGAGTGAAGGTCACCCACTTCCTCATCAGTGGTGAGGTTGAGGTTATTGCCGGTAAAAGCATGGTGAATTTGTTCTAATGCTTCGTTTATTTCATTTTTAAAATGGTAAGATATACCCAAACGTTGAATTGAGTCAATGAAATTTAACTTTTGTAAGATATTATCATTGGTTGAATAAGATAGAAACATTTTCTTCACTTCTTCTTTATATGTTTGCATTTGCCGTTCCATAACACTGTCTTTGACTTCCTGAAAATATTACATATAATTAATTAATTCATAAGGCGTTCATATATATATAGAAGTCAAATGAGAAAACAATAGAAGTATATATATATATATATATAAAAGGATACTAAAAAATCAGTTATTATCAGTTACCATATATAATAATCAAAATTAAATTATACATACTATGACCGATGATAACTGATTTTATGGTTTACAGACAACTTAAAACACTACATATATAGTATACCATTGAGTGAGAATGGTATTGGAGGAAAACATCGCCCCAGATGGTAGGACCGAAATTAGCACTAGGGCGCTTGACGATACTGTCAGATGCTGCCACCTTTGGGGTTGAAGAAATAAGTGAAGCAGCTGGAGACATGATTGGGTTTCTGAGAAGAGAGAATAAGATTTGGTTTGTTTGTTGCTTGTGATGGGATGACCTAGCTAGCTCTGCTCTCTTGTATATTTATAGTGTCTTCTCCTCTATTAAAAAATTAAACTACACTCACCAAAAATAATTAATAAATAAATAAACAGCTAGCACACAAACCCATACTCTAAAATACTACTCGTGATTTACATTCTTCATATTGCTGCCTACTAACGTGGACCTCAATGGTGAACCTGCCATGAATACTCTATGTATTATTATTATTTTTTAAATAGAAGCTTAATGATTTATATTTATATATCTTTGATGATTAGACACACGTGTTTACCACTCTATAATTTATATTTCTTCATCAATAATATTTATTGTACAAAAATACATTCAACTAGTATCGAATGTGTGTTATATACCATATATAATGTGTATTATATATAACACATTACGTATAATATATAATACATGTTAAATATTAGTTGAATATATTTATGTTATACAATAAATATTACTGACTAAATAAAAATGTACGTAAGAAGTATTATTAATAATTACTCCAATTAGTAATTAAGTCACGTATAGTCTGCCGCACACCTGAATGCAACACTCGTGTAACTTCTTCATGCAAGGTTCTCACTTGGCATTATTTAATCAGCAACATGTGCAAACCAATATTTATTTTTATATGAAAATTAAATATTACAAATATTTCTAATCAATTTATTAGAAATAAATATTTAATTAGATGATATGAAGTTAGTTTTTCAATTTTTTATGATTCAATAATTGTTTATTAAACATAGTAGCTAGTAAATATTTTAGATAGAAAATAACGAAAAAGTGAACAAATTAAATAATAATCTATCTATTCTATCTATTAGTATAGTAAAACACATGTTATGTGTTCCGTACCTTTGACCGAGGTATGAACTGTCGCCGGAATCTGACTCCTCGCACAGCAGTTCTCCAAGGCGCTTGGGGTGTTTTCCCTGAAAGGACTCCGAAGCTTAAGTCAGTATCAGTATAAGCGTGAGAACTCAACTGAAAGCGTACCTGATACTATGATGGGACACCCTATTTATAGAGGGGGATTGGAGCCATTTCCGTGCCGCTCACGCCGCACGACTCGGGATAACGGCCTTCCCGCTTTCTGTGGCGCGTTGAGGCGTCCCGCGTTGTGTCGATCGTGGCTCCGGATTTCTCGGCGTCGCTATCCGCTCGCTTCCGATCGCCGCCCTAATCGGGGGCTCAGTCTTATCCGACCTCGGGCCGGTCCCCGGGTCCTGCTCCGGATCCAAGTCCTTTGGGCCTCCAATGGTTATTGGGCCTTGAGGGTTTAATGGGCCTCGATCTGGACTCGCCCATCGCGGGGTCCGAGGTCCGACCTTGGGCCTTCTTTGGGCTCATTACTGAAGTCATGAATTGGGCCGCCGGATTGGGCCACAATCCGAGGTGTGAACATTTACTGAAGTCATGAATTGGGCCGCCGGATTGGGCCACAATCCGAGGTGTGAACATTGCCCCCAGCTCGGAGCTCGGGCGTAGCCCTAGGTTCGAGTTGAAACACCAAGAGGCGCCTCGAAATTCCCGCCACCCTTTCTCTGACGCCTGTCTTTTCACATCCCATCGTGCCGCTTGATGCGTGACACATGTCGACTGGAGACGAAGCGTTTCCGAGATGAATTTTGCGACTTCCAAAGCTGCCTCTGCTTTTGCCCGCGAAATGTCGGGAATGCCCCTGTCCGGGGCGTGAAATGACACTTTTGCCCCTGTATTTTTGGCGCTATAAATACCGCCTTGGGGGTCACTGTGCTTCTTCTTCCACTTTCAAACTCTCCAGCGATTCTTCTCTTCTTCTCTTTGCTTCTGCGATCCCTCCTCCTGCTCTCCGCCGTGCACCGCCCTTGCTCAGAAGCGTGCCGCCGTCAGAGGCTTCAGAGTTCGCCGTTCTCCCTAGCAATCACCATTGGTCGCTTTCTCTTCTTTCAACTCGGTGAGTTTTCTTTATTTCTGATTTCTGCACTTTTCCTTTGCTTAAAGCTTTTGGCTATGGCGTTTCTTCGCCTTCCTTGCTGGGTTTTGGGTCTTATCCTGAGCCTGCATAAGTTGTGCAAGGATTCTTTCCTTTTCTTGCTGTCGCTTGTCTTCTGGCATAGGTTACGTTAGGGGCTCTTCGCCCTCTTTCGCCCTTATTTTTGCCATTTCCGCCTTCCATAATATCTGGATATGCAACCTCGGCCCTCGGATGCCCCTGGTCGGGGCTTCGCTTCAGTTCCGACCTAGAGAATAGCTCTCCCTTTATCGAGGGTCTTCTGCATTTTACTTTCTTCATTCGGAGCGGTGACGTCGGAGCTCGGTTTCCCTTAATTGGGACCCGATTTGCCCCTTTTTTCCTTTCATTGGAAACCATTTAAAACGTCAAACCCCGGTTTTCGAGGACAGTTTTTTAAACTGTTTTGAATGGTTTCCTTTGTAGGTCATGGGTAAGCGTCCGAAGCCACAGCTCCAACGTCCACTACTACTCAACGATCAATATAACTGGGCCGGGGAGGAGGCCCTCGGCATAGCTTCTGTGGTCGACGAGGCTTATGCCACCGCCGTCAACTCCCACGAGCAAATTTTTGCCGAAGGAGGCTTTGGCCACTACATTGTTGAAGCCCCCTCGGCCGATGAAAGGGTCCCTTTTGATAACGGCCAGGAGCCCGTGGATTTCTTTTATATGTACGATATCCTGTTAACCCGGATTGGGGTTCATATCCCCTTTACCGATTTTCAAATACGGGTACTCAGGACCGTCTGGGCCGCCCCTTCTCAGCTACACCCCAACTCCTGGGCAATGGTTCGGGGGTTCGAGAGAGTCTGTGAACACCTCGAGATTCCTCCCTCCCTGAGAGTGTTCTTCTACCTGTTCGCCGTCACCCTTCCTCATGGAACCGAGGGATGGGTTTCTTTCCGAGCTCACTCAGGGCGGAAGGTTTTTACCCTCTTCGAAGATTCCGTTCATAATTTCAAGGAGGTGTACTTCCGAGTTCGCGCCGCGGAGAACACCTTCCCTTTCTGGCTTTCTGATAAGGGTGAACCCCGATTTCCCCTTTACTGGAACAAAAATGTCTACATTGTAGACATTAAAGACACTGACTTGACCGAGGCTGATACGGGTATCATCCAGCTGTTCCTCGAGTCCCATAGGGAGAAAAACCTCTCCCTAAAGAAGTTAATTCGGGGGAGCGATTCCGACTTCGAAAAAGAGCTTGGTAACGATATCTCTCCCTCTCCGTCCCTTTTATCCGTATTATCTGTATAACTGGAACTTTGATTTTGTTGCAGAAACCATGTCGGGCGCAGCTAACTTAGACGCTCTCCGAGCTCTATGCCTCTCCCAAAAGAAGAAGAAGGCTGCTGCTGGAAGCTCGGGTTCGAAAATCACTTCTTCTGCCGCCATCCCGGCTACCCCTGCCCCGGGGACCGTCATGGTGGCGACCTCTGCTCCTCCGCCCCATGGTTCCAAACGCAAGAGTTTGCCGTTCGACGAGGGCGTCGACCTGGGTACCTCTGGACCTTCTGAGCCCCGGAAGAAGAAAAGGCACGATCATAACAGCTCCTCCGCCCTCTCCCCCTTTGACAAGGATTTCAACTTTTCGGCCTTGATAGACCGGGAGCTGTACAATCCGGCTGCTGTGGCCGAACTGGAGGGGGCGGAAGATATTCGTACCTTCCTCCGATGGAGCCAGAGGACTCTGATGAAGACTGTAACCGTCCTTCGCCACATGGAGCCCCTTGCTGTTCTCGGGCACGGCGTTCAGGAGGAGCTCGACGCCCTTCGCGAGGCTCAAGCGACGGGTGACAAGAAGGTAGAGGCCCTAGAAGCTCGCCTTAAAGAGGCGGAGGAGAAGCTGAAGGCCTCCGAGGAGGAGCTCTCCTTCACCCAGGGTGAGCTGAAGGCCTCGGAGGACGGGCGGAGGACCTTGACTTTGGAACTAAACTGATGTTGCTGATGCTCCAGATGTCTGATCTATTATTTTGTAGATGACAACTTTTATTTTGCCTTTACATTTAGATTATATTACCCGGGTTCCCCTTCGCGGGTTCGTGTCGGTTTTGTATTTGTACTTTATAGTTTCCGGGTTCCCCTTCTCGGGGTTCGTGCCGACTTTCATATATGTAGAAATTTCATTCACGCCCTGGTTTTATTTACTTCGCGCTTGTAGCTTTGTTTAGCTTAGCCTCACACTTGTAATCGTCTTCAATCGCGGTAACCGTCTCGAGTTCTGACCAACTCGGGGTCTTTACCAACTTAGGTTTTTTATTTAATTAATCATTTTAACCAGCTCGGGCTTTTTGACCAACTCGGGGTCTTTAACCAACTTGGGTTTTTTATTTAATTAATCATTTTAACCAGCTCGGGCTTTGTGACCAACTCGGGGTCTTTAACCAACTTGGGTTTTTTATTTAATTAATTTTAACCAGCTTGGGCTTTTTGACCAACTCGGGGTCTTTAACCAACTCGGGTTTTATTAATTTTAAATAATCACTTTAACCATCTCGGGTTTTTTGACCAACTCGGGGTCTTTAACCAACTCGGGTTTTAGCGTTATGTAAATACTTCAATCTCTCAGATAAAAACAATCGAGCAAATATCAATGGGAAAACTTTATTAATGTCTTCTCGAGCTCGCCTCGTTAAAACCTCCCGGGCAAAACCCTCCTTAGGGCAAAATCCCGTGGTAGGAAAGAGTACGAACTTAGGTACCACAAATTACATGAATAATTTAAACATAAAACTTCCTGAGGTTCGTGGCATTCCACGACCTCGGAATCTCTTTTTCATCTAGGGTTTCTAGCTTGTACGCCCCTTTTCCTAGGGTCTCTTTTACTCGATATGGCCCTTCCCAGTTGGCGGCCAGCTTCCCCTCTCCTGGGTTGGGAGCTCCGATGTTTGCTCTTCGTAGGACAAAATCGCCCTTCTGGAACCTTCTCGGAATCACTCCCTGGTTGTATCTTCTTGCCACCCTTTGTTTGAGGGCCTCTTCCCGGATCCTGGCTGCGTCCCGATCCTCTTCGACCATGTCGAGCTCTGCCTCCCTTGCCTCCGAGTTTCGAGCTTCTTTGTAGCTGATAACTCGGAAGCTCGGTTCTCCAAGCTCGACTGGGATCATAGCCTCACTACCATAGGATAGTTTAAAAGGACTTTCTCCCATAGTAGAGTGCGGCATCGTTCTGTAGGCCCATAGGACACTCCCGAGCTCATCTGCCCAAGATCCTTTTGCCTCGTCGAGCCTTTTCTTCAGTCCCCTTAGGATTACTTTATTAGCAGCTTCGCACTGCCCATTGGCTTGGGGGTGCTCCACGCTAGTGAACCTTTGCTCAATGTTCCAACCTTGTAGGAAATCTCGGAACTTTTTGTCAATGAACTGCGTTCCGTTGTCCGAGATTATAACCTTCGGGACCCCGAAACGAGTTATGACGTTTCTCCAGACGAACTTCCGACATTGAGCTGCCGTTATTGTGCCGAGAGGCTCTGCCTCGATCCACTTGGTGAAGTAATCAATTGCTACCACCAAGTATTTCACCAAGCCCGGAGCCGTTGGGAAGGGCCCAAGAAGGTCTATACCCCATTTGTCAAAGGGCCATGATGCCGAGATTGGGGTCATCTCCTCGGGAGGCGCATTGTAGTGGTGACTGTGTTCTTGGCACTTCACGCACTTTTTCACGTATTCAGCCGCATCTTTCTTTAACGTTGGCCAAAAGTATCCTGCTCGGATAACTTTCAGCGCTAAGGTCTGGCCTCCGAGGTGATTACCTCCTGCCCCTTCGTGGACTTCCTCGAGGACATATCTGGCTTGGTCTTCGTTTATGCACTTCAGTAGGGGTTGGCTGAACCCCCTTTTGTATAACTGCCCTTCCACCACTGCGTAGTATGGGGCCCTCCTTCTTACCACGGCCGCGGCCTTCTCATCATCCTGAAGGATTCCGAGCCTGAGATACTGGAGGATCTCGGAGATCCAACTCGGCGACGTTATTATGGCCGTGACTTCCTGCCCTTCTGCAATCGACGGCCTTTCCAGGGTTTCTTGAATCAAGGTTTTGCTTGTCCCTGTAGGCCTGGTACTTGCGAGCTTCGATAATACGTCGGCTCGGGCGTTCTCTTCCCGAGGTATGTACTTTACCTCGGATTTTTGCAGTGGTTTTAATAGCTCGGTCACTACTTGCAGATACTTCTTTAGCTGCTCATCTCGGGCCTGGTATTCCCCCCCGATCTGAGAAACCACGATCTGCGAATCACTGCAAATAGTGAGCCTTTGTGCTCCAAGGTCACTTGCCAACTTCAATCCAGCAATCAAGGCTTCATACTCCGCCTGGTTGTTGGAAGCTCGGAACTCAAATTTTACCGACATCTCGACCTGGATTCCTAGATTGTTTTCCAGGATGATGCCGGCTCCACTGCCCCTTAGGTTAGATGATCCATCCACGAATAATGTCCACTGGACCTCCTCTTCTTCTTCTTCATCGACCATTTCTCTGACAAAGTCGGCTAAGGCTTGCGACTTAACTGCATTCCGAGGTTCGAAAATCAAATCGAACTCGGAAAGTTCTACTGCCCACGACACCATTCGTCCTGCCAGGTCGGGCTTCTGTAGAATCTGCCTTATAGGGTGATTTGTTCTAACTACCACCGTATGGGCCTGGAAATATTGCCTCAGCCTTCTTGCAGTTGTGATCAACGCGAAAGCAACCTTTTCTAACTTCGGATAACGGACCTCGGGGCCCTGCAATGCCTTGCTCACGAAGTAGATAGGCTTCTGCACCCTGTCTTCTTCTCTTACCAGTACCGCTCCAACTGCCAGCTCTCCTACCGAGAGGTAGAGGTACAACACCTCTCCGACCTCGGGTTTAGACAAGATCGGGGGAGCCATCATGAATTGCTTGAAGCTTTGGAAAGCTTCTTCACAATCATGGGTCCAACTGAAATCCGTCTTTTTCTTTAACAACTCAAATAGCGGCAGGGATTTCCGAGCTGACAGCGGGAGGAACCTTGATAGCGAAGCTAACCGGCCCGTAAGCCTCTGAACTTCTTTCACAGAGGTCGGGCTCTTCATATCCAGAATGGCTTTGCACTTTTCTGGGTTGGCTTCGATACCTCTCTGGGTCAACATGAAGCCCAGAAACTTTCCGGCCTCGACAGCGAAGGCGCACTTCAGGGGGTTCAATCTCATCCCCTGGTCTCTTAGTTTTCCGAACACGATTTCCAGATCAGAGATCGTGTCCTCCTCTTTTCTCGTTTTTACCAGCATGTCATCTATGTACACTTCCATCCTGGTTCCGATTTCTGACTTAAAGACCCTGTTCATGAGTCGCTGATAAGTGGACCCGGCATTCTTCAAACCAAAAGGCATCACCTTATAACAATAGTTCGCCCTTGGTGTGATAAACGCCGTCTTCTCCTCGTCGTTGGGATTCATCGGGATCTGATTATATCCCGAGTATGCGTCCATGAAAGACAAAAAACGGAATCCCGACGCGGCATCCACTAGGCTATCAATGCTCGGTAGTGGGAAGGGGTCTTTGGGGCAAGCCTTGTTCAGGTTAGTGTAGTCTACACACATCCTGAGCTTCCCGTTTGTTTTCGGTACCAACACGACATTGGAAAGCCATGTCGGGTACTGAACCTCCCTGATGAAACCGGCCTTGAGCAGTGCTTCCACTTGCTCGATCACTGCTTGGGCCTTCTCTTCCGACATTCTTCTCTTCTTCTGTTGCACCGGCTTGGTGCCCGGGTACACAGACAGCTGATGACACATCACCTCGGGGCTGATTCCGGGCATGTCCTTTGCTTCCCACGCGAAGAGGTCGGCATTTTTCTTGAGAAACTGGATCAGTGCCCCTTTACCTATAGGACTTAGGTTAGCGCTGATCCGAGTAATCTTCTCGGGGCTTTCCCCGATCTGCACCTCCTCCAGCTGGCCTTCTGGCTCCGGCCTCACTGGGTTTCGAGATCTAACATCGAGTTCAACGTTGTTGACCTCGACTCTTGGCCTCTTTATCTCTTTTTCTTCTTTTTCTGTTTTTTCTGTTTCTTTTTCTTTCTTCTCTGTTTTTTCTGTTTCTTTTTCTTTTTTCTCTCCCCCCTCACCCTTGGTCCTTTCCGTGACCTTCAGGCTATTGATGTAGCACTTCCGAGCTGTCACCTGGCACCCCTTCACTGTGACGACCTTGCCATCCTCGGTAGGGAATTTCATGACCAAGTGGGGTACCGACACTACTGCCCCGAGTTTGCACAGCGTGGGCCTCCCCATGATCATGTTGTAGGCGGAATTAATCCTCGCCACTATGAAATCTACCTCCACCGTTCTCACTAATGGCTTGGTGCCCATTGTGAGGTATAGGGTGATGTAACCGTCTGGCTTGATTACATCGTACCCCGAGAATCCCACGAGATCTTCGTCGTAGGCCTTTAGGTCGGAGTCCTTTAGGCCCATCTCGTCGAACGCTCTCCTTGTTAACAGCTCGGCGGAGCTCCCCGTGTCGATCAAGACCCTTCGGATCTCCATGTTTCTGGCCATGACCGACACCACCAAGGGGTCCGCGTAGTCAGCAACTACCCCGGGGTTATCTTCCTCAGAGAATGTGATCGGCACCGGGGCTTTTTTCTGCGCCTTCGATGCCGATTCCTTTTTACCTACGCTCAATATTTCCTTGAGCGCCCTTTTTCTTGCTGCGGCACTAGCTCCACCTCCCGCAAAACCCCCTGCGATGGTGTGAATCGTCTTCACCACCTCGGAGCTGTTTTCGGGCTCTGCCTCATCTTCCGGCTTGTTTCTCTTGTTTCTCGGGTTCCGCCCTTCATCCTCAGGGCTTTTTTCCCTTTTTCTCTTCGGGCCCCTTTGTTCAGCTACGTACTTCGCGAGCTTACCAGCTCGGATCAGTTCCTCAATAGCATCTCGGAGGTCGTAACAGTCCTCCGTCCGATGCCCGTGTTGCTCATGATAGCTGCAGTACAGACCTCGGTTCGTGTTCGCCCTCGTTCTTACCGGTCTGGGTCTGGGCAGCCGCTCGGTCTGCTGAATCTCCTTGTACACCTCCCCAATTGATCATGACAGGGGGGTGTAGTCGGAGAATTTTCCCCTTGTAGGGGCCCGATCATGCTTCTCTGACCTCTGCCTTTCCTCCCTAGGCTTCTGAGGTCGGGATCTTTCTGACTTTCTTTCCTCATTCCTGTCTTCCGCCGATTCTCTTTCCATTTTGGCCATCATGGCCTCTTCGGCCCTGATGAACTCGGCCGCTCTGTCCTGGATCTCCTCCATGGTCGTTGGTTCCGACCTGGAGAGGGACTCGGCAAACGGAGACCAGCGGAGTCCGTTGATTAGGAGGGTAATTGCATTGGAGACATGCAAATCCCTTACTAGGAGCGCCTCAGCATTGAACCTTTCAAAATAGGCTCTCAGCGTCTCCCCCTGCTTCTGCTTGATATTCATGAGGCTCACAGCTGACCTCGGCTTTGTTTTCCTGGTCGTGAAATGAGCCAGGAATTGAGCGGCGAGGTCGGCGAAGCAGTTGATAGACCTTGACGGAAGACGGTTGTACCACTTCAATGTCGTCTTCAGCAAAGTAATTGGGAACGCTCGGCATCGTTCCTCGTCTTCAGCTCCGTCGTAGTCCATCCTGGACTTAAATGCCTCGAGATGCTCCTCGGGGTCGGTGGTCCCATCGTATTTGAGTCCTGGTGGGGTCCGACCCTGGGGCATCTTGTACCTAAGGATGTGTGGGGCCAGCGGCCCTTCAGCCTTGAACGTGAACCCTCCCCCCTTTCCGCCGCCCGTACTTCGGTACTCGGTGTAGGTAAAGGAGCGTTCGCGATCTTCATTGTAATTTTGAGACTGCATGTCCCTTTCTCTTTCTCGGGATCTCCTCGATCGTTCTTGGCGATCATCGCGTTCCCGATGCCGACGTTGCTCGTCAGACCTCGGTCGCTCCTGCTTTTTCTCCCGAGAGTGCTCGTTTCGACCTTTTCTGGTCGGGCCTTTCTGCTCTAGCTCGAGCTTTCGGA
Source organism: Aeschynomene evenia (assembly GCA_013621005.1). Classification (NCBI taxonomy): domain Eukaryota; kingdom Viridiplantae; phylum Streptophyta; class Magnoliopsida; order Fabales; family Fabaceae; genus Aeschynomene; species Aeschynomene evenia. The sequence continues at coordinate 10,306,481 of CM024267.1, read as the reverse complement.
GGCGGTGGGCTAGGTCCTTGACCTTTTCCCGTTCGTGGAGAAGCTTTTCCTCCACCTTCTGGTTTCGGCGTTCCTCCCTCCGGAGTTGGTCCTCCAGAGGAAGTCGCTTCACCATCTCTTGCTCCAGCAGTCGGAGCCTCTCCTGTTGATCCCGGATGAGCTGCATCGTCTGGCGCACATCGGGTTCAACAGAGGGTCCGACTCCATTATTTTCAGCAGCCGTGTTGGGCTGCTGTTCAGCTTCAGCTCCCCCTGCTCCTCCGAGGTTCAGTTCATTCTGGTTCGGGGGGGGCTGAGGTTGAGACTGGTCGGTCCCGTGGATCGTCTCGCAATGCCCGTCCTGCGCTCCTTCCATCGGTTCTCCTGTTGCTTTTGGGTGGACGAGGTGGGCGGTGGTCTTTGTTCTAGCCAGTTTCAGGCGCTTGCTTCGGTCCCTTAGAAGGTAAACCGACCTCGGAAAAGTGCTGTGGTGGGTCCCCGGCAACGGCGCCAATGTTCCGTACCTTTGACCGAGGTATGAACTGTCGCCGGAATCTGACTCCTCGCACAGCAGTTCTCCAAGGCGCTTGGGGTGTTTTCCCTGAAAGGACTCCGAAGCTTAAGTCAGTATCAGTATAAGCGTGAGAACTCAACTGAAAGCGTACCTGATACTATGATGGGACACCCTATTTATAGAGGGGGATTGGAGCCATTTCCGTGCCGCTCACGCCGCACGACTCGGGATAACGGCCTTCCCGGTTTCTGTGGCGCGTTGAGGCGTCCCGCGTTGTGTCGATCGTGGCTCCGGATTTCTCGGCGTCGCTATCCGCTCGCTTCCGATCGCCGCCCTAATCGGGGGCTCAGTCTTATCCGACCTCGGGCCGGTCCCCGGGTCCTGCTCCGGATCCAAGTCCTTTGGGCCTCCAATGGTTATTGGGCCTTGAGGGTTTAATGGGCCTCGATCTGGACTCGCCCATCGCGGGGTCCGAGGTCCGACCTTGGGCCTTCTTTGGGCTCATTACTGAAGTCATGAATTGGGCCGCCGGATTGGGCCACAATCCGAGGTGTGAACATTTACTGAAGTCATGAATTGGGCCGCCGGATTGGGCCACAATCCGAGGTGTGAACATTATGATTATTTACCAATTCACTCATTTATTGAATCTTCATAAACGTGTCACATATGATAATTTGGGTTCTATTTATTTTTTTAGAATATTTACAAATCTTTAATTAATCTTTTTTAATATCATTATATAATATGTATTTTTTAATTTATTTAAAATAACCGGTTTATACTATTTAAAATAATAGTGTATGATAGAGATTAATTACCTTTCATATTCTCAATATATATATTTCTAATTTAATAATTTAGGTATCCTCCATATTTTTTTCAGAATTTTCTCAAATCGTTAATTAATCTTTTTCAATACCCTTTTCTAATAATATCTTTCATAATTTTTAAAATTATTCCATTATGATATTATTTAAAATAATATGATTTTCTAATATCAACTCAATTATTTTAGAATATCATAATTTTCTATGATTTTTCTAATATTTCAAATATCATTATTTTCTAATTTCATTGGTATATACTAAAACACATGTAATGACTATTTACCAATTAACACATTTATTGATGACTCTCTTAAATTGTGTCACATATAATAATGTCAGAACCGATTCATTTTATTTAATATTATGGTGTAAATATGAAAAATATTTATGATACTACCATAATATATATAACATAATATATATGTATATATATCTTGATTATAATATTCAATATAATGCTTCAAACTTATATTGATTTAGCCACTATGATTTAAATTTAATTTTTTAAAGTAATTAAAGTTTTTAGACGATATGATAAATCCATGGCTCTTTAACTTGCATGATACATCGGAAATAGCCTATACCAAGCATTGCATGATGAAGCCACAAGCCAGTGAAAGAACAGCAACGTATTATTTTGAGAAATATTTTGTAAACAATGAAAAACAGTATTATTTTACATTGACGCTAATAATGAATTGGTGCATCATAATCTATCAGATCAAAACCAAAGTAGCGTATGGCATTTGTGATTTGTGCAAGTTGAACCACGTGTGAATGAATTGTAACCCAGACATATAAAAAAATAAGAGAGAAAAATAGTTTTAAAATATAAATAAGTGATAAATAATAAAAAATAATTTATTCTCAGAGTACTTATTAAAAACTTTTTTAAATAGTATTTGTTTTATAATGCAATAAATTATATAACAAATATAGGTACAAGAAATACATATACACAAATACTTGTATATTGTATATTTTGTTTGATAACATGTACATAATATATTTTGTATTAATGTTCATTCTTAAAAAAAATACAAAATATACTAAATTTATGTACAAATACATATATTCTTGTTACAGTATATATATAAAAATAAATAATTCAGTTTTATGTATTTATATCTATATTTTTCTTCCTGTACAAAAACAAACGCTGATGGACAAAAAAGTATATATAAAAAAAATTATATATTTAATTTCCTGCATTAATATCTTTACTTAATGAACAAAAAAAACATAATTTTTTTATAAGTTTAATTTTAATCCAATGTGTGTAAAATAATTTTACATAGATAGTCAATCTTAACACATCAGCAAAAGTCTTTAATTAAATCATCCACTAACTAAAAGTCACATAAATTAATAAATATGATTGTCTGGCACAATGTAAATTTTTTTATACTATTACTATATCATAATTAAATTTTTTTATATATTTATATATACCTCGATTAAAATGAGAGAATGCATGCATTTGTTTGGTTGTGTTCGTGAAAACAATCAAATCTACATGGACGGTCCTGCCAAGTGTGCTTGTCTCCATCCCTTTAGTTGAAATAATACTGTATATCAGAAATAAATCTAATTAATATCTAAATGTATATTATATATATATCATATCTAATATGTGTCATATATAATATATTATATATATAGCACATATTACGAATAGTATATGACACATATTAAATACTAATTAAATGATTTTTGTTATACACCAACATTGTTGGTTTAATTTTTATAGGCTTTCATTTCATATATATGCAACTACTCCTCCTTTCGATTAATAGCAGTATATTATTATAAATTACAAACATCAAAATCAATTATTATTAATATTATTTCAATGTAATATTCATTACAAGCTTGAGTTTACTTCATATATACTAATATTTTTCCTTTCTTTAATTTGTCATTGCATCTATCGAATTACTCTATTAAACATGTTACAAATCATGATGAGAATAATAAATGGAGGAACAATATATTGATAATAATGGAAATGCAATATAATGTAGTTGTTGTTTTTGGTAGTATCTCTTCCTGAAGTATTACAATAAAAATATATAGAGCAAACATAGAGCTAGGGGAAAAAGCAGATGAGATGCAGAGTCTAGTATGTTAGGTTCAGTGGAGTGGAATAGGTATTGATGGAATAATGGTGATGATGGTGGAGTGTATAGTAATGGTAGTGACAATGGCGAGGAAGATGATATACTTTAACATCTCTCAAACTCAAGTGCGCAGAAGACAACTTGAGTTTGCAACTTATTACAACAACAAGAAATATAAGCAAAAATACAAACACAAAATGCAAACAACAATACAACACGAAAAATTAAAACAGATAATAATTCAGTGATCATATAAGTGCAGTCAATCCTGTCGAAGAAGTCGAGACGAGTAAACTTTCCAGGAAATCGACGATCTCGATGCAACTGATGTCACAACACTTTGTTGAAGAGGTGACTGACTTACAACAACATATAGTGAAGCTAAAGATTGATGCAGAGACATGGTAGAAGCAACACAGAGTCTGGACGAAACCTGAGTAGTAACGGTATGTACCTAGACGTAACCAGGTAACAACTGAAAGTCTAAATGAAGCCAAATAGCAATGGGAAATCTGGGCGGAACCAGATAGCAACAGGAAGTTTGAGCGAAACAAGGTAGCAATATCGAGATTTAGGCAGAAGCAGATAAGAAACATGACATTGACAAAACCAGATAATCAACAGAGCCTGAGCATAAGCAACATCAGAATATGGGCAGAATAAGGTAAGAAACATTAAGTCCAGGACGAAACCAGGTAAGTAGCGTCACAACCAGTAGATCTGAAAAACAGTAATGGAGAGCAACAATTACCAAATATTGTACAATCAAAGTAGAATTTGGAGTAGAGATGGCAATGGAGCGGGTTGGGGTGGGTTTGTCCTCAACCCGACCCCGCCTCCCACACTCTAAAATTTATCAAAACCCGACCCGCCCCTACCCGCGGGTTTAAAACAATTAAACCCGCACCCGCCCCATGGGTACCCGCCCCGTCCCTCAATTTAAAAAAAAAATATTTTAATTATTATAAAATCTAATAAATATATGGATTTGCACAATAATATTAATTAAACATAGATAAAGTAGACCAAAATAAACATAAACATTAATATCTCATTACAAAATGTACGGATAAAATAAATATAAGGTATACCAAAATAAACATAAACATAAAAGGGGTTTAGGAAATTAGGTTTGTGACTTTGTGAATTTGTGGTAAGGAGTGAGAGGAGTAATGTGGCATGGTGATTTAAAAAATTTAAGTATAGAATATTTTTTTTTATAATAGAAGATTATATATTATAATTATATATTGTATAGATATAGAGTGCGGGTAGGGTAGGGTAGGGTTCACCCTAAACTCGCACTCGCCCCGCCCCGCCCCGCAACCAAAACCCGCCCCTCTCTAACCCGCCCCATTGCGGGGTGGGTTTTTAACCCGACCCGAGCGGGTAGGGTGGGATGGGTGCCCCGCGGGTAGGGTTTTCACTGTCATCCATAATTTGGAGAAATAGAGTCCAAAAATAGAATCAGAACGTCGTAAAACCTAAAGCATGAGTTTTTATTTTTATTTTTTTGCCACGCCAGGTCACGGGAAAACACATTGCGCCTCGTCAGCAAAGAGAGCCATATCAGGGCAGGAAGAATGGGGCTCGACTCATCGGGTTAGATCGAGTTAACCTATAGCGAGTCAGGTGCGCCACGTGGCAGAATAAGTGTTGGATCATTGATATATGAATCAACGACTTGGATTGGGTCTTAAGAATTGATGTCTAATGGTTGTTTGATCAGATCAAGAGCTTCTGATCTAACGGCTGCAGGTGGCCTAGGTTGAGAAGCGGACCAGGATCTGGACTGGATCCGAGTCGGAGTCTTCTTTTCCACCTGGATGAGGAGAAAGAAATATAAGGCGCGTGAATCTGCGCGCCGAGGTTAAAGGAGAAAGTGATGGCGCATGAGATATCGGAACAGAGTGTGGTTTGGTGTGCTTTGTCGAAGGACATCAGCAGATCAGATAGTGGTGGCTGTGTCGTTAACGGAGGTCTGGAAATGGAAAATATGAAAAGAAAAGAGAAGGAGACTTGAATTGAGATTCACGGTGGTTGGCGGAGCACATGGACACGTGAGCAGGCTTCTGAGGTCGCGATTTTGGTGGCGCGGTCGGAGGAGTTAATGGTGGTGGTTGTTTGTTGATTTGAGCAGTGAAAGTAAATTGAACGGAAATAAAACAAAGGTGTTTGATGAAGAAATTAGAGGAGAGGAAATGGAGAATAGCCCAGAAACCTCTATCATGACTCTGATATAATGTTATAAATCATGATGAATGTTCAGAATATAATAAATGGATGAACAATATATTGATTACATCGGAAATGCAATACAATGTAGTTGTTGTTCTTGATAGTACCTCTTCCTGAAGTATTACAATAGAAATTTATAGAGCAAACATAGGGTCTAGTGTGTTGGATTCACTGAAGTGGAGTAGATAATAATGATGATGGTAAATGTAGTGGTAGGGAAGGATAACGATAATAATGGGAAATATGATATACTTTAACAAAACAAATTAAAAAAATATTATTTATACATATATTTTTTCATATTTTATACCTTCATAAATTGAATCACTTTATTATATAAAATCATAAATGTTATAAATTTATAAAACATAGTAGCATCACTTCCAAACTTTGAACACCACGATGAAATCCTTAAGTTTTTTTGTTTTTTTTTATGGAATTGGAGTAAAAAACATTAAAGTTTAAACTTTCAACAAAATTAAACAATATTTAATGTGAAAATGGTTTTACACTACTATGGTTGTGTTTGTTTTCTCTAAACATAGAACTAGAGAAAAAGTGACTCCATTGACTATTTGATTTTGGAGTTGTTAGAGAGACACAAAGTTACTCTGATCTGGTAAACAAATTGTTCAGATTTTTGTCCACTCCAAAAGTGGTGTCATGGAGTCACTAGCTGGTGGACACAGAGTTAGGTAATGGTTTAATAAATTTTTGTTTCAATTATGTCTTTATTCATTTTTAAAAGAGCATTGCTAGAGGTATAACAAAAAACAAGCCAAAACAGCCAACAAATAGGAATTTGGGCCACAATCACCAAGCCCATTAAAAATATACTCATGATTAAAATGTTATTTGGGTCATAAAATGTTAAATGAACTTTGTTGACTGTTTTGGCTGGAAAATTGTTGTTCCCCAAGCATTTGTGTTTTAAAAATTCCAATCTCATCAACCATCATTTGTCTTATATATCAAAATAAATATGATACAAGACACTAATGACTATGTTCTACATTTTTACCAAACAGAAAATAGAGTCACTATAACGCCAAATCAATAACTCCAATGACATTAATCCTAATTATATTACTGCACTCATTCTGCCAGTAGAGTCAGTAAAAATAAACTCAACCTATAAGTTTATTTTGGGTGTGTAAAGCCCAACATGCGAGACTCTAAATTAATCAAATAAATGCAAATTTACACAAATATAAATTGCAATTAATACAAAAAAAAGGTAATATAAAAAATTTTAACACATTTTAAATTTCTACATACAAAATTTATTTTTAACTATTTTTATATTAAAGTATTTATATTTTTAGAAAATTATGTTCGAATATATTGTACATATCATGTGATATCTAATGTTCACATCATGTAATATTTATTGTGCATTCTATATTATATATGTTGTGCTGATTGTTTTAATTGATTTTTTATTGTACATATAGCAATGCTCTTTTAAATTTTATAAAGTATACAAAAAATTCTAGATTAAAATGCACACGTCCCCAAATAAAATAAATAGAGATTAATCTTGATGTACTATAAAATTATTTTACAGTTAACAGAATTTGAAAATGATGTCAAATTATGAATGATAATTATTATACTAAGGTAGTTTTTAGTGCTTAGTTGTTATTTTTAAATTTTTAATGGATGACAATGTAAAATAATTTTATAATGTATAAATTCAATAAATAAATAAGAGCATTGTTATACATATAACAAAAAATCAGTCAAAATAATCAATATATTGTGTATAATATATATAATATATTATGCACAATGTATATCATATATTGTACACACCTTGTATCATATTATGTGCACAATATATATTAAATGTTGAAAAGAAAGATGATATTGTAACATGTGATATATATTATCTATAACATATGATATATGATATGTACAACATGTGATATACATTGTGCATATTATATTATATATATTGTGATTAACTGTTTTTGTTGATTATTTTTGTTCTCTAACAATATTTACCATAAATATAGAGTATTGTTATATGCACAATAAAAAATAGGTAAAATAATCAATATATATTATATAATATACATAACATATATCACATGTGATGCATAAAATATATTATATATATTAAAGAAAAATAATATTAAATAACACATGTGATATATATTTTGCACAATATATATATATATATATTATAAATAATATATAATATACAATGTACACTAATTACACGTATATCTGGTTTTCATTAAATTTCGTTCTCTTAAAATAAATAAATAAGGCTAAAAAAATAAATAAATAACATAGAATTGCAACAGAATCGCAAAGGGCGAATATGCCACAACCCCATGTCATGTCATAAATTAACGGCTGAGATTGGAGGTTTCCATCGAACTCAACATCCAACGGTCGTAATTGATCGTCTCGGTCTCGCGTAGACCCCACGATATTAGGGGACTCTGCATCACCACATTCACTCACCAGAAGAACACCTTCGCGGATTTTCCCTCACTCCTCTCTTCTGCCATTCATTCTCTGCTTTCATAATTTTCTCGCATTTTCTCGTTCAATTTTCTCGGAAAAGTCATGGTGAAAGGTCCAGGTTTCTACTCCGATATCGGCAAGAAAGCTCGAGGTTATCCATTTTTCCTTCGATTCTCTCTCATTTTTATTATTCAGCTCCTTCAATTTTTCTTTTAATTCGTTTTTATTTATTTATTTATTTTTGCATGTATCGCGATTCAGATCTTCTGTACAAGGATTATCAGAACGACCATAAGTTCACCATCACCACTTACACCACCACCGGAGCGGTGAGTCCTGGCGTCCTCTTTGTTTTTGGTTCCTCGTGATGATTGCGTGAATCATTGTTTTTCAAGTTTAATTTCCGTTCTGATTTGGTGATAGGGATGTTATTTCGTTAGATTTGTATAATGTTCGTAATTTTCATCGGTTCCTATGTTTTATTGCGTGTTTTGTGTCTAAGAAAACAGGGGGAAATAGTGTATCCTAGATAAAGTTAGAGTAGCACAAGGAAAATGTTCCGAGAAACTATTAGAAAAGACTCTGCATTAACGATTGTGTTGAAAATTATAGAACATAATGCTTGTATTCAAGCTTGATGATTCCAATTGATCTATGTAGTCATCTAATCTTAATGAGCATTGTAAATGTTGGACATGGAATCTATGATTACCAATCTGTTGAGATATTTGCTGATTTTTTTAGGTTTTAATCTAATCTCACTGCATTTTAGTCTGTTCTTGATTATTTTCATTTTGATTATAGTTGTGATATAGATTGCTAATATGATGAATTCAGGTTTTATTAGTCTAGCCTAAGAGAAGAAGCTACATGGTGTTCTGAACTTCTGATAGTTTCATTTGGTTTCTGTTTTCAGGAAATCACTTCAACTGGTTTCAAGAAGGGTAATTTATATTTAGCAGATGTTGCCACAAAGCTGAAGAACAAGAATATCACATATGATGTAAAAGTGGACACAAACTCAAATGTGAGTCAAAATACCATGCTGGGATTATTTTGATCATAAACACTTCATGGTGCTCTATATTTCCAATATATGTTAATATGCTGCATAAATTTTACTAGCACAGTGTCAGCACCCAATTTTCCGGTTGCGACACACAGTTCCCTCGATTCCCTAGATTGCTAATATGAATGTTTTGTACACAGTTATTAGGACTAATCCCTTGATTATTGTGTATACCAGTCTCATACAACATCTTTTATGTTTGAATATTTTTCAGTTGTTTACTACTGTTACTGTGGATGAGGCTTCACCTGGCCTCAAGACAATTTGTAGCTTTATTTTTCCAGATCAGAAATCTGGCAAGGTATTAAGTGTTTTCCCTTGTGTCCTACCTTTTAAATCATTATTGTTTTTTTGTATTAATCATATTCTATGCATAGTAACACGTCCCCTCAACTTTCCCGCAACCATGACATTTGTTTTCTCTGGGTTATTCAATAAAAGGTGGAGCTCCAGTACCAGCATGAGCATGCTGGAATCAGCACTAGCATTGGACTGACAGCAAAACCTATTGTTAACTTCTCTGGTGTTGTTGGAAATAATCTCGTCGCTATCGGGACAGATGTTTCATATGATACTGCTTCTGGCAACTTAACCAAATACAATGCAGGGCTGAACTTCACTCATTCTGATCTGATTGCATCTCTGGCTCTGTAAGTATCTTTAATCTATCTCTGCCAAGTATTAAGGTTAACTTCTATTTTCGTAGAAATCAATTCGAACCCTTTTTTTTTTCATGCCTTTGGTTAACATATGCAGGAATAACAAAGGTGACACCCTTGTTGCCTCCTATTACCACACTGTAAATCCATTGACCAACACTGGGGTCGGTGCGGAGTTTTCTCATAGCTTTTCAAGCAATGAAAACAAACTCACCATCGGCACGCAGCATGCGCTTGACCGCTTAACCTTGGTGAAAGCTCGCGTGAACAACTTTGGCAAGGCAACTGCTCTTGTCCAGCATGACTGGAACGCAAGAACCCGCTTCACCCTAGTTGGTGAGGTTGACACTGGCGCCATTGATAAGAGTGCAAAGGTTGGCCTTTCTTTGGCTCTGAAGCCTTAAAATTAGTGAGTTTGCGAGTGAAAGACTCTGCCTCATCATGGTAAGGGCATTGAGTTTAGTTGTGGTAGTGTTTCATTTCCCCACTGAAATCACCTGTGAGCGTTTATTTTGGAGCTATTGATTATTTTTCTTGGTGGCCTTTGGTGCTAAAAATAATTGGCACAAAAAAATTTAGACTTGTCTAAGTTTCAACAAGTCCTCCCAATGTGATTGATTGGTACCCATTTGAGTAAAATTTTGGACATTTTGGTCATTGTTCTGCAACCATATACTATACTGTTCAAAGTTCTTAGAAATTTTGATTTAGAGAGGTCTAGTAAAGTTTTGATTCCTTCTTTTTGATAAACTAAAACAACTACAATAAGTTACATGAACGATTGCATGTCATGTACAGAATGCTTTTTAAATGAATTATTATTTCTTTTCAAAATAATCATGGTAGGGCTTTCAAGAGTTTTTTATACTTTCCTATCTAAAACAAAATCGTAAATTATACAGTGTTTGTAAGATACTTTTTACAAACTCATGTGAGAAAGCAAGCACCTGTTTTGAGGAACCCAAAGCAAAGTAAAATTTTTTTGACGGATTAAAATAAAAATTGTTTATATTTATAGGGTTAAAAAAAATGAGAAATGTTTTTTATATACTATAAAATCAACTATTATTAGTCATCCTTTATAATAATCCAGTTTTTTAAAATTATTAATTCAAATTTAAATATTATATATTAATCTAACATTTTAATAGTTGAATTAATAGTTTTAAAAAGGTTGATTATTGTATATGATGACTCAATAAAATTTAATGTACCTCTAAAATACTATTTCCAGATTTACTCCAAACTCTTTCCTTTCATCATTTTCCTCTTTCCATCTCCAACAATCACTCTCTCTCTAAACATCTACTTTCTCTAATGCTAGTGATGACCACCACCCACCACCGACGACAACCATCGCCCGCCAACACATTTTTCCCACCACCACCAGTCACCAACGACAACAACCGCCACTGAAGTGTTCGTCCCACCACCACAAAAACCATCACCACTGACGCGTCCGTGTTTGTTGTTGTTGCATGGTTGCATTTAATTTTATTTTATTACAGGTGTGTTATTTTGGTGGTGATGGTGAGTGCTGATGATGAAAATGAAGATGATGGTGGTGGTGGTGAGTAATGTGGTGATGATGATGATGAAAATGAAGATGATGGTGGTGGTGGTGAGTAATGTGGTGATGATGATGATGAGTGTTGAAATTGGTGGTGATTATTGAGCGATGTCATATAGTGGTGGTAGTGACAACAATGTTGGTGTTAGCAAGACCAAGATAAAAAAAGTAATCGTGGTGTTAGTAGCGGTAGTGGTGATGAGTGTTAAAGACGATATATAAAGATGGTGGTGGTACTTTTATAATTAAAATGTGTGAGCAAACATGGATCACACTGAGAGTAAACACACATCATACTGTGAGCAAATTATATAAAAAAGTAAAAAAACATGTATGTTATTGTAAACCATGCTTCAAATTCACTCAAACTTCCTCCCCAACTTACAAATCCAAAACACTCCCAAATATCTGCACATTCGCTAACTATACCGACCTCCCTTTCCCCTCCGCCACCCTCCACTACCGTTAGTACTTGTAATGAGAAAAGTGGTGGTGTTTTGGTAATGGTGAGAGATTTGGTTTGAAATTTGGTTAGTTTTGAGATTGTTGGGTTTCATGAGCATGTGAATTTGATGATGATGAATGTTAGAAGTATTAGAAGTAGAACACTCTACCCTACCACTACATTATCATCATCACCAACTCCTCCCACTGAACCTACTACACTAAACCTTGTCTCCCATTTGCACCTTCCAATAGCCCCTCTGTTTGTTCTATAAATTGCATTGTATTAGCTTATGCTATGAACATAACCAAGAACATCATTGTATTATATTTCCAGTAATATCAATATATTGTTTTTCTCTATTTATTATTCTGAATTATCATCATGATTTGTAACATGGTATCAGAGCCATGGTACCCTCCTTAAATTTCTGATGATTTTCTGTTTTTGTAGCTCTCTGTTAAGAGAAAAAATGTTAATAGTTGTTTATGTTTTCCCGATCCTGTTTTTCTCATTATAATTTACTTCCGTTGCTCAAATCACAAAATCACCACCGCCATTGACTCCGCCTTTCTCTGTCGACCTCACCACCGAAACCGATATCTCAGAAGCCCGCTAACGAGCCTACACGCGCCGCCAACCGCTGCAAAACTCCATTGAAGTCTCCCTCTCAGTTCAGATCTTGTTTTCCCATTTCCAAACATCTGTTCATCACGCAACCACCACCAAACTCTCCGCCGCACTCCGCCGACCAAGCCACCCAAACCGCACCATGTTCCATCGAGTCACGCGCCGAATATGTTTCTGCGCGTTGGATCCTCGATTCCGGGTGGAGAAGAAGACTCCGACCTGGCTTCCAACCCGAACCGTCCAGCTTCCTAACCCGCTTTGATCCAATCCGTTAGATCAGAATCTCCTGATCTGATCCAACGGCCACTAAACATCCATCTTAAAACCCGATCCAAGCCATTGATTTATCTGATCCGTGATCCAACGCTTCGTGCTCTGCCACGTGTCTCACTAAACTCCAACCCGTTTAGACCGCTCCGACCCGCTCCGCCTCCTAACCCGACCCGAATACCAGTGCCCTTTTCTGCCCGCTGATGTGTCTCCATCACGATTCGCCACGTGTCACTTCTGACGTGGCTCCTTCGCTGATGTGTTCCAGTCGCGTAACGCCACGTGTCTTCTGTGCTGATGTGGCGTGCTGACTCAGCATGCTGACGTGGCACACTGAAATTTATTTTAAAAAAAAAAAAAAGCTCATCTTCAAGGTTTTCCGACGTTCTGATTCCATTTTTGAGCTCTGTTTCTCCAATTTCTGCTCCGATTGTACTATCTTTGAAAATTGTTGGTCTTCATTACTACTTCCTGGTTTCGTCCAAACACTTTTGTTGCTTACCTGATTCCGTCCAGGCCTCATTCCTGTTTACCTGGTTCCACCCAGGTCCCGATGTTCTTACCCAGTTTCATCCAGGTCCCGTTATTTTCCTGATTCCGCTCAGGCTCCGTTGATTACTTGGTTTTGTTCAGGTCTTTTGTTTACCAGCTTTTGCTCGATATATTCCTACCTGGTTCCGCTCAGACTTTCCGTGCTATCTGGTTCCGCCCAGACTTCCCGTTGTTATCTGGTTCCGTCCAGACTTCCCGTTGTTATCTGGTTCCGCCCAGACTTCCGATTGTTATCTGGTTCCGTCCAGACTTTCTTTTACTTTTCCTGGTTACGCCCAGATTCTTTTTACTACTTTGGTTCTGTCCAGACTTCGTGTTGCTTCCGCCAACTCTCCGCATCAATCTCCCGTTTCACGATCTGCTGTTGTAAGTCAGCCACCTCTTTGACACAGTGTTGTGTCATCAGCCGCATCAGGATCGTCGATTTCTCAAGAAGTTTTACTCTTCCCGACTTCTCTGACAGTATTGACTGCACCTTTCCGGTCACCAAATTATCATCTATTTTTTTTCATGTTATATTGTTGTTTGTATTTTGTATTTGTATTTTCTGTTTGTATTTCATGTTGTTGTAATAGATTGCAAACTCAAGTTGTCTTCTGCCCACTTGAGTTTGAGGGGGGATGTTAGAAGTATTAGAATTAGAACACTCTACCCTACCACTGCATTATCATCATCACCAACTCCTCCCACTTAACCTACTACACTAAACCTTGTCTCCCATTTGCACCTTCCAATAGCCCCTCTGTTTGTTCTATAAATTGCATTGTATTAGCTTATGCTATGAACATAACCAAGAATATCATTGTATTATATTTCCAGTAATATCAATATATTGCTTTTCTCTATTTATTATTCTGAATTATCATCATGATTTGTAACAATGAAGATGGTGGTGGTGATGATGATGGTAATGGTGGTGGTGGTGGTATGGTGGTGATGACTGTTGAGTGTTGAAGATGATGATGGTTGGTGTGAATGATTATGTAACAAGTGTGAGCAAACGTATATTATAAGCAGTAATACTAGCACTTTTTTTTAGGAGGTGAGACATACTTTTTTTTTTTTGCGCGTGATGGGCTGGACCGTATTATTATACAAAGTAAGCTCAGAGTAAGTATTTTTGAAATGCAATCAGCAAGACCTTATGATGACCAATAGTGATTGATTTTCTTGTGTAAATTTAACATTATTCTAAAAAAATATATTTAACTCTTTCATTTGTCTCTCACTTTCTTTTGCAGAGGCCCACACTTCGTCAATATATAACCTCCTAATAACAGTTTATTGAAACCATAATTTAAAGAATATATAAACCAAGGTCCTAACACAAGTGGTAGTGGCTTGGATTGCTTAAGCATTTAGTCCTGGGTTCGATCCCGTGGCGGTGTATATGCAGAGAGGACATTGACCAGCCGTCCCACCCTTGAGGTGCACGCACAAACCGGCGGAGGATTAGTCATCGGAACCGCTTCGGTGGATACCTTGGGAAAAAAAAATATATATATATATATATATATATATATATATATATATATATTAACTATAAAAGCTGGAATTCATTTTGCGGAATATTGTCGCAATATTTATGGAGGTTTTTACACCCAAATAAAATGGAAAATATCCAATTTTTTTCACCATTGTCTGTTTCTACCATTAACAACACTAATATCCTGATTTTAGATTTGTTTATGAGGTCACAATTTTGAGCTTATAAAAATTAGGTTTAATTATTTTGAAGGTAGTGATATAGTTTTGTCGATTTTTAAATTGATTCCTATACTTAAAAGCTTTCTAACTGAGTTTCTATATTTAAAAATAAATTTTACTTAGGTCCCTAATACTATTTTTTGTCACTTATTAGCCACATTTTAGAAGTGTGGTTAAAGATAAAAAAAAAAGAAAAATATTACAACATTTTAATTATATGGTATTTATAATTAAAATAAAAATAATAGTATTATTAAATTTTATTTATCTTTTATTTTTGTATTTTTTGTAATTTTATTTTGTTTCACATTATATTTTATATATTTTTTATTTAATTAATTTTTTTATATTTATTTTATTTTGAATAAAATTATTTTTATATATTATGACAATTAAGTTAAAATAAATAAATAATATAAAAATAACTTGAATAAAAATTAAATATAACATAAATATTTAAATTATCTTTCTTAAATTCTTATTATCTTTATTTTTATTTATAATTTTTACTTTAAGACATTTTTTATTTTAGATTTAGTTTCTTTTTACTTTAATTTATGTTATATTTAATTTCATTTAAATTTAAAATTTATTTTTATTTTTATGTTAAATTTCATTTAACTTTTATTTTTATTTTTTATGGTATTTAAATGTTTGAAAAAGATTAAGTTGCTGAAATAGCATTGATGTTATTAAGAAGAAATTTTAGATATTATTTGATTTTTCATTTCATTTTTATTTTTTATTTTTATTTTTTCTATTTTTAAAATTAAATTATATTTTTTTATTTTTAATATTTTCTTCACAAAATTCTAAAAATAAAAAATAAAAATTTAGAGCCTAATACTTTTACCCACCGAAATAAAAAAAAGAAATTAATATTGTTATTCTCTATTTGGAATTGGAATCATGCTGGCAGGTGAAGTGATGAAGACAAAGCCTTAATGACACACAGCCATATCATCATATACACAGTGGCAAGTAAGTCCCTCTACGCAACAACAATCCTAGAATCGTGAAGTTTCTTACTTCCCTTCAATATATAATAATATTTTATTTATTTTTCATATTCATTCTTTTGTCTGAACTGAAGTTGCATGCAATTTGACAAGAGTGATCATCAAAATATTGTTCTGTACCATGTTTGCTGTTACAAAGTCCTCAAATTTGTCACCTTTGTTTTCTCTCCACAAAACTCTTTCAATCTCTTCCAAACCCAATTTCAGGAACTTTGTTTCAATGAAGGATTCACATTCTTCAGGGCACTTACGCTTAGGCCTCACTAACCAACACAGGAATCTTTCTGTGTCTTGTAGCTCAACATCAGAACATGGTTCCCAGAAATCGTCAATTCAGGTTCTGATTTCTATGTGATTTCATCTCTCTTTTTTTTTGTTTTAATTCATGGAATGGCAAGAATTCTTGTTTTATGCTTGATGCTTTTCATTTTACTATGGTGTCACATGCTACAAAAGAGAAAACCCCAATTACCTAATGGCTTGATTTGTTAAACCCAGAATTATTATTTGTTGTATGGTTAAAAATTAGGAATTTGAATACTGAATTGTTTTATCTCTTTTCAGTATTTCCTTCGTAAAATTTTGGAAGCAGAAAATGAAAATGGAAATCAATCAGAACCATTGTCTCTCACAGTGGAAAATAGGGGGAAAAATTGATACATTGGAAAACCCAGTGTATCTAGAAACCAATTGTGTCATTGGTTTTTCAATGTATCAATTTTTTATCCATTTCCCGAAGTGACTGATAACACCACACACACCACACATAGAGGAAATATGATATATGATAGAGCTTTAAGGGGCACTGTGATCCATGTAGCCGACTCCACTAAGTGGGACAAGGCATAGTTGTTGTTGGTCAAAAAGTAGGAATTTGAAGATTGTGTCACCAATGGTCTAAATTCACTGTTTCCCAAGTCCTAACATAATTTTTTCTGTGTGTAGGGGGGTGAAGCTTTCTTTAGGGGGGTGTTGGAAAGTATGCAATCGGTGTACTTGAATAGAAATCCAACAGCAAAGGCTATATTGGAACTTGTTCACTCTGCTGAGAACGACTCATTGTGCTATGATCATCTCGCATTCAGGACCTTTGGGGTACTTCGCTGGCCTTTTTAACTCAAATATAGATTTATCTGTGATTTAAACATATTTGATTAACTCAATTGTTGTGTATTGTGCACTTAACTATAGGTGAATGGTTATGGAATTGAGTCCATGGCTAGCTTTTTCCTGGATTATGGCTATACGCAACGGGAAGAATTGAGGTTTCCGGCTAAAAAGTTAAGGGCGTTCTGGTTTTCTCCTCCTGCTGATGCACTTGATGGCAATGGCAGTGGCATTAATGGCCCTTTGCCAAGAATATTTATATCAGAGCTTCTGGTGGATCAGATGAGTCCAAAAACTCAGGTTTTCAATTTCACTTAACTGAGGTTTTCATTTGTTAAGTCCTACAATCTCTTATGGAAGCATTTCCAATTGAACTTAAAACCTTGGGTATAAGCTTCTTTGTTAATGTTTGATCTTATAAACTTTGCTTGGTATGGGGCTAGATTATATAGCATTCTTGAACAATTTCGTAGGCGCTAGGCAAACCCGGGTTTGTAAGGCAATGCTTTCATATTCTCCATTCTGCGGCTAGCATAGTATTTCGTGTTACTATGATGATTGAGAAACAAAGATTCGCTTGATTTCTTTGGATTCTACATATGTTACTGCTCTATATATTACAATTGAGATGAAATGAACTGCATGTATATATTACAATATAATTACGAAATCTTATTTCTGAAATCCATATCTAAAGTGATATACATGGTTGCATGGCACCAATTATTTACATTCATACTTATGTATCTGCTGTGTTGTGGCTCCAACTTCCGAAATCCTAATTATAATCAAAGAATTTTGAATTTTTCCGTGCAGGAAATAATTAGAAAATACACTGAATCATCCGGTAATGGAAACAAGTATGCAGCTCTAGCAAGTTCCCTAGGAGTTTTAACATGGGAAAAACCTTTGTATTCCGAGTTTCAACATTTGGCAAGGTATTAGTTTTTGTAAGCCTAAACGTATTTTTTTAAGGAAAGTCTATATACTATCTTCCAGCATGTGGCTTACTTAAATTTTGCCGATACGTGATCCACAGTGAAAGCGAGTATGCTGCCTGGACCTTAGTCAATGGGAATGCGCTGAACCATGTTACGATTTCCACCCATCGGCTAAAAACTCATTTAAGAGATATTAAAAATCTAAATCAGTTCATTGAGCAGAGTGGATTCAGATTGAATTCAGATGGAGGAGTTCTGAAAGGTTTGTAACCTTGTTTATTATTCTGCAAGTACAAGAGTTTTGGATTTTTGTTTTCTGACCAAAATAAAGCACTCAGTATCCAATGCTATGAGTGATGAGTCTATGACAATCACATGCCAGCTTTTTTCTGATTTTTACAATTTCATTCCAATGTGAACTAATGTGGATTGAACCAAATAACCAACTTCCTCTTATTCATTCATAGCAAAAATGTCTATTTCTGTTTCACTCTTGCACATGCCCACCTCGACCGCTATCAAATTTATCTTTTCCTTCCCTCGTCTCTTTACTGGGGGAAGGAAAAGTCTTGGCAGTTATTCTGTTGAGCTATTTTCCCATTGATCATAGGCTTGCATTTAGAATTGGAAAATGATTATCATCACTATGTGCAGCATGTTACCACTTATATGAGCTGAATACTGCATGATTGCCTAAATTAACCGAATAGATTTCGGAGATGTTCTATGCCGGTTGTAATATTTAGATTTTACTATTTTAGAATATGTTTATTGCTATCAAGGATCATGTGAATGACTTGAATGTCTCCTTCACTTCCAGTGAGCCCTGATGGTCTTCTCCTGCAAAGTTCAACAGTAGCAGATTCGATTTCCTTCCAATTTTCTGACGGTATAACCGAATCGGTTCCATGCTCATACATCGAATTCGCTGAGCGACTGGTGCTGCCACAGTATAAAAACTTACCTGAAGCAGAGGTAACTGCAGCATTCTTTTCATTTTATTTTATTTTCATTGCAATGTTTATCTTTACGTGGTGGTCGCTTCGACCGATTTTAAGACCAGTCTTTTACTAATGGATGAAAATGTTGAATTACACATTGAATTTGAATGACCAAAATCAAGATTCGACTAATTGAACAGGTTAAGGAGTTCCATAGGAGGGATGGTTTTGAGGTAGGAAATGCTGACAAGATCTTTGAAAGCACATCCAAGGAGCAATTGAGCAGAGTAGGCTAATAAAACAGCCTCATCTCAGACCTTAACATGATCATGGACATGGACTTTATTTATTCCCCCTAGGGAAAGATAAAAGAACATTTTTTAAGTTCAGTTATTTTCAGGAAGTTTGCATTTCATGCACTTCCCTGTTATATGGATACTGCATATTTTAGAATTGGTTCTATGTTTTTTTTTTTTAAAAAAAAGTTGCTTGATTACCTGAAAAAAGTAATTGTTGGGTTTATAGATTAGGTGTCTTTTCTTCTATACTCCAATAAGGGCTTAATTTTGTGAACCATGTTGAATTGAGATATGTTCTGTACCTTTCACCGAGAGAGAGAACTGTCGTCGGTCTTTGAATTCCACCCGCCACTCCTCTCCAAGGCGTTGGGGGTGTTTTTCTGAAAGGACTTCGAAATTTAAGTCAGTACGTATACTAGCTTGGGAATTAAACTGAAAGTGTACCTGATAACTGAGAATGACATCCTATTATAGAGTGGGAAGCGAGCGGATCCATAGTAACCACCTCCGGACATTCGGGATAACGCAATCCGATTTTTGCGGCGTGCATGATCGATCTTCGTACTGCCTATTGAGGTTTTGGGATTCACGGTTTCGTCATCCCCTTGTACTAGATCTCCCGCCCTATGCGCTAGGTCGAGCTCATCCATCTCGAGTCGGACCTCTTGACCTAGTTCCGGACCCGACTTCTGGTCCATTCCCTTTGGGTCATCATTCACTACTTATTAGACCTCAACTCAGACCGGTTCCCTTAAGGCGGGTTGACAGAGTTCCTACCTTTGGCCTTATTACAGGGCCATTAACACATCTTGAATTTGGCATTCTATTTGGGTCGTCGAGTTGGGCTTGCTTGTACGAGATGTAAATAAAATCAATAGTAAATGAGAAAGGGAGAAAAATTGAGAGAAATTGAATGCTAAAATTTACTAGAATGAGAAGAGATGATTACAATTTTGGTACTAAAGAACATTTTGGTACTATTCATAATTATTTTACTAATCTCGACTAATAATTTAAAATTAAATTCATATACTTTAACACCGAAGGAAGATAAAAGAAATAGGAGGAGAATCAGAATGCAAATTGAAGTGTCCGCATTATTATCGCTCTTTAGAAAGAGAGGTTGGAAGGAATGATTAACTATGGTTATTTTATGTTAAGGATATGAGATTATATTTCGCTCTGTAACTATGGTCTCCAAATTTTATACTTTCTCAATTATTTACAAGTTAAAGACAAGAGAAGGAATTTAGAAGAGAATAAATTAGGTAGCATTTGGTAGCTGTCCCAGGACACAAAAGACAAGACTGAGAGAAATTAATCATGTTTGGTTTATGAGACAGAGACACAGATGGACAAAATTTTGTGTCCATGGACAGAAAAGACACAAAATTTGTGTCCACGTCAGAACTGAAGGACTGAGATGAACTGGAATGGAATGGTCCTTTTAATGAAATTTTATGACCAGTATACCCTTCATCACTTAACATAATTCTCATTATGTATATCCAAGGTCCTTTTTACATGTCTTTATATCATGTCCACTATTATTAAACACAATACAAAAATATTTTTTGTGTCTTGTCCACTGTTACCAAACATCATAAGAAATACAGTCTCTTTGTGTCTCTGTCCATTTATGTCTCTGTGTCTCTATCTTCACTATCTTAGAACAGCTACCAAACGCTACCTTAAAAAATTAAAAAGAAAAAATAATTTAAAAGAAGATATAATGTCTGAATAAATTAAAATAAACTCACTCACTCTAATTTTAATGTTTTATTTTAAACTAAATAATAATGCATTCTAAAATTTACACAAATAAAAAATGTCCAATAGTAAAACAATTGTAGCTCAGTAGCTCGGCCTTTTTTTTTTTTTAATTAATATTTGACCTAATGACTTCACCATACTACGTGGTCAACTTGACCCAAGTAAAAGTACTTTCATTCAAGATTGGTACGTCTATTTTCTATTCATGTTAGTCCTGATCTTGAAATTAAGTTTCTTTTAGTGAGTAATCTGTAAATTTTAGATAATTTTTTTTTAAGAGTGATAATTTGCTATGACTTTGCATAGGTGTGTTACCCCTTATCTAAAATTTTTATAAAAAATATTCTTTCAAAACAATATAGTTATATTTAAGCGTCTAATTCTAATACACTCCAAGTATAAAAGAATTTTATGCAGTTGACTAATTATAACATTTTACTTCTATGACTTTTCAAGTAGTAGAAAAGATAATAAATTATCATAGTTAATGTGATGATTTAAATTAGCTGATTTTATAAAAAAAAAAGTCATTTATATATGAAAATTAAATCCTATATTTAAACAAAATTTTAATCTATATGAAAAAGAATTAGCATTTTGAGTCATTTAGAGTAATGCTAGGTGTACAACATTAAATACATACAACGTAATATCCAACCTACAATTAGGGGAATGAGCAAAAAAAAAAAAAAGTGAAAAACGCGCTTTTTACGTACCACTCTCACGGATCCCCACGTGAACAGTATGCGCATTAGTAAACACATTCGAATACATAAAACGAACATATGTTTTAATAGCAAATGAATACACATTATCGAGAATATAATTAAATGAATATATTTATTTGTTAAAACAAAGATTGTGATTAAAATATGAACACATTTATTTAAAAAACATCTTAAACTGATGAATTTTATCATTTTTGATGCTACCAACACCTAGCTAAGATTGTGGATTGTATGTTCACCGATGAACAAATAATGTGTTCACAGAAGAATAATTTATTTGTTCACCAATGCATAAATATTATTTGTTCATAATTGAATAAATTATTTGTTCATTGATGAACAAAAATGTGTTCATTAATGAATAAATTATGTGTAGCTAAATAATGTATTCACTAACTATCAATAATATATTCACTGACAAATAAAAATGTGTTCACCGATGAATAAAAATATGCTCACTCAAATAGACAACAAAAATTATATCGTCTTCAATCATCATTTCATTTTATTTACTTTCATTATATAATTAATAAAAAGAAGTTGTAGAAAGATTATTTTAAATAATTTAATGGTGTGTCTTTATGATGATGAAAAAATAGAAATAGTTTGAGAATGGAAAAAATTTGGGTATGTTGATAATGTAAGAGAGAGACGGAGCAAAAAAAAAAGTGTTCAAGTGAATTAGTTGGTAAAAATGAATCGGTGTGTGAGAGTTAAAGGAAGAGAGGGAGAAGAAGACAGAAGAAGAAAGAAAGAGAAAGCGTGTACGTGTACAAAGAAGAGAAAAAAATATTAAATGAGTTAAAATGTACGATAAATTATATAAAGTTTGTATAATATGTTGTACATTTAGATTTTTCCCATTACACCTTGGATAATTTCCTAGCTATCTTTGTTATGTTGCAATTGCAATTTGAGTGGTTCATTGGATTTTTCAAATGCTCGATTGGTTATGATGCCAAAAAGTCTACTATTATTTCCTTTGCAAAATTTTCTTTATTGTTATTATATGTTAAGGATTTGAGAGTATATTTATTTATCCTCACTCTCCTTTCTCACCATAAAGATTTGGATATGATTTAAGCTAATACTCTTAATTAATTTCCCTTATCCATTTTGCTTGATATGTGGATAAGGCAGAAGACGTGTTCTATACTTCTATGTCTATCTTATTCTTATTTTCCCTGAAATCATGAGCATAGACTAAAATAGTATCTTACATTTTAAAATCACTACTTAGCTATACCAAAAAAAAAAATCACTACTTAAAATTTAATAATGTAATTCGTACGTTAATGTGTTATAAATTATTCTAACTAATTTGAACATGTGTCTAAGGCTAATTTGATTTGCCAAAATACAATATTAAACACTAATTAAATACTTCTCATGCAACATTTAACTTTAATTAAATACTTAATTTGCTCACTAAATGTATAATGAAAAGATTAGTCAATCTAAATTTAAGGTCTCTCACAATTTAGAAAAAATGGATAAATTGTTCCAAGGATTTAAAGATAGAGTTTAATTTTGATTCACTGTAAATGTATTTTACACGGTCATCCAATCAAAACTCTTCATTTGTATGACTTTTAAGATAGTGGGAGAGAGAAAACACTATCATGGCTGACGTGGCAGCACATGATTGGATAACTGTGTAAAAAGTTTGTACAATAAAAATTAAATCTTTTAAAGATACTCTATTGATCCGCACAAATTAAAAATTGAAATATTATTTTATTTACACCATAAAATCAGTCGTCATATATAATAATTCAATATTTCAAAATTATTAATCAAACTTTTAATATTATATATTAATCTAATATTTTAAAAGTTGAATTAATATTTTTAAAAAATTAAATTACTAACCTATGATAACTTATTATTATTGATTTTGTAGTGTGCCTATTGCATTACTCTTTAAAAAATGGATAAAATGATCTTTCCATAGGTTATGAAATCATCTCACAAGAGAAAAAACCTAAGGCTCATTAATGATTTATACATAATATATATACCCTAATATTTAAAAATAATAAGAATTAAGGATGGAACTGTACACCTTTAATGTGTTCATGATATATTGAATCAAATATAAGTTTGTTGTATCATGAATCCTCAAACCAATATTATTTTCAGCTTAGTTGTAACGTTACACCGTACACGTGCATAAAATGTTGATATCAAAGAACATTAACATTTCACACGCGTTCCATTACGCCACTTCACGCCTATATTTTTCACCAAACATCTCTTCAATTATTAAAAGGACCATCAAAATTATAATAATAGGGTAATGTTACACATATACTATTAAATCAATTATCATCGATTACTATTTGTAATAGTATAACTTTTTAAAACTATAAATTCAATTTTTAAAATATCGAATTAATATATAATATTCAAAGTTAAATTAATAGTTTTAAGAAGTTAAATTATTACATATGGTGGTTAACCGATCTTTTGATATATATGAATCATTTCTTATAGTAATATTATCACACACTTGAACCTTATCCACACTATAATCCTAACACTTCAGATTCTAGTTTTATGAATGATAAGAAGAACGCCACCAATCATTAAAACTTTGCATTTTTATCTAATTTTAGTTTTATATTCCATAAAGTATTAACACCAGCTTTTATGCATAAAAAGGAATCATTTCCTAATTCAAATAGAAACAAATAGCTGACATAAATTAATCAAACAAAGCTTCTTTCTCATCTTTCTATAAACTTTAAAGTAATTAAAGCCAATAAATAATTTAAGAGAAATACTCTTTTGTACATTATAAAATAATTTTACAATGTACACGTAATATTATTTCTTTAAAAATTGTTCAAATAATTCACTCGAGATGACACTAATGATAGAGAGAAAAACAAAAGTAAAGCCAATAGTTGGCTCATTCCTTTTATGATTTGTTAAAAATTTGAGAAAAAATAGTATAATAATTTTATAAATTTAGGAAGTCCTAATGTTTGATATCACAAGCTTTAGAAATCAAGAGATAACATTTGCATAGAAAATGGGAAAATAAAATAAGGATGAGGATTTAAGAATGTTCAATATTCCTAAACAACCTGAAGAAACATATTGGTTGACAATTTCAATTTGATATAAGACATAGTAAGCTCTGAATAAAGCTTCATCTTCCCTCACCAGAAAGGGGTGTCAACACTCACAACATTACATCATCAAAATGCAGAATATGTTTCTTTTTTGCTCTCAAGTTGTCCATGAACAAATTGGTTTTGACAGAAGCCACCATCTATACTGGAAGAAATAACAAATGGCGAAAAAAAGGTGGTGAAAAAAGAAAAAGGAAAATTTTCGCCATGCTGTCTAAGCTTTGCCATTGGGTTTTGGTGATGGTTGGGGAAACTGATGGTGATATGGAGATGCATGAGTACCATGAGGTATTGAAAGGCTCCTATGCTGCTGACCATTCCGGGTGAGCAATGCTCCTTGCGTCCGCCCGTTTCGAGTATTCGGGCTAGGGCTAAACCTGTCAGCCTGCATCGTCTGGAAGTAATATGAAGAGCTTGCCATGTCCTTGAGGTTTAGGAGAGGCTTTAGAGCTTCTACAACTTCGCTCATCAAGGGTCTGGCTTTCGGATCTCTACTGAGGCAGTGCGCGGCCAGTTGGGCAGCTTTCTGAGCTCCTTTTATGGAGAAGTGACCTTCCAGGCGAGGATCTATCAACTTGTAGAACTTTCTCCTCTCTCCAAGATGCGGTCGAGCCCATTCCACGAGGTTATGTTCGCCGTTGGGTCGGTGTTTGTCCATGGATCTTCTGCCGGTCAACATCTCAAGTAGTACCACTCCAAAACTGTACACGTCACTTCTTGATGTAAGATGACCTGGCCCACAAGAATCCAATTAGGAAACAGCTGAATAGATGTTGCAGATGTAATGTTAATTTTAAACGATTTGGAGCAGATATAATTGAAAACTATCGGTATAATATATCGGAACTCCTAAGTTTTGTAAGTTGTATAAAAATAATATGAGAATGCAACTATGACAATAACCTAACCAATCAAAAGACTATCAATAAATCATGTTTAAGAGGAAAACAAGCAAATCATCCAATAGAGGTCAGGAAAAATGTATATACCAGTACCACAAATATAGACTAAACGGTCTCGGGAGGAATTACATTCAAAATATTTCTGTTTGGAACTTCTAAGAAATAGTGCCGATCCAGAACATAATTAATGACTTCAGAGATAAAATGGGAACTAGATGTGATCAGATAGAAATACCTAGTAAGCATGTGTGACCTTATTGATAAATAAATAACAGCTAAAACTTGCAGTTTGGACTTGCCATATCCAACTTACCTGTCATGACATATTCCGGTGCTGCATAACCGTAGGTTCCCATCACTCGAGTAGACACATGGGTTTTATCACCTTCTGGACCATCTTTGGCAAGTCCAAAGTCCGAGAGCTTGGCATTGTAGTCCTGGATCATTAATGATATTAAAAAAACTGACTAAAAAGGAAACAAGATGTAATCTTATTGCAGTTTTTGGTACTTACAGCATCTAGTAATATATTCGAAGTTTTAAAATCCCTATATATAACTGGTCGTTCGGCTTCTTCATGAAGAAAAGCAAGACCGTTTGCTGCTCCTAGCGCAATTTTCATCCTAATGGACCATGGAAGAGGCAGGGATCCTACATATAATATAACTTCTATGAGAACATCAAAGAAGGATATAATCTACATACAAAGTATAAAGCAACATTTTCATTTTCCTGTCA
Organism: Aeschynomene evenia; assembly: GCA_013621005.1. NCBI lineage: Eukaryota > Viridiplantae > Streptophyta > Magnoliopsida > Fabales > Fabaceae > Aeschynomene > Aeschynomene evenia. Next base: position 10,279,832 of record CM024267.1, on the reverse strand, counting down.
ATACGCTACCCATGTTAGAGAAAGCTGCTGAATCCAACAAGAAACAAGTAAGATACTCAGAAAAAATATGATTGGTTATGAAAACATCATAACAAGGGTATATAACTATATATAACTTCTAAACATTATTCTTAACATAGGTAGATCACTAGAGTACTAAATTATATAAGAGTGAAGAACCCCTCTGCTATTGCCTCTACATATAATTTCAATAAGAGACATCAAGCAGGTTTTCAGGGTGCAGTAACGGTTCAATGATGATTATCGGAAACAAAAATGAGGAAACTAATCAATCAGAAAATAGTAACTTACTCCTAAATAAGTGGTTTTCTAGGCTTCCCCTAGGCATGAATTCATAAACTAGCAACCTTTGATCATCTTCAATGCAGTACCCTATAAGCTTAACAAGGTTTGGATGAACCAAATCACCAAGAAAATTTACTTCAGCCTGTAACATGAACCAAACGAGAAATTATAGCTGAAAAAAGATGTTAATCTGCAGGGATATTTTAAAGAAATAAGATTGATAAAGAATATACAAACCAGCCATTCTTTATGGCCCTGGAGCCCATCATGGTTGAGGGTTTTTACAGCAACGGTAAGCCCTGTGCCAGGTTTCACTGGAGCAGTTCCATTTTCTTCGATCCACCCCTTGAATACACAACCAAACCCACCTTCACCAAGAAGACTCTCAGGCCGAAAATTTCTTGTTGCCAACTTAAGATCATTGAAAGAGAACTTTCGCAGCCTCGAAGCAACTTTAAGCTCCTCTTCAAGTTTAGAAGTGGATGAACTGCTTTCCGCATTACTAGTAGTTGTAGAGGACACTACTGGAGCTGTTGGTTGGTCTCTACTAGTATCAATAGTTGATTTACTTTCAGCTAAAGAAAAAACCAAAGAGAGACAAAAGATTATTATTAGAACAAGCAGCAAAAAATACATCATGCCTTATCAGTCTTAAACAAGAAAAGGGAAATAAGAACCACCTCAAGAGTAACTCGATAAATCAATTATTGAACCTGAAGTAGTTTAAACTTTTAGCACATTTATGAAATTCAGCTATTCCAAACAATAATTAGGAAGAATTTCCTTTCTAGTAGTACTCAAGTTTATCTGATATTGATTACTTCAACAAAAGACACAAGTGAGACACTTTCCTAGCAAATCTAAAATCCAAAACAACATCGGTTTTTCACTCTGTGAACTTGGAAGACCACATGTGGTTAAATAGAAACATTCTAATGATGAAACTTGCATATACATTGGCACACCTTTTGTGAATAACTTGGTAACCCTGTGTTTGGACCATGTTTTCATAGCTTCTGAATAAACAGGGCTATGAGAAACTAAAAAATGTTACATTTTAAGAAGCAAATCTCAAGATGCTATCTATTGTTTGATTAGCTCCGACAAGAGAAGAAATTATACACCTTCATTTTCAGCATATCATTTATGCATCATTTCATTTCCCATTTATTAAGCATGGTAATTTTCACTAAGAGCACAAGGAAGAATTCTCAAGCAGACCAAACTCTATAACAAACAACCGAAAAATGAAAACCAAGATGCCACCCTGATTAACATTCATGTACAATCAGAAACACATACACCACACCACAGGCACATTTACAAGGAAGGAACCTCAAAGCATATATCATAAGAACAAAAATAAAAAATAAAAATTATCAATTTTTTCCAAGAAACAAAATGAGATTACCATAATGAGTGCTGGTGCCACTGACTGAGGTATCAACCTTGGATCTTGAAGAAATGCAGCCTCCAATGAACTTGAGCCTAACCCAACACCCAGTATCTACCTCATCTTCTTCCTCCACAACTACCTCACCACCCTCTTTCTGCTTCTTATTCTTCTTCTTCCCTTTTGATTTGCACACATCCCAAGACTCCTCCACAACCTTAACATTCTCACCATCCAAACCCATCTCTACAAAGGCCTATAAAACCCAAACCCAAAATATCATCTAAAACCGCCACTACCCCCACCACCACCGCAATTCCGAGCACCACCTAGCAACACCCTCCAATGCCCTACACTAAAAATTTGCCACAACCTCAGATGGCAAATTCCCCTAAAAAGACCTACAAATGCCTAAAAATCACAGCTTTACACACCAAACCAGCTCAAAACAGAGTAACTGAGAAAACCCAGAAATTAAAACTGAAAAGGAAACAGAAACAGGTCACATGAAGCAGATCAAAGTACCCCAAAATGAAAAGGGGTGGTGGACATAAAACCCCAGAAAAAAAGAAGGACTTGAACCCTAGATTGATGAGGAGGGGGTTGGGGGAAGAGAAAAGAGAGAGTGAATGTGGCAGCTTTTACACAAAAAAGAACACCGCAGAAACCTGAGCTGAAACTCAGAAATCTCCGCTCAAAGATACAGAGAAATCTCACACAGTTTATGGGGTCCCTCCCCCACTGCAAAACACAAACACAATGCTGCAAAAGGTAAAAACAAACAAACATACAAGCTAACAAAATGTTGGGAAATTAAAAACTGATTTTTTATGTTTATTTATTATTTTATGAGTTTAAGTAAATCGAGTGATTATTTTATTGGACACTCCGAATTATCGATTCTCTCTCTCATTCCTTTGTTCTTGTTGATATTAATTATTAGATTTCATTTTTGATTCACTGAAAATATAAAAAAATAAAAATAATTTTATTAATGAAATGATTAACTCTCGTATTTATTATTATTTTAGAAACCAGTTAGATAGATAAATTTGATTAGAATCTAGATATGAAAATGAAAATGAACTAAGCACTCTTGGATATTTATTTGAGAAATTAAAGGGGGGAAATTTTTGTTCTTTTATATGGAATCGAAAACTAGGAATTAGGTTAACCCAAAAAAAAAAAAGAAAACTAGGAATTAGGAAAAGCAAATGTAGCTGCCCGGAGAAGACGGGGTAGGAGATCGAAGCTGCCCGTGCTGCCCTAAGAAGTGGGACCCATTGGTGATGGTGACGTGTGTGCCTCGGCGGCGTAGCGGAAAACAAGCCAAACACCTTCACCTCATTCTCTTTCCTCGACGGTGGCATTTTGGTCTATACATATATATATATATATATATATTAGTATGAGAAATTTTTTAGGATTATGTACGGCAGTAAGAATTATTGTCCAACTATTTAAGTAATATCATATGTTAATATAATGTGTTATTTATAAAAATTATTATTAATAATTAAAAATTTAATTTATCACTTTTCTTATTTTTTTATTTTTAAAAATAAAATAATAATAAAACTTACACTTCAATACATAAAATAAATATTTAATTTTAATATTTTTTAATTATTTAATTTTCTAAAAAATTTAATTTGAATCACAAGAAAAACAAAATAATTATGTCTATCTCACTTACCTAATGCATTTAAAGAAGATCAATATCATTTAGATAAATAAAAAAAAGTCGAACTGAATCTCATCAAGCTTTAGTGAAAGTAAGTGTAATTTAACCTATGTACATTATACGTATATTCCCCTAAAATAATGGAAAAAAATTATAAGTTTAGATATTAGAATAAGATTATGATAAAATCTAACAAGATAAAGTATATATACAAGATACATCAGAAAAAATATTTATATATCATTAATTGTATAATAATTTTATAAAATTTATAATTTTTTAATAAATTCTAAACTCTAACTGGAGAAGGGGAACTTCGACAATAAATACACTCATAACCTTGAAATGATGTGTGTTTAGATTTAAATTTACGATTATATTTTCATATACATTTCTATATCCATATTACATGCTCATTTATTGCTAGAACCCAACTTAATTATTCATTAATGTAAAATGTTTTATTAGAAATATGGAGATTCTTTAGAATAAGAATCATTTTTATTTTCTACCCAAAATTTATTTGGATCCTACTCTCTCCCAGTCTAGAAAAAGGCCACAAAGTGATATGCATCCGTTTAAAATAACGATCTCTTTTCATATTTTATTTTGCTATAAATTATTTTCTCTATTTTTTTATCCGTTCAATTTTAATTATGCACACAGATTGATGATGCATTTTATAATATCTAAAATTTAGAAAAATTTACAATATTATTCTTATCACTTATCATTTCTCTTCTTAATTACTCACTAAATATATTTTTCTTTTATATTAATTAAGGATATTATTGAAAAAAATAATAACAACCACATAGAATTTCTAAATTAATAAAAGAAAAAGGAAATGCACGTTGCTAAATCGGATGAATAAAAAAAACGGAGGAAGTATTTATCTTTTTATGATTAAAGTAATATTTAATTTATTTTTCTAGTATCCTTTTCTGTTTGATAAGAGAAAAAATATTGATAAAAATAAGAAAAATTAAAATAGTAAAAATAAAAAATATTAATTAATATTAAAACGGAGGGAATAGTGGTAACCTCCTCCTTCAATCCAGAATACTTCCTAATTGATCTTCCTTGTTCTGTCGATAGTATTAGTAACTGTTTGTGTCATGAATAGTTACATCAGATGTCTAAATACATATTAGGTCTTTATCCAGTTCCACTCTTTGAAAGGTGACATTATAATATTTTTTATTATAAAAAAGTTTTCGACAGTATATATTATTTAATTTCTTATTATAATTTAAGGCCTTTTTTTTAAAGTGTTATAATGTCATCTCATAAAATTTTAACATGAAAAAAAAAGTTTATGTAAGTTACATCTTTGTTATTACATCAACATAAACGATTAGTGATGGAAGCTCACACCTTCTATTTGAGAAACCATAGAAATGAAAAAAAAAATTATTAAATGAAATTGACAATATCAAACAAGTTTTACACTATTTATTTTTTTATATTTTGCGGGGTATAGTTAAATGGAGTTTTCATCAAATGCTTATAAAAATGAATAAGGAAAAATCAAACATTCACAAAATTATCTGTCAACTGTAAAATGCAAGATATCAAGAGGGAGGGAATTCCTCGTTTTCACACTAATACATTGCGGGTAATGTTTATTGTAAAACAGAAACACATTATACAGGTACATTTTCACGGGAAAAAGAAAAAGAACCAAAATACTATCTATAACTACATTCTTTCCCTTAAAAGGATATGTAACAATATCTATGATTTACAATGCAGAGTGAAGCTATATACTTTTAAGACAAATATAACATGCCAACCTCATCACATTTCTGAACAGAGGGGCTACCAGAAAAACACTTATTCTTGTGCCATTTAGAGTAAGTTGAAGAGCCATTTTCATGGAAGAAAATCATCTATTTTGTGTCGTAAGGTTATGTCGCAAGAGCGACTCTATAATTTACGTAAGCAAAGTCATCCATTTTCGCATCAAAGATCGACGAAAATGCGGAAGGAAATGCAACCAGCCACAGGTTCATACTAAATGATCCCCTTTGAAATGCTGGAAGTTGCATTTATCTTTAGAGAGCACTCAGGGGCATAGGTAATACCTGTTACACCAGAATGTGAACAAGTGAGAACTGGAGCTATATAATAATCGCCATCCTGCATAATGATTGTAGTCGACTCTTCGCAGAGAAGAAACTTTTTCGCACGAAAGACTAACAAAGCAGAATGCACAAAATGAACTCAAGTTCTTAGTATATAGACTTCACTTATCAGTGGTATATGCTTAAAGAGTTCATGCAGTTGACATTTAAATACCCAAAGCCCTAAAAGGGATGATGGTGGAAATAAATAAGTAGTTCCAAGGAGAAAAACATGTTTTGACCATAAAAAAAACAAAAAAGCAGAACAACTTGTACTACTAAGGGCGAATTTGGATAATAAGTCGTTATGCAGAAATAACTTCTGAAAAGTAATTTATGAATAAGGCATTTTATATTTAAATACAAATAAGCATTTTGAAAAGTGTTTATTGAGAAATCAGATTTCAAAAAGCACTAAAATAGCTTCATGAAAAGTAATAAACTATATTACCAAACATGAAAATTACGACTTTTGACGTCCAAAAAGATAAAAAAATCATAAGCACGGCAATCCAAACTAGCCCTAATAGAAAAATGGAGTGAAATGGAAACTTTCACAGAAGGGAACCTACACAAGACCTTATAAAATGCATGACTAGAAAGTGCTATTTATGTAAGTTACATCTTTGTTATTACACTGGATGATACTTGAAAATAACCATAGTACAGTCACAGAAATAACAGAGCTCAGACAGTAGTTCATCTTCCCATAAATTCTTATATTGATAAAATATTCTTCTAAATAGATGCTGAAATAAGTACTTAAAGAGTAACACATGATTTTACCTTTTTCCTTGGCAACAATTTGCAGAGTGTCCAGCGTAATCATGCCATCAGTCAATGGGAGTAGTTCAAGCTTGATGGTGACTATGGACTGAGAGGGAATACATCTGATGTGACCAAACCATAGATTTAAATCAATCAGTGAAAGTTTAAATAGAAGTTACAAAAATAAAACAAGATCTGATACATTACCCAAGTGGAACTTTACTCTGCATCCATAGATGACTACAACTCAGGGCAGAACTAGGAACAACATCATCACTCATAGAATCTGCCTGTGCTTCACCACTATAACCTTTTTTCTCATTTTCTTTAACAATGGAATTGAAACTCCTTCGTCCACTGGTGGCGCCAAAACCTCTTTTACTATTTACTCGTCCTAAAAACTCTGTGAAACCAATAAATGGACTCTTTGGAGTAGTGGGTGTACTGAGGGAGACCACAGAAGGGAGTGAGCTAAAGGATGCCGGAGCGAGCAATGTCAAAGTTAGATCTTCGGATGTCAGATTCGAAGCTTGAAGAGTTAAGATCTGACCAAATAGAAGCAATTCAGTCAAACTAATTGTGATTGCTGATAAAACTGTAAAAAGAGCGTAACTTAAGTAGGAAGATACCCAAAGCAAGCTAAATGATTTTCCGTTTAAGGACCCAATTTGAGTTAGAGAATCGAATTGCTAAACAAATATTAACCTGCACGGGGAGTTGGTTGGCTTCATAAGGTCCTGGAGATTGTCCAGCCATCTCTGATGCAACTGAGATCATAATATCCTTTGAGGCTCGTGGCTGCCAACTGGTTGGTTGCTTAAAGAACAACCTTGATTCTAAAATTAAACACAAAGCCCCAGAAAAACAAAATAATTAACACCTTAAGATTCATTAGCAAGAACCACTACAAGGCAATGGGGGCGATAGGGTTACCAGTATAATTGCACCGGAATGACACCAAAAGTACATACTGATCATTATTCAAAGCAATTTTCCTTCCGTCCAGATTTAATTTCAATGTTTTATTTCCAAATTGCGACTTTGAAAGATGGGACCTTCTAACCTCCGGAACCGTGAGACTCTTTCGCAGAGAAGAAATTGCTGGTATAAGGAGAAAAGAGTGCTCTTCACCTCTCCTGTAATTATAAACTTCTAATAAGATGAAGAATATTAATACAGTTAACCACATAAACCAAAGTCTGAAGCTCATAGAAAACAGTTAATATATTCCCTTATTTTCCTAACAACTAATCTGATAAATTTCAACGCACAAAAATTCATGCACTCGACTCAAGAAACAAGTTGCTTCCACCATATATGAGCTGATCATATTTTGTCAAAAATAATGATTACATACATTTTGATCAAGGTATCTTTCACATATTTTATGCACTATTATACACTTCATTATTAACAAGTAATTCACACGTCCAAAATGACCAAATATGCCACAATGAAAAAAGAATAATCTACCCCTTCCTTCTTTCCCCCTCCCTTGCATAATCATTCATTCCCTCCTTCAAAAACTCCCCTAGACAACTCCAATAAACGTTTTTTGAAAATTAATGAAACATCCGTGAAGCCATGAAAGCTATCCAATAGATTGCTTGCTGTAATTGGGAAAAATGAAACTAGATAAGTGTTCAAGATTATAATAATAATAATCAGTTTCCTGACTGAAAGTGGGGTAGAGAACATTTACAAAGTTACACCAAATGATCAAATATTGTTAGTGTAAAGGATTATGTGTTCAACTGATGGGAGAGAAGACACAGGCAATCTAACCAATAAATCATATTCTTTTGGTATACACTAACCTCACCTCCCCTTTCACTCTACCTCAAGTTGATATCTGTTCTTCTCAAGTGCATTTGAATCCATGCATTTGTGTAGCCAGGTATGTAGCACATCATGATATCAATAAGTAACAACAGAAAGTTAGAAACATGATATCTATTTAAGATAATAACCTGAGAGCTAGGTTTGGTAAAGAATGGTCACTTCCAGCTTCAATGCACGAAATCGGTAATGATGTAAGTGGTCCATTTCTGTTAGACTCCTCCAAAACAATAGATATGGCATCTATAAATATCACAACATCTGGAGCACTTGCAGGAGCAACATTCTGGAGAACAACATGAGAAACATAACCAAAGCAGAACCAAAAAACAAATAATAGCATAAAGGCCCAAAAGAGAAGCATTGTAATATATTTTACAATAGACATACATAATAAAAACAAATTGTCAAATAATTTGATCCAGTGACATCATGATTTACCTTTATCTGAACACACAGAAGATCCTCTGAATTGCAGTCAGCAGCAAAAGAGTGAACCCCTACAGGTTGTATTATCTCAAGTTTTCTTCTCCACCTTCTCCCAGGAGTATAGAGGCCTTCTAATCCACAACAGACAGAAAATCTTTCTCGCTCAAATGATACCCCTCGAAAAGATAAAAGTCCTTCCAATGAAGGTTTTCTTCTTAAATATTTATAAGATGAAATTTGGTCCTGAATCTTATGGTCAAAGTTTGGCTTAGAACTAGCAGCTTTAACAGGAGCAACTGAACCACTTGTACTTTCAGATAATGATGACATGGAGTAACTTCTGTAATTGCCGAAGGAGTATAACTGAGAGCCAGATGATGCAGAAAAATTGGAACCATTTCCTGTACTTGAAGTTAAATAAGGAGAAGATAGTAGGCGAGGGGAAAGATTGTTATCCAATGGAAGAATCCAATTTAACAGATCTGCACATGGATCCTCATTTGTCTTAACTTCATTGACCTGGCTGTCAGAAGGCATTATTCTCCGCGGACACTTTTCAAACTGGAGAATTTCTATACAAGGATCTCTAATAAAATCTACACCAACATTCACCTGTAAAAGAACCTGCATCCTTCCAAACAAGAACACTAAATTACATCAGTACTCAGAATAAATGAGATAGCCCAATCATACATAGGAGTGTTTTGCACAAATCTCAAGTCTCAATATAAAGTTATATAGAAAGCACTTCTTGATCAACTGGGATTTGCCAGAAAAATTTCACAAATGCCTTCAGGGCCATAAATTTAAGTGGCAAGCCAAGGACTACTCACAAAAATATAAAATTAGACTTAAGTTATAGTTCAATGAAAAGGAGAGGCCAAGGTGATAGCAGGTAAGTGACAAGTGTGAAGCAACATATTCCGTTACAGAAGATATCTTCTAGAAAGACCAAGATGACCATAATTTCATGAGTAATGTAATCCCCAAATAGCATGTCCAAGTATCCTATACAATTATAAATGTAGAAATCCATGCGTCAAATGCCCTCCAAAAAATATAGAGTGCATTTGTTGACAAGTTGATAAAGCTCCATGCACTTTTAATATTATATTATGTTATAATATAAGGTAAACTAAGAAATCAATTGAGATGAATACAGATTATAACTTCACTTCCAAATTGGACCCTCAAATTTGTTTAGCATGTACAACATGAAATAAAACGAACAAGGAATAACCCTTATTTTTCTTAGGTTTTGTTTGGGAGTTTGGAGGGGAGAGAAAGGTCTTGGAGGGAAAGACAGGAGAAGGGAAGGGAGGGACTTGGAGGAGATAACATCTCCTTGTTTATGAGTTTTAAAACCTCCCAAATTGGGGGAACTTGAAAATGAGGAGTTTGTGGGATTTTGAAGAGTTTTAAAAAAACTCTCAAACACCTCTACTCCCCACCAATGCAACTCACAAACACAACCAAACCTCTCAAAGTCTTTCCCTCCCCTCCAAAACCCAACTCACAAACACACCCTTAGTGGATAGGGCTTCAAAGTCCCACTCCCACATCATACAAGAACACAATATCGAAGTATACAACACAAATGAAAGCTAAGAGACAGCAAGGTATCTTCATGTTCTCTATTGCTTATAAAATGATCCTATGAGGGTTTCTGTAACCTGTAACTTGTTCTTGGGCTATTATAGGGCTCAAATATTTTTGGTTGAATTCATTTGTTAAAGAAAAAGGTTCAGACCTCTAACCGCTGGTTTTTATCAGTTCAACCAGATCTTTTACAAGTTCAATCAGTTTGATTCCTGTTCTTTTCTGTTAACCAGTTTTATTGTTTAAACAGCAACAAAAGACGGAGATATAATTAGAAATGACTGTATGTATAGAAGTCAGATTGAAAACTTCTTTCACAAACAGATCAACTTGAAAATGAGCATCATGGATAGAGATTAATATATTTTACTATAGTGTATCACAAGCTCACCATAAACTTCCAATCACAATAGTGCAAATGATATTAATTCAAGAACATAAGCCAAGCTGCTTCTGTGCATGTTAAAGAAAGGAAATTTCAGGCAATTAAAGGGGAAGAAGCCCAGAGAATTTATAAGGCTCAGTTCCAAATTTAACCAAAAAGATTACTCTATTTGACTGTGAAACTATGAGATTCATACAAACTAAACATCCTTGTCTTTCTCCTTGCAAATTTTAAATCAACTAAATGCATCATCATAGTTTTCAAAGTTTTGTGGCACATACCACTATGTCTCCATTAGGCAGAGCATAGCACTTGACAGAATTTCTCAGCAATCCACCAGAAATAGTTGCATCAAAATTTCCTCTATCAATAACTGCACCAGTAGAAGACAAACCAGTCTCTCTAATTTTGACTTTTGAAGCCTTCATACCATTTGCTTCAGAATAGCTGGAATTTGAGGACCCTACTTTGGACCAAAGGGGTTCATCGAACTCAGAAATCCTGGCAAAGAAGTGAGAATTCTCAATTTTCTGCAACAAAGCAGTTTGTCTCTTGCGAACCTCCATCCTATGAACGCATTCATCATCAGTTACATATTCTAGATGCTCTTCACCACTGGTACTCACTTCCCCTTCTCTACATACTGAACTATTTCTGTTTTCGATGCTTCCTCTTTCTTTCTCAGGGCATTGACCTATGCCATTCTTACTATTCGCTGCAGCAACATTGAATGGAGAAATATTGTCCATATCCTGCTTACATGCAGACAAGCATGCCATGATATGAACTTGTTCACCTGAATTACAGATACAAATTAGGTCTGCTAAACTTTCTGTGGAAGCTAGCTGACCAAATCACGTATCCCAAAATTGAGATTCATATATTCAAAGAATGAAATGTTCTGTTACCGGGAACAAGAAAGGAACGATCATGAGAGCATAAGGACTGTATATCTAGCACGTGATTCCAGTTTTCAGGAAGTTCCTCTGCCCAAAAAAATAACAAATTGAGAATTAGATTAATCGTGTCTCATATGCAGAGGAAATACTTATAAGAAATAGTTTTTCCTAAATCTGGCCAAAGATAACAAAGACCATGCTATGATAATAATAATAATAATAATAATAATAATAATAATAATAATAAACAATAATAATTGTAATTATGCGCTAAGCAAAAGAAAAATATACAAATTGCTTTCAGACCTATAAAAGGAGGAAATTGACATAATCCCTTTTTTCCTAATGATTACTAGCGAAAAACTCAGTGCCACCCCATTTTGGTATCAATTCCCTTCTAATCAAGTACTTGAACTTGCACCGTGAAGACTTGCATAAAAAAAGGAGGGGAGTCTTATTTAATGCTTCTTTCACTTTATGCTAAATTTCATGAAAAAAAATCATAATATCTGTATTCTTCCTGTAATAAAAAAATAAATAAGCATAAATCTAGTCCACCCATAACAGACTAATGATTTAAGCACAATTTGAACATTGAGAATCAGCAGAAAATAGTGACAGCATCCTCAAATATAACTCCTCAGCCAGACAACAATTCCAAACTGGTACCCTCTCTAGAGACACTTGCAACCCTTTGCAAACACTACATTGCATTTGCATATTGGAACAGGTCCACTTCTAATGAACAGCAAGATAACAACAACCAAGTTCCTTCTATTTCAAGCAAACAATCACGATGTGACTTTCTTTTCCTCTATTCATAAGGGTCATCAAACAGAAATGGCAGAACAGACACTCATCTGCAAATATATACCACAACTCCAATTTGCAACCATATCACATCTGAATCTTGCAATCATGTCCTAAATTATGTCTTGACACATAGGAATCAAAGAGAACACACGATGACGACAACAACATCAACAATTAAAGGTACACTTGGACAAGGTTTTTATAGTAAAAATCACTTCTTTTATCCAAAAAAGATTCATTTTTTTTATATTCAGATCATTTTTTTAAAGTAATCAAATTCTCAAAACAACAGGTTTTCAGTTTTTTTTTTCGGTAAAAGCTAAAACAAGTAACTTCTAAAAAAAAGAGTTATGTGTTCAGCCTTTCAATTATATATAAAATTTAAATTTCATAGCCGAAACAAACACACCCAAAGTTTTGTCCTGGTAAGTGAGGTTGATCACATGAATAAGACACCATTGTATTCTTTCATAAATCATGTTCAGATTCATAAATCAATGATAAACTGATAACACACAAGCTCCAAAAAAAAACCAGCAATTCATAAAATTGAAGAAGAAATTATTTATTATACATACTACATGGAATGATGATCCACCCTTCGTCTGCAGAAACATCTAAGTGCTTATCCGGCACAATTGGCAACTCGTTCCTCGGATTCAGACCAGCAATGATTGATTCACCACCACCATTGCGCGCGTACGATCCCCGAGACACGAGCTCCTCCAGAGAAGACCCAGACGCAGACCTTTGGCGCGTGTCCGCCACGCGCGGTTCCGGAATCGGTGTCCGTTCTGCAAATGCACCCGTCGTAGACCGCATCAAGAAATTCATTGTTCCTGCAAATTCAAAACGATTCGTTTCGGTGAACACGCCAATTGCACTGCTTGATTCTAGAATAGCGTGAACGTGGAATTGAGAATTGAGAATTGAATTTTTCTTCACCTGTAGATTGGAGATTCGAAGTTGGAGTTGAAGTTGCGTAGATGATCGAGTTCGATTTTAGAGAGCGCTACCATGAACATGATCTCATCGTTACCATTATGATGGAAGCTTTTGCAATGAAATCTAATTGTTTTTTTCTGGTCAATCTCTAAATTTAGCTAATAAGTGTCAATTTCAAATTAGAGATGGGTAAACCAAGTTTTGACGACCAATCTGCTGAGAAATCAGTCTCCGGAAATATTCTATTAGTCGTTAATAAGTCTCTAATAATGATTTATTTGTCTATCATACATTAATTTTCGGGGTAAAAACTTTTCGATTTTCATTTTGCTTTATTGAAACTTTTCTCTATGCTTCCTCCATTTTTTGTTTAGTTGCTCAGTTTAAATCTGCAATAAATTAAGGATAAAGGAGAAGTAGCTCTTTATCGATTTTTTTTTGTGGATACTAAGTCTTTAATTAAAATAAGTAGTAAAATTGTCTCTAACAAATACAAATGTTAGATTCATAGGTCCATCGGCCACATCTTCACGTCCGTTAAGTGTTAGAATGGTAAAAGTAACCAAGGGACATGTGAGTCTAACATTTTTGTATTGGTTATGGACAATTTTACTATTTATTTTGGTTATGGACTTATGTGTCCACGACAAAAATTAATAGGGACATATTTGTCGTTTACTCATAAATTAAAGAGAAAATCTTAAATTTAAAAAATTAAAAATATCTTATAATAATTTTTTTAACACTAATTATCTCTAGAGTTTAATTTTGATGCACTGACAGTGCAAAGGTATTTTATATCGTCATCCAATCAAAATATTTTGTTTGTATGACTTTTCAAATAGTAGAAGAAAAAACACAGTCATGGCTAACACGTACGTGATTAGATGAGTATAAAAAAATAATACATTGTTAATGTTAATGAATGAAAATTAAATTATTATCTCTATTTTCGATTATTCACATATTTTCTCTCTTTTATTAATAAATGTTGTAATTGATAAACATTACTAATAATGAAAATAAAAATTTGTTATGTGTCCTAACTTTTAAATGAATAATTATATAAATTTAAGTATAATATTTTTTACATTTTCAGTCAATAATTTGAGTTGATTTGTAAAAAATTTTGATTAATAAATAATTGTTTAAATTTTTTTATAAATATATTATAGTGAATTAAAATTAATTCTAATTAGTAAAAGATAAATATTAAAAAACTAGCGACAGAACAGATGTACGTCAAGGAGAGATTATTAGGTATACTAATAGTAGAAGATTTATTTGTTTTATATCATTTATATTTTGACATATCAATTATTTTATCTCCTTATTCGAAACTTAACTCTCTCTCTCTCCATTATAGTTGACCTTTTAAATTATGTGTCATGCAATGAATTATGCTGAATTTTTTCTCTCGGTGCAACTAATAATTTTTCATCTTCAAGTCACTTTTCATTTTTTTTATGAATACTTTTTAAAATAATTAAACATGTGAAATATCATTTGTTTCTACTCACGTGCTTTTCAAGTTGCAATCTTTTATATTTTGAAAAATTATTATTAATAATAATATTATTTATTTTAATTGTATTTATAAAATTAGTAATATTTAATACTTAAATTAATCTTAATATCAAATATATCAAAAACAATAATGATATATGTACACTTTTCCATTAGCCATCATCATCCACCCTTCACTTTTTTATAGTGGGCCCCATCAGAATAAAAAGTAATCTTTGATAAAATTGATGGAGTGGCTAATAGTGGCTGCAAAATTGTGTACAAGAAGCATTGTTGTATTAAAGAAAGAATAAATGGAATGATAGAGTTAGTTATTTTAAAAAAAATTTAAAAAGATAAGTTATAATTTTTTATTTTAGTTTTTATTTTTAAAATATTATATTTAAAGATCAGAAAATAATTAACTTTTTGGAAATTTTTTTATAAATAGTAATAAATAATTCTTGTATGCAATGGTAACGCAGTAATTTGGTGCACTAGATTCTCTGAGAAGTACAAATTGACGTTAGGAGCCAAGACACACGGACACACCACGAAACTCACCCATCAATTTCCAATTCTCAATATATAGCTTTGTGATCCAGCAATATACACGTGGCGATGCGTCAATGCACACACAGTGCTTCAAAATTAAAATATCTGGATTTTTCGTTCAAGAACTATTACATTGAAAAAAGAGGGAGTATCAATTATTCACATATTAAAAAGACATTTAAAATAGATAGATTCACATGAAAAATTATATAATAATAAAAGTTTCCTTCATGTTTTTATGCAATAATTATTATAAGTAGTGTAATAGGGAAAATACATAAAAGGGCAGGAATGTAAAAATCAAAGGTTTGTTTTAAAATTCTAAAATAAAAAATAATGCTAGAACAAATAAAGTTTTTAGAAGGCAATATAATTGAATAGATAATATATGATACTTCTATTTATAAAGTGAGATACATGCGGAACTTTAGTAACTAATTATTCCGTCGTTCCAATTTTAGTAGTGTACTCAATTCAAATAGTGTCCGTTGTCGCTTCAAAAATTTCAACATCATCATCCACTTCTACTAGCCCCCGTTGTATGTGCTAAGTCGGGCTCCATTCACCTCGGGTCGGGTCACTTGACTCGTTTTTAATCCGAGTTATAACCATTTACATTGTTGTGCCACAAACTATACTTACTGGGCCTTGGCCCGAGTCGGTTCCCTCTTGGATGGACTCTACTGATTTTATTAGTATGATCGATTATGTTGTGTCATTCACAACAAATAATTTTATAAATAACTTATTTTGAATGAATGTTCACAAGTTAAGATGTAAAATAAATTTCATTAAAATTGTAATTTGCTTTGAATGAATGTTCACAAGTTAAGATGTAAAATAAATTTCATTAAAATTGTAATTTGCTTATTATCCATGCATACCAAACCTATACCAGCTGTCTAACCTCAAAAGTAGTCCAAACAACTAGCGCCCATAGCACTAGTACCGGTCGTTTTGATGAGAAGCCAACAATAATACTTTGCCTTCATCAAATAGGAAAATTTTTATACACACTAAATAAATATATCAAAACAGCTAATAAACTAAACATAATATATAATATGTAAAATATATATTACATATTATACATATTATATATAATATGTTATGCATAGTATATACAGTATATTGTAACATCATATTTCTTTATAACATATGATATATGATATATTTTTTTTTGTTGCCCACGGTGTCCGGAGCTTCGTCCCGACTAATCCGTCGTCCCGGATCGCGTACCTGGAAATAGCAGGTGAGACTCCCAACAAGAATTTTTTCTATCCAGAAGGCTCGAACCTTTCGAACCTCGAGCCTTGATATATGATATATTGATCGTATATGTCGGAATGCTCTAATCAAATATCTTAGGTAGTGTTTTGTTTTTAAGTATGGACAGTACAATACAAGAATACAGATACTGAACAAGACAGATACATTAAATTTTGTGTATTGTGTATTGTGTTTGTTTTACTCAGTACAAGACTAACTTGTTTATATATTTTTGTATTGTATCATGTTTGTTTCAATATACAATACAATAATTTTAATTAAAAGTCTTAAATGCCCCTATTGTCTCCATCTCTCAGTACCAATTCATCTTTCTCTCTTCGAGCGCCAATTCTCATCCTTTCTCATCTA
Organism: Aeschynomene evenia; assembly: GCA_013621005.1. Classification (NCBI taxonomy): domain Eukaryota; kingdom Viridiplantae; phylum Streptophyta; class Magnoliopsida; order Fabales; family Fabaceae; genus Aeschynomene; species Aeschynomene evenia. The sequence continues at coordinate 10,262,947 of CM024267.1, read as the reverse complement.
CTCTTTTCATGGTTGTGTGAGGATCAACAAAAAAGAAAAAAAACAAAAAAAATAAAGAAATTAGATTGAAGAAACACCACTATAGCAATCTTCATCATCATTAAGAATCACATCACCATAAAAAATCACATCATCACCAACACCCACATCAACTACTACAACAACAGCAAAGTAGCGGTGAGCTTCCACCACCATTTCCGGCGACCACCATCGCGCCACACAACCCTCCACCTTGACCGCGCCTCTGTCTTCGCTCTAGTTCTTCTTCTCCTTCGATGAGCTGTTGCCCCCTTTGAAGAAAAGAGATTGGGTTTCTGTGAGAATGGAGCAAAGTGTTGTGCTTCTTCTCCTTCGACGGTGATGGCTCATGGCGGCAAGGTGCTGCTTCTCCTCTGCACCCTTCGAAGAAGAGAGATTGAGAATGAATCTGGTCTGTGAATGGAGTGTGTTGGGCTGAGGATAAGTTTGAAATTAGCAAAAATTAATAAGGATATACTGGGTATACATTTTTATTAAACTTTCTGTCTCACTTTGTGTATTTTGTGTACCTATCTCAAAAGAAGACACAAAATACACATATTTTGTGTATTAATACAGTTTTTTTATGTACCTGTTTCTCTAAACAAACACTCTAAATAATCTGTATTTATGTATTTGTACCTGTATTTGTGTCTTGTACTCAAAAACAAACACTGCCTTAGCTAATAGGCCACAACAAATCAGAAGAATACACAAGGACTAGCAATTGATGACGCGGATTGGATAAGCATGAAGTAAATGAGTTTCTATTTTTTGTTTTTGTGTTTAGTGCCATTTATGTAGTATCTTGTCTTTTATGTTTTGCTATGATGGAAGAAAGTGAAAGCCATTTTTTCACCACTTGATCTTTGTTTTGGTCCTAAATATTTTATAGTATCTGTGTGCGTATAATTCGGTTTCCAACTTCACCGTAGGCGAATGTGAGTTACTTTGAATTTTTACATTTTATATAACATCAAAAATATAAAGGTAAAATGAGAACAATAAAATAATATTATATAAAAAATTAAAAATTGACTTATATTTTAAAATGGAAAAAAATATTTAAAAAACATATTTTAGAATGGCAAAATATATAAGGGGTTGGTGAGTGTGGGTCCTTCATGTTTTTAACTTCATTTTTTTCTTTAGTTTGTGATGGTCCTTCTTGTTACGACGTTTTGTTATTAGGGACTTAGGGTAGTTGGTCCACATTATATACAACAATAATAGGGACTGAACGGAAACTTAATGGCATGTGTTTCTTTTCTTTCGGTGGTGTATGCAAGGAATTATCCAAATTGGAATGGATGCTTTGTGTTTTTATTGTTAGAAATAATAATGTTTGACGTACAATATAAATACGTTCACCTTGTATCCAACTATCCATGTTACAGGATGTGTGCTATACATATAACACATATACGTATAGCACACTGTAATATGGATAACACAGGTTGAATACAAGTTGGATGTATTTCTGTTGTATGTCAAATGTTTTTAGAAATATACTTAGGTAATTAATAATGTAGTATTGTGATATTTTACCTATTAGACATTTCATTTTATGGTAAATGTATAAGTACTTTTTTTCTTATAAATAGTATATTTGTATTGCGAAACAAAGGGTGGAAATAGGAAGGAGGTTTGTTAGGGCTTCAATTAGTATACATTAATTGGATTGATTTGACTTAATTTATTTAGTAAACGACCTTGATTAAGATTTTTTAACTAAACAGCAGGATTCATGCGATGAAAATAGCTAATGTGTCAACCAAGCATAGTTATTTATAATAATATTGTTGTTATTATTATTTGGAAAAATTGATGATAATATAAATATTTTTGATAGGTGATGATATATTTATCTCTTTAAAATTAGACTATTTACCCTAGCTTATTTTAATACTATTTGTACAACTATTATTTTTAAATAGTCAAACATTTTATTCATAAATTATATAAATTCTATAATTTCTGTCACTTACTTTTTCTTTCCATTTATTTTCTCTTTTATCATTTTGTTCACTGGCCTTGAATGTATAGATCATACAAATATCATTTCTCCAATCAACCAAACCATAACCTAGAACCCCTAGGAAAAAATCTAGGATTTTTTCCCCATTTAAATACATAAAATACATTAATTCTATAAACAAGCAAAGAGACACATTAATTCCAACGATGTCCTGTTTTTAGGTTTCTTAGGGAAAATCGTAGGGATCCTACGATTTCACCTGAAATGAACTGAAATCGTAGGACCCCTACGATTTCAGGCTGAATTGGCTTGAAATCGTAGGGGTCCTACGATTTCAGTTCATTTCAGGTGAAATCGTGGGACTCCTATGATTTCCTTATAAATGTGTTTATAAAAAAGACCATCCCCGGCCATTACTTGATATAGAACCATGGCTGAAAATTCACATTATGCACTCATACATCACCAAGGATCAATTGAAATTAATAGTCGGGGTAGTGTAATTTTCAAATCACTGTAGTTCCCGATGGCACAAGAAAATTTCGGAGTTACGTCACCGTTTCATATTGCACGGAAATTAGCGGCTGTGGTTAGTTATTTTTAATTTATATGTTAATAATAATATGTTTTAGTGATTATTAATTTAACTGTTAATAGTAACATTATGTTTTAGTTATATTAACTATTATAATTTAACTATTAATAATTTATGCTTTAGTTTATTAATTTAATTTAACTATTAATAATTTATTTTTAGTGATTATTAACTTAATTTAACTGTTAATAGTTATATTAACTGTTAATAAAATAATTCTTTAGTTTTTTTAAATTTAGTTTAGGGTTTAGGGTTTAGCGGTTAATAATATGCTTTACTTATTATTAATTGAATTTAATTGTTAATAATATATAATATGCTTTAGTAATTATTAATTTAATTTAATAATTAAATTTTCTTGTGCCATCGGGAACTACAGTGATTTGAAAATTACATTACCCCGACTATTAGTTTCAATTGATCTTTGGTGATGTATGAGTGCATAATGTGAATTTTCAGCCATGGTTCTATATCAAGTAATGGCCGGGGATGGTCTTTTTTATAAACACATTTATAAGGGAAATCGTAGGATCCCTACGATTTTCCCTAAGAAACCTAAAAACAGGACATCGTTGGAATTAATGTGTCTCTTTGCTTGTTTGTAGAATTAATATATTTTATGTATTTAAATGGGGAAAAAATCCAAAAATCTATAATATTTTTTAGATAACAATTTAGAAGAAACAAATGGAAGAGAAAAGATGAATAAAAAATCTTGAAAAATGTGTGACTCCGGATCGCTGCGTAATTGCCTATTCATTCATCATTCCTCCTCCAAATTTCCTTTCATTTCCTTCTCACACAACACAACACAATCACACTCTTCTTTGCTTATTTCCTTCTTATCCTTCTTCATTTCTTCATCATCATCATCACAATCCCAACGATACCCTCTATTTCATGGGTACCCATCAAAATTTCTCTCTCTGAAAAACAAAAACAACATAAAAAAAACTCATCTTTCAGTCCTAGTTTCTAGCTGCAAGCACCTCTTGTAATTTATTTATTTGTTAATTAATCAAATTCAAGAACAAGCATCACCGAGTGCCTCAAAATACCCACATGGGATTGGGAATAACCACCCAAACAACGACGATAGCCCAGGTAGCTTCTCATGGAGTTGTTTCAACTACCCAAACAATCCACAGAATCGATTTCAAGTTCAGTAGTCCAATCCTCCTTCGACTCCATCTACTCCCGTTACGCACGCGAGGCGCTCGACGAATTGTCTGAGAGCTTCACCATCACCGACCCTTCAATCCCTGGCCACCCAATCGTCTTCGCCAGCATCGGCTTCCTCAAGATGACAGGGTACAACCGAGACGAGGTTGTTGGAAAAGGTGGTGCCATGTTTCAGGGTCCAGGAACTTCTAGAAGGTCGGTGATGGAGATTCGGGAGGCAGTTAGGGAAGAACGCAGCTGCCACGTCAGCCTGCTGAATTACCGCAAGGATGGGACACCGTTCTGGATGCTGTTTCATGTGAGCCCTGTTTTTGGAAGGGACGGTGGTGGGGTTGTTCATTTTGTGGCAGTTCAGGTGCCTTTGCAGGGGATACAGCGGCGTTCCGGTGGTTGTCGGAGAGGTAGTGGCGGTGGCGGTGGTGATTATGCGTTAGGGTGTTGCAGGAAGGAGGTGTGTTCGGATAATGTGTTGGAGATTGGTCGTGTGTCTTCCATGGATAACGGGTCAGAGCATGATGCTAGAGGTTTGTGTTTTTTTGACTTGTGCTTGAGCAAGCGTTATCCACACCTTGAAAATATTGTTGCAATTTTATATAATTTTAACACAAATAAGGATAACTGTTTGATGAAATTAAGTGAGAAGATTCACTTGAGTGCTTCGTATTAGCAAAGTGCAATTTCAGCTATGATTCTCATTTAACTCTCACTTTTAGTTGAAGTACTCACTTAGGTTGCGTTTATTTCTTTGGAGTCAGTAAAAAATTTACTCTACCAAGTGTTTGGTGCGAGGGCTACAGTGCAGATGCGAGGGCTACAGTGCAGATGGGAACTGAAGTGAATAAAATTGTTAAATTTTTTTTCACTCAAATTTTGAAGTCACTGTATATCAAAAGGGAGTCACTGAGTGCTGGAAGGGAGACATAAATATGTGTTCGGAGTCAATGTTGGAGTCATTGTGACTCTGACTCCTATGATACTGATTTCATAATTCCCTTGACTCAGATCTCAAAGTCACTTAAAACAAACACTACTTTACTGGTGGATATGGAGAATACCCACCTGATTTGTGGGTGTTCTGAGGTTATATGGATGCAGCTATAATATCCCCGTGAAGAGACTGTGTGATAAAGATTTGAACCTATGGTCAATTACTTTGTCATTGCTCTGTGGCTCACCCTCTTGTTCAGGAATCAATAAACCAAATTTTGGCCAAAGTTGAGTCTGATATTTTTCTGAGCTCATCTTTGCAAAATAATAATAATAATAATAATTAATAAATAAATGAAAAAAGCAGAGCTTGTTACTGAGGTAATGGTGGATTGAGTTAGTGAGATCTTACTCCTCTCAGGAATTAGATTTGAGTGTTTTAGCTGTAAAGATGGTTTATGATAAGACATTATGGCTTCGATGTAATGATTCTACTTAGTGCAGTATTGATTGCAGTTCTAGTATTTTATTTCTAATCCAACTGTATGTATAGTTATCTGATGTCCTGTTATGTTCTTGGTGAAGTGGGGCTGTAACGTTTGAATCTCTCCATGGTTCAGTATTTGGGGTTTGGTATTTACTGGTTTGTTAGCTTTGTGATTTGCAGAATTGGAGAGTGATGAGCCTTGTGAGGCTAGTGATGATGAGAAGAGAAGCGCAATGACTGCCATGGACAATATTTTTTCTGTGCTAACCCACTATAGTGAGTCAACTGGCAGATCGGTGTGTAGAAAGCGATGCGGCATACTTGACGTGGGTCTTCTTAGCACCTCCTTGATTATTTCTCTTGGTAGAATCAAACAAAGCTTTGTATTGTGAGTTATTGGAAAAGACTAGTTTTCTTACTTCACCGTAAGTTTTATACTTTTTTCAGACCCTTAATTTGTTTATATGTTTGTCAAATTTGAGCTTCCTTGCAGAACTAATCCGCATTTACCTGACATGCCTATTGTATATGCCAGTGACGCCTTCTTGAAATTGACAGGTTCGACAATGTCCATGTTATGTAAATTCACATTAGCCTTCTTACTCTTATCGTTACAATTTTTAACTTTTATTCTGGCCTCTGATGCAAGGATATGAAACCATCAATTCAGATTGATTGTTATGTTTTCGATAACCTTATTTCTTGAATAGGGTATGCAAGAGATGAAGTGGTGGGGCGCAACTGTAGATTTTTAAGTGGGACGGATACTGATAGCTCAACTTTATGTCTGGTAATACACATTTCTCTTCATAACACTTCAATATTTGTCTTGTTTGGCAACTTGGATAAGCAGAAATGGACCATATGGTCGTGTGTTTTCTTTTGCTTACAGATAAGGGAAAGCATTAAAACTGAACAACCATGCACAGTACGTATTTTGAATTACAGGTTAATACTTTACTTTTGCCTAAGTTTGCGAAGCTGTGAACTCTAGTTGTGTGACATGCTGAATCGATTTTATTGCAATACTAGCAGGAAGGATAAAAGCTCATTTTGGAACCTTCTACACATCTCACCGGTTCGTGATGCTTCTGGCAAGGTAATCTTGTGTGCGAACTGCGATCTATTTATTAGTGGAACGTTGTATCTTAAACATATCTGCTTTTCCGTTTACTGCTAGTCATTTGTGTTTTTTCTCAGTTTGATTGGGCGTTGAGAATATTAAAATAGTCAAACATGAACATGACCGTGATTGTCGTGTAACTTTTGGTGGCGTTTCATCAGATACATGCCCTTTTGTTTGGTTTATGTATAATCTGATTGCTGTAATCTTGCGGTGATAAGAGTTGAAGCTGTGATTGGCTTTTAGTTTTACTTACTAATTGTCACAAGTTAATTGGCCTAATTTGTTTTTTACTTGGATGTAGTTTTCATAGTTTTTGTCATAACAACTATATAAATGAAGGTTTTTGTTGACTTGAGTTTGTCACGGATAATTAGAGGTAAAAGGATACCAAAAAAGACTATAAAAGGGTTATCGAGGAAGATTTGAAAGTTAATGACCTAAATCCTAACATTATTCACGATAAGCGCAATAACGTCATTTGATCCATGTAGCTAACCCCACATAGTGGAATAAGGCTTGTTGTTGTTTGAGTTTGTCACAAATCCTTTACACGCTTATTGGGAAGAAGCGCCTTAGTCAAGCATTGCTGCATGGGCTTTACCGGTGCATATATCATTTGATATTCCTCCACATTTATGTGTCATGATGAGATGCTAACCCTAGTGCTACCTTTGTAGAGTGATTTACGAGAAATTCTTGTATGCTCCTGGAGTGCATATTAGCATATAACCACTCATTTTAATTTGTAATGCTCGGAAGTTATACTATGTAAAGAAGTTAGAGTGAGTGGTTATGTATGTTCCTGAAGCACGTATTTGCACACAACCACCCATCTTAATTTGTAATGTTCAAAGGTTACACCATATTAGAGAACAAATGAGTAGTTGTGCATGTTCGTGGAACACGTATTAAATGTGCTCCGGGGATGAAAATATTTCTCGTAGCCAATAGTATGAAAAGTTTTTTTGGTCAAGACAACACCAAAACATATGATTGGTTGGTTTGCTTTTTACAAGTCAGTAACTCAGTTAAATCTCATCAAATTTTTGTATGCTTTTACTGTTTAACTATGAGGAGAGGAATGGATTTTATACTAAATAGCAAGACTTCTTCTTATTGCACTCATGAATGTTGAATTCTGTGCTTGTTCAGGTGGCATACTTCGTTGGAGTTCAAATAGAAGAAGAGTATAAAAACGAGGATAGACAATGTTTGAGCCCTGAGATGAGGCAGCGTAGCGTGGTTGGTTCGGTCAAGGTTGCAGTTAGGGGTTTATCAATGAATGCTGGATCTTCCAACTCTAAGTCATAGTATATATATATATATATATATATATATTGTGGATAAAGGGGTTCTTTGTCCTTTATATATATGGTTAATAGAAAAGTGCTCTTTATACACCATAAAATCAATCAGAGAATTGTCATGTGTACAATGAAAAAATAGTCAAAACAATTAATATATTATGCACAACATATATTACATATTATAAGAAAATTTGATGTTGTAACATGTCATATATGTTGTGCATAATATGTCATGTGGTATGGATAATATGTAATTTGCATTGTGCATATTATATATTGTGACTGTTTTGATTGATTTTTTATTATACATCAAGAATTTCAGATATAATAATTAAATTTTTTAAAATTATTAATATAACTTTTAATAATATGCATTATACCAATATTTTAAAAGTTAAATTAATAATTTTAAAAAGGTGGATTATTTCATATAGTGATTGATTTTGTAGTGTACATCTAGCGTTACAATGCCTCTACTACTACTTACCAAGAACGTTTTCCAATTCGGAAAATCATCAACCTTAATTGCTTGATCGTTGAGATGATAGATTCATAGAAAGGTGGAAATTTGATTTGTGAAATTCATAAAACATTCTGTAATTGAGAAATCTATAAATTAAATGTGTTCTGTTTAGGTATACTGTGCTGGAAGAAATACTTATTTTTGCCTGATACTTCCGTCTCTAACATCTATACTACTATATAAAAGGGATTGCAAAAAAATAACACTTTTTTGGTGTCCATATTGATTAAGGTAGTAATTTTTCAAAAAACAAATATAAAAAAATTAAAAAATAATATAATACATAATAAATAATAACTACTTTTTCATTATCATAATCTCACTTAACAAATAACTATTTTATCACTATCACAATCTCACTACTACTTTAATTTTAATTTATATAATTATTAAATTAAAAAATCAAATAAAAAATAACAAAATATGAAACTAAATCAAATAAAAAATAATAAAAATACGGCTTGAGCAAATATTAAGAAAATAAATATTGAAATTGGTAAAATTAGTAAAAATTTATTTAATTTTATTAATATTCTTTCTCATATTTATTTTATTTGTTAATATTTTCTCTTGCAAGAGTATAAAAGAAATAATTAATGTGATTTAGAATTTTTAAGATAGTATCATTACAATAGTTCTCCATGTATAATAAAAATATTTGCTCTTTTGTACTCTATACATGTATGGGTAAGTAACTAACTAATTAATTAAGTATTTTTTTTTTTTTGCTTCTTCTCCTCATTCTCTATCTTTTAGTGGGAGTAAGCCCAATGTATCTATTGTTATAGTACAAGGAGCAATGCAATCATGTATCATAACACATGTATTATTAATGAGCATGATTAGATGTATAACAAAAAATCAGCCAAAACAGCCAACAAATAGGAATTTGGGCCACAATCACCAAGCCCATTAAAAATATACTCATGATTAAAATATTATTTGGATTATAAAATGTTAAATGGATTTTGTTAACTGTTTTGACTAAAAAAACATTACTTCCTCGAGCATTTGTGATTATTAACTGCACCTCAAGTCCTCAACGTCATAGTAGGGCCATAATTTCTTTTGGATTGATAAAAGACTGTTTGGTATAACCCATTTTCATCTTCTCTTCATTGAAACATAAATTATAGCAGAAAATATATTTGACCAAATCCGTGTTCTTGGTTTGTATGTATGCAATTTTTTTTAAAAGAAATTATTAGATACACTGCGAATACGAGATTTTTTTATTTTGTACCACTTATACTTTAACACATCAATTATTTTATCACCTTATGTGAAACTTAAACTTTTTTCCTTTTCATTATAATTGACCTTTTAAATTATATGTCATGAAATAAATGGTACAGAGTAAAAAAATCTATTGGTCTCGGTTGTCATCAAGGTTGTATTTTGTTTTTAATTACCATGTCATCGGTCTTGTATTTGTAGTAGAAAAACACTATTACTCATAACTTCTTTTGAATTGTCCTTTACCTTGATGTAATTATTTCATTAAGAAGCAATATAATCCTAAGCAGAGATGATTCTTCAATTACTACCATTTCAGTACACTGAATAGCCATTATAATTTTCTTAATACATTGAAAAATCAGTGTATGAATAATAATAATTATTATTATTTTTATAGAAATACCATCATTTATCTAAGCATGAGTTTCTCTCAATGTGTATCTTTTTCATAAAACTGAACTTAAAACAAATAGATGTTGAGTTGAAGCAACCAAATTCCACAAAGAAAGAAAGGAAAATACAAAAAGAAGACAATGAATTCAATGATAAATGAGAAGTGCCAAAACCAGCTTCTGATAATAACTTAAAATAAAACAGAAAATTCCCATAATAACAACATAAAAGAGCAGAAAGTAATTCCCAGAAAAAGTAAAAAGAAAAAAAAAATGTGCTTGAAAAAGAATTTTGACCAAAAATATAAAATCTCAAAACTACCCCTATATCATGCATAACTACGAGTCACTCTTCACGTAACCTGAACCCAAACAGCAACACTTGGAATCCCAGCGTGCACAATAAAGAGCATATAGAACCCAGGCGGCGCCACCGCCGGCGAGTGTGGCCCACGCGCCGTCACCTTATACTCATTCCGCGTCACCTCCTCCACCGCCGCCACGTCCAGCACCACCACCCTCTGATTCATGGCGAACGAGTGCGTCGTGAACGACGGCGCCACAAGCGCCACACTCAACCCCGCGACAGAACGCAAAACCCTAAGCGAGAACGTAACGGAGAAATTCTCCCCATACGACGCCGTATTGTTCGCAGCCTCAACAGCAATAATCGAAGGCTTCAATGGCTCAAATTCGGGTCCCAAATAATCCGGGTAATACGCATCCAAGCTCAATTCCGTCGGGTACGGGTACGCCCGGAAATCATAACCCCTATGCGGGTTACTCCCACCCACTAATATTCTGCCATCTGGCACTAGCACCGCCGTCGAATGATACATCCTAGCCGTCTTAGCCGGAGCTAGCAACTCAAATCTCGGTAACGGGTCGGGTATATCCGGTTTATACAGAACCGGGTTCAAAACCGGGTCCGCCGCGTTTTCCCAACCCGCAGTTCCGTTCGAAGCACCGTTCAGAATTACGACATTGCCATTCGGGAGAAGCACCATGTCAGGCATCACCCTCGGAATCGGCATAACCTCCATGACCCATTTGGGTTCCGGGTCGGTAACCCGGATCCGACCGCACGAACTTGAAGCTCGCAAGAAAATCCCCTGTTTCATCGCAGCGTTGAACGAGCCCGGGAAAGCTCCACCGCACACCATTACCTCCGCGTCCGGTAACCGGTCACGGCTGAGCTTAATTGGGAGCAAAACAGAGGAGCCCGTGCTCGGGTAGTTCCTTTTCTCCTTCCCCGGAATAACAGGGTACTCCCGGAGCACCCGGTTGCGGGTGAAGTCAAACAGGATTGACCTTCGATTGGCGAAGATGAAGAGGTTTCCGTCAGGGAGAAGATGCAAGAAAGGGTAAAGATTGTTCTCTTCGCCAGGGTTAGTGTCTCTTGTAGTCTTCAAGAATCGGAGGAAGAAAAACGACTTGTCGTTTTGGTAATTGGGGTTTCTGTTGGGATTGACGAATTCGTAGGTGAAGGAGTTTCGGCCTCCGACGACGATGATTCTGCCGTCGGGGAGGATCTGATTGGAGGCGTACCAGCGAGAGGAGGAGAGGTTCCAAGGGAGTTCGAGCCAGTCGCAGGTGTCGTGCTGAGGGCAGGGGGAGAAGGTGCGGAGCTTGTTGTGGCCGTCGTTGAAGCCGCCGGTCTGGAAGAGGGTGCCGTCGGAGGAGAGGGCGCCGGAGGAGCACCAGGCGTCGGTGAGGATGGTGAGGGGGCGGAGGGTGTCGGAGGAGAGGTCGTAGAGGACGGAGTGGGCGGTGCAGTCGAGCTTGAGGGCCATGTCGCGGGGGTTGAAGCGGCAGCGGCTGAAGGGGAGGGAGATGTTTGAGGGCCCGAAGTCTGTTCTGTCGAACATTACTATTTTGTTGTCTGTCATTACTTGCATGTGCATGGCCGAGATGCCTATGCTCTCTTGCAGCTGCCTCCAGTGACCGCCGCTCCCAGGAGGATAGCATGCAGTGTTGTGGAGGAAGAAGAGGAGGAGGAAGAAAGATGGGGCGTTCTTGATCTTGAACGCCATGGGTTTTTGGTGGGAATTGTGGAGAAACAAAATGTTGTTCGGGAGTATATATACTCCATATGGTGGTGATGATGATGATATCTTATGGAGTAGTGTATTTATGATGAGAACAGTAGTGGTTTGGTGATGTAATTAATAAATTTGTGTGTCTCAAGGTAAGGGAATTTTGCTTCCGTTCTTTATATCTCTGGCCTGCTGGCGACGATATCTTCAGTGGGGATGGATATACACTAATATTATAACATAAGTACGTCCAACTTGTATCCGACGTGTGTTATCCATGTTATAAGATGTGTGATATATGTATAACACATATCTTGTAACATGCATAGCACACGTTGAATACAAGTTTGACGTATTTATGTTAAACGTTAAATATTATTGGATGGATATATATATAGATCTCTGTTTATTCATTACTAATACTAGTGGATGAGTTAATTAATTAATGCTAATTGAGTAATTAATGAATAGGATGGGAGTAAATATATAGAAGAAGTGTAATAAATAGGATGGTGAGTAGTAATGAATGATGTTGTGAGAGAGGGAGGAGTGAGTGAGCCATGCAGGGACTGGGGACAGCCTAGCTAAGCTGCTTCTGCATGTAATGTAATGTAGTAATGTTTGTCAGGTCAACGTTACCAGAGTCTTCCTTTCTTGCAATAGACCCTTTAGTATTGTACAGGTTATTACTCCTACTCCCTACTCCCTCCGTACACTTTTATTTGTCTTTCTAGAAAATTTATTTGTCCACCATTATTTGTCATTTTAGATTTCCAATGAAACATTTATAACTTCTTTCCAGTTTTATCCATACATACACTCTCTTTTTATCTCTTACAATTATTATTGCACAAAAAACTATAAGGATAATTTTGTCATTGTACATTTACTTCTATAGAAATTTATGTGTTTTAATCACTTTCTTAATAAATGTGCAATACTCTAAAACGTCAATTAAAAGTGGACGGAGAGAGTATATGATTATTTATTACAAATTAAATTCTATATCTCTGCTCTAATTAATAAAACTATAAACATTCATATTGTTTTAAGGATACTACAAATAATAAGTTTTAAAATATTGTGGTGGATCTATTATATAGAAAATATAAAAATGAGTGTTTCTATGATAAAATTTTTCTATTTTACTTACTTAACAAGTGTCCTAAGAGCATCTTTAATGGGAAGAAGTCAATTGAGTCCCTTCATTGGTCCCACATCATGCCACGTCAACATTATGTCATAAAAGTACTAAAGAGACCAAAGAAGGGACCAGATACTCCAATAGACTCAAATTTAATTTCACTTTTGGTCCCACATATATTTTAAATTTGAAAATATCAATATTTAGATATAATATTTTAAACATCCAAATTCATTATTAGATAAAATAGTAGAGATTAATTTGTCTAAAACAAATAACAAATGAGTAGTATTTATAGAGTAAATTATTATAAAAATAATATTATTACTATTTATAATGGTCAAATTTATAATGATTGAATTTTTGTATCAATAAAAAATTTAAATTACATAATATGTATACATTTTTTTACAAATAATAATTATTATTATTAAAATTATATTATATTATTGTAAACTAATATTTTTATATGGTAATATAGCTCTTGAGACCGTCACTGCCTGGAGGGACCGGTCCCTTCAATCTCCTTCCTTCCAATGGGTGGGACGGCATAAGGACATCCCTTGGAGCTGTTTGCAGGGACTGTGATGAACTGATTTTTTAATGTGTCGGAGTTGCTATAAAGGCACTTATTAGTAAAAATTTTATTTTAATTATAATTGAATAATTATAATGTTAATTAATTCATTCACTTGATATTTTAAATTAAACATTTAAAACATACAATAATATTCTTACCCATATATATATAATATTTTGTTATTATTATTAGTTACATTTTATATTTTATTTTGTTAAAAAATTATATATATAATTACTACTATACACGGAAGAATGTTAGCTTAGCATGTAAATAAATAAGATGGAACACAATAATATCCAGAAAATAACACAAAGATATAGTGATAATAAAATAAATTAATTAACCAATGTGATTTAACGCAAAATATAGAAAAATGAGTAAAATATAGCATACTTTTATAATTGAGGGGAGAAGATCAGTGTAGGTTTTAAAAATAAAAAGAAGAGTACGTATAATATTAATATCTCTTAAAGAAGGGGCTACATATATTTTTTACTCATCAATTAAATATTATTTTCCTAATCAAATTATTATTATTTCCATTTTAATTAACTGCTCATATTTAAATGTGCACATAGATTAAAAATATCAGTACGTAATTGAAATATAATTTTTATATACTATCGATTTTACCACCCTTAAATATCATTAAATAATAGTATTAAATTCGGGTGATTAGTAAATTTGCATGTGTTCTCTCTCTCTCTAACACGATGGGGCCTTTTCCCATTTTAATGCTTTGCACTTTAATTTGAAGCATTTAACAAACTTGAATACTATTGGAAAATTTGACGGTGAGGGACTGTGAATGTGAAATGTGTTAATAATTATGCCTTCCATGCATGCTAGGACCACTTTTAATTTAGTACTGTACGTAATTATTTTCCATTGAAGAACACACTTAATTATTGGAACACTTCACCTACAGCTAAAATGGAAAAGTCTCTTATACATTCAAATGAAGTTAACTCACTAAATTATAAATTATTAAAATAATTTGCAAAAATATTGTACACTTAATTGGCTAGCTCCTTATTAACTTCTAATCTTTCCGTCTTTTTTTATTTGTTCGCTTCTTTTTTTCACATTATTTTAGGTAATGATTAATTTTATCCAAAAATTAATATAATATTTTACTATATTATTCTTAATTAATTAAAGTGGACACATTGTTTTAGATAATGTAATTTATTTTATAGAAGATGAATTAAGTATGAGTAAAATAGAAAAAAAAATATTAAATATTGTATAAAATTATTAAGTGGACAAATAAAAAAGACAAATTTAAAATATAAAGTAGACAAATAAAAAAACAGGAATGGACAAAATAACATGGTAAATAAATGATGGACTATTTATGAATAACACTGAACAAAAATTTTATATATAGCATTGGATCTGCATAGATTTTCTTTCTATATCTCCACAAGGAGCCAAATTACATCTCAAAATCATCACCAAATGAATAATTGATGAAGCTCAATTGGTCTGTGCAAATTATTTCTGCATTTACTTCAAAGTAAATGTCATTTTTAGTTTTCTTTACCTTTTAAATTTAGAGGAATACTTATTAAGATGATAAAAAAAGAAATATTAATCCTGAAAATATAAATATATTTTGTATTTTCTACTTACTTCTACATAATGTAAACACAGGTTTTAATGCTTTCATTAGTTTTCGGTTGGTGACAGTTATTGTAGTTTGTTGATGACTAACTATCTGATCAGTGTGGTGGTTAGCCAGTTGTTGTGGTTGAATCACATTGCATATAAACCCTGTACATATTTTTTATCACATAAGCATAATCATTTCTCTTATTTACTTACTACTGTATAAGATATAACAGTAGTGTTAATATAGAATTGGATTCATACGGTGAATCCTACAAATAATAATATATATAAATTATTTAATATATAATTAAAAATTATAATTATATTAATATTATAAAATCTTTGATTGATATATTGTTATATATATAATTCACGGTATACTCAAGTCTATATTATCATTTTTCTTAATCTAATTCTCCCCACGATTTCTCTTTGGTGACATCAAATTTTGAACGTGATCTTATATAAATTATTTGGACCCTCACTCATAAGTCATAATAGGTTACTTTTAATTTTATTTTTGAAGATATCTTGACCATTCAATGATTACCCAATTCCTCTACAACACTACTCAAAATTATTTTTATTTTGATATTGAATATTTTACTTTGATACTAACATGACTATACATTTGGACTAGAAATACATAAAAACTTAATAAAAATAACTGATGAAGGTTAAGAAAAATAGTTGTTCTCGTCTACTCCGAGCACTTTGGTCAGATCAACATGTCGAGGTCTAAGCTCGGGATGAAAACACAGGGTAGCTCACTCTTAAGTCAGTATGAGTATCTGGTGTCCAGTGAATAGAGAGTAAAACTTGCCTAGAGAGGTGGTGACCCCTCTATTTAAAGGGTGGTCGAAGCTCCCCTTTTATTCATCTAATAGCGTCGTCCGTTTATAGCCGCGGTTATCTGTTTATAGTCGTTATGGGAACGTTACTAAATTAGATATCACATGAGTCTAATAAGAGTATTGGATCGACCTTGTTGGACCTAGTCCACTACATAGCCCCCGAGCTAGGGCCTAAGTAGTGAGAGTTGACTTAAGACTTTAGGATCGAGCTCAATATAGTTCTTAACCTTGTTGGATCTAAATCACTACGGGAGTTAATCTAGTAATTAATCTAGTAAGATGGAGGATAATTCTCATTAATTTAGAATTAAATCATTTCAATTAAGTCAGCATTCTGTTTTTAGAAGAAAAATAAGATAGAGAAACAGAGTACATATGAATTGCAGACTCACTTTTATTATCCTGACTTTTGAGTGATCCCTTTCATTTCAATTTTCAATGTCTCACTCATTTCACATTCTGTTATAAGCCACAAGAGCATGATTACAACAGAATAGTAAATCTTCAAAAACACATTATGAAGAAAACCATTTGCTCTCAAGTTTCACTATTAACAAACAAAATAGCAAAAGTAATACACCTTTCTATTTTTTTCCTCTGTTATAATTCTAATTAAATTTCTAATATACATAGGATATCTCTCCATTTTTTTTTGGGTCTATTTTGGAGGAGAGTAGGGGTTTGATGCTACTGACATGATTCACTCTTGTTGCATACTTAGGCAGCTGAAGAAAAGAGTAATGTGATTTGTACTAATAATTTATGGGATATCATGTCGACACAATCTTATCCATCATCGGATGAAATATGAGATTCATATCAAGTGAGATGTTCACTCTCATATAAAGTTGGATGATACTGTATCGACACAATTTCCCACTATTGACGAGTACAAATAACATTATTCCGAAGAATGTCTTCACAGAATTTCGACAAATCACCCCTTAAAATCATCCCAAGTGCTCCTCAATTAGAGCATTTGAAAAAATATATGTATATAAATCCCCCATTTTGTTCTTGATGCATTAATTAGTACCTGTCCCTCTATACTTATACCTGATAGCCCAAAACAGGTAATGCAGGAAATTCAAGCCACTAAGAGCACACATGAGCCAATAGAACCTCTCAAGGTGATAATGGTTAAGATTAGCACCAGATAACCATGGCTTATGCTTTGAACTACCACTAACACTATTCACTATTGACACAATGACTGAACTCAGATAATAGCCCATAGCCAAAGAAGCCCATGAAAGTGAAGTTGCCAATGATCTCATCCTAATTGGTGCCTCAGAGAAGAAGAACTCCAATAATCCTGCCAATGTGAAAAGATCAGCAGAACCAAGAAACAAGTACTGAAGTGCAATCCAAAAGAATGTTATTGGTAATGCCTTTGTTCCATCAACTAGTCCTGAATTTGTTGCAACCCTTTTTCTTTTAATCTCAACAAGTGCTGCCACTGCCATTGCAACTATAGATAGCACCAATCCAATCCCAATTCTCTGGAGATGGGATATCCCCATCTCCGATTTCGTCGACTTCCGAGCATATGGAATGATAATGTGGTCATAAATTGGTGCTAAGATCATGATGAAGATCACTGGAAAAACTGGTAGTGAAGCTGGTGGAACTTTGAGGGAACCAAGATTTGTGTCCATTGTTGCAGCTTGTTCAACTGAGAAAGTTGAAAGCTGAGCTAGGCAACAGTTAAGCATGATTGTGCAGGCAAATATTGGAAGCACTTTGAACACTATTTTGACATCTTCTAATTGTTGGACAGTGCATTCTAGTGAGGAGTAGATTGGTTTGTTTGTGACTGCTTTGTTGAGGAATTTGAGGGAATCTGTTGGAGTTTCTGTTGATGTGGCTTGTTTTGAAGGCTCTTCTTGCTCTGTTTCTTTTCTTGATGTGTGTGGATGAGAAGGGCTTGATGCCATGTTCATAACAGCACTGCTTGAGTTTCTGTAGGTGCAGCTGTTTAGTGTTGCTGCAACTATAACCTGCTCAGTTTTTTAAACATGAATTAGTCAAGTTAAAATAAAGTTGGTTCCATTTCAATTTTTTTTTCTGTTTGTTTTGTTTTCTGATTTAAAGATTTCATCAGGGGAATGTGGAAAACAAGAAATGAATACTGAAAACAATTTGTGTTTTACTTCCATCATTTCATAATAACAGTAGTTTTAAATTTTTTATACATTGAAAAATTAATATATCTAGATCCAAAATACATATGAATACATTAGTTTTTTAATATATTAAAAAGTAAAAATGACTATTATTATTATGAAATGGATAGAGTATTTTCTTCATAATATCTTAAAGATGACAGAAATACATATTTTAGAAAATAAAAATGGAAAATGAGAACCATATTCCAACATGCTAGTTGACCATAGGTCTGATTTTGGAGCATCGAAGATTATATTATTATCTAATCATGATCTATCACATACATAATTACATATAAATTGCATATTAATTACTTAAAAAATAATGCAAATAGAATGATTTAATTCAACAATACTATAAAATTCTTAAACTACTCAAAATATCATATAAATGAAATGATTTGATTTGATGACACTATAAACACGTTTAGATGTTTATGTGTGAAAATTAAACTTTACAAATATTATAATTTAAAGTTATGTTATTTGCACATAAAAAAATTAAACAAAATCGATCAATATAGAGATTTTGATCCACAATCACTCAGTTCACTAAAAATTAACTTCTTAAAAGAAGTGTTTTTTTTGCGAGTTGTCAAATAGACTCATAAACTAATTTGACTATTGTTCTAGGAAAATTTGCCTATAATTTATAAGCAAGAAGTGAATGAATAATATGATAAATTACCTTTAAAATGGTTGTAAGTGGACTTCCAGAAGGGAGCTTGTTCCTATAAGTAGAAGAGCCTGCCAAGAAGACAGGGATAGAAACAAAAATGCTGATAGTAGAGATAGCAAAACCCCATTCCCAACCTCTATTGTCTTCAACCCAAACCACAAAAGTGACTGCAATAAGGGCACCACAGGACAAACAGAACACAAAGTAATTGAAGAATGTTGATCTCTGCTTCCTCCCAGATGGACTTGTCTCATCAAATTGCTCTCCACCATGAGCTGGAAGTGACCCTTTTATCCCTCCAACACCAAGAGCCACAAGGTACAGCCCTCCAAATAGCATTGCTGCTTTCCCACCATTCACTTCTTGGCATGTTCTTGTGAATTCTTCATCACACCCTTCTGGCTTTAGTGAAGGTACATGAGCTTGTATGGTTAGTACAATCAGACCCTGCACAAAAAATTTGAAAAGAAATTTCAAATTCCCTTAGATATGGATGTCACATTATTTGTGTTCTACTTCTAAACAAAATCCCCAAAACTCCAAAAGTTATTGAAAGGAAAAATAAGAAGGAAATAACATAATTTTAATTTTAAAATTACTTTTTTTTTTGCATCAAAGTTTAGATCATCAGACACAACCTATGCAGAGGGTAAACCATGAACCTAATATTGCCACTAAAGAGGTTCGTCAATATTCGAATCTAAATCAACCCTAATACTAAAATTAGTCTTTTAAGATTTTAACACGGAGATTAAGAAATTCAATAAATATTCTTAATTTTATAAAATGATATATTAAAATGAATAAACTACCTAAAGCATTAATGAGAAAGAAAGATGATTAGTGGTCCCTTGGAGTAATATTCAAGAAAGAAAGAGAAAAGATGCTAGGGGTATAATAAGTATGAAAAAATTAAATTGACATTGAAAGTTGAAAACGACAATCATTGTGAAATTTTTTTCTCTTCCTAAAACGACTAATATTTTGGAATGGAGGGAGTAATAGCTAATTTTATTACCTAAAAAAAAATAATAATAATAATAGCTAATTTCATGGAGTCAGTGTCACAGCAGTCAGAGTCACATTACTCCAAAAATTGATCCCTATTGCACCATCGCATATTGGTGTGTTCCTTCCAACACATAATTAGAGTGAATAAAAAAATAACACTGTAACTTTGTTTCCATCTTCCATCTGCATTGTGATTTTCGCACCAAACACTTGACATAGTTATTTTTTCACTGACTCCTTAACTCTGACTCCAGAGTCATGAAAATCAAAGGCGATCATAATGTAAAAAAAAAAAAAAAGCATTTCTCATATCCCTAGATTTCTTTTGTGATTAATTTCTGATGCTTGTTTTAGTTGGTCAATAATTTCTGCTGCTCTAGTCATACATTAAATTTTGACAAGGGCTTTAATAGCAGGCCTAAACTGGGCCCATCATCCAACCCACCAACACCAAAGGCCAGGTTTGCAAGAACACATGGGCCCAATGTGATGTGAGGACTAAAAACTGCAAAGAAAATATCAGCCTGTGGGAACCAATAGTTGGATGGCAAAAAAGCACCAAGACTAACATATTTGCATTTATTGCACCACTCTTACCTACCAATCCTCCTCAGTTTCCCTCTATTTTTGGTCAGAAAACGATATCCAAACCAATAAAACATCGCCAATTTCGCCAGCAAAATATGTAGTTTTGGACTAAAATTCTTGCATTATCCAATAATGTAGTATTTAATTCATTCTCTTAAAACTTCCATAATTATATATTTTAATGTAAAATGGTTAAAAATTATCATAAAAACTTAACATATGTAAGTATAGAAATTTTTGAAGCATATATTTTTTTATTGCTCAGGATATATATATTCATCATTAGTAATAGTGATTAATTCTTTTAAGACAAAAGATTCCTCATAAGAAGATAAACCTTTGGTTATGAGATAGATTCTCTATATATACACCGTCAAGAATTAATCCTCTGATTAAATAATTATTCATATACTTCTTAATCATATATTAAATGTGTTCAATACTAGTACAAAAGTTTCACAATAAATATACGAACCTCGATGTGGCCCAAATCATTAACCATTTCTCAAATATTGACCAATAAATGAAATGGGTCATATTTGGCATTTCCCAACACAGGGAAAAGCGTAGGGAAGCCAGTGGAACTTAGCCACGTGTAGGTAAATTGATCCCCACCCCATCTGGCCCTGGACCGTAGCACAGACAATGACTCATTTGTATTCGCACTATTAACATCCTTTGTGTTATGAAACGTCACTGTGAGATATTGTCGTTTTAAGCATGGTATATGTGCCATTGTGCCCATGGGGTGGTCAATGATACTACTAACAACTAATGGATTATCAAAACGACAACCACACACGTGGTTCATCAAAACTTTAATTCCTTTCCCAAACTTGTGTAAGAACTTGCCATATACATACTCCTTAAACGATTGGATTAGAAAAGCACTACTTTCTTCATTCCTAATAAATATTGGTTTTACTTTAAAAAATTTATCAATATATTTAAAGAGTTCAATTATAATGTATTGATTGTATAAAATTTTTTATACTGTCATTTAATCATATCTCTTCTTTTATATGACTTTTAATTATCGAATCTAAAAAAAAATTAAATTTAATAATGTGATGTTATATAATAAAATAACTGTATAAAACTCTTTATACTGTTAATATATCTTAATTAAATTCTTATTTGAGTGCAAATTACATTCTGATAGGTTGATATATAAATATATTTAAAAAAGTGAAAGTTGCATTTCTCAAGAAGGGACCACAAAATAAGGGTACACGTGGCATGAGTAACTTAATTGATATTGTATGTTAATAAAAGAAAAACTAATGAATCATAGTTACTTGGTGTTGGAGTAATGATATTGCTTATGAAAATAAAAAGAGTGCTAGCCAGATTAGCATTCAAGTCAATATATCTATATCCCTTGATAGGTGGATCTTAAATTCCTAATGCAAGCATGCAATATTTTGTAGTGAATTGTTTAGGGTGTGGTAATTAAAGTGTGTTGGATTACTTAATTATTAATCATAGTTAAACAAACTAAAGAGTGAAGTTAAAATAAACTTTAATTAATTTAGATAACTATCAAACTTACAACAAATGTTATTTTGTCCTACGTCCATGAATTATATAATATGGTTATAGGTTAAGGATTAATTATTAGGGTTGACTTACCAACTCTTTACTTACTCCCTCCATTTCAAAATATTAGTCTTTTAAGATTTTTACACGTAGATTAAGAAATTCAATAAATATTCTTAATTTTATAAAATAATATATTAAAATGACTAAACTATCTAAAGCATTAATGAGAAAGAAAGATGATTAGTGGTCCATTGGAGTAATATTCAAGAAAAAAAGAGAAATGATATTAGGGGTATAATAGGTATGAAAAAATTAAATTGACATTGAAAATTGAAAACGACAATTATTATGGAATTTTTTTTTTCTCCTTAAAATGAATAATATTCTGGAATAGAGGGAGTATCTCTTTTGAAACTGTGCCGTTTAATTTGTGTAACAAACATGTTAGAATAGCGATTTTTATGTATATATATAATATACAAACCGACTAGTACTATTAAATTAACTAAGCAAGGATAAAGTAAGAGACAAAAAGAAAATAATATATGAGTAGGAATATAATTCTAAGCTACTTATTAGAGCAGGTGATAACTGATGACACAACATACAATAGAGTTTTGTTATTGTATCAAATTGTATCCGTAAAACAAAAAGTTTAAATTACTCAGTTTATTAAAAAAATATATTAAAAATATTATTTGAGTCAAAAATATTAAAATAAGTTTTTTTATTGTTGCAACTGAAAAATAATTATTACCTAAAATTTTATACACACGGACGAAATTTAAGGAACTAAGACGACAACTTTTAAGCACTAATTAAACAAAGGAGGCCTATAGGCACTAGAGAAATAAAATTAAATAAATAAATACATTGCTTGAATATAATACGTGGGGTAATTAATCTTAATTATATATTAATAAAATTAAAATATTCTCTATAATATATAATATCACTCTCTTTCTCCCTACTTTTCTTCATCCAAAGCCAAAAACCATATATTATACTCCATAAAAAGGAAAAATAATCTTCCCCTACCACAATATTTTTTTATCTAATTCCCCCACTACATTAAGCTAAAGGATTAAGTCGTCGCACATTAACAGCCATATTATGTGCTCTTCCCATTAATTTAAATGATGTTACTAGATGCTGATGACCACATGATCAATGGTTCATATAATTATATATATTCATATTAATATCATGCATCACCTTTTTCTTTCCCTTCCCTAGCCACCACTAATATAATATTGCAATATCAATAAGTTTAACATATTTATATCACAATCTTAATTAATTATTTGAAGATATATAAAACTACATGCTTAGTTGTATATTTATATAATAGATGTTTTAGTAATAAAGCCGTGGTTTTATACGAAAATAAGATTCTAGATTATATAACAATATATACATGAATGTTTATCGCTTAATTAAAAAGTTCTTATACTAACTTTTATATTTTTAACTATTAATATATATTATCTAACTGTCTAAATTAGTTTTATATAAAATTACTCTTTTATCTTATCATTTCCATGTATGTATAATATTGGTTGGCTTTTCTATGTTGTGGAGAATTGAATAATTGATGTTAGAAGTTTCATGAGGATTTTGTGAGTCCAAGTGGAAGAGGGAATGCAACAAAAAGAAAAATAGTGATAATATATATATAATAATAAAAAATCAGTTAAATTAACGCAAAAAAAAAATTTAGAACATAAAGTACTATTTGATTTTTATTTTTATTTTCTATTTTCATTTTTTATTTTCTCTGTTTTTAAAATTTTATGAAAGAAATACTGAAAAATAGAGAAAACGTTCAGTATTTCATTCACAAAATTTTGAAAATAAAAAATGAAAACTGAAATCAAACAGCACATAATTATTTAATTTATTAAAATTTAAATGAATATTTGAATAGTTTATCATTATATATCAAATATTGAAAAAAAGGTAATTTCGGCTGAAATATACTCTCTCTATTTTAATATAATTGTCATCTTGACTTTTATGTACCTAGACATAAATTGTATTTAGATACATTAATTTTTTAATGAATCAAAAAAGAACAAAATTATTATTATTTTGAGACGGAGGTAGTATAATATTATGGATAAGTATTTTTAATATCGTCATTTACATTTTTTCTTTCTTTTTTTTTTATTTTATTTTTCGATATGATAGGGGGATTTTGTTATGCCCATTTTGATTCAACCCCACCCCTGCAAGTTGCAAAAATTGAGCAACTGACTCAGATTCTGGGTTAACACTTCATCCTCTTGCTTGACACGTGTTGTATCAAGATACCCAATAGTACTAAGTCAATTAAAGTCCTTCTCTCTCTATATCTATCTCTTTCTTACCCCTATGTCCTACTACCCATAATAACATGGGAAATTAAAAAAGCAAAATACACTCATCAAGTACAACAAAAATGTTTACACATCACAATTTTTGTTACATAATAAATGTGTCATAAATAAATGTTCTATTTTAATGTAAGTTTCTATATATAGTTAAAAAGTAGTATTTTACACAAATGTGTTTATCCACTTATTATCATGTCTGTAAAAGTTGTTGTTAGATGAAAGTATAGTTGTTTTACAAGGATAAATTGATCGAGATTAATTTCAATATACTGATATTATCTACCGATAAAAATTGAGGATTAATGACAAATTATAGCAAATAATAAATCTGATAGTTTTTAATAATAATTTATCACTTTTTAAAATTTTAATTGTCAGAGTATATAAAAGTTATATCCTTATTTTAATTTTAAAGTTAATTTGAATGAGTAGCATTATTGAATATTGAATATGGGGCTAATTAATTTGGATAGAAAAAGTAGAATGACGAGTGCAAGGATATTATTGAGTGTGTGAGTGAGAGAAGGAAAATAAAGTCAGAGAGAGAGAGAGATAGCTTAAGGTGATCTATGATGATGATGATAAGAATCACATGTATGAAAAGAAAGTCACAAAAGTTGTGTCTATACGTTAGTTTTTCAATATATTGAAAAAATTACTTTAAAATTGTGATTAAATGGTTAGTTAATAACTTACCAGGAACTCAATAAGTGCGCTTATGAGGTAGATGTGAAAAGTGGTGAAAAATGCATCGGACAAGAAACCGCCGAGAAGAGCAAGTAAGAAAGCGGTTCCCATGAAATTCGTCACATTGTTTGCCGATTTAGAAGGGGACATGTGCATGTACTTGCTCAGGTACATCACCAAATTGCTCGCATTCGCCAAGTATGCTAGATTCTCCAACACTTCCACCACTGCACCACCACAGATATATAAAGTAATTTTAAATAGACATTTAATTATGAATTGATATATCAGTAAAATCTTTAACTCAAATATCATTTAACTTAAAAGTCACATAAATCGACAACTGACCGAGAACGAAGGAGGCTGCAAGCATGCCACCATGGCGGGTTCTGAAGGCCGGCCTGTTCCTCCAGTCAACATAGCCTTCCCATCTGCTCACTTGTTGTGCCTCTAATTCCTGATGATGATGATCATGAAAGAAATTAAATTAATGTTATTCTTATATGTATGTCATTAATTATATATACTGGACAACACACACAATATATATGTGTGTGTAAGAGAAATAAAGAGAGAGAGAGATTAATAATCACCATGGGTAGCTAGCTAGCTAAGTGATGATGATGATTTGGATCTGAGGATAGAGAAGGGGTTGGTGTTGGTGTTATGTATGTATGTATGTGTTGGTTGGGACTTAAGAGGAAAAAGAGTGATGAGTGGTGGGAGATTTAAAGAGCTGATCGATGAGGGACTTAAAGACAAGATTTGAGTGACAGAGGAATTAAGGGTCCAGCATAGCTTGGGCAGAATGGTCTTCACAACACATCATTCACATAAAACCATCAATTTGACTTTCATCTTTTCATTCACACTCTTCCTTATTATTCTATTTTAATTATTCTCAGGTGTACTCTGCATTTCTAAATGTATTTATTTATACAGTTAGAATTTGATTTTCATTCACGGTTAATGTACAATTTTTTTATACAGTGATTCAATCATGTGCTGTCATATCAGTCATAATTATATTTTCTCTTTCACACTATCTAAAAAGTCATACAAACGGAACATTTTGATTGGATGACAGTGTAAAATACTTTTAAACTGTCAATGCATCAAAATTACATACTAATACTATTATATTAAAGAGATTCAAAAAATAATTTTTTTTGGTGTTTACATTCATTTAGATAGTTATTTTTGAATTATAAAAGTTATACTAAAAAATTATAAAAATAAATTAATGAAAAAAATTAATCACCACTAAATACAAATTACTCTAATTTTTTTTTTCTCCTTTTCCACCTCTAGATCTTCCATGTTATTTTTTTACTATTCATTTTATTTTTTTTATCCATCTTTATTAAAAAATTATAAAAAAACAAATAATATAGCTCGGCAAAAAAATAAAAATACAACTTGATGTACACGAAATGTCCGACAAGGTGTTAGTATATATTAAGGTGATGATTAATTTATATTGGTATTTTAAAAATTAAAAGTGAATGATAAAAACATTTATATAATATTAAAAATATAAATTAAAATTTATATATGAAGGGTAAAATAAAATTAAAATAAGTGTGTAATAAAAATAAAAAAAGTGACTTATATTTTGGATAAAAGAGAAAACTTAAAAAAGACTTATACTATATATAAAATGGAGGAACATATAATAGTTTTATATGTTAAAATATAAGTATTATAAAATAAATAAATCTATCATATTATTTGTGCATCTAAAAGTCTCTCATTTTATTTTATATTTTTATTAATTTTTCATTGCCCTCCTTTCTCTCGCTGTGTGTCTCTCACTCGTCATGCATATATTATATTCAGTGACATAAAGATATTTTCTCTAATATATGAATACTTCCAAATCGGTTGGGAGTTCATTTTAAATTTTAAATTATAATAATTCCAAATTTTGTCTACCATTATAAATGATGGAGAACGTAATTAGCATCATGGGGCAGAAAATAAACACTTATGGCAATCATGAATCATGTATACGCTTTCATCAAGGAAAAATATAAAAATAAAAAATACATTTAAACAGGGATAATATGATGAAGGATAAAATTTAGTATGACGCGTAATAAATGTGAAGAGATATCTTTTGTATGTAAGATAAAAATTAACTAATTCAACTAAAAAATAAAAAGAAACGAACTCGGAATTTTAAATTAACTATTTTTTATGATCATTATAAAACTTTAAAAAATAATATGTAAATGTTCCTTAAGACATTCACTTTAACACTATTCAATAAACAATAATGTGGTAGTACAACAGAAATATGTTCAATAAATATCCAATATATGCTATACATGTTACGAGATGTGTGCTATAATGTGTGCTATACATGTTATGGGATGTGTGCTATTTTTATAGCACACGTACGTATACCACACGTACGTATACCACACATCTCATAACATGTATAGCACATATTGGATACTTGTAGACTATTTCTGTTGTACAACAAGCATTATTGATTCAATAAACAGTCATGCTTGTTGTAAATTGAAAATACATTCATCGAATATCCAATGTGTGTTATATGTCATACGTAATATGTGTTATACATAATGTATTATACTTATAGGGACATATATTAATAAAATACCTTCTAAAATACGTAAATTACTATAATACTCTTTAAAATATGTTACTATAATAAGGGTATTTGATAAAAAAAAAAGTATTTGAGCAATAAAAAAATTATAAGATTATTTAGGGATGATAATCGAGATAAATATCTCATATAAAGTAATCTAAATTACCACTTTGAAGGTCACTTACTAATATTATCATACAACTAAATAAATTAATCTAAACTACTAAATAATTTAATTATCAATTTACCGATAAGATTAGCTTATAAAACAAAGGCACACAAAAAATTTATCTAGAAACTAGCAAACATGTAGCAAGACTAGGGAGACATCATGTATAGGAGGGTGAGGCGCATCAAATTGACGCACCAAAATCTAAAGGAAGGCAAGATCGCAACATATGATGCGCATATATTTTATACATAAATGATTGAGGAATAATATTTTTTCAGCCAACAAAACTCATTTTAATATTTTTGATCTAAATAACATTATTAATCATGTGTAATTTTTTAATAAACTGAGTGATTTAGGATCAATTTCCTATTATTGACTATTTTAACCGATTTTTTTTTACCTCTAACAATACTGTGCATTATATTAGTGCTGCATTGTTTGACCAAATAAATATTAAATGTTCAGTGCTTAATGATTCACATTTCTCTTCTATTTATAGTATCATTTCTTTTACACAAACCAGCTGCGTTCTCCCTTTCTATAATATTCCTAAATTTGGTTTCCTCCACTAATATATAATATTAATTTCTACAAGAGATCCATTATCTATTAATTAAGTGTTCAATTTTAATCATGCACGCATATTAAGAAAATATTTTCTTCATTTTCAAATTATTTGTCACGTTAATATTTTACTACACTTGAATATCAATAATGTATCAAGACTTAATTATACCTAGCTAGTGCCTAGATACATATATACATTGATATATATCCAAATGTACCAAAAACTGAAAATAATAAATCATTTGAAATGGGAAGAGTAATTGAGTTAACTTGAAATTAAGTATATTTAAGTGTATTTTATAATACGGAAATGATTGACGTATATCAACATTTCATTCATTAAGCATCCATAAGATATTATTATCATAAAAGAGTGAGGGATAATATGTGCGGATTTTAGTTCTTGTTTTAAATGGTGGGCCTACAAATCACATAAAACTTTTATGGATATAGTTGATAGATGCGTGCTTGATGTACATGTACTATTGTTTTATAATATGTATTAAGTATTTACTTTTTCACTTATTTTCTTTCTCTTATAATGATATAAGAAAAAAATAATTAATATTATATAACATTCTTGAAAGTAAAAGAAATGGTAGAATAAATAAGTTTTGTAGATTAACACTTAATAAAAAGTAGAGGTGATATTCACTACTACTAGAAAAATTAGTATTTTTAACGATTTAATAAATATTAAATGTCATTACTAAAAAAATAAACATTTTCAACATTAAATGTGTCAATAAAAGTAATATTGACAATAGTGGTTGATTGTCGTAAATACTTTAAAAATACTCCCTCCATTCCAAAATATTAGTCATTTTAGGGAGAAAAAAAAATTCCACAATGATTGTCGTTTTCAACTTCCAATGCCAATTTAATTTTTTCATACCTATTATACCCCTAGTATCATTTTTCTTTCTTTCTTGAATATTACTCCAAGGGACCACTAATCATCTTTATTTCTCATTAACGCTTTAGGTAGTTTAGTCATTTTAATATATCATTTTATAAAATTAAGAATATTTATTGAATTTCTTAATCTACGTGTAAAAACCTTAAAAGACTAATATTTTGGAATGGAGGGAGTAATTTATGAATATTTTCAACGGTCATTAATTATATTGTAAAAGAAAAATTTATGACTATAATTTTCAACGCCTAACAAATGTAAATATATATTTTTTTACAATATTTTTATCAACACTTTTGGATAATTACATGTTGAAAATGATTATTATTGTTGTAGTGTTATGTCAATAAAAGTATTATTAACCATTAGTAGCCGTAAAAAATACTTAAAAATAGTTTACAAATATTATAACGATTATTAATTGTCAAATAATAGTTTATAACTATTTTTAACGATCAATAAATGTCAATATAATTTTTCTTTGACAATACTTTTCGATAAGTACATATTAAAAATAATCATTATATTGTTACAATGATATTATCTAAATTAGGGTAACAAAGTATGTATATATCCAATATAGCTGAAAGCAGTAATTAATTCCGCTTTGAAACATATACAGTTGGAGGTTGATCGAACTCTAAATTAAATGTTTAAGAAAGTTTTTCCGCAATTATTATAAACTCATTAATATACATACTAACAAATCCTATCTTATAATTATATTAAAATGATTGTCCCTCTTTGGCCCGGAAAAACGTGTGGCAGCATCACACATCATAATAGGTAAAGTTACATACCTCGCTCAATGCCCTTCCCATCAGGAAATTGATCCATAGGTTCAATTGCACACTTCATTCATCAATTAATACCAAAAAAATATGTGTAGCATATACATAGTACACGCATGAATCACAAATATATATGGGCTTTCCTATTTGTTAGTTAATCATTAATGTTAAATGTATAACAGAAGTATGTCCAATTATTATCCAACATTTGTTATACATCGATCATATGTAATGTGTGTTATACATATAGCAGACATTATTTATGTATAGCACACGTTGAATACTTAGTTGAATGTATTTCTATTGTACATCAAACATTACTGGTTAGTTAATTACTCAATGAGAAATACATCATAAAAAATAAAAAATAATCAAATCAGTCAATAAGTCTATTTGATAATTTTTTGACTCTAAAAAAAACTTTCTTTAAGAAGTTAATTTTTAATGGACCGAGTGATTGTAACTCAAAATCTCTACATTTGTTAGTTTTAATTTATTTTTATTATGCAAACAGCAACACTCTTAATTAATTAATTAATAACTAAGAGAATTGTTGGAGCATAATTTAATTAGTATATAACAAAATCCTAGAAAGCTTGTTCTAGGTTAAAGCTAAGGAGAAAGGTAAGAGATTCCAGATTTGGCTAAGAACAAAAAAGAAAAAAGAAAAAAAAAACTGTGGGTTTTTATTCGTTGGTGATGATAAGACTGAGAAAGTATGAGTCAAATTAATGTTGTCTTTTTAAGACATACCTAACTATATGCAACAACGTAACTAACTGTTTAGTGACATTACCAAATTAAATCAAAGAGCCACAAAGTCATTATTCAAATCCAATTAAGGAGGCAAAGATTTTTCATTATATTTGACCCTTATCCCTAATGCATGGTTTGGAATTTTAAATTAATTAAACCAATTAATTAATTAACGCCTTGAATCTGACTCAATCCAACTCGTGATCCTTATTTTGTTTTCATGGTTGAAAAACAGATCACATGTATGTTTGGCATGTCCCGTCTATTCCAACGTCATGATACACAATTTTCGTTTGCAATGCAAAAATTAAGAGATTAAACAAAAGGTTCCTCTGATCTTCCAGGACATTTAATTAATTAACTTGTATCGAAATATTTTTCTAATAACTTAATTTTTTGGGTGATTATTTTACCTAGTTTGCTTTTTAGTTGTTGTAAATAAATTTCAGTAAATTAAAGGTGGAGACCTCTTTTAATGGGCTAACAGGTCAGGAGAAAAATAGTCTAGTGTGGAATTAAAAAAACTAATCTGTATATATTGAGTCAATAAGTATAGTGTGGAAAGACTTTAAATTTATAATAACTCAAAATCATTCATATTAAATGATAGAGAAAATATAAAAACTGAATTTGAAAATGTAAATAATTCCATAGAAATTGATTCGAATCAATTTTGGTTGATCTAATTTTTTATCTTCCAAATTAATGAGTATTCTATAGAAAATTAGGGTTATACCTCACTGTTGATGAAATGAAAAAAAATGAGGCAACACTCGTATAGTTTGGAGATCATAACTCTTCTATATATATAACATGTACATTATAACCTTAGCTTCTAATTCAGTCTATCATAAAATTAATAACTTAATAATCCGATATCTACACATAATAAGTTAATAGTCAATACTATAAGATGTTTAAGACCAAATAACTTTAATTTTACATGACCACTTTAATTAATATTGAATCAAACTTTATAATAATATATATTTATATTTATACAAGTCAATATAAATTATAATAACAATCTTCCACTTAGACATACGCATATATATATATATATATATATATATATATATATATATATATATAAATATAAAATAATAACTTAATGAGTTCTAAATTCATTTTTACGATAAACATCTTTAAGCATCTAGACCTCTATATATATATATATATATGGATCCTTAGTTTCTAATTAAATATTCTCGTTTCACAAATGTATGAGGCATAACAAAAAATCAGTTAAAACAGTCAACAAAGCTCATTTAACATTTTATGGTCCAAATATCACTTTTAATTATGAGTATATTTTTAATGGGCAGAGTGATTGTGGTCCAAATTCCTATTTATTGACTATTTTGACTGAGTATTTCTTTTTTTGACTCTAGCCATCTTCTTGTTTTCATTATTCTAGAAGTGCGTAAATGATTATTAAATTATGATGAAGATATGCGAGGGCTCAGGAATATGACTACACATTGAGGATATTATACACCACAAAGTTCCTTATCGATGTTATAACTAATTAATTAAGGTGAAAAATATCATAATATTTGATTTTTCCTCTAATAAAACCATGTCGTTCAAAACCATATAGTATAATCATTCGAGTCACCACCACTTAAGTATTCCATCCCAATTTCAATTTAGGGTCAAAGTGAAGTTCGAAAATTAACTAGAAATAATGTTATTTTAACATCAATACTTTTATAAATCATGTAAACATATATAATTTATTATTATTATTATTCATTTTTCTATATATAATCTCACAAATCCTTTACATTGATATTATTTCCACCCTTAGATTAAGATGGATGACTATAGACACTTAGAAATTAAAAACAGAAAATAAAAATGGTAACCAAACATCCCCTTATTGTTTGGATGTCAAAATAACAATAGAAAAGTCTTATCTACAATTAATAAGAATGAGCTAACAAAAATTCAAAGCATTTAATGTTATACACTAAAAATATTAAATAAGTCTATTTAATATATAATTTTTTGGTGATTTTTATGTATAATATTTAATAAATTGGTTTCTTATTGACTAATAACTTTGATTGTACATGTAAAATTATCCAATAACAATATTCTCTATTTGGATTCATGTTTGGAATTAAGGACATAAAAAAGAGGCGAATGATTATTTTCTCTCCCTCTTTTCATATGTACCACTTTATATATTTCTCATGAAGCTATCATTTTAAAGTTATAAATAATTATATAGTTTAAAAACGTCTTTCACTTAAAATATTAATTTAAAATGATAGAGTTCCATAAAAAAATTCAAATAATATTATTTGTGCTATATATTCAGAGTATAACTTTGCTTAATTATTACACATGATACCTAATTGGGTAACTTTAAAAAGGAGAATCCAATTAAGGTTGTCCTGAATTTGAGAAAAGACAGACAAGTATACCATTCATTGAACTTTAATTACTTTATTTCTTTACAATGAACCTGTAATGTGTACGTACCTTTATGGCCCAGTTACATATTTATTTCAATGGTTTATTTCGGTGCTTTAGTCAACCTATGAGGAAGAATTCAATATAAATTAATTAACATGAGGAGAAATTCATGAAATCAAATATACTAGTAGTATATAAATATATCACTAATATTATGTGTACAAGGAAAATTGTACCATACTTATATAATAATCATATTTATCATTAGATTGTATAATAAATTTACTCTTTTATCTAAACTAACATAATCCAAATATGATTATTATATAAATATTATATAATTTTCATTATACATATATATTAATAAAATATTAAAGAACAAAATCCTTCCTAAATCCGAATGAATGTCAAAGTTGAAAGGTTGTCTCTAATTGGAACTGAAAAGTGTGTTTTTCAAAACAGGAATAAGATAATCTAAACCTACCTTATCTCTCTTCTTATGACAAAGCCAAGTAGCCAAATCATTGCACGCCACATTGTGTAAAAAAATATTAATTGAATATATATATATATATATATATATATATATATGAGCCATTAATCTTCCACCATAATAGAGACAAGTAAGGATTGAGAACTTGGCAGAAAGAACACGGGTGTATCTAACTATATATATGCTATTGACATATAGCTAGATAGTTATGTTACATTAGTATATTATTATATAATAACTTATAGTAATTGGTCAAAATTATAACAAGTTGTCACATCATGATTAATTAGTGGAAGGTATATAACCGTTATTTATAAAAAGATAAAATACAGGACTGATTCGAGCTAGGGTTTAATTATTGGAATATCTACCATTAATAATTATTCTTTTTTAGTTACAACTTAAATTTAATACTTCACATTTATACATGGGTTTACACTTAATTTTTCTATGATATGCTTATTTAAACAAAGGACTGATCACCAATATAATTTGTTGATAAATATTATACATTTGACAGTAAATTAGTCACTCAATTTAACTGTGATACAATCCAATATTGACAGTTACTCAATTTAATTTATATCATAACTCAATCCAACATAATATTCAAATTTTTATATTGAGATAATGACAATTTTTGTACTAACATAATCCAATATTTGTACCTACTCAATTAAATTTTTTGTATCGGTCACTGATTTAGTGCACTCGTAGGATTGCTCTTTTAATAAATATAAATACAAAAGTTTTGAATAAATTAATTCATATAATTAACAAATAGTTGATTAAATAATATTTTTATAATTGTTTAGTATATGTATAAAAACTAAAAAGTAGGTATTACACCTGTGCTCACAGACAATTTTTTCTATCCATACCTCTATCTTATATATATGAAATTATTTAACTATTGATTACTTTTTCAGTAGTTATTCGTGGTGGAATATTTGAGATAGTAAGCAATCAAGCATGGCCATCCAAAAAATATTATATGTATATGTGTGTACTTTTGTTTTCTAGAGACAAACTTTTTACAAGAGTTTACTATATATGTATGTGTCATGCACTAAACATAAAACACTAATTCTTGTGATTATGATTGATGTTAATTGTTGCTAAAGATGCTCTATCCATTGGGGCACTTGCTACACTATCATCCTCGCATGAGCAACTTAACCATATAGCAATACAAAGTAATATTTGTTATTCAACAGAAATACATCTTACATATGACACACAGTATATATAACATATATCATATGTTGGATACTAGTTGGATATATTTATATTATACAACAAATATTACTGCATCAATATAATGTGGCAAAGCACAAAATCGTTAGATTTAAACTAAGAAAAAGATTATTCCGCACGCGCGACACTTGTTTTTCACACAGTACTACACCTTAAAGAGACAACACACACTAATAATGCATATGCATTACATGCACCTTATTTATTTATTTATTTATTTGAAAATATTCTTGAGCTTAAGGAAGTTTGTTAATTAAAATATGAATTTAATTTCTATACATAGATAGTGTCAAAAAACATTCATATAGTCTCTCAATTCATATCAGATATGGTTAGTTCAATTACACACCCATTACTAAAAAAATTATACAAATAAATAATTTTTTAAATTAAATGATGATGTAAAACAATCTTTAAAAAATTCTTAAAATATAACATAACATATACTCCCTCTGTTGCAAAATGTAAGTCACTTTTAATTTTTCATACATATTAAAGTGATAAATAATTTATATTGGTATTTTAAAAATTAGTAGTGAATGATATCTATTAATATTCACATTTTAAATATAACATTAAAAATACAAATTGAAATTTATAAAGGGTATGTAAAATAAAAATAAAATAAAATAAGAGTGCATTGGAAAATAAAAAGTGACTTATATTTTGTAATAAAAAAACTAAAAAGGCGTACATTTTGGAATGGATGGAATATTATTTTCTCAAATTTGCTTAGCTCCAAATATATCCATATAAAGTTAAAATGTGATGTTAAAAAGATACATCCCTAAATATTCATATTTTATTGAAAATAAGATCAAATAAGATTTTAGTAGCTTCATCAAACTTTAATTATCATATTCACAAATATTAACAAATCATATCCAATTGGTAAAAAAAAAAGTGAGCAGTTTCAACAATTTAAACATTAAATGCATTAATAAAAGTATTGTTAATAAAAGAAACATTGACAATAATTAGTGATCGTCAAAAATATTTTAAAATAGTTTATAAGTATTTTCAAAAAAAATTATAACTACTTTTAACGGCCAACAAATATTAATATAATTTTTTTATAATACTTTTATTTATTTCACAACTATTATTGCACACATATTTTAATAGAGATAATGAGTATTAAATAAGGGTAAGAGTGGAAAAAAATAATAAATGTTGTCTAAAAATCTGAAATGGACAATTAAAAAAAACACGCATATCTAAATTGGACAATTATAAAAATGGAAGGAGTATTAAATATGTCAATAAAAATATTGTCAATAAAGATAATATTAACAATTACTGGTCATTGAAAAAACTTATAAAAATAATTTATGAGTATTTTCAATTATTGTTATTAATCGTTAAAATATAGTTTATAACTATTTTTAACGACCAATAAGTATCGATATAACTTTTTTTGACAATATTTTTATTAATATTTTTTTGACAATTATTACATATAGAAAATAATTATGATTGTTGTATAGTGACTTCGACAATATGTATGTAAATATATCTACACTAAGAGTATTGTAACGTGACATATAAGTTGTAGTGATCAAATAATGTGTAATTTTTTAGAATTCAAGTGGTAATTAATTAATCTCGATTGAAATATAATATATATCAATTTTTTATTGTGTGATAGTGTAAAATTTTTATATTAATAATTATTTTCAATATATATTTATTATTCTTTAATTTGAGAATCAAATATATATAATAAATATAAAGAACTCAATATAAGTTTTTTCCATAATAATTGAAACCTGCAAGTAGCAAATTAAACCTACGTGTCTCATCACCTCTATATACTCCAACGTTAATTAAGATACATAAACTTCTTTGGTAAACCTCGTTCTAATAATTATTGCTTAATGTATAGTAGTATATATTTAAGATGTCGGATTAATTTAGCTTTCATCCACATTAATTCTATCTAATTAGAGTTAACGGTTCCTTTTTTTTACTATTTAAATTGTTGAAAATAGTCACTTCTATAGCCGTGAGTGTTATAATTATTCTCACTTTTTTTTTTTTTGAGAATAGTATATTTTAAATATTAATTCCACTAAAATTATAGACAGGCCGGTTATCGTTTAGTCTAAAAATTAGTTTAAATGAATATAAAGAACTTGACAGTGAATCTTATCCTTCAATTAGATGAAGTTGCTTGGATATAGGTAAGAAGTGAGCGCACATGTTTGACCTAAATCACATAGCTAGGATGATATAATCAATTATTATTAATAATAAACTATTATATGTCACTGATCTCTCTTACTTGCTGTTAATTAATAATCAAACTAATTATAATACTTTGTACCATCGTTTGTTTATGCTTGTCAACGCTGATATCTGTAAATTATGTCATGGTATACGTAGAATTTTAAATGAACACTACGTGTACACTAAAAATCACAATAAATTATCTATAAGTACAAAAAGTTGGACTGAATAAATATAAATGTTGGATTGTGTACGTATAAAAATTTGAATATAATATTAAATTGAATAGCTATAAATATTGAATAAAGTTAAATTAAGTGATTAATTTAATGTAAATTTAATTTACAGGAAATATTTTATAATTTCAATTTCAATTTCAGTTCACAAGCAGCTAGCAATAGGTGCCGTGCAATTCGGGTCATATTGCTTTTGCTCATTATTAAAAGGAGACACATTAATCAAACAGTACCTATCAGCAATCTAGTGTGCATAGAAAAAACTAGCCCACGAATATACTAAAAAAATCTAAAATTAAATGACCATTTGGCTTTTACGGCTCTTGCTATTTTTTTCTTCATGGATTTTTTTATAAAAAAAATGTTAGATCAATAATAAATTAGCCAACATCATTTAATATAGAAGGTATAAACATTAATGTGTATAATATATATATATATATATTATAATAATATACATGCATCTCATATAATACATAAAATACATCAACACAAAATATATATAATTAATATAAGAAAAAATATATTACATAAAATACACAAAATGCACGAATATTAATGCATATATAACTGTATATAATGCATATTTTAGCTTTTTTTGGTTTGCATAGCAGTATTGATTTTTATTCTTTAGGATATTCACTATCAACTATATAATAATTTTTTTGAGATGTAAACTTTTATAAGAATTGGTCTACTTTTGACTAAATATTTAAGAAAGCTACCTAAGTATCAATTTTCTAGTTACGAAGATCTCTCATTGTTGATTGCTTTAATTTCTAAGGGTACGTTTGTTAATTACAAGGTAATGCTTTATAGTGGTGATGTAGATTATTTTTTATAGGAGGTGTTTATATAGATTATCATCTATATAGATAATTTTCTAATTTTTTTTATTATTCAATATCCTTTGTATCAAATATTCTTATTATATAGTAATATCCATATTTTAAAGGATATTATAGTAATATGCATATTTTAGAAGGTATTTTAATAATATATATATGTACTATGATTATTTATTTATTAATTTTTTATAATTATTTAGAAGGTATTATAATAATATATGTACATATATTATCTTGTAATCTTTTTAATATATCAAACAAGGTAATATGGATTACCAGTTATTATGTTATTTGTACATATCAAACAAGATAATGTAAATTATCGATAATTTAAATAGTGGTAATCTATCTACAAAGTAATATAGATTATCAGTAATCTTGATTGATAATATCTCAAACCTTACCTAAGGAGTAATGTTACGTCACAAAATTAACTATCATAAGTTATTATATATAATACTCACTACAACAGTAATGATTACTTTCAATATGTAATTGTTAAAAAGAGTTAATAAAAATATTGTAAAGAAAGATATATTGATATTTGTTGGCAGTTGAAAATAGTCATAAACTATTCTTTGACAATTAATGACCATTGAAAATACTCATAAATTAATTTTAAGTATTTTTTACGGTCAATAATTGTCAGCAATATTACTTTTATTGACACATTTAATATTGAAATGCTCACTTTTCTAATTGTGATTTCAACTTTTTAAAATTATTAATTTAACTTTTAAAATGTTGAACTAATATATAATACTAAAAGTTGAATTAGTAAATTTAAATAGTTAATAAATTATTAGATATAATATACAAATAATCACTTATGATGTATATAAATTTTTTAATTTCTAAAGACATACTAGCTAGATGTGCATGGATCCTTACATTACATATGACACTGAGATACCCACGTATGGCAGTGCATAGCGCCGACAGCAGAGTTTACCTTACCCACAACCCAGCTCGACAGTCATGTCCCCAATTCTCCTCTCATTAATATTCTTTTTCTAAGAAACCTAATCTTGTTTTTGTTTTTTGTTTTTTACCTAATTAATAATATATTTGACTTCATGCAAGGTTTTAAGTTGTTTTTATTTTATTGCAATAGTAAGCAACTGTACATAGAGACTAAAATTGCAACAACAATGAAACCGAAATTTAAACAGTATTGATAAACATAATTGGCCTTTTATGGGTTGTGGTTGTGCATTCACATAAGTCAACAATGTTTATCATCATTTTTCTCATAATAAATTTCATGTACATTCAATAAATTCAAAATTTTGTCGTACAACAGAAATACATCCAACGTGTGCTATACATAATATGGAATGTGCATATGTATGTATGTTATACATATAACACACATTACCTATTATGTATATTACACATTGAATACTAATTGAACGTATTTCTATTGTACGTCAAATATTAATGATTCAAAATCAATACACTTGGAATCTATATGTAATTAATAATAAATAAGCTCAGCCATTGAGTTATCCGCTCCAAACATAATTAAGGTTGTTCTTATGGTTGTCAATATTTTAAAGATGTGACCACTAATATCTTATCCACCAATTTGATCTGATGATGGGATTTATAATAACCTTGTGCTCAAATCCTTATTAATTATTCAAAGTCAAAATTATTTGTTGATTAAATTTTTAATTTGCAAAACGAAAAATGTCAGGGTTCATATATAATTTGGTCTTTAATTAATTTGTTTGGAACTCTTTTTTGGTTTTTTATTTGTTTATCCAATGTGAAACCTTGAACTTAATATATAACTCAATCCAAGCACCATATATATATATAACTCAATCCAAATTGAAGTTAAAAATAGTTATTTAGTTCCTTTACAATTCAAAATATATAGAAATATAGGTGCATGTAAACAAACCTAAACAACAATGATGATTGGATTCTAATTTATAATGTTCATATATTTTATATATATATATATATAAAAGAAGTGCATTAAACGTATTAAAATATTTTTAATATTTTTCCACTTTTTTAATCCCTAAATTAGAGAGTGTCCTTATGACACTCATTAATATCAAAAGCCCATAAAAGTTATTGAATACCATATTGCTCTTATTCTGATGTATTTAATTTAAACATATATTTTATGTTAATTTTGACGTATATAAAAATATATTAAAAGAATTTAGATTAATAGAATTTTTTTTACATATGATATATATAAGATATGAGTCTTGTAAATGATATTACAAATATTAAGTTTTAGAGAATTCAAAATATTATGACAAGTTCATTATATAATAAATACAAATTAAAAATAAATATTTTTGAGATAATATTTTTCTTTTTTACTATCTTAATATATAAGTACCCTAATGACATTTGTTAGAAAAATCATAAGAAATATATAAACTTCTAATTAATCGGCATTCTAATAAATAACTTGAAAAGTTATACTAGTGATGTAATTTGATTATACTTTATATATATATATATATAAGGATTTAATTTTCATCCATTAATAGTGTAAAATTTTGTTACACAGTTATTATCTAATCATGTGCTGCCACATCAATCATGATTGTTTTCTCTCTTCCACTACCTAAAAATCATACAAACCGAGTATTTTGATTGAACGACAATGTAAAATGGTGTATCATAATAAAACTACATATATAAACAATAAATTTTAATTAATTAATATCAACTTTTCAACATGAACCATATATGTCTAACTTTTTTCTAATACACACAATAGTATCTATATTCTCAATATTATGAAGGCATCATGAGTAGATGCTGAGTTGCCTCCAAAGGTGAATATAGTGCATATGTCAATTACATTAT
The DNA here is from genome assembly GCA_013621005.1 of Aeschynomene evenia. Classification (NCBI taxonomy): domain Eukaryota; kingdom Viridiplantae; phylum Streptophyta; class Magnoliopsida; order Fabales; family Fabaceae; genus Aeschynomene; species Aeschynomene evenia. Next base: position 10,221,739 of record CM024267.1, on the reverse strand, counting down.
GCCACGAAAACACAAAGTGTGTGGCTTCAACAAGACATGAGTCTTTGATTTTAAGTGCTGACAAAGTGGTTCATGAAAAGTGACTGTAGAGTTTCCCAAACAACATGATAATAACATATTCCACAAAAAATAGTAATCATAATCCATTTTAGGAAACACCTGGCTTAGATAGATGCCAAATCATAGCCTCACAAGTCAAGATTATATTATATTCATCAGTAGTGTGTAACTTGGGAAGAAAACATTCTCTTGTTAATTCAACAAAGATAAAGAGACAACACACACACACATTATACTGTAGTAAGGATAGATCGACAATGAAATAAACTATATAATATATATTTGTTTTAATATTATGGTACATAATTACTTATTGTGGTTGCTAGAAATTATAATAAAAAATAGTAACGTGTACATCACAAAATTAGTCACCATTTTGTAATAATGAAACTTTTTAAAACTATTAATCCAACTTTTAAAATGTTGGATTAATGTGTAATAATATTAAAAGTTGGATTAATAATTTTAAAAGTAAATTTAAATTATTGCATATAATAGCTAATTTTTTGTTGTATAAAAATCATTTCTCTAAATAAAAATATAAGAAGATAGAGAGAATATATTAAATTGTAAGTTTTTATATAATAGAGATATCATTTATGTTACAAGAACACTTTGTAAGAACCAATACTCCAAAAGTTAGCTATAAGGATGATGATTGACGACAACATTTGACTGGACGCGACACTTCACTTGTTCAGGTCAGCCTTGGCCTTCGACCGGTGAGAATCTCCGTCACTCTATTATGACACTTCACTTGTTCACAGTTAGTCCTTCAGTCGGTAGTCTTTTAATTTTCAATTGGCCGACTTTTAATGAAAGTACTGATATTACGAGCATAAGACCATAAGAGAACTAACACACCAAAAGCTAGCTATTAGATTGAGATAACTCAAGATCTTATAAGATCTTTGTTTTATTTCGGTCTCTCCAACGTAGAACTCATAACAATTTATGTGTCAAAGTACAATAAAATTATATGCTTATATATAGACCTAGAATAATAAATATATTAATCTAATCAGTTATGATAGCTAGTAAAATTAACTCACAATTAATCTAAATCAATATAATTTAGATAAGTTTAAGATATCATTATCATTTTCAACTGTTCTGAATGCCCTTCTTATTATATAAATCGATCATATCAAACATTTTTCAACAATATTGTAACTCTATTCATTACAACCACGATCACAATCAAAATTTAAAGACTATGGATAGAGTCACATCAAAAAAACCAGTTAAAATAGTCAATAAATAGAAATTTGGACCACAATTACTCAACCCATTAAAAATATATTCATGATTAAAAATATTATTTGAGTCATAAAGTGTTAAATGAACTTTATTAACTATTTTGGCTGGTTTTTTTTTTGTGCCCCAAACATTTGTAAAATTTAAAACCATGGATGAAACCAATTTGAGAATATATCAAGTATATATTCTGAGTATGCGGCCCACAGAGTTTAACCAATATAAATGCGACCAAATCTGTGTGTAAAAACATATATACGTTAAAGTCTTAACAACCAACAATTGCAACTGCCACACTCAAATTCTTATTCCGTCGCAAATAAATAAAATTAAAGGAATGGAATGGAATGGCATCTTTGGATGGATGGAATCTATCTATGAATTCGATCTTTAGAAGAATATTGTTTATCCATTTATTTATCTCATCCCCTTTAATTTTTTCGCTGCTCATTATTCTCCACCGAATATATCAGGAGTGTAGATCGGAAAGTAGTTCAGTTATAAACGAATTAAATATAATGATGCTAAGTGGACAATGAAAAACCAACTTATACAGTCAATGGGCCTATTTTGACTTTGACTTTGATTTTGATCCAAATAATCATTGTAATTGTAATGAGCTGAGTAATTATGGTCCAAAATCTCATTTATTGGCTGGTTGGGCTGATTTTGTATTGTTCATTTAGCATCACCCAATTAAATAATATCAGTGTACAACAAAATTTCAGAGCTCATTATATATTACATATTATATACATCATATATTATATATTATACATACACATCATATATCACATATTATAATATCATATTTCTTTGTGACACATAATGTGTATAATAAATGTAGTATATATATATATATATAATTTTAGGATTTAATTTTTATCCTATGACAATGTACAAGTACTTTTTTACACATACATCTAATCATGTGTTACCACGTCAGCTGATTATGTTTTCTCTCTTCGACTACTTAAAAAGTCATACAAACGAAGTATTTTGATTGGACGACAATATAAAATACATTTACACTGTCTCAATGAATCAAAATTAAACTCATAATTTTATCTTTAACACATTGAAAGCATAAAAAACTCCTATATTATCATTTAATCATGTTTTTTATGATAAACTCTTACGGTGCAAATGTTATAAAAGGTCATCTAAATAATTTTATTTAATTGCTGAATAATTATTTTTTAAAAAATCAATAAAAACTCTACTAACAAGCCAAAAAATAATTAAAAAATTGAGTAAAATAATAATTATCTTAACATCAATTCTCTATACTAATTAGCAGTTAAAATTTTAGAACTATTTAACACATAGTGCCTATTAGAAAAATAAGAGGAACATTTCTTCATAAATGTGCCTGTGGAGTTAAAAGAATTTAAAATAGACTTAAATAATCTACCAATGTGAATCCTAAAAGATATATATGACATTATTTTAATCATTAAAAGATTGATATATATGACTTACTTAGTGTAGCTCTTGTGGTGGGCCAGTTTGCTTGTTTCTATATTCAAGTGGTATAAATTAAAACTGTAGTTTAATTATGATGTACATATTATCAGTCAATCATATCTATTGATTTGTGTGATTTTTTAGTTAATAAATAGTAAGACTTTTGCTGTTAATTCATGATTGGATATCTGTATAAAATTATTTTACACTCATACTGAATTAAAATTAAACTCATAAAAGTGTATTAACAATAATTAATATCAAGTTCTTGTGAAAATAGAGAGAATAATGAGGGTTGACTACTATGTTTAGGGCAATACTTTTTAATTTCTTTATTAAATATCTAATCGACCCATGCATGTTTAATTTTATTGATGCTTCCATTCTGGTTCTTCACTGTTTGGGTGGATATAAAATCCTCTAGAAAATTAAAAAAAAAAACTTCCAACCTAGTTCTTAACGGTTGATCTTTATTTTTATTATAATTGAGAACCATTGATCACTACTTATACTTAGAAAACTTGGAGATCATATTAAGGAATCATTTCACCTAAAATTTAACTAACTTAAATTATAAATCGAGACCGATTAATAGTTTAAATTCTATTATATTTTTCACCCTTTGATTATAATTACATTAATATCCCAAGAAAAAAATAAAAAATATTTAATGGTGTCAATACTTAACAAGAAAAAGAGCAGTTCTCATCATCTCATCAAGACTTAAATATATATATTTCCAGAATAACATTTTTTTAACCAAAACAGTCAATAAAGTCTATTTGATATTTTATAGCCCAAATAACATTTTAATCGTGCGTATATTTTTAATGAGCTTGGTGATTGTGACCCAAATTCTTATTTATTGACTATTTTTACTTATTTTTTATTGTGAGTCTAAGAATGCTCTTCCAAGAAATATGTACTATTATGTCAAAATGATGCGCGTGATACATCAGAAGCCATCATATACTTTCACAATGATACTCTTTCCTTTGGGAAATTGCATGTGATGGTTCTCGAAGTGTTATCTTTATGTAACAACTTAGATATATTGCAGTGTGAACTTCCTGAAACTACAAATTAGTAAAATATCTAAAGAATCAAAGTGATGAAAATGATAGAATTTTTATAAAAAAAAAGTGAATGAAAGAATAATCATTATCGCCCATGGTCTTACATTCACATACATATATGCATTTCCCTTTTGTAAAAGTGGTGGACGGTTCTCTCTTTTGATCTCTTTGAATTAGGAAAAAGTTTGCTCTACAATACCATATTAATATCCAACTACCATTTAACATAGAACACAGAAATGTAAAATATAAACAATGAACATATTTTTTTTGAAAGTCAATAATTATAAATTATTAGTAATTATTAATGTTTGATAATTAGTGATATTTGAATATTTTAATTACATGTAATTTAATGATTTTTAGTGATTGATAGTTAGTTAATATTTTAGAGAATTTTAATGATTGATATTAGATATTTTTAATACTTTTTGTTAATTACGAATAATTATGAACATGAATTAATAAATTTTTAATATTTTTGTTGATTGTTGGACGATAATAAATATGAATAATTAGTAATTATTCATGATTGATAATTAGTAGTTCTTGAATATTTTCTATGATTTCAGTAGTTTTTAGTGATTGATAATCTGTAAATTATGATTGTTTTTAGTTGATTGTTGAAAGAGAATAATTATAAATATTTTATGAATACGAATTCAATATTGAAAAAGATGAAAACTAGTTAAGTGATTGAATATTATAAATATAAATCTGTGATTGAATAATATGAATATAAATAAGATTCAATGATAATAATTAGTACTTTTTAAATATTTTATGTGATTATTTTAGCAATTTTTAGTGTTTGATAATTTGTGGATATTTTGTGATTTTTAGTGATTAATTAGAGATTAAATATTTTTTAAAAATTTTAGATTGTTTTAACGATATTTTGTGATTTTGTGATTGATTAGAAGGAAAAATCATATTTTAGGATAATTAGATAGAAATTCATTAAATAGGATATGACAATATAGCTAAAAAGGTATAAGAGAATAGACAATCCATATGTTTGATATGTGATGGTTCAAATATACATGATCTATTTACAAAAGTAATTTAAAAATTACATATTCATATTATATGATAAGTAGTTCTTAGACAATCCTCCAAGATCTTATTTTAATTTTATTTGAATCCACTAATATAATAATAATTTCATTATGTAGTTTTATTGTTATATTTACAAAACAAATTTATGAAAAACATATTTTCATTTAACTTCTTTTATATGAATATTTTTTTTATTAATTAATTGTTTAATATTTTAAACGTAAAATTCGATATAATCTCATGCATCGTACTAGTATAAGACTAGTTTAAATTAAAAGAATAATTACTTCCTCCTTTGAAATAGTTTCAACTACCTTTTTTCTTTTTATTTATCTTTTCTCTTTCTACTTCTACATCTTCTATGATATTTTTAAAAAATATTATCATTCCCTTTATAATCATTTTCAATACTATTTATTTTTTTTACCTATCATTAGAAAAAAATATATATTAAATTTTTTTTTAAAAATGTGGATTATCTATACAAAGTGTTCAACAAGACACTAATTATTATTATTATTATTGTTTTTTCAGAGTTTTAGACCGTTTTTGCGTCTACTTTAAATAATTTTCTTAAAAAGCAAAACATTGGAGAACTAGCCATGCGTTTTGGTTATAGATGGGATTTAATCGTATGTAATGTATGAATTAGGGATTAAAGAAAACATGTTGTCCCTTTTTTACATAATATATAATAATAATAATAATAATAATAATAATAATAATAATAATAATAATAATAATGTATATTGCATATTATGCATATCAAATATGATATGTTATGCACAATATATATCACATGATGCAATCATCTTTAATTTCTTTACAACATATGCTATTATTGTACATAATATGTGATATATGTTATTGCAATATGCAATATATGTTGTTACAACATATAATATATGTTGTGCACATTACATAACATTTGTTATGCATAACATATTAGTTGTTTTAACTTTTTTTATTGTACATATAAAGATATTATGTAAATAAAGAATTTAATTATGATGCATTGACAATGTAAAAATTTAATTTGCACTGTCAGTCAATCACATCCATTAATTTGTATGATTTTTTAGTTAATGGATGGTTGAGTTAAAGACTTTTACTTATATGTCAATCCATAATTTGATATATGTGTAAAATTACTCTACCCGGAGAGTGGATTGAAATTAAACTCATAAATAAATACAATTTAGTAATAATAATAATAACTCAAACCTTCCTATCACTCTCTCACTTCATTCCATGTATGATACCTTATATAGATTATACACCAATTTCAGGTGTGAAAGGAATATATAGCATTTCCCTCTCGACAAAGCAAAAGCCCAGTATGTGTGCCCTTGGTTTAATTCTTGTTGATGGTTTATCCATACTAAATTTATTTTATTTTTTTGGTAAATATTTGCCACAAACATAAAATTTATCAAATTCTGCTGAAAACGTCTTATTTTGTCTTCATTTAAGTCACATTGTTTGACATAAATGAAACATATTCATATACAGTAGTAGTTGACAATTCATTAAATAATAATATTTGTTATACAACATAAATATGTACATCCAACTAGTATTCAACGTTTGTTATATATTATATGAAATATGTGCTATATGTATTATAACACGTTATTTATAATACACATTACGTATGTTATATAGTATACATTAAATACTAGTTGAATATATTTCTGTTGTACAATAAATATTTCTATTTATTAAATGAGTAGATACCAATAAAAAAATTAAATTCACATAAGACAATAATCGATAAAAGTTGACTTAATTAAATTACACAATAACGTTATATATTATTATTTTAATAATTAAATCTTACTTGAATACTATCTCATTTATTTAGTTATTATTTATTCAATCTAAAAAATATGTTTTTTCTTTTTATTTGTTCATCTAGAATTTTAGATAGCTTTAATTAAATTTTTCAATTATATCATTGATTAAAGAGTAAATACCCAAATCCGTCCCTGGATTTTTTGCGAGGACCCACATCCGTCCCTGAAAAAATTTTATTAGTCCCGCAGTCCCTAAACTCGTATTCCGTTAGACATATCCGTCCCTCCGTGAACTTCCCCGTTAATGACTAACGGTGGGATCCTACGTGGACCGTTAAATGTGCCACGTTATCAAATGAAACTTAAGAAGGGACAAATCAGTCCCTACTTAAAACACACAAAACGACATCGTTTTGGGTTCTTTTGTGAAAGACACGTGACTTCATCTTCTTCTCCTCCCCTCCCGTGGACAGAGTTCCTCATTTTTCCAGAATGAAAAACAGGTCCAGATTGTTCAGGCTTGCTGTGCTCTCGTTTCTTCCATTAAAATCTAAAAGCAAATCTGAACTCTCTCAATACGATAAGGAAAGGAAAGCCAAAAGAGAAGTCTGCAAGTGGAAAGGGCAAAGAAAATAAATGCAATCTAATACTATTCAAGAGGAGACTCAAGTCTCTCAATCAGCCCCACAAGTACAATTAATCATTTGTTTATTTTAATTGTAATTTTTTGGTGATTATATTCTAGTGATTGTATTCTACCTTGACACATATTGTTTTGACTTTGATGTGGCCATTCAGGAGAATATTTATGTATGTTTAATGCTAAGTGCCAAGATGTTTGTTTGCAATTGTTTAGTTTCTGGGAATACATGTTTTGATGAATTATTATTGTTCTGTTTAGTTTCTGAGAATATAAGTTTTGCTGAGTTATTATTGTCCTATTTTGATGAGTTTGTTTTGTCACACGATGAATCCTTATAGGGATTTATCAGTCTCATTTTAAAAAATTCAGGGACTTATTTGTACATTTTAAAAAAATCCAGGGACTAATTTGTATCTTCTCCAAAGTTCTTGTCTTATACAAAATTGCATATACTTCATATTTGCAGTTTGGGTGCTGTCCTCTAATGGTTTTCCTTTTCTCATAACTCTTTACATTATTCACACTTTATCCAAAGGACTCTCTTTTTAGGTTCTTAGTTAATTATTATTATCATCTCATTTTTGTGCTAATGATAGTTTTATGTGTTGTTCTTCTGTTTAATTAATCATTTTCTTCCCTCTCCATCCTTTTATACTTGAACTTGAACATAACTAATGTTTATATTCATTCACATGCGTGCACAGAAATCAAAGAATTTTGAGATTGAATTGGTTGCTCTCTTCATATTCGCCTTTTCACTGGATATGTTTAGTTTCATCTTTCTTCCAAAACAGGCTGTTTGATCTACATTTGGCTCTGCTTTCATTGCTTTTAAGTTCTTAATAAAATTTTGGAAGAAAGAATTTGCTCCCTGTGGCAAGATGAGTTGAATTATACATCCTTAAAATTTTAATGGAAGAAACGAGAGCACAGCAAGCCTGAACAATCTGGACTTGTTTTTTATTCTGGCAAAATGAGGAACTCTGTCCAGAGGAGGGGAGGGGAAGAAGATGAAGTCACGTGTCTTTCACAAAAGAACCCAAAACGACGTCGTTTTGTGTGTTTTAAGTAGGGACTATTTGTCCATTCTTAAGTTTCATTTGATGACGTGGACGTTAACGGAAACGTGGCACATTTAACGATCCACGTAAGATCCCACCGTTAGTCATTAATGGGGGAAGTTCACGGAGGGACGGATATGTCCAACGGAATACAAGTTCAGGGACTGCGGGACTAATAAAATTTTTTCAGGGACGGATATGGGTCCTTGCAAAAAATCCAGGAACGGATTTGGGTATTTACTCTTGATTAAATAGAAAAGAGGTACTCTATGGGATAAAAAGTAACGGCCCCTTTTCATATTTGTTGTTGAATCATATTATCATTTTACAATTTTAAAAAGCATTTAATTTATCTTTTCATATTCTAACCTTTTGTATATTCTTTGATTTACGTGTCCAATAAAAGTGGACAAAATCATAAATGAATTCAATCATTATCTTATTTAGTATTCATAAATAAAAAAGGGCAATTATTTTGTCATGAGAGAGTAATAGATGTTGTGAGTAATTAGGATGAAAGATTATGAGTATGATGATAATATTATAAAATATATTTTTTTAAAATTAAAATATTGTAAAATTTATCGTTAATATATTCATGTGCACAATTAAAATGGATAAATAAAAAATAAGAGGAAGGGGTAAATAATGAAATTAATTTTCATGGTTATAAAATAATTTTCCATTATACTTCAATAAATACTATGGAGGTTTTCCATGTTATAATCAATATTCAAATAAAAGTGGATCATGTTAATAATTCTTTTGATTTCTACTAAATGACAATATAAACTCTTTTTTAAATTCCTAAATCCTAACTAAGAGACAAATGTACATGACAAAAACATCTTAGAAAGGATTTTTGTTTAAGCACTTGATCATCGTGTTCGAATAGATTAATCCTTTACCGGTTAGACGATGAGGGGGTATATATATATATATATTACTTTTTAATAGTCAACAATCAATATAGATATAGAAGAAACTTATCCTCCTACAAAATATGAAATATATACATAAAATAAAATATTGAGTAAATATATTTTTTCTCTTAACATTAATACAAAGGATAAAATAGTCACTAAGATATAAAAATGATAACGAAGTTCCTTAAAATTTGTCGTGATAGATATAAAATAGTTCATCAAAATATGAAAGTGACAAGTTCTTCAAAATTGAAATTTTAAGATAATATATATGTGTAAGGAGTAAAATAGGGGTCTACTAGCCCAATTAGGATAGTTATTTAGTTATGATATTTTACTATAAATAGAGCACAAATGTTTGGAGAACAACAAAAAATCAGCCAATAAAGCTCATACATTTAATATTTTATGGCTCAAATAGCATTTTAATCATGAGTATATTTTTAATGAGTTTGGTGATTGTGGCTCAAATTCCTACTTGTTGGCTGTTTTGGCTGGTTTTTTGTTGTACATCTAGCAATGCTCTAAATAGAGTGACAGTGATGATGTAAGAATTATGCAAGAAATTAGTTAATGGATCTTTTCTTCTTTGGAATTTCATTCTTGGAATTATTCTCTCCCAATTTCTTCCTGATTTCATCAATTCAATTCTTTTCTCTCTAATTCTTTTCTAATTCAATTTTTTACTTCTTACATTGGTGCTTTTATTTTTATTTGGCTATGACCGATGATCCAAATCTTGATCAATTAGAATTTACAATTAAGAAGTTAGCTCAAAAAATAGAGTCCAATGCAAAGGAGCAACAAGCTGCATTAGATCAATTCCATGAATCCAGACTTTTGCAATTTGAAGCACTTCAACAAAGCTCGAATCAAGTTAATCAATTTTTCAGAATTCAACAAAAACGAGGGATCCAAGCTATGGAACAACATAAAATTTTGAGTAATCACATTATCCTAAAATTTCAATCTTGAAAAAACTTGTTGCACTTTTATATCTTGATAAACTAGTTTGTACATCACGATAAATTTTAAAAAATCAACTTGTCATTTTTTGTATCTTAGTCTTTTGAGGTATCAAATGAGATATTAACTCTAAAATATTCCAGTGATGCAACAACTATGACTCATAAGATAATTAAATCCATTAAATTAATGGGCCTGGTAATATCATTCCATTAATTTCTTTAGAAATAATATCCCAGAAAGTTATTCTATAAGCGTAATTCGAACTACTGATGATCATGAATGCAAGTTGATCTAAGTTAAAGTTTCATAGCCTTTTTAAAGGATTTAGGGTTGTTTAAGAAAGCTCCTAATGGAAATTTAGGGAAACAAAGAATAAATAATTAACACATGATGGGAGCCAAAAATTCAAAGCCAACCACCCAATATCATTCGAGAATTAGTGCATATATAGAAATTAATCTCTAAATTATTTCGTCAATATTGTTCATATAACATCATTTCATTCTTGTTTTTGGTGTTGTTTTTGGACAAGTAGATTCTGGTTGGAAGAAGCCCATATATTAATATATTGGGCTTCTTTATGTTTAAATGTGAAACTTCTGGGCCGACCCCTTCTTCAATTCCCATAGTATCATCATGTTTTGAGGCTAACCTTAAAAAGTAAATAGTTCTATGTGGCAGTAACCACATGTGCAAAAGCCCTACTATAAATGAGTTATTAGGCCCAAAAGATAAATGGTATCGAATATAAATCATGTTTATATTTGGTTAAAACATTTGCCAAATGTTATCAAATATAAATCATGTTATAATAAACATAATCATGTTGTGATTAACTCGTTTTTAATTAATATCAAACTTATAAAATCTAATTAATTTAAAACAAAGTTTGTAAATTATATTTCAAATTTAATTACCATTTAATTACTCATAATAAGTATATATATATATATATATATATATATATACACGAGAAATGTTTTGTATACACCATAAAATCAGTCAACATCAATCATCGTATGCAATAATTTAACTTTTTAAAACTATTAATCTAACTTTTAATATTATATATTAATCTAACAATTTTTAAATGTTTGATTAATAGTTTTAAAAAGTTGAATTATTATAAAGAATGACTGATTTTATGATGTACATAAAACATTACTCTATATATATATATATATATATATATATATATATATATATGAGAAAGTTAGATCTAACTTTCTAGAATTTTTTCTCATACATTATTTTTAGTTGATAAGATTTTTAAAATAAGCATCTTAAAATTTTATAAAAAATATTTTATAGATTTTGTAATTATAATCAAAGGATAATATTATAAAAATATAATATAAGACTTTCATTTTACATTATCTTTTCAATTTTAAACTTACAGATACGGTTAATAAAGCTTCCATTCTCAGTCCTTTTATTTTTTATTTTTTTCTATTTTTAAAATTTTATGAAATAAATATTGAAAACAGAAATAATATAATTTTATTATTTATATTATATTCAATATTTCCTTCATAAAGTTTTAAAAATAAAAAAATAAAAAAAAAACAAAACAACACTTAATTTTTCATTTTCCAACCCAAACCAACCCCCTTGTTCTTTAATTACCAAAATGTTTACTTTGTGTGCCTTGCACTCACCAATTACCAACGACCAATATATTTTTTCATTCATATGTAACACTAATATCTGCTATTTTAGCAACAAACATTTTCGGAAAATAGTTATTTCAACGGTACAAAATGAATATCCAAAAAGATGATATAATTAATCTCCTTATTATTATTGGAAACAATGGTTTATCACATTAATAAGACAATGTTTGGTATATATATTAGAGTAAGAAATTTATTCGTTTGAAAAGACATAAATAAAATTATCATTTTACAAAACAATTAGTATCTCTATCTCTATTATCAAATATAATATAAATATATATATATATATATATATATATATATCTCTATTTCTCGTCTTCATGTCTCTATCTCTATATTTAGGCTGCATTTGTTTTTTTTCACTCTGTCTCAGATCAGAATCATTAAATTAGTGATTTTGTTTTGTGTTTATTTTTTCAGCCACTTGTGACAATAGCACAGAGTTATAGTGACTATGTGAACAAAATTTTAAAATTTTTGTTCACTCCAAAATGAGGATCACGGAATCACTCACTAGAGTCACAGTACTTTATGATATTTTATCATAATTTATCACCATTACCCCTTATTATTTATGCTAATTCCAAAAATGTCCCAACATACCTAAATCCAAATTCGGAAGTAAAGGAGTGTGTAACCATTCTTTTTTAGTGTTGAAACAACCCAATTCGGAATCAAATGACCCACTTCCAGGAATCCCTCACGTGAATAGTGTAAGGATCTGGAAATTCTCTAGCAAGAAATGATAAAATAAAGAGGTTGGAAAGGTTTGAGGTTCAAACTAAAGCAATTGGCAATACACAAAACAACTTGCTTGCTAGCTATGAAATAAGATGATAGTAGAAGCAACACATGTGGCAGGCAAGGCCAAAAAGTTGTGCCTGGAATAATAACAATTAACATAATAACTTCAAAAAGGGTTCAAAAATAGGCTCCTGCATTATGTATTAATGCAAATTGTATAAATAGCAACTCAAAGATTTCACTTTTCATCATCCTACTATATATATACTCTATCCTCATATGGATATATATGGTAGATAAGGAATTTTATATCAATCTAGCTAGTAGCTACCTCTGTTTTTATGCTTTGTCAACTCTACAAACAAATATTCTTTACTTTACAACTCATACTTTTAAGGTGTATTTATTACCCCGCCGGTGGGAACATATGGATTTAATTTAATCAAGAAGAAAATAGTTTATAGTAGTTAATCATCAAAAATTGATTCGGCAACTACCATTCACCAATTCTGTTAAAATTCAACGTTTTAATTTAGTTTGTTCTTGTAAGAAGTACTCCAAAACACTTGTTTAAAACAACAATAATATATTTGTACGTACACTTTTTTTTACATATATATTCTCCAACCACTTAATCATCTTTAGATTTTGATGTGACATCACTCCACTACTTATATTTTTTTTCTCCATCCTTGGATCAAAACATATGTATGATATACATAACATTTGGTATGTACCAATAGCATTACTCTTAAAACATTTATGTAGTTATATTAATTATCTCTATTAATAACATTATATATACAATGACATTAGGACTATCTATATGAGTTTTTACCAAACAGAAAATTAAGACACTGTGTCATTGTGTCAATGTCTCCTGTGAAACTCACTCTATAATTTCATTGACTCTGTTATCGGGGACTCTGGAAACAAACATTGCTTTAATGTACAATAAAAATTATACAACACTGATCTCTATCATTGAATTTTAAGAGTTTGAATATAAGAGTCAATTAATATTAAAATCCAATAGTATTGATGAATTTTGTATAAATATTGTATAATATTTTATTGTACAACTAGCACGATTAATCATTCTTAATCAAACTCTTAGCTAAAAGTCTCAAAGTGATATTTGTATTTACCTTTTAACAGTTTCCACATAAAGTGAGGTACGATAAAGAGAGTAGTCCTAGCACTGAATGAGCCATTTATTTTGACAACAAAAGAAGAATGTACGAAGCTCTTTAATTACAACCACCATAAAAGTCATGAAAAACATCTCTAACATCACTCCTCCACCAATCCTCATAGATTGTTCTTAAATAGCTTTCTTTTCTTTCTTCATTCATGCATGTGCTTTTATGCTTTGTTCTGCTTTAAACATAAGGCAATTGCTACAATACATTTGTTTTGGTGAGTTAGAGTAAAGTGGTATAAAATAGTAGGATAAAATTACAATTGTGTCCCTGTTTTTTTTTTAATTTCATTTTTTATCCTCTTCTTCTTTCTTGAGACTACCCCAACCCCATCCTCTTCCTCCTCTCCCTCTCCCTCTGCCTCACCTCTTGCCGCCACCATCACCGGAAAAATCACCGCCAAGAACACAACCCCAACTTAATCACCACTGCCACCTCCACCTCATCATAAATCGCACCAAGCTTCGCATCCACAACCTCCAAACCGCTCCCACGCGCCACCGCGTTGTCACGTTGTCGCCACTATTGTCACCGGAAAAATCGCCACCACACCCTCCAGGTACCTTGGAAAAAGGGACTCTGAAAAACAACATAGAAATCGCACGACGAGGGCGGTGGGTACGTTGGGGTATTGGCGCCGGAGCTCACGAGGACGGGGAGGTCGAGCACGTGCTCCGACGTTTACGCATTTGGGGCTCTATTTTTGGAGGCGATGTGTGGGAGGAGGCCGGTAGAGGCGAAGGCGATGCCGGAGGAGCTGGTGTTGGTGGAGTGGGTGTGGGAGCGGTGGCTGTGGGAGCGGTGTTGGAGGTTGTGGACGCGAAGTTTGGTGCGGTTTATGATGAGGTGGAGGTGGCAGTGGTGATTAAGTTGGGGTTGTGTTCTTGGCAGCGATTTTTCCGGCGATGATGACGGCAAGAGGTGAGGCAGAGGGAGAGGAGGAAGAAAATGGGGATGGGGTTGGGGTAGTCTCAAGGAAGAAGAAGAGGATAAGAAATGAAATAAAAAAAAGAACCGGGATAAAATTGTAATTTTATCCTACTATTTTATACCACTTTAGTCTAACTCACCAAAACAAATGTATTGTAGCAATTGCCCAAACATAAACTACCCGACAGAATCAAGAGATACACGATTGATAAAAATTTGAACCCTCTTTTTTCTTTGGTGTGTCTTTAATTTAATAATATATGTATAACAGGAATACCATCTAACAACTATTCAACATGTGCTATGCATAATGCGTAACATATGTGATGTGTGTCATATATGTATGAAATCAGTTGAGCAAAAATAGGAAATAGCACACAAAAATATATCATATATGTGTGTCATTATTAAAATACCCAATGTGTATCACTTCTTTATTTATAATGTGTGTTATATATTAAATACTAGTTGGATATATTTGTGTGTTGTTTCCGTCTTTAATTTGGACGTATTTGCTCAACAATGACAGGTCTATTTGTATGTAATGTGCTATACAATTTTCACTATTTTTGTTGTTTTCTAACATTGATGTTTTTACAGAAGAAGAAGCATCGAAGACCCTATATATAAGTTTCATTTTTGTTTGTTGGATTGGAATGAATGAATGCAGGCATAGCATGTGCACAATGTATATCTCTGTTCTGTTCTGTTTCTTGATGATCATAAATTTCTAAGCAGGGTCACAAGTGCCATCTAATCTTAGGAATCTGTCCTATTCAAAATAAAGCTTCTCCTTTTTGGGTCCTACCTTTTGCATAAGGACAAACACTCCTATAGTGATTATTCTCCTTTAAAGAGAAAACCCAGCTTAGCTTCTTTGTTTTCTTCTGAACCACCCCCCTTTATCTACTTATATATCTTCTTATTAAAAACATTCTGGTTCGAGTATTTTGAATAGCTCTCTTGATACTATTTACCATGGTTACGTTTTAAATTGTAGTTACAATTGCAATATGGATGATTCTAAATGAACAATACAAAACCAGCCCAACCAGTCAATAAATGAGATTTTAAGCCATAATTACTCAGCCCATTACAATCTCAATGATTATTTGGGCCAAAACCAAAGCTAAAATAGGTCCATTGGCTGTATGGGCTGGTTTTTCATAGTTCATTTAGCACTATTGTTGCAATATTATTGATGGAGCATTGCTACATGTACAATGAAAAAACACTCAAAATAATTAATATATCTTGCACAATAAATATGATGTACAACATGTATCACATGTTGTAAAGAAAGATGATATTACAACATATTATATATGATATGCATAATACCTAAAATACGTCGTACATATTTATATTATATTATGTACAGTTTATTAACTACTTTTGCTATTTTTTATTGTGCAATGAGATTTTCTCCTATTGTTGCAATGCTATCCGCATTCACGTTGCAGGGACAATTGTAACTAATTAGTTAACTATATTTTTTTACGATGTTGTTCAATTCATCTTATCAATCTTACTTAGCTCAATTTCTTTTTTTTGTTTTATTGCTCTTGAGACACCTTATATCCCAAAATTTGGTTTAAAACGTGAAATTATTGAGTAATGTTACATGTACATTACAAAATCAGTTATCATTAATTATTATATATAAAAAGTCAATTTTTTAAAATAATTTATTCAACTTTTAAAATGTTGGATTAACGTATAATATTAAAAGTTGAATTAATAATTTTAAAATATTAAATTTTTATATATAATAATCAATAATAACTGATTTTATAGAAAAAAAAAATATGTATCTGAAATTACTAATTAAAGAGAGAATTATTTAAGGAACATATAGTATTCAAACCAACCATGTGTTATCGTCTTGCTTTCAAACATTTATTATTCTTGATACTTCTCCTTTGACTCGTAGTTTTTCTCTATAGGATAAGTTTTAAATTAAAAGAAGGGATTATATATAATAATGTTGGTCATATAATATAAATATGTCAAATTAGTATTCACCGTATGTTATACATAATACATAATGTGTTCTACATGTATAACACACATATATATAACCAATAATGCTTGACGTACAACAGAAATACGTCCAACTTGTATCCAACGTGTGCTATCCATGTTACAGGATGTGTGCTATACGTATAGACATCCTGTAACATGGATAGCACACGTTGAATACAAGTTGGACGTATACGTCAAACATTATTGTACATATAATACACATTTCATATTATATTATGTATAGTACATATTAAATACTAGTTGGATATATTTTTGTTGTACAACAAATATTATTATTATTATTATTATTATTATTATATATATATATATATATATATATATATATATATATATATATATATATCAACATGGCTTTAAATTATGGAGTACAACATCTGAAGTTGCAATTGTGGGCATCATCAGAGCGATAGCATCGATCGATCACTCGCATTCTTGGTGTAACTAAACATTATAAGAAATCATTCTAATACTATAAGGGTGAATTGATCACATCAAATAATCATAGCCATATATACATGTATATATTACAGCTGTAACAGCGTGCAATATTGGACCTCACCAACCGATCGCAACTTAATATTTTTGTCTGTGTCCATCCCTCATTTTCATATCTAGTTTCTTTCTTGGCTTATCATATCATGCTTACTACTTTAAATAGTTGGGTAGATTGATTTTCAACCGAATACTACGGGCAGAGCTGGACGATTTTGTCAGATGGTTTATCAACAATGTTATTTGTACATTCATATTTTTCAAACATTCATACATCTTACTTATGACAAAGTGTGGATATCATTAGTTTTATTACTTTCTCGTTCTATTTTTCCATTATTCTCTTTTCATTATCTTGACTTTTTTAGATACATACATCCAAAGTGAATATCAAAGTGTAATTAATTTGAGAATGATTAAGTCGATCTTGATTCGAATTTGAATTTGATAACTACGCATGTGATTGGTGACTAATTTGAGGGTGAGCTAACAGATTCACCCCCAATTTTGATATGATTTAATCGGGTCAATTTATAATTGATTCAAATTAAGAATTGCGCCGATTAGATGACAGAATGATCTATTTTTGGGTCCAACTATGAATCAAATTAAAGGAGTGAGACCAGATGGTTCAATCTTCATTTAGAAAATGAAACAATTTAAAAAATCAGTACTTATCATCTACACCTTTTAATGAATATAGCGATGGGATGATTCACTTCCAAACAATTGAATGTTTCTGAATGGCGACAATTGCAATATCTGCCATCACAATCACTGCTCCAATATATATATATATATATATATATATATATATATATATATATATATATATATATATATTGAAGAAAATATATCTTAACACTGCTAATTTCATAATTCGTATGACATTTTATTATCATTTATTTTAGTAAGACTTTCATTTACACACTTTTACTTTTAATCTCTACCTTTAAATATGTGTGAATATTTATAGACATCTGTCTAGATAGCAAAACTCATACTATATTTTTTTTGCATTCAATGCACACAAGGTTTCAAATTCTATTTCAATTGAATGCAAAAAAAATACAATAATGTTTGACGTACAACAGAAATACGTCCAATTTGTATCCAACGTGTGTTATCCATGTTACAGGATGTGTACTATACATATATGTGTTATACGTATAGCACACATCCTATAACATGGATAGCACACGTTGGATACAAGTTGAACGTATTTCTGTTGCACGTCAAGTATTATTCAAAAAATTATATGTAATTTTCTGTTTTTCTTTTTTCCCGAATATAATGTAGACCCAACATACGCACCTGCGCTAGCATCACTTGACTTAAATGTGCTCAACAACAACGTACGCAAGCATTTGCTTAATGGTTAACAGTTGAGTTGAGGCAGATAGATAGATAGATATTATGTGTTGTTGGGAACTATCTCATTAGGATAAGGTCCATGCATATTTGCAAATTCTGCCATAGCCACATATAAGACCCTCAAAGGAGAATAACAGAGTAATGCTAATTGCTACATGTATATCATAAGATCAGTTATTATCGGTTATTATAACTTTTAAGAATTGTTATATTATTGCCTTTGCATTGTATTTTTTATTTCAAATTAGTGCTTCTATTTTTTGGTGAAGAAATTAGTGCTTGTTTAATTTCT
Organism: Aeschynomene evenia; assembly: GCA_013621005.1. Lineage (NCBI taxonomy): Eukaryota > Viridiplantae > Streptophyta > Magnoliopsida > Fabales > Fabaceae > Aeschynomene > Aeschynomene evenia. Next base: position 10,202,669 of record CM024267.1, on the reverse strand, counting down.
TTAGTTGTTCTTGTTTTCCTTTTATATCTTGGATATTCTTGTTTCTGCTTCCAGCCTTTTTAATTTGGGGTGGGTTCGCGTGTTCATCGTTGAATTATATATACATAAGAAAACTTTATTTTTCATAAATTGAACCTTAATGTTTTAAATTAATTATTTGCAATTTGGTGTCAGTTGACTATTCTATTTCATAAAAGATTCGTGTGATAATCATGTTAACATCTTTTGTGTAGCATCGATATTTTCTAAGTTATGTGACAGAACAACTATTTGAACATAACGGATTAAATTGAAAAAAAAAAGATTGGTACCAAATAAAAAAAAATCAAGTGAAAAGATAATAATGAACCGAAAAGCCCATGTATATTTGGTGAAAGTGATTGCCCATGAATTTTAGCCTCTCATGAAGAGGTTATTTTATAGATACAACACCAATAAGTATGGGTGTAATCGGATCCGTTTGAATCGAATTTGAATGAAAAATGAATTCGATCCGATCAATTTAAGTTTGGTTCGGATTGGATCGGATGGATCACTTTTTCATGAGCAAATTCGAACCAATGAATCCGATTAAAATTCGGTTGGTTCGATTTGGATCATTGGATGTTCGATTAAACAAAAAATTTTAAAAAATACCAAAAAAATACAAAAAAAAAATCTGAAAAAATTGTCAAAATAAAAAAAAAACCCAAAAAATTACCAAAATATAAAAATTCCTAAAAAGTCATTATTTAGGAATTAGAAAGTACTGAATTGAATTAGATTAATTATTTTATTTATTTATTTTAATTTTGATCGATCAATCGGATGATTTGGTTCAATCGGATCGAAATTTTTAAAATCCGGTATCCGGACCACTCAATGGTCGAATTTATCGGATTTTACCCGATCAGACCCAATGATCCGATCCAAACCCTTCGGATTGGTTCGGATTCATCGGTTCTATCGGGTGGATCGGAACCGCTTACACCCCTGCCAATAAGTCACATTTAGCTATAAAAGAAAGTTTTGATGCAAAATAAATAATTAGTCAAAATCTAATAAATTGTGCATAAAATATAATATGGAATATTCACATTATTATATATTACATATTATATATAACATATTATGTACATCGTATATTACATGTTGTAACATTATTTTTAGAGTAAATACCCAAATCCGTCCCTGAACTTTTCTTTAGTGTCCACTTCCGTCCCTGATAAAATTTTATTAGGCCTGCAGTCCCTGAACTTGAATTTCGTGAGACATATCCGTCCCTCCGTCAACTCTCCCGTTAATAAGTGATGGAGTAGTCCTACGTGGACGTTAAGTGACACGTGTGCAATGGAGTTTCTAACAGGGGACAAATCAGTCCCCGAAGTTTCTAATAGGGGACAAATCAGTCCCTACCCTTGAACCAAAACGATGTCGTTTTGCAAATCTTCTATTACCTCCTTCTTTCTTTCTCATTTGACACCCTAAAGTCCCATTGCAGACCCCACAGCCGCCCCTCCATCCTCTTCTTTGTCCTTGGTTCTTCTCCCTCAACCTCCATTGAAACACCTTTTCAAACCTTCATCATCACACTAGCACCGCCACTTCCTCTCTTCTGTCCTCTATTTTCTTGTCTCCCCATTGTAACTTCCATTGAAACACATCTTTCAACCTCAAGATTCCATTGTTACACCATCATAGCAACTACCCAACCTCAAGATTCCATTTTAAGGAGGTATTTCAATAGAGGTTGAAAGAGAAAATCCAAGGAGGAAGAAGAGGATTGAGGCACGGCTGTGGGGGTCTTTAATGGGGGTTTAGGGTTTCAAATGGGAAAGAAAGAAGAAGATAATTGAAGATTTGCAAAATGATACCGTTTTGGTTCAAGGGTTAGGAACTGATTTGTCCTTATTAGAAACTTCGGGGATTGATTTGTCCCCTATTAGAAACTCCGGGGACTGATTTGTCCCCTATTAGAAACTCCATTGCACACGTGTCACTTAACGTCCACGTAGGACAAAGTACTAACATTGTCCACGTAGGACTACTCCGTCACTCATTAACGAGGGAGTTAACGGAAGGACGAATATGTCTCACGGAATTCAAGTTCAGGGACTGCGAGACTAATAAAATTTGATCAGGGACAGAAGTGGGCACCGAAAAAATATTCAGGGACGGATTTGGGTATTTACTCTTATTTTTATTTACAATATGTGATATATGGTATGTATAATATGTGATATATGATGTGTACAACATACAATATATGATGTGTATATTATATAATATAAATTGTACATAACATGTTGATTGTTTTGTCTATTTTTTTATTATACTTATATATAGCAATATTGTTATTAGCCATATAGTCGCAAAAAAGTTAATTAGTGTAAATTATATTTGGCCGAGTGGATGTATATTGAATTAAATATAATTAGACAAAATGATCGGTAATTCGGTATACAATAACAATTTATATAATACTCGTATATATTCATTATTAGATTGTGACAGTTTGAATGAAAGAGTCCGTTCACTATAAAATCTAATGATATAAATAAATATTGTATAAATATTATACAACGTAACTTTTTGTTATACGTACACACTTATACATATAATATTCCTTTGTTAAATTGAAATTTGTTTTTATTGTGGATGTATCTAATCATGAGTTGTTAAAATTATATTCATGAATTTGTTCGTAATATTAAGATATTTGTCACATTGAAATTGTGAACAGAATATACATTATGTTACTATATATATATCCATATTTAATATGTTTATGATACTGAGAAACAGTTGTCAGGGTTCAGTTCCTATAAATTAGATTTATATATTCAACAAAATAAATAAAAGAGGTTTGATTCAATTTGGCTTCCATAGCAGAGTGCCAATTTGTAGTCTTTTTGGGCCAAATATAGTACCAAAGGACTGACTTAATTTCAACTTGTTCATTATTTGAAGATAAGGTGTTTAATTCGAAGCATCATGATTCCAAAAGACGTGTTTTGATAAAGACATGGATCTCATGCCGTTAGTGACATTTGTAGCCAAAGCTCACCAAACATGCATGCATGGATCGCAACATTATTGTATCTAATTATAGAGCTAGCAACACGGCAAGCCACAAATTATTTTCATATCACAATTTAATTAGATAAAGAAAATCAAATGAAAATTGGTTTCGTCAGAAAAATGAACATTTTCAATAACTTAAATATTAAATATTCCAATCAAAATATTATGATCGTCAAAAATACTTAAAAGTAGTTTATAAAATTTTTTGATGGTTATTAATTATTAAAGAAGAGTTTCTAATTATTTTTAACGCAAAATAAATATCAATCTAATTTTTTTACAATACTTTATCAACACTTGTATGTTGCCTTCTTGATAATTATATGTAGAAAATAATTATTATTGTTTAAGTGATATATATAGAGCTCGAGGGATATTCAAGTAGTAACATTTAGCAACGGGAGTTTAATTAAATTCAATCTCTTCACTAAGTATTGGTGAAAATCTTTTCCATTGTATTGTTATTACAATAGTGTTTCTCTTATAAAAAATATGTCCAATTAGTATCCAACGTGTGTTATACATAATACGTAATGTATAATATATGTATAGTACAAGTACTATACATATAGCACACATTCTGTATTATGTATAACACATATCGAATATTAATTGAACGTATTTTTATTGTATGACAAACATTTTTTATTGTTATTAGATTGAATGGCTAGCAAGTAAATATACAATGAAAAATCATACCTTGTATACGTGTAAAATGGTAAATACTTTATGTTTAATAAAAAACAGATAAAATAACCAATATATTGTGTACAACATATATAATATAATATACATAATGTATATTACACATTTTGCACCTAATATATATATATATATCACATATTATGCGCATCATGTATATCATATGTTACAATATTATTTTTCTTTTCAACGTGTAATATATGAAATACATAACATATTAACTATTGTTTTAACCGGTTGTTTGTTGTACACAACATAGCAATTCTCTATGTGTTAATTTTATGTCAACTCATTGAGATTATGGAATACATGTCAACTCTTTGCATTGGTGGGATGTTATTGATTTATTTGGAGAGGAAAATATATATCAATATAGTTAACACATAATAGTACAATAAAAAATATGTAATATTTATACAAAATTCATCAACACTAATAGATTTTAATATAAATTCACTTTTATATTTAAATTTTTAAAATTTAATGGTGATCGAAGATATGTGTTATATAAATTTTGTACAAAATTTTTGTTATACATAAAATATTTTTTAATAAAAATCTTAGATAAATAATTTTGAACCAACTCTTTTAACAAATTTTATGATCATATATATTCATCTTACATCACTTCAAATCATTCCTCTGTATCTTATATATCACGTAAATTTTTTTATAAATACATGTGGTGTACGATAGTACACGGGTTTGATTTATGTCGTAAGATCATATATATCTATTTCGATCCAATAATGTTATATATACAATGAAATTGAACAATATTTTTACAACAATTATATTTATCGTTAGATTGTAATATGAATTTATAAATTAATATATTCTAACGGTGAATATAATTATTATACAAGTATTATATAATCTTAATTGTAAACATAATATTCCTTATTTGGATAATAAGACTTGGTTCAATGTGTTGGATTTTTATTATTCCTCATTATTATACAATTGGAAGATCTCATGATTCATAATAGATTGATCTATCTATATTCTATATATCTATCGTGCATTCATAAAAAAAGACGCACATGACAAAATTTTAAGATCCTATAATTCATTCTAAGGTACGGTTGGTGAGCTTAGCTTGCAAACTAGGTTGTCATGAGTCATCAATTTGCCATGGAAAATTCGTCCTCTTCTACTCATGAGTTGTAGACAAGTGTGGTCACAAATGCTAAAACTTCTTTTGTATTTTAGTATTCATCTTAATGACTTAAATAGTAGTACATATATATACACTTCATTCATGCATACCAATTCCTGTGTGATGGAGCCTTTTATTTATGAGCAATGATATGTTGATATTCATATAGATATATGGGGTGAACATCCATAATAATTTGGCATTAGGGATCATTATTTTGGCATCACGATATTATTATTTGACATCAATTATGGATGTCCATCTCATACATGCTATATGAATGTTAACCTATTATTTTCCTTTATTTTATTGAAAAGAAAAATATAGACATTTAATTTACGTACGAATGTGATGTTGAGTATTGATCTTTTTTATTTGAGCGAGTTGTTGGAAGATAAAAAAATAATAATTAAACACTGTTTTATTCTCCTATTTCAAATGTCTATAATAAGAATATAAATATCAATTAACATGAGGAGAAATGTATGCGAAAACATTTTTGATGTGAAAAACTTGCTTATATATATATATACAGAAAAATAGTTGAATTCAAATAAGATGTGTAATTTTAAGTAATTATTATACTGTTTAATATAATTTTTTATTGATCATTGTTTTTTGTTAATTTTTTTTAAAGCAGTTTACAAGCGATTCAATATGCACTTAGTCGTTTTTCTATTACTTTTCCTACGTAACACTCTCTCATACTTAATACGCAACACTCAACCCATTTTCCATAAAATTCAAGTACGGTATAAATAATTGATAAAAAGATTAGAAACTTTATTGTCTGTGTTTTGGTTATTGTGAGATATTGTAGGTGAAGTTAAGAGTGTAATTAAGGATTAATTGTTAGTCATAATGATTCTCATGATCATCACATAAGAGACACATGATTTTTAATGACATATTTGTAATAATATACACTCTTGTAACGTTAAAATGATTAAATGACTAAATGATCAATTAGATGTATTAAAATGTATTTTTCTCATTTATTCTAATATTTACTTTTATCACTCAGGGGCATGTGGTAGGCGAATTAAATTTTTAAATAATGAGAATAAGTAGATAAAAATGTAAGATTCCTATGTGTGGTAGGCGGATTGAAAAAAAAAACTCTCAGGAATAAGTTAATCCCGGGAAGAAAAAAAGTTAAAATTTAATCCCATCTCTTAGGTGGGAATCTTTTATTTCCATGGGAAGGGAAAATGATATGGCTAAATAAAATGTCAAAATTACCCCTATATTAAAATTAATAAAACCCTTTCTCTAATCCTAATTTTTTTTAATTTTCCTGATAAAAAGTTAAAATTCTTAATTTTTTGTTCTTTTTCTATAAAGAATAATTTTTAAGTTCAAAATATTAATTTTTTGAACTAAAATTATTAGGGATATTTTTGTAAAATTGTATAATATTCTTGGGAATATAAGTGTCCACTAAACATTGGAATGCTCATTCCTAGGCATATTTTATAATATTCCTAAAATTTTAATCCATTCACCAAACACTTCTAATATGTCATTCTTGAGAAAGTTAATCCTTAGAATATGATTCCTGAGAAAGCTATTCCTGGGATTAAAATTTTAATCCGCCTACCACACGCCCCCTCAATACATGGTCATTTGGCTATTTTAACTTCAAGAAGTGTCTATTATTTATAAATATGTCGTTAAAAATCATATTGTGCCCTAGGAATGTTAAAACAGACTCAATACGTGTAAGTTAATTTGACAGGTTGGACTGAAATTTTGAGACCACTATAAATTAAAAGTCCGTTTAGCCAATCTTGCTTAACTCGCAGGTAGGCTAAATGGGGGTGAGGTGAGCTAGCCTACCTTATTCATGAACTATGTCTTTGTTGATTTTGTTTGATGAATTGTTGTGAAATGTGAACTAATGGACTATGTTGGATTAACGGTTTTTATGTTAATTTTATAATTTATCTCGTTTTGGATGTTTGACTTTATATAATATAATGATCCTTGATTCATGAGTTATGATTTTTTTTTGGTAAATTTTGATTTAATATTGTGTAATTTATTAATTTATATTCACTTGAAATTTTTGAATTGGAAATAAATAAAAACAATCTTTTAGAAAAATTAGAAAATACTTTTGTTTTTTTATTAAAAAGAAAGTGAGCTAACCCGTCATAAAGCGGGTTGAGTTGGATTTTTCGAAATGTCACTTTTGGCACCTCGACCCGCCTCACCTTGCATTTAGTGGGCTTTTGATGGGACGAGTCTAAGCGAGACGAACTGACCCGCTTTAACGTCCCTATTGTACCCCACATATATTATGAGAATTATTAGTTTGATAAATAATTAAATAATTTTAGTAGAGTTCAGTATAATTTTAAAATCAGAGAAAAAACGAATGTAATTTTAGTGAAGTTCACATGTAATTTACCCCAAAATAGAATAATAATGAGATGAAAGGAACAGGTGAAAGGAAATTGGTTAATTGAAGGAGGGTGGGGATGGGAGTGAGTGAGTCATGATCCTTCCTTCCCTAAATTCCGAGCGCCACTCTGATAGCGACTCATCACACACCTTGCTCTTGTCCTTTTCCTTCTCTCTCTCTCTCTTCCTCTCTCTTCCTCGTTCTCATATATACCCCTATCTCCTTATTCTCCCTTTACCATTTTTGCCCTTATCTTTCTTTTCTTTTATTTTTTTTTTAATTTTCATTTTTCTCACCATTTTGCTTTGCTTCCTAAACTTTTATATACTGTAGGATAAAGTACAGCTGAACTCTCATGAGATTCAATGAAATTTGGTTCTATTGATTCTATTTGCCAAGGTGATATCTACCTATTAATTGCTTAATTAGTTCTAAGATTATTGGAATTTACTCTATATTTTTAGCTTAGGCTTTCGGTAACCACAAGGTCTATATATATATATATATATATATATATATATTTGGATGCAATGATAATTCATCTCATCCTTAATCAGAGAGTAATGTTATTATATGTATTATATACAATAATTTAATTTATTTAAAAGTATTAATAATTTTTTAAATATTAAATTAATATATAAAATATTAAAAGTTAAATTAGTATATATAATGATTCACAGTGTTCTATTTTATGTTGTACAAAAAGTGTCTTGATATTAATCTTTTTGAATTATTTTTCCAAGATATATATTAGTTACTATTCCTGAGAATGAATAATACCTAATTGTAGATATAAGGACTAAGGAGTTTAGTTAGTATAAATTATATGTGCAAATTATTTTATATTGATAATTAATTAAAATGTGACACAAATTGACAGTTTTTAAAACCATTACAATGATTTTTTTTGTTCAAAATTAAAATTCAGTACAAGTGACATGTTGCAGTATATTCTAATTGATTGATTGTGTAAACTTATTGATATGAAACAAACTTAATAATATCAATTAATCCGATAGATATATAGGAAACAAAATAATAATAATATTATTATGAATTATCATTTAAGGACCGCCATAAGTCATATTTTATGTTTTAATCCTATAACTCAAATTAATTAGATACCAAAATTTAGAGTACGTACGTTGTTAAGCCCAATTTTATTATCTACATTATTATCGAACTTTAATGTTGTTAAAAGATATACTAGGTGACTGTTTGGTTGGTAAATAAATAAAAGTGAGTTGAGTTTAACAAAAAGTGGTTAGAGATAAAAAAGTAAAGTTGTTTGTTTTATATTTTTATTTTTTAAATAAATTTTTAATTTTGAAAATAATAAAATTTTAATGAAAATTATAAAAGTATTAATTTTTACTTTTATGATTTTATAATAACCTTTTAAACATTTTTTTAAACATAAATTAATTTTTTCTATAATAATAATATTAAAATTAATTTTTAATATTAATTATTTTAAGAATAATTTTATTAAAATTTAAATCAAGTGGCTTGACTCTCAAATTTGTTGACATACATATGAACATACCATTCTCCTAGCTCTACATTCGATGCCTCATTACATCATTCCACATACCATTTCAAATATTTTTATTATTTTTTCACTTCATATCACTCACCATAAAATATCTAGAATTGTCTGGTCTAAATTGAAGACTTGTACAATATTAGTGAAGAGTTGTAGTTAACCCAAAAAATAAATAAAGTGAAGAATTGTATAATGAGTAATAATATGTGTATATTAAAAGTGATATTAAATTAATCATATATATATATATATATATATATATAAAGCTTAATTGAGTAAATATAAATATTTGATTATATCAATATCGAAATTATTATTATCTCAATATAAAAATAGTTTGAATATAATAATGTTGAATTTAGTCCGAATACAAATTAGATTGAGTAATTGTAAGTGTTGAGTTGTATTAGAATTGAGTTGAATTACTGATTTAATGTTAAATTTGATATACATGATCAATTTTACTTGTATAATATTAATGTGTCGAAGAAGTCACGGGCCTTTAATAAAAGAAGAGTTTAATTTCAATTTGTTACTGTAAAATAATTTTATATTGACATGCATCTAATTATGAATTGACACATCAGCAAAAGTTTTTAACTTAATCATTCATTAACTAAAAAGTTACACAAATTAATGGATATGATTAACTGATAGTATAAAATTAGTGCATTATAATCAAATTCATAAAAAAATTAATAACTCGAATGATTCTAAAATAATTCTAATCATATAACTTTGTTTGAAAAATTCTGCACTTCACTTTTTGTACGTGGACCAAAGAATCATTGCTTCATGACATCGATTTATTTGTGTTTTTCTGTTTGTTACTTTTTTGGGTAAATATACGTAAGATTTTATAATTCAATTAGGTTATAAACATGTCTTTTCGTGTAATGGTGTGGGAATAGAAAATTCATTTGCATCACATAGTTATCATGATGAATTATAATCACACATTAAAAATATACAAAGATAAACCCTTGGTCTTAAAAAAAACATATAATAGGCTATTTTTATCTTTGATAAAAAAATAAAATTAAATTATCATTTATTGGAGAGGTAAGCAAGTGGGACCCTTTCTTCCGGTAATTCAGGAGATCCATAATTCCGGTGTAAACGTGTTTTGAGTTGTCTATTCGATAAACTTAATTTTCAGCACTTATCTGCATTAATTTTTTTTTATTCTTTTTATTTTCTATGGAAAATATAAATTAAAAATAATAACAGTAAAAAAATTGTGTGCCTAATATGATTGGTTTACATTTTAGGAGAATTATTTTTGAAAGAGTGGAGTTAAAGGATTACTTCGGTCTAAATTATAGATGGAATAATTGAGAATTTAATTTTGGAATATAATATAAACTTTTTTTTATAATATATATATCATCCAACCAAAATTTTTAAACTTTTGAAATGATGAATAATAATCAAAGATATTTTGATGATATGATAATATATATATGATTTGATATGTATATAAAAAAATATATATATATACAATTATAGGATGTATTATTAAACTTAAAAAGTAATCTGATGTTTGAAAATAATAAAATTTTCTTGGTTATTTGTAGAGTTTAAGGGTATTGATTTGTTTGGAGGTAAAAATGAACTGCAAATTTTCATAGATGATGAGAACTAAGACAATGTTTGTTTGGATAGAACATAAATATAATATAAAGTTATTTGTATGATATTTGTTTAGGATGTATTCATACAAGATCTTATGTAATGTACAAATTTTTTTATGTATTTTGTATCCACACTTAGAGTAGGTAAGCAAAATATACATACATATACAATAGAAAACATAAAATTTAATAAAAATTTTACCCAACTTTATCCCTTCAATTTTTTGGGTAGTGTTTTAATTTAAGGGTAATTTGGATTTTTACTGTATATATTATCCTCTAAAATAAATATAAAATAATACATAAAATAAAATTGATTTTGTATATACTAAATCAAACACAAAACAAAATACATAAATTTTATTATATTGTATTATTTTTTATATGTATTTCTATACTGTATTTACAAATTTTAAAACAAATGCTACATAATTATATAATGTAAGTTGATGAGCTTAATAAATTTTACTTTATTTTTTCTTATTTCAAAACTTACATTCCGTGTCATGAGATTTTAGACCTAAAATTCCATATGTATACTATTCAAATCACTCGCTACTGCATAATGAGTTTAACTCTTATTTTAATATTTTAAAACTCATATACAAATGAAAGAATAAGATGTATATATAACTATTTTTCTATATTTCCCCTTTTGACTATTGTTTTTATAGAATAAGATGTATTATATGCTTGATAAAGAAAAAATATTAAATAAAGATAAAATAGAAAAAATATAATAAATTTTATTTCAAATTCTTCAATGGACAAGTATAAAAAAATGTGTATTTCTAAATTGGACATATAAAAAAAAGCAGAGAAAGTAATATTAATAATATTTAAATTAAAACCACTAAAATTTTTCAGAAACAATGAGATAAAAAGGGTGCAATGGCACTTGAGTTCGCAATCTAATGATGTATTTAACTCATTTTATTTGAAAGGGTTTTGTTATTGTTAAAAAAAATCGATTTTCATACTAATAATTTTATATCAATGTTTGGATAGAGAGTGAAAATTATATTTAACCAGGGTTCATATTTTATTCAACAATAAATATAATATTGTTGGCACAAAAAACGAGATTTTAAAATCTATGCTTCATTTCTCTAACTAAACTGTCATGGGTTCAAATCTACTCTCTTCCACTCCCCTCAAAATATCCCCAAGAGAAATTTCTAATTTCATTGTCATATGTGAAATTTGTTACAAAAGTGAGTGATGCTATTCTACAATTTATTCCAATATAAATACTTTAAGAGTTTTAAGAGTTTAATTTCAGTATAAATTAACATATGAATAAAAGTTTTTAACTCAATCATTCACTAACTAAACAGTTACATAAATCAATGAATGTAATTGACTGACAAATTACATTGTCAGTGCATCATAATTAAACTCACATTTTCATGTGACATTCACTTTTAAATAATAAAAAAAGTTTAATTTTAATGCACTGACAATATAAAGTCGTCCAATCAAAATATTTTGTTTGTATGACTTTTCATGTAGTGGGAGAAAAAAAACACAATCATGATTGACGTATCAGTATATGATTGAAAGGACTATGTAAAAAAATTGTAAAGAAGAAAAGGGTAATATGGTAAGTTAGAGGCATCCATGGGGTATAGGCATTTCCCTATCTAATAAGCGAGAGAGAGAGCAAAGCAAAGGGTCTCTCAATATAACCCCATCATCAAAGTTCCCCCACCACATACAAGAATCTCTCTCTCTTTTCAACAAAAACTTCCCCAAACTCTCAACTCTCATCAACCCCTCTCTCACACTCTCACCCTCCTTCCTTCACAATCCAAATTTATTCACCTCTTCTTCTTCTTCTTCTTCATACTCTCACTCATGGCTATGATCTCTCTTCAGTCCCACAATTCCCACATTACCCAAATCCTCATCACCTGCTTCTTCCGCCATAAATTCTAAGTCCCATTAAATATATAATCAAATCAAACTATATCTCCCACATCGCTAGCTAGCTGATCCACCCCATCTTTTTCCTCTTATCATTATTACCAACTATATGAAATATCACATGACCCCTTTAATCTAAGACTCGATAGATCTCTACAAAATCATACGCACCAACCGCACCAAGAAAGGCTAGATTTTGTTGTTGTTGTTATATGCGTGTGGCTATGGCTGGTGGCAAGCTTTATGGGGGAGCTAACATGGCAGTTCTGCTGCAAAACGAGAGGCTACCTTGTTCCTCTGATGTTCTTGAGTCTCTCTGGCTTCACACCTCTGACCCTCCTTCTTTCCAAGGTGATCATCATCATCATCTTTTTCACTCTCTGAGTTTCACTTTCAAAGAAGATAGAAAGAAAGAAAGAAACAAGAGAATTTGAAGAGTAAAATTTACTCTTCAAGCACTTCTCTTCAAAATGAATGTCACAAACACACTATAGCTTACTCTGTTACTATTCTCTCATGGTTTATCTTTTTTAGTACAACTGTTTTGCAGAGTACTTGTTTGTCATCATCAATTTTTCACAATTACCACTGAAAAGAAAAAAAAGATAAAATAAATTTTAATACTTATTTTAGTAAATTAATTCTTCCTAATTTAAAAGTTCAATAATATTGATCATATTTTAAAATGAGGATAAATTTATTCTGCACATATTTGCTAGAAAATCATTAGACGGACGGATATATATGGAAGAACGAATATATCCTTTGTTTCTTCTTGAGAGTGAATTGAACGAACGCTTTCGAGTTTAATATTGGGCATTTAGTAAAAAAAACTGAAAAAGAATATATTTTTACACATTCTCACATGTTTTGAACAGAAAAATCAGCTTTTTGAGAGAAAAACATGGAAGTGGGGTTCTTCAGTTTCGTTGTGAATTGTGACAATGGTTATGCTTTCCCCGTGAAGACCCCAAAAAGAAAAACCGAACCTTTTGTCCTCAAAAACCTCGCGTATGATTGAATTTTGAAAATCATCGACACTTTAATTTATTCAATTACTATTATTATTATTTTCAGGTTCAAAATCGGTGGTTGATTTTGAGAACGGAAACAGGGGAATTAGCAGCAACAACAACAGGGTGATAACAGAGCATCACAGAAGCTTCTTCCAAGGCCTTGAAAAAGAAGAGAATTGCTGCGATGACGATTACGATTCGTGCTTCAACCAAATGGGCAGTAATAGCAAGAAAAGGAGGCTCACAAGTGAACAAGTTCAGTTCCTTGAAAGGAACTTTGAAATCGAGAACAAGCTTGAACCAGAAAGGAAAGTTCAGCTTGCTAAAGAACTTGGGTTGCAGCCAAGGCAAGTAGCGATATGGTTCCAGAATCGAAGAGCAAGGTTTAAGACTAAGCAGCTTGAGAAAGAGTATGGTGCATTGAAATCTAGCTATGATAAACTCAAAGGTGACTATGAAAATCTTCAACAACAGAATGACAAGTTAAGAGAAGAGGTAAAAAGACAAAAACAGAGCAAAGAAAAAAGAAAAGAAAAGAAAAAGAAAGAAAAAGACACTTACCCTCTATTATGCTTTTTATTTATTTTTTATATATATAATTTTCTTCTTTATGTCATGGTATTAGCTCTTTTTATTACTTTATTAAAGTTCAACATTTGTGACAATAAGGGTATGTTTGGATGATATCTAAATTTTTTGAAATATTTTATGAATAATGGAAAAACAGTTATACCATCCAATAGACTTATTTGACAATCTTTTAACAAAGAAAAAAATTATATTTAATAAGTTAGTTTTTAGTGAACCGAATGATTTTGACTCAAAATCTCTCTTTTGATTGGTTTTTGGCTGATTTTTTCATTGTATAAATAACGTCACTTTTTTTTTAATCTTTTCTTACTTATTATTTTATCTGCTTGTCAAGGGTAATTCTTACTCATCTTATTCATGTTAAAGGGTGATAAAATTAGATATCATCCAAATATTTATTTTTTTTAGAAAAAAATAATGTAATTTTTATTGTTCTGAAACTAAGAAACAGATTGAAAACAAGAAATGAATATGGAAGATATTTTCCAAAACCAAACATATATAGCTTCTGATTGGTTAAGGACAAAAAGATTCAAAAGGGGTAAAAATTGATGTGTTTCTTTTCTTTTCTTCCTTTTTCAAACAGGTGAATTCTCTGAAGAACAAGTTGATTCCAAGAGATAATAATAATAATAAAGAGAAAGAGAAATCATCATCATGTGGTGCAGATGCTACTACTACTATTGCAGTGAATTCACCTCAGAAAGATGAGGCTGAGGAGCCTCTTATGGACTTAATCTCAATTTCAAATACAAATTCTGATGATGATGGATCCAACAAGTTACCTCTCCCTATTATGGTAACATGTTGCAAGCAACAGCACCAAGAAGATGCCAATTCTGCAAAAAGTGATGTTCTTGATTCAGACAGCCCTCAATATTGCAATGATATTGTGAACAACAACATTAACAAAACCAAAAACAACATCCATCATCATTCTTCTGCCTCCTCATTTGTGGAGCCAGCTGATGATTCCTCACAGGATGATGAAGATGATAATCTTAGTACTGAGAATCTTTTGACCCTTCCTTGCTTGCCTAAGGTTGAAGAGGAAGAAGATGCTTGCTATCCTGACAAGTACACTACTTGTGGATTTGGCTTCCCTGTTGAAGATCAAGCCTTTTGTTTCTGGCCTTATTGAATCAACAGAAAACTAAAAAATCACTACCGTAGCTAGCTCTATGTTCTCAGTTGTAACTCTGTACTAGAACCAAGAATAATAGTAATTATAATAATGGTATAATTACTTTTAAGGAATAAAATCATTAAAAGGGTAATTCATTATGTTATTAATTAACAACAAACAAGAACCATGACTAGCGTAGGTCAGCAATTTATCAAGAGATTAGTTACTCTGTTTGATGCTAGATAGACACTTTTTTAGCAATCAGTACTATGTAATAAAAAATAATTACTATAGTTGTTGGATTAAATTAAATGGTATAGTTTAATTATTCATCCAAATGCTAATAACTTTACAAATTTAATTTTCATTATCCAACTGTGTGTAACTTTTTTAGTATATTTTTTTACACAGTCATTCAATTATATATTGCTATGTGGATGAGTGGTCACACGAAAAAAATATAATATAAGAAATGAAAGTATAAGAGACTTGGAGTAATCTCTATAATTGATAAAATGATGAAATCTCGCTTTAGATGGTATGACCATGTGGAAAGAAGATCAGGAGAACATAGAGTGAACCATACGAGAGATACCACAATAACTAGGGGTAGAGAGAGAAAAAAAAGACTATAAAATAAGTTATGAGGAAGATTTGAGAGTTAATAATTTAAATCTTATAATGTCATTGGATCCATGTAGCTGACCCCACATAATGTGATAAGGTTTGTTGTTGTATTCAATCATGTATTGCTACGTCAGACGTGATGATTTTTTCTCTCTTTCACTATCTAAAAAGTTATACAAATCAAATGTTTTGATTGAATAACAGCGTAAAATATCTTTACATTTTTTGTTCATCAAAATTAAATACTAATTATATTATATTGTTCTAACTAATAAATTTGAGTAAAATTTCTAGTATTCTACCATTTAGCCCCTTTTCTTTCACAACATCTCAGAAGTTTGAAAATTGGATCCTAAAAGTATTAAGGACAGAGGTATCATGAGCAGTGAAAAGGTACTTACTAGTTACTAGCTAAAATTCAAAACAAGTTGTGATAAGAGTGTTATATTGTTATCCCAAAACAAATTTTTTTTTGGTAGGAAATCCCAAAACAATTTAATTGTGGGGTACCATAACCAAAACATTGTTTTTACTTTGGGATGTGGAAAAAGTGGACAGTGGAAAAACTCTGTTCCTCTCTCTATCTATATATCTATCAATCTTTCTCTGGATTCCTCTAGACCACACCCTTGTTTTACTCTTTGATTTGGAAGACTCTTTTATCAGTATTCGCTAGATTGGTCCTCACTTCTCAGCACAGACCGTTACAGTTCCATATGCTTACTACTTCCTATCTGGAATGATGATGTAATATGCAGATACTATTTGGCATTTGTTTAATGAAACTGAAAATCTAAATAAATAAAAGGAATAATAACTATTGTTGAGACTGTACTTTTTAATCCGATGAGAATTATCATCGTATTTAAGAGTAATATCCAATTAAAACACTCATCTTTTTTGTTGAGCGGTTGAGTCTCATCATTTCTTAATCAAATATTGAGGGATTCAATCATATTTTGAGGTATGAAAAAACTTTAAAATTTTATACTAGTTGTCCCATCATTTGAGATGCCTATAAACTAACAAAGAGATTAGTCATTATGATAGACAATAAATAATTTGACCGTGAATCGATGAAAAAATTATATAGTAGTAACTATCAAAGTATTTTACATTGTATGATCTTTCTCATTATTTTTATACATCATCATGATTTGAAGGTTTTTTCACCCATAAAAAACAAAAAAATTCAATATCATCACATATATACATCTAGTATCAATATCTACACAGATGTCCTGTTTTTGGTGTTTCTCTCTGATTTTCGTCCGGAGGGCGAAAATGGCTCAGGGGGGCGAAAATAAGTTAAAATGGGCGAAAGGACTATTTTCGCCCCCCGGTGTCTATAAAATACACATCCGAGCATTTCAGAACTCATACACACAATCCTACATCACATTGTGACAGAAAATAATTACTATCATTATTGAAAATTAATAATTTAAGAAATCTAATTTTAATAAAACTAATATTCTATTAAAAACTAAATTATAATTACCAAAACTAAATTCAATAAATATTCTATTGAAAAAAAAATAATTACCTACAACTGTAAAATCTAAAAATAAAATAATTACCTACAACTTATATAAAAATAAAGATTTTAATTTTTTAAAATTTAATAACTATTTTATAATAAAATTTAATATATAATACACTTTAATTATTAAAATTAAGGACTATTAAACCTCTAAATTTATCAAATGCTATAAATTTCCATTTTTATTGATATTTTTCATGCACTTTAATTTTTCTATAGCATATAATTCATTATATATGTATATATTTATAGATAAATATATTTTATACGTATTTTATTATATCCGGTTGAACCCCCGGTCGAACCGGTTAAACCTCAAAACCTCTGAACCACTCCCTCGTCCGGTTTAATGTTCGGTCCGGTTTTCAGAACCTTGGTAAAATCTAATTACAAAAACGAAGTTGTAATGTAATTAGATTTTACAGTTGTAGGTAATTACTTTTTTTCAATAAAATATTTATTGAATTTAGGTTTGGTAATTAGAATTTAGTTTTTAATAGAATATTAGTTTTATTGAAATTAGATTTCTTAAATTATTAATTTTCAATAATGATAGTAATTATTTTCTGCCATAATGTGATGTAGGATTGTGTAAGAGTGTGCGTATGAGTTCTGAAATGCTCGGATGTGTATTTTATAGACACCGGGGGGCGAAAATAGTCATTTCGCCCATTTTAACTCATTTTCGCCCCTTGGGCGAAAATCAGAGAGAAACACCAAAAATAGAACATCTGTGTAGATATTAATACTAGATGTATATATATGTGATGATATTGAATTTTTTTGTTTTTTATGGGTGAAAAAACCTGATTTGAATTCAATCTATATATTTTACAATTGTAGATAATATGAAACTACCTTATTGGACTAGTCTAGGGGTATATCTTGATTATAAATTGGAGCAAACTTACTTCTTATCCTAAATTTTTTAATAAAAATCAATAATATATGTTCAATGTACAACTAAGTTAACATTAAGGTAAATAAATTTTTTGAACCTTGGTTCTGGGCAATTTTTTCAATTGGTTTTTTTATATCTTCAACATGATAGATCACAATTGAATACTAATTGAACGTATTTCTGTTATACGATAAATATTATTGTATAGAAGCAACCTCAAATTGAAATGTTAGTTCAAACTACAACTTGGATGAACAGAAGTGACACCAACTGAAGGCCGCAAAGGCTATTACTTTATAATTATATCAGAAATGATTGAGGTACATCATATTTTTATCCATCAAGCATCCATAAGATATTATTTCAATTGGCGGTTGAGAGATATGTGTAAGTTTTTTTGTTTTTATTTAAAATGGTGTGCCCAAAATAGCATAATATGATTGATGGATGGTTGATGAATCTATATATTGATGTACATGTAGTACTATTGAAAATTATATATATACTTGTCCCATAAGAAATTGACTTGAACTAAATCCTCTCTGGAGGTACCCCCACGAATGAAATTGAACTAATAGAAGCAACTATGTGTGATTTATGTGAACAAATCTAACGTTGAAACCAAACCTTGAAATAAAAAAGAAAGAGCTTGAAAAAGATGGTGAGTAGTACTAAACCCTGCTACAGAAGTCAAGGTTTCTGGTGTGGTTTACTTGAACAAGTTGGATTGGCAAGGACTTTTTAGCCCCTGCTAGCTCATTCACGATGTTGACATCTTCATCTAATTTAACCATTAAAATTGTACCAATTTCATTCTTGTAATCCTTACCAAAGTCCTTTCTTTTTTGTTTTTAGAAAACTAAAAATGTGAGAATTTTGTTATTTTGTACCAAAATATTTCAACATCCATCTCGATGAAATTGTATATAATGTTGATGAAGTGTGAGCCCACTTTTAAGTAGGGCAAACACTCCATTTAACGATGAATACAATTATGTCGATATATATGTCAAGAAATTGGTAGTTCACAAATTATTTTTTATATTTAAAGAACTGATTGACAAATGACAACCAGTTAGATAAATGAATTTCTTTGCTAATATAATACATAAATTAGTTTATTGAGAATAATAAAAATATTATTTTTAGATATTTTGAAGAGTATTTTTTAACAAGTCAAAATATTTGACTTATCAAAAAGTACTAAAATAACTTCTCTTGAGAAGTAATAAATTATATTGACAAATAAAAAAATTATAACTTTTAATTTCCAAAAAATTTATAAAAAAAAATTATAAGTACCATCCAAACTAACCCTAAGTTACTTTGTTTGACAATTTTAACTAACAATGATATGTCCTATTTTTTTAGAGCGGAAACATTGGAGACGCAACAAAAATTCAGGAAAAATAGTTAATATATTGTGCACAACATATATAATATATAAAATATACAATGTATATTACATGTGGTGCAAAACATATATTATTTATTATGCACAATATATACTACATGTTGTAACATCATCTTTCTTTACAACATGTGATATATGTTATGCACATCATGTAATATATGACGTGCACAACATATAATATTTATTGTGCAATTTATATTATATATGTTGTGTAAAATTTATTAGCTGTTTTTGTTTTGATTGGTTTTTTTGTTTGTACTTAACGCTCTTTTAGAGGAACCAACTTTCTAACATGAAATTTAGAAGGACCAATTTAAGTTTCTTCTTCGTGTTTGGTACTTTATGAAAATTCCGTCCGTTGGAGAGTATTTTTTTCAGCTGTTGAATTATGGTTCGCCTATGGAAAAAAGTCCATAAAAAAGTTTCTCGCATCCCTTTAAAGTATTAATGTATTATTATCAGCAATTAATATTTTAATCAATGTGTTACATCACACACATTGACAAGTTTATAAATGGAGGCACCTTTCAAGGGTGGCCCTGCTTAATTGTGTTTTGACATTGTTCACGTGAACAAATTAAAAAGTTTAGGCTTGAGGAGGACACACTCAACAAGTAGCTAGGTGCAAATTAATTGAAACAATTACTTTTTATACATTATAAAATTAGTAATTCAACATTTTAAAACTATTAATACAATTTTTAATATTATATATTAATTCAACATTTTAAAAGTTCAATTTATAATTTAAAAAAGTTGGATTGTTACATATATATATATATATATATATATATATATAGGAGTAATGCTCCATGTACTCCCAAAATACTTACTCTCAATTGTACTTCTTCCCTTTCTTCTCCTCCTCCTTCTTTTCCTCTTTTGTCTTTTTTTTTTTCTTTTACATTACTACTTTCTTCATTTTTTTTATTCTTATGCTATTTTTTTTCTCTTTTTCGTATTCTTTATTTTTTGGCAATCAAGATTTTTATTCCTCTTGTTATTCTTTTAAATTAATTTATCTTATTTTATTTTCATAACTAATTTTATAATTTTTCCATCAAAATTATTTTTATTTTTTATAGAAATCTTTGATTATTTTTTTATAATCAAATTTATAATTTTTTCCATCAAAATTATTTTTTTATTTTCTAAAAAAATCTTTGATTATTTATTTTTATTTCATTTAAATTTCTTAATTCTCTTAAAAAAACATGAATAATTATTTCAATAGACATATCAAGAAATTTCTTTGATCACCGTCACATTAATAGTCATTCTCTAAATTTTAACAGTTATGATGATGAGGTTGTTGAAACACCAAATAACAAATTACTCATAATATAATAAAAATTGGTCACACAGTTTATATAAATTGCTCATAATTTTATAATTCAATTTTTATGAATGACTACTTCAATGGATATATCAAAAGATTTTTTTTATCACCGTCTCGTTAATACTTCTTCTATAAATCTTAACTGTTATGATGATGAGGTTGTTGAAGTATCAAATAACAAATTATTCATAATATAACACAAATTGATCACATAATTTACATAAATTATTCACAGTTTTATAATTCAATTTTTATTTTATCATAATGTAATGCAATTTTATTCACAATATTGCTTATATATTAACAAATCGTTGCTCACAATATAATACATGTTTGCTCACTATTTATTACAAATTTGCACATAAACTTCACGCAAGTTGCTCACAGTACCATGCATGTTTACTCACACTTTTTGAATAACTTGATCACATTATGATTTACATTGCTCACACATTTTACAAATATTACTCACAGTATTGTGAAAATGTTTTGATGTATATGAGTTTTACATATTGAAAACAATAATTTTTATTGTAGTAACCCAGGCGCAAATTTATATGAGTTTTACCCCTTCTACCGAAACCAAAAAAGACATATCCTCTACTCTTATTGTTCTAGATGCTAAAAAGAAATCATTTTCTAACTTCTATGAGAAAAAAACATATAAATACATGAGTAAATTAAATGAAGTACGTGAACAATTTATGATGAATGCTTGTCGATAAAAATGTATGCTAATTTGTGATAAATATTTGTCATCAATTTATTTTATATTGTGAGCAATCTTGTTATAATTGTGATTCGTGAGTAAATTTTGTGGGTAAAATGTATTAATTTGTGATAGATGTTTGTCAGGAATTTATTTTAAATTGTGAGCAATCTTGTTATTTGTGATTTGTGAGCAGGTTATGTAAAATGTGTGAGCAAATATTAATTATATTGTGAGCAAAATTTGTAAAATGTGTGAGTAAATTTACATTATATTGTGAGCAAGTTATGTAAAATGCGTGAGTAAACATGTACATTACTGTGAGCAACTTGTATAATGTGTGAGCAAACTTGCAATAAACTATGAGCAATTTATGTAAAATGTGTTAGCAAACATGCATTATATTGTAAGCAATCTGTGTATATTGTGGGAGAAAAATGTGTTAATATGTGAATATTGTGAATAAAATTGTGCTACATCCTTATAGTTGAAGCAATAATTTCCTGAAGCTAAACTTTGAATACTTTTCTCTTTTTTTTCTTTCTTTATGACAAATTAGCTGCATTTTAATTTTTATGTTAAGTTATATACGTTTTTTAATTTTTTGTAATGATAATAGGTAAAAAAACAAATAATATTGAAAATGATTATAGAAGGAATGATAAGTTTTTTTAAAAAATATCATAGAAGAAGTAAATATAGAAAGAGAAAAAAAACAGTTAAAATGATTTGAATAGAGAGAGTATTTATTTATTTATTTATTTATTTTTAATTTTTTTAAACTTATTTATAAAGACCAAAATAACTATTTTTTTTTTCAATTCTCTTTATAGTAGTATAGATAAATGAGTAATAATTTGATAAATATATGAATGAGTGAGGTGAAAAATAAATGTTCAACAAAAAAGAAATTAATGGGTGTGATGAGATTGAAAGAGAAAGATCAAGAAATTTAAAAAAATCAATTAAAAAAAAGAAAAGAGAATTAAAAAAATGAAGTTAATGTGCTTGCTTAAAATAGTTATAAAAAAAATGGATGAGTATGATATTTTTTCATTCCGTTTATGCCTTTGACTTTTTGCACTTAATTACTGTACATACAGAGTACATATGGGAGTATGTATTTCCGATGTACAGTGCACTTTTTTTATTATTATCAACTAATTTTTATGATTATATATTTAAATATTAATTTAAATTTAAAAATTATAAATTAAGAATATATAACTATGCCTATAAAATAAGTACATATTTATTATGATTACTAATAATTTCTTATAAATTTATAAATACTAGTAAAATATAAATTAAATATAATCCAATGTAAGTCCATGAAAGGTGAGAGTATATAAATGAAGCAAAAGAAGAAAGTGAATAAAGTGGGACCTAGTGTGTGAAGAGATGCGTTTTAAAAAATTTAAATGAATTTTAACCAAAAAAGACTTGCAAATAAAATGTTGGGTTTCGAAAACAGTCCGCGTACGGAATGGAAAGACATTTTAGTTTTGGGCCCTGTGTACGGAGTATATACGGAGTATGTATTCCTGATGTACATGGGGCTTTTTTGTATATATAGGTTGCGTTTGTTTTTTCTTATTCTGGATCAAAGTAAGAGAGTCAGTGAAAAATTGACTATGTCAAGTATTTGATGCGAGGGTTACATTGACTCAGTGAAGTCACTGTATGCTAGAAGAGAGATACAAATATGTGAGGATGTGTTCGGAATCAATTTTGGAGTCACTGTGACTTTGACTCCGGTGACACTTACTTCATAAGTCTCTTGACTCTGTTTCTAGAGTCACTGAAAATAAACACTTCCATAATGACTGATTACATGATGTACATGTAACATTACTTATTAATTAAATAAAACATTTCTATCCTTGGAACCTAGTGATGAAAAAGAGGGGGAGGTTTGTGTGCTTAGAGAGAAAAATGACAAAACATTGAAAGTAACCTTAGTAGTAAAAAAGAACACTAACCAAATGCCATAATAATAACTATATGTCCTCCAATTGATAGTTTAGTTTTCGAGTTGGAGTGGTGTAGAAGTTAAATTAAAGGAGGGAGAGTCAAAAATGTCATGCCCTTAGTGTCAATTTTTTCAAATGTGTGTATTGGCTTTGTAGGCTTATACAGCTAAGGTCAAAAGTTTCATTGTGGTCCTAAAAAGAGGAACACTGCTTGCTGTATTTGGCATTTGATTTTGGTGAAAGTGATGTTTTAGGGGAAGAAGAAGCTCTTTCTTTGGCCCTTTTGTGTCTTTTTCCTTCCTTTTCTTGAAGCTTATTGGGATCTTATTAGTTTGAAGGTCACGGTTCATTAATTAGCCCTGTCGTTAGCTGGAATAGTACTTGAGAATCTTTCTGGGTTGTGGCATATGAAGAAAAATTTATAATATATATATATATGAGTTAATTAAGAAGCCTCCTAGGACTATATAATAATGTTGGGACTTGTTGGGGGAGGGTATGTATATGTATATTGGCATAATCTCAAAATTTTGTGCCGGGGCAACTAGAAGTTAAGTGATGGTATAGTCTCTTTTTGCAATTTGTTGGAGACAAAAATTAGGGTAATATTGTTACTCTGACATTCAAAATTATATATTTATAAAACATTTATCATGATCAGTTATAAATAAGATGTGTTTAAAAAAGTTACTTTTGATAGTTTTTAAGTCTTAAAAGTTAAAATTAAAAATTCTTTGATCTTTTAATTTATTAAATGCAAAATAAAAACTTCAACTTTTTAAAAGCGAGAACATCTAAAAAAAACTTTACTTATCCTTAGTGATTCCTTTAGATATATATATATATATATATATATATATATATATATATATATATGAATTTCTTGACAAGATAATTCCAATCTCAGGAATCTTTTCCTATATATCCTTTTTTATTTTTGAAGTTTTGGTTCTCCTTAGCTGGACTTAGGGCATGTTTGTTTCACATTTGGAAGGGCATGTTTGAACGCATCAAAGATGGTTTGGATGACTTCAAGCATTAAAATGCCAACTTGATTTTCCCCTTCAACCTCAGTTTATTTCAAAGCAATTATTTTTAGTTTTTGAGTTGTGTTTAGTTGAATTGAGAGTTTTAAAGCTCTATTTTAAATTATAATTACCATATTAACCTTATGAGATGATACATATTTGATGATTTTATTTATTGAAATATTAGTTTAGTATTTTTAGACATGTATTATTCATGATATAATAATACTTACTAGTGACTTTATAGATAATGTGCCTATTGAGTCGTATTTTTTAATTTTTGAGTAATTAATATAGTTAGTAATATTATTCATTTAAATTGTATTCATAAGATTAATAATATTTTATAGTTAAATTAAATATATTTTGATAATAATATTTACCAATTTGTAATATTTATATAATAATATTAATTTAAATAATATATTTATTTATAATATTATAATTATACTTTATGATATACAAAAAATAAAATTGAAATAAAAAATACTTATAGTAAAATATTAAATTCATGTCCTTTTTGATAATTATACATTCAAAAGTGATTTTGATTTTGATAATCCAAATAACATTTATTAATCAAAATCAATTTTAAAATAAAAATATCCAAACATAAATCACGTTAATATCAATCTACTTTTACCCAAAATCAATTCTACAGAATCAAGTTCATCCAAACTCCAGTTTGCAAACGCTAATCCAAACATAGTCTTAATCTTTTCTTACAACTATAAAATCAGACTTTCAAGGTACTCCATTGAAATATGATTCTCACCCCTTTGTGTGTTGGTAGCAATATATATAATTTATTCTAACTCAATACTATATTGAAGAAATTAAGGTCCAGTTTGCAAAACTACACCGAAATTAAGCTATATAATTTTAAATAGGGTAGTTTTTCTTAGATTAAAAGGATTTATAATGAGATTTTTTTGATTGGATTGTGTTTTGCTATCAATACTTTTCCTTTTTTTTTCACCACCATGAATGTGTCTATGGACCCTCAAATGTATGTATCGGAAAAAAAAATTTTAAACAGCAGTTCATAATATTAAAAAGGTTTAATTTTTACTGATAATATAAAATTAATTTATATTATCAGCCTGCTATAAACCCATCATAATTTGAAATCGATTATCAATTTTTACCGATGGATAAATTTACATTGTCATCAGAATATTGAAATTAATTTTATATTATAATTGTGATAGTTCCTCAATTACAATTATATCAACAATATTTTGAATACAAATGTTTAGGGCACAACAAAAAATCAGTCAAAACAGCCAACAAAGTCCATTTAACACTTTATGGCTCAAATAACACTTTTAATCATGAGTATATTCTTAATGGGCTAAGTGATTGTGACCCAAATTCTTATTTGTTAGCTATTTTTACTGATTTTTTTGTTGTCTCTAGCCATGCTCTATTTTGATTTACTAATTACTAAGATTCCTGGAGGTCGATATCCTTTGTTGTGAAAATAAGTGAAGCAAAAGGAATTAAAAATTCCCCAATGTGGTTTCATCACTACCATGCTACTCAAGGTTGGATACTTGGATCTAACTATCTAAGAGTAGAATGACATTTGATAGCAACCTCAAAAAATAGCCACGTCTTAACACATTATAATTTTACAAGTGGACATTTTATAAATAATAAATTTAAGAGTTTAATTTTGATACATTCATGGTATAAATGTTCATCCAATCAAAACTTTTCATTTGTATGACTTGTAAGGTGGTGGGAGAAAGGAAACACTATCATGACTAATGTGACAATACATGATTAAATGACGGTGTAAAAAAATTTGTACACAATGCATGAAAATTAAGTCCTAAATTTAATTATCCTAGTTTTCCATAATTTTACTACTAAATATACATCATAGGACCCCACATTATTTTTTTAAAGCTTTTCTTTGGGTATCTATATCAATCCACTTTTCCACCACTTCCTTTGTTACTTTTATCTGTCTCTGTCCCTTTTGCTACTTTGATAGGTTGAGTTGCCTATGGAAGAGAGAAAGCTAAGAAAAAAAGGTAAGGAATTTATTATTTATTGCATTTTTGTAATTAGAAAGAAAACCATGTGTTTTTACTTTTTATTCATTATGAGAAGAGACTTGACATCTTAATACTATTTATGAAGAAATGAGTGATGATGATCCTATCATGTAGTAGAAGACAACATGAATATAGATAATCATTATGTGTCAAGATCAATTCGTAAAGAGAATCTTAGGTGGTTCAAGTTCAACAAAAAGAAAACATCATCAAATTGCCTTAGAAAATGGGAAACATAATCTCTTTAGTTTTCATTTTTATTCTCTATTTTCACTTTTTTTATGTACTGGTTGTATTTTCTTTTCCAAATTTTGTGCATGAAACAAATAAAATACATAAAAATAAACAAAAAATAAGAAATGAAAATAATAAAATCCTATTTTTATTTTGATTTGATTTTAATACACATATAAAAATTGAGTAAATTACACTAATTTCATTGAGGTCAGTGTAATTCCTTTTTCTTTGTGAAATTTATTCAACAAAGTGTATAAATAAATAAAGGTAATCGAACTGAATTCTGGTAAATTTCAAAGAAGATTAATGTATTTTATTTTAAAAACTTTATACAATTACCTATTCATGTATTAATAAATTAATAAATATTGTTATCTCACAAAAGTCATTTAAATAAAATATAAATTTTTTATTTTATTTTTATTATAAAATTCTAACCAAACATAACCTCTTAATTATTACCATCACGGTGCACTTTCACTTGTACAAGAGTAGGGGGCTCAATTCATCATGTTGCAGCTCGTTTGTGTGGATGTTGAAATAATTGTACGGCTGAGATTGATGTGAAAGTAAAAGCTTTTTACTGTGTCTATCAAATCAAACACTTGTTAGATTTTGTGGTGGATGTGAGAGTGGTGTTAAAAAGAAAAAGGAGTGACTCATTCAAATTATTTCTCAAATAAAATGATGAGTATTGTTATATGTATAGTAAAAAATAAGTCAAATTAGTTAATAAATAAAATTTTAAATTATAATTATTTAACTTATTAAAATTTTAATAATTATTTTGAAAAATTTAAAATAAGTTTATTAATTATATTAACTGATTTATTATTGTATATTAAATATTATTGTAAAATAAAATATTAAATAAAATGGCGGTGATGGAAAAATGAGGTCATTGTTGTGAGTTGTAAGTGACTCAGATCACCAGGTAGGGGCCTCTCTTGCTTACTGGTTTTTATTAAATTAATTAATCCTCTTATAAATAAATAAATAAATATATGAGTGTGAGATTTTTAGGATCAGTGCCTTTCTAATCATGTCTTAGTCCTCTGATTAGGAGAAAGATACTCTCAAGCAGACGTTGTTGTTTATTTGTATATGACCACTTGATATGTGTACCTACATACTTATCATAAGGATTTTTCCCTGCCTAATTAGTTTTATAATATTGCTAATAATTTTTATGGTTATTGACAGAAATAATTAGTACTTATTATAAAGAATATTGATCGTATATGCCAGGTGAAATACAATTTAGTAGATTTTATGGGAAGTACTGTTAATTCATAGTACAATACTTTTTCATCAATTTTTTGTTCATTCAAATGTTGACAACTTTGATGCATATATTGACTAGTTGCAAACTTATTCATCAAAGTTGTCAACGCTTGAATGAGATAGAAAATAGGTAGTGTATATTGTATTATGTACATTTAATATTTTTCAAATTTTAGTTATTCATTAGCAGTACTATATACATTTAAAATTTTTAAACATTATACTCACAAATTATATAGGCCTCATTATATTTATTATTTATTCTTTTCATTTTTTTTATCTATTCAGTTTTAATTACACATAATGATTAATTATGCATTTTATAATGTCTGAAATTTAAAAAAATTTAAGCATATATTACAATATTATCCTAATCACTCATTATCTCTCTTTTTAACTATTAACTAATCTATTCTCAATCTTATATTAATTAAAGGTATAGTTGGAAAAAATTAATAACAACCATATAAAATTTCTAATGGATACATATAAAAAGAAATGTACATTTTTAAATTGGACAAATAAGAAAATTAAAAAAAAAAACACTTTTTTTCAGCTAATTCTTTCTTCACTTCACTTCTCTTCCCTCAAAGTTTCAATGCATACATCCATGAAGATGTAAAAAAACATTTCCCTTTAATCATAAGATTGGGAGGAATTATTTTAATAGATATAATGATCACTATGTATAACTAGCTTAATTAGGTCCACCAATTAGTTACCAAGGCCCAACATCTAATAGCGTAACCCTGATACCAAAAGCAGGGAAAAGAAAGATGGATTTGTTTCTTAGGGTACTCATTCATTTCTCAAGTCGATTCTATTAAAATTTTAGGAAGATCTTCACTTTAATCCTTAAAGAATCCAATTCACTAGACTAGTCATAAAATACTATATTAAATTGTGACCCTCCTAGAGATTCATCCCACTGGACTATTTGACTATTTAAGTTTTAAATAGTTGAGTTAAATATGAAATATTTAAGAGACAATAATGAACAATCTAAGAGTAAATTTAAGATAAAACTTTTCACTTTTAATATCTTAATAAGTGTCTTCAGGACACTTATTAGTAAAACTCATATAAAAAATTGAGAGAAATAAATTGAAAAGTTTTGTCAAATGTCGTCATTAGTCTAGAATTTATTATTTTAATTAAAAAGTAATAATTTCTAATTAAGGAAATGTATAATTAAAAACTACTTAGTGGAGAGTATTCAAGTGAACATTGAAACTTGTGAATACATTATGGTATATTTTTATGAAATTAATTCATTATACATTAATTGAACTAAAAATTTAAAATAATATATAATATTAGTATAATAGCTAAGATACATTATATGTGTTTCAAGAAGTAAAAAATAATAATTAATGAGCCAATAAATCAAAGGCAATTATGACAAAAAAAAATCATGCACGTAGTAGTAATGAAAATTCATATCATAAAATAGTTATTTTAGTTATTAGATAATGTATATTAGACAATAATTATTATGAGTTTTAAATAATAATGAATAAATTTTTTTAAAAAATATTTTGTCTATTTTTCTATTTAACTCACAATAAATTTTTTTTTATTTTCTTTATTTTTTAAAACTTTCTTTACACTAATATTTTATTATACTTAAACTCTTCTTTTTAATAATTTAAAATTATTAAATTTTTTTAAATATAAACATATATAATTATTCATCCAAACATTTATACCCACCGAAAAAATTAATAAAAAGATAATATTGGTTATAATCAAATGAATAAAAAATTATTTAACCACTTATTACCATTTCTAAAATCTTACAAATATATGTAAATATATATATATATATATATATATATATATATATATATATATAGTTGAGTTCAAACGACACCGGTGTAACTTTAAGTAAAGTTACACTACTTATAACTTCATATAAAATAATTTTTTCGTCGATCCAACCGTTGAATTAGAATAACAAATTGTGAAGATCATTCATGTCAAATTTCATTAAAATTGAACATCATTACGTTGATTTTTATATCCATCAAAACTATATCAAATAATTTTATATTATTTTAAAAATTTATAGGTATAATCTATATATATATGATATGAACCTCTCTAATCCAACAATTAATTTAATAAAAATTTAATCCAATAAAAAGTTATTGAACGGTGTAACAATTGCTTAAAGTTACACCAGTATCATTTGAACTCAACTTTTATATATATATATATATATAATTGGTATTTAGTTATCATCAAGATTAAGAACAAAGATGATATATATATACTTGAATTTATATATTTCTCACAAAGAATAACGTATTAAGCATGGATTATGATTAAAATTTTATTGTTTATGGTATTCACTATGGCTGTCAGCTTATACTAACGTTCCACCATAATTAGACCCATTTTTTTATGTGTTTAAACCCGATATTTTTACACTAAATATATAAAAACGAAAGGAGTTTTTCTATACCTAATACAAAATTCAAATATGTTGATACTTTATAATTATTTAGTTAGAATTTAATTTTTATTCATAATAGTGTAAATTTTTTTACACAGTCATCCAATCATGTACTGTCGTCAGTTATGATTGTGTTTTCTCTCTTCTACTACCTGAAAAGTCATTCAAAAGGATGTTTTGATGATTGGATAACAATGTAAAATACCTTTACATGTCACATGGTTATATCTAGTAGGTTATATGATCTACTAACTTAATTAGATTTTTAAATTCATCAGATCTATAATCAAAGAGAAATTTTTTTTGTACACCACGTACAAAATCAGCTATTATCGGTCACTATATATAATAATTTAACTTTTTAAAATTATTAATCAAACTTTTAATATTATACATTAATCCAACATTTTATAAGTTAAATTAATAGTTTAAAAAATTAAATTAATAGTTTCAAAAAATTAAATCATTATATATAATAACTAATAATAACTAATTTTATAATATACATGTAAAATTAATTATAGAGTTAAATTATGATGCACTGACAGTGTAAAAAAATTTATACTGTCAACTAATCACATTAATTGATTTGTGTAGTTTTTTAGTTAGTGAGTGATTGGATTGAAAGACTTTTACTGATGTGTCAATCCATATTTAGATATCTATGTAAAATTACTTTACACTAACCATTAAGAGTCCGTTTGGTTTAAATTTTGATAGAATTGCTTTTGAAATAATTGATGTTGAAAGAATTGTGTTTAAAATAATTGATGTAGAAAAAATTGATTTGTGTTTGGAAAAGATGTTAAAAAAGTGGATTTAAGAGGGTTGTTGTGAGATAGTAAAAGTAAAAGCTGGAGTAATAGTTTTAGCTTTAATTAGAATCAATTATTTTCAAAGTGATGCACTTTTTCAAACAAATTTACAAAACAAACATGTTTGCTTTTCTTCAACCCACTTTTAACAAACTCAACATGATTTTTATTGATAACCAAATAAACAGTAATTGAAATTAAAATCTTAATCATAATAAAAACACAACTGCTAATTATACAAAACTATCAATACTCATATATCAATATGGTACTGAAGGCCGAAGGGAAAAAAATCTAGATTAGATTATAATATAGGTTTAATTACTCCGGAAGTCCCTATAATTTTATCGATTTTTCAAATGGGTCCCTATACTTAAAAATTTTGTAACTGAGTCCCAACATTTTAAAATAAATTTTAATTACGTCTCTAACACTATTTTTTGTCATTTAGCCACATTTTTGAAGTGTGGTTAAAGATAAAAAAAAAATATTACACCATTTTAATTATATTGTATTTATAATCAAAAGAAAAAAATATTAGTATTATTAAATTTTATTTATATTTTATTTATATTTTATTTTTGTATTTTTATAATTTTGTTTTATTTCATATTATATTTTAATTTAATTATTATTTAATTAATTTATTTTTATTTTGAATAAATTTATATTTATACATTATGACAATTAAATTAAAATAAATAAAAAATAATTTAAATAAAATTAAATATAACATAAATATTTTCAATTATCTTTCTTAAATTCTTATTAACTTTTTTTCATTTATAATTTTTTATTTTAAGATATTTTTAATTTTAGATTTATTTTCTTTTTACTTTAATTTTATGTTATATTTAATTTCAATTAAATTTTATTTTTTAATTTTATAATAAATAAAAATAAATTTATTCAAAATAAAATAAATATAAAAATTAATTAATTAAATAATAAATAAATAAATAAAATATAATATGAAGCAAAATAAAATTACAAAAAATAAAAAAATAAAAGATAAATAAAATTTAATAATACTATTATTTTTTCTTTTCATTATAAATACCATATAATTAAAATGTTGTAATATTTTTTTCTTTTATCTTTAACCACACTCATAAAATGTGGCTAAGTGACAAAATTAGTGTTAGAGACCTAATTAAAATTTATTTTAAAATGTAGGGACTCAATTACAAAATTTTTAAGTATAGGGACCCATTTGAAAAATCGATTAAACTATTGGGACCTCCCTCCGAAATAATTAGACCCATAATATAAAAAGAAGCAACCAATGAGAAAGAAAAGAACAAAAAGACGTGGACTAATGTATTGTATCCCCACAGCACCAACTTTCTGAAAGATATTTTCTCTGCCGACGACCTCCCCAAGCTGGCATCACCTAATCCTGCCACGTGTCCCGAACACCGTGGCCGGCGCCGTATCCGCCATTCGCGTTTCGGGAGGAGAGGCGCGCCCCACGTGCGACACAGGAGCCCCAAGCGGCAACCAAAGCAACGGGCCCACACGTGTCGGAGAGGACACGTGGCTGCCATCGCGTGGTGGAGGGTTTTAGGGGTGCGGGCCCGGGGCGGACAGGGTCAGTATCCACTAGATAAGGATGGGCCCGGGCCGGGTGGGGATGGGCTTTTTTTGTTGTATTGTTGAGGGGGATGACGTAAGAGGGGATTAGGTCGTTGTCGTGGGGCCCGAGGCCCACGTGGGAGAGCACGTGGTGTTGGTCTCAGACGCGGTGGTAGGTTGTGGGCAGAGGGAGAGATGGCGCTGCTGACAAGTACAACTGAACTGATTTGATGTTGCTTCATGAATTTGAGGGTGCTTTTCTCTTCTCTTCTCTTTTTTTTATGCTACAGATCCAAAATTAATAATATTTATTGTTTAATAAAAATATTTAACTAGTATTCAATTTATGCTATATATAATATATAATATGTGTTATATACTTATATGTATAATAATATTTGTATAATACACATATATAATATACATTAAATACTAATTAGAGATATTTTTATTGAATTATAAACGTTAATATAAAAAAATGCATTTGCAACTTGCAAGTTGCAAGAGAAGAGTGTGTGTGTGTGAGAGAGATTTGACTGGTTGAGTCAAGATGAAATGAACTTTATTCATGAGTTGAGATGGGATGGATGGTTCTATATTATATAAAGTAATTTTTCGAATGGATCAAAATTAAGAAATTGTTATAGTGGTGACTGAATATATATTTTTATTTATAGAAAATGGTAAGCAACTAACTTTTTTAAGTTAAATAAATCTTTTATGAATTTTGTGATTTTATTCATTCATTATTTTGTATTGGAATTCTGAATATAAATAATTTTTTATAGATGAAATAGTGTAATTTGTTATATTAATTTCTTTAACTTTTTATTTGTTCATTTTATATTTTATATTTTTTATATTAGGTGATATATATTAAATATATTTTTTCTATTTTATCTTTAATTAAGTCATTTTCTTCTATCAAGTCATTCTCTTAATAGAAGAGAGAGAATATGCTAATAAGAATAATATAGTAAAATATACTATTTTATTTTATTAAGTTTGAGATTGTCTCAATCATTATCTAAAGATATATGAAAAGAAAAAGTGGATCAATAAAAAAAAGTTTAATTTTGATGCACTAACATTATAAATGTATTTTACACTTTCATCCAACCAAAACATTCAGTATGTATGATTTTGTAGTAAAAGAGAGAAAATATATGACTTTTTTTTAACTTTTTATAAGTTATAAGTTATTATATAGATGTTTGGATTAATTTTTATATAACTTTTGACTTTTAAAAAAGTTATTTTAAGTGCTTATTGGAGAAGTTAAAATATTTAACTTCTTCAAAAAATCTTTGCACAACTTTTTAAAAACTATCACTACAAACTAAAATAAGCACTTATATTATTTTACTTCCAAACACAAAATAACTTTTTCAAAAGTTACTTATTATTAAAGTTCTTATTAAGAAGTCCTTTATGTATAAGGACTTAATTAAGCTCTTTATCCAAACTAGCCCTAATTAGGTGATAGCACATGATTGAATAATTATGTAAAAAATATAAACTATTAGTAAATAAAAATTAAATATAAAAAAAAATTCAGAGCAAGTAATTAAAAGAATTGATTGTATAAATTTTTGTACTTTAATAAATAGTGGCAAATTAACACACAGTACGTTTCCTATAAAAACAAAACAAAATTGTTATACAACTAAAAATGAATGAGTAGTTCTGTATGTCCATGTAAAAGAGTATGTACGTACCCTATATTATATTACTTCCTCATCAAACGTTTTAGACTTTTTATGGTTATTAAGAAGGTAATTAAAGCATATAATTTTATATGTAAAAATGATATATAATGACTAAATTTTTCTTTTAGTTTTTTGTGTAATAATTATTATAAGAGATATGAGAGAATGCATGTGAGGATAAAATTAGAAAAAGAATAATAAATGTTTTCTTAAAATTTTAAAATGACAAATAATATTGGACAAGAAGATTTTCTAAAAAGACAATTATTTGTGGACGGAGGGAGTATGATATAAGGATAGAGAATAAAAAATTGGGTGCATGTCAAATTAAAATTTAATGACAAAAAGGTACGTTCAAAACTTCAAATATTATTATTAAAAATGAATAATAACCTTTTTAATGTAATTTAACATTTTTATTAAAAAAAAAGATATGTATAAGTATAGTATTAATATTAATTTTTTTTTTTATATTCCAGTATAACATAATTGAATCACGCCTTAGCCAATAAACCTTTTAATAAATAATAATAACATTGTGCCTTTAATTTTTGGTCCGATTTTTAAACTGATTTTAGACTTGATCCATTATAGACCTCTCGTATCATATTTTGTTTTGCAATTCTGGGTCAATATAATATTTTATATTGCTTTCTAAGTTGGGCCTACAAATAACAATTTTTTCTTATTTCTATCTTTCCGCTGAAATCAAATTTTGTTCTTATACTCTTTTTGGTAATGAATTTTCTCCTTAAATTTCAATACCTCTATCACAAGCATCGCTATTGCATTTGGACTTTACTGGAGTTGGGCTTGTAAGGGATCCATTGAAATACATGTGATAAGAATGGGAAAAGGTCTATCACCGAAAAAAGAACTAGGAAAAGTAATGACCAAAAAGGCAAAAACAAAAGGGACAAGTTTATGGAAAATACATGGGACACAACCTAAATCCAATCAAAATAGTCAATATATTATGCACAACATATATAATATAAAATCCATAATGTATATCATATACGGTACACAACATATATCATCTATTATGCATAACATATATCACATATTGCATCATCATCTTTCTTTGCAACATGTGTTATATGTTGTGCACATCATGTTATATATGGAGTGCACAACATGTAATATCCATTGTGGAATTTTTATTATATATGTTGTGCACAACTTGTTGACTGTTTTGATTGATTTTTTGTTACAATAATGTTTGTCATACAACAGAAATACGTCCAACTAATAAATATATATCTCTTGAGTTACTATTTTGTTGCTTACCTCAATCTTAAGAGACCCAAGATATTTATTAGAAAATCTGTTTTGTTTTGGAAAAAATAAAAGCATGTTTACAATATCCAGTTTAACATATTACTTTAAACAACGTACAACAGAAATACGTCCATATCAATTATGATTATGTTTTCTCCCTCTCACTACCTGAAAAATCATACAAATAGAATGTTTTGATTGGATGATTGTGTAAAATAGTTTGTTAAAAATATGAGAATGATGTGATCAGGTTTCTGTGAATGACAAATCAATGTAATTTGTTAAAAATATGAAGGGTAATCTTGTCCAAAATTTATTATAAAGTTTGTATATTTTTGTACACGTATTTATGTCTACTTCTTCAAAAGGTACACAAAATATATTTTTTTTTACAAATACACAATTTTATGTAACAACCTTAAGTTCTGAACTTGTACTTGTATTTATGTATCGTACTTCCAATCAAACACTACAAATAACCATTCAATACGAAGATTGTAGCCTCCCCTTTCAAAAGGGGTCTCGCAACTCTCCTAAGTGGGTTTCTGATTTTAACTACTCACATACTGTACATAGATTACCTATTATCTTGTAATTGCCTCATTGAACTTAATCTCAATAAAGTATTGAAGTTCCTTTTTGTTAAACTAAGAGAAAGATGCAGAAAACAGGGAAGAAGAAGAAAGATGAACTCTATATTATTGTATTGCATGAATTACAAAATGATGAGAAAGGCACTATATATACAAGGGCTAAAGAGAGGATAAGCACAAGCTAAGCAACTAACCAATGCTAACAGACTAAACTAACTGATAACAGAGGATAACAGAACACAGAAAGATATACATCATTTACAGTCCCCCTCAAACTTAGGAGGAGCAGCAGTGACTCTAAGTTTGGTTCTGAGAAAGGAAAATCTGGTAGTAGATATTGGTTTAGTCAAGGCGCCTGCAGCTTGTTCTTCAGAGGGAATATGATAGACCCGAGCTTGATTTGACAGAATTTTGTCCCGCACAAAATGGAGGTCTATCTCAAAGTGCTTGGAGCGCCGGTGGAAAACGGGATTGGCTGATAGGAGAACAACACTCAGATTGTCACAATAGATGTTGGATGTGACAATAAAAGGAACTTTAATTTCAGTGAGAATATTTTTGACACAGATAATTTCAGAGAGAGCAGTGACAATGGCTCTGTATTCCGCCTCTGTACTTGAACCAAGAGACAATGTTTGCTTCTGGGAGCTCCAAGAGACAATGTTTGGACCAAGGTACACACAAAGACCCGTTGTTGATCTCCGATCATCATGATCCGATGCCCAGTCGGAATCACAAAAGGCTGTGATAGTAAGCTGCTTTGCTGGAGTAAATGAAATGCCATGAGTGGAGGAGCCTTTCAAATAACGCAAAATGCGTTTTACAGCAGACCAATGAGAAACAAGGGGTGTTTGCATATATTGACAAACTTTGTTGACAACAAAAGTAATTTCTGGTCTAGTGATAGTGAGGTACTGTAAATAACCAACTATTTGGCGGTAGAAGGTTGGATCATCATATGGAGTGGAATCAGTTTTGGACAGAAGGGATGAGGCTGGCATAGGTGATTTAATAGGCTTGGATAAGTGCATTTTGGCTTTAAGAAGAAGGTCATTTATGTACTTAGTTTGACTTAGGTGGATTTCATCAGAGGAGGGGTGATTGACCTCAATTCCAAGAAAGTAATTGAAGGTAGATGATATTTTAACATCAAAGGTTGATTTGAGAGAAGAAAGAAGTTGGTGAATAGCAGAAGGAGAGTTATCAGTAATAAGGACATCATCAACATAGATGAGGATGTATATAGAGCTATCTAGAAGAACACGATGAAATAGAGAAACATCTGATTTGGCATTGGTGAATCCTAAATTTGTGAGAAAGGAATGAAGGCGATCAAACCAAGCACGAGGTGCTTGTTTCAAGCCATAAAGGGCTCGATGCAATTTGCAAACAAAAGGAGTTGCTGTCTCAAATCCTGGTGGTTGGCGCATGTACACTTCTTGATTGAGATTGCCATTAAGGAAAGCATTGGCAAAATCAAGCTGAAAAATGGTCCATTTGAATGAGAGGGCAATAGTAATGATGATTCTGATAGTGGATGGCTTTACAACAAGAGAAAACGTTTCTGCATAATCAATTCCCTCCTTTTGTTCATACCCTTTAGCTACTAAACGGGCTTTGTATCTGGAAATCGTGCCATCAGGATTATATTTAATCCGATAGACCCATTTGCAGCCAATAATTGATTTATCTTCTGGAGGAGGAACAAGAGTCCAGGTGTGATTCTTTTGCAAGGCTTGGTATTCTTCATTCATAGCTTGCAGCCATTGAGGGGAATCCATAGCAATTTTGACAGTGTGAGGGATGGCATCTGCAGTGAAGGCTTTTGGCTTGAATATACCATCTTTTGCTCGAGTGACCATAGGATGAGATAGCAAGGATGGTGCACGAACAAGGGGAGGATCAGCAGGAGTGTTGTTATGTTGAGGGTGGATATTTGGTGTTGCAGCAGGTGTTGAAGAAGCAGATTCAGGTGTAGGAGTTGGAGGAGAAGTATTAACTTCACTGGTGTACCTGTCAAAGGAAACAGGAGAAGCGGGAGTAGGAGAAGATATGACAGGAATAGATGCAGATGCAGATTTGTTTTTAATCAAAGGAATGATAGGAATAGATGAGACATTAGAATAAGTAGGTATAGGTAACAATGGTTTATTAGTTTGGAAAGGAAACACAAACTCATTGAAGAGAACATGTCTAGAAATAATTACTTTATCCGATTTAGTGAGGCACCTATATCTTTTATGAGTAGAGGAATACCCCAAGAATGTGCACAAATTCGAGTGAAAATCAAGCTTATGTTTGTTGTAAGGCCTCAAAAGGGGATAACAAGCACAACCAAAAATCTTAAGAAAGTCATAGTTAGGCAATTTAGAGAACAATTTAAAATAAGGAGATAGCATGTTGAGAATAGGAGTTGAAAGCATGTTGATGATATATGTTGCAGTATCAAAAGCTTCAGCCCAATATATAAGAGGCAAAGAAGCATGAGATAATAAAGCAAGACCCACTTCTGTGACATGTCTATACTTTCTTTCCACACATCCATTTTGTTCATGGGTGTGTGGACAAGAAAAGCGATGATAAATCCCTTTTGTGACAAGAAACTTGGATAGTCTTTGATATTCTTTTGCATTATCGGATTGGAAGGTTTTAATTTTGGTGTCAAACTGATTTTCTGCAAAATTCTGAAAAAGAATAAAAGCATCATAAATCTGAGACTTAGTGTGTAAAAAATAAATCCAAGAGTATCTTGTAAAAGCATCAACAAAGAGGATGTAATATCGAGTTCCATTAGTGGCTGGAGTAGGCGAGGGTCCCCAAACATCACTGTAAACCAATTGAAGAGGTGCAGAATGTAAAGTGTTAGAAGATGAAAAAGGTAATTGCTGCATTTTTTATTTACAGCAAGAATCACATAGCATGGTAAGCTTGTTCATATCAGATTTTATATTGCATAATTGAAGGACTTTAGAAACTATGGGACTTGATGCATGACCAAGTCTTGCATGCCAGTGAGTGAATTTATTGAAGTTATTAGAAGAGTAAGGAGTAGTACTTGCAGTAATAGATTGAGAGTTAGTAGATATAGGACTAGAAGTATGTAAAGCTGATGTTTTATTAGCAATAGTTGAGGTAATATCAGAAACTGTATCAGTAGTAGGTTGACTTTTATTACATGAATTAGTCATAGCATTGAGAAAAGATGCAGAAAACAGGGAAGGAGAAGAAAGATAAACTCTATATTATTGTATTGCATGAATTACAGAATGATGAGAAATGCACTATATATACAAGGGCTAAAGAGAGAATAAGCACAAGCTAAGCAACTAACCAATGTACTAAACTAACTGATAACCGAGGATAACAGACCACAAAAAGATATACATCATTTACACTTTTCAAGTATTACTTTCACTTGTGTTTGAAGAGAGCACAAAGATTAGGATAAGAGGTCAACCAACTATACAAAAAAGGTCGACTTAACATCCTACGAGTCGAGAACAATAAATATTACTGAGTTATTATAAAAAATATTAAAAATAAATTAAATTATTAAACAATAAAAAAATAGTAAACTAAAAAAATCAAAGTGATAAAAATTTATAAAAAAAATCATCATAATATTTTAAATTTTACTAAATTTATTGTGTAAAATATTTTAATAAATAGAATATTTGTCAGTAAATAATAAAAACAACACCATATTCTATTTTTATTTGTTATTAGAAAAAAAAAACATCATAAGGGAAAGAAAAAGGAAAAATTGGAGTTGTTTGTGGAAGTAGAGTTCGAAACTCGAAAGTAGAAGCTCTGTACTTTTGCTATCACATTGCCTTTCTTCCGCGTTTGACGGCGCAGCACCTTCAATGACTCGCAAGAGGGACTACTCTTCTCGTCACGCGCCCTACGCCAAGCGCCGCCGTCCTCCGCCGGAACCCGTCGAGGAGGAAGAGGACCGTCCCACCTTGAGGCCGGCGCCGCCTTCTGCGGTGGTGGTGATGGGGCTCCCTCAGGAGTGCTCCGTGCTTGACCTCAAGTCCCGCTTCGAGATCTACGGCCCAATCGCCCGCATCCGCATCGACCGTGACGCCGTCGGGTACATCACCTACCGGACCAAGGACTCCGCCGACGCCGCCATCGCCGCCGGCGCTGACACTTCCTTCGGAATCACCATTCACTCCAAAAAGGTCCTTCCTTTTTTCTAATGTTTCTTGTTCTAGGTTTTCGAAATTGGAGTTTATGGAGTCATGAGATTTTAAGTTTAATTCGTGTATGACTGGGTTTTTTATTGTTGAATTTTAAGTTGAGGACTATAAAAAATGAGACCTAGAAATTGGAATTGAACGCTACTTGATCGTGAAAGAGTGGTTTTTCTTGTTAAAATTGATGGGTTTTATGCGTGTTTGTTTGTGATTTTGATGAAAGTTTCAAACTTAGAGTTGAAGATTATAACTATAATAACTATAATAATAATGCCTCATCGGGCAAGTGTGATTTCTCTGCTAAAATTGACAATTTTTCAGCTTAATTTCTTGGAATTTTGATGAATTTAGCAAGAGTGATTTTGTCTTGTTTGTTAAATTTGGCAAATTTTGAGTGTGGGTCTTAGCGGCCTTGTGACATGGAGGTCACGGTTTCGAATCATGGAAACAACCTCTCGTGCATTGGGCAGCCCTTTTTTGTTAAATTTGGCAAATTTTCAGCTCAATGGTTTGGGATATCATGTAAGCCTGAAAACTGAACACTAGTATTTTACTCTGTTTCATGTGAAATTGGAGGGTATGAGTTAATTGCATAGTTGTGGTACTTTTCTGAGTTGGAATTTGAAAGAGATTGGTTTGCATAACAGGTTCAGGTGTTGTGGGCAACCGACCCGTTAGCAATGTGGAGGGAAGGAGTTGGTAACAACAAGGATAAAGGATCAATGTCGAAGCTTGTGCGCGCCGAGGTACCATTGAGGAGGCATGGAAGAGGTAATAGGCTCGCTTCGGCAATAGGGAATACCAAAACCAGTGAAGATAGCTCAGGTAGCTCAGTTCTTGAAGCTCCTTTCAAGGGCAGAGAAATTGTTGCTTATGATGATATCCTCTAGTTTCTGAAAATCAGCATGTTTATAGGGCTATCTTAGTTTGTGACAGTGATTTGAGTTTCTTTAGATTTAGATGATTAGATCTTTATTTATAATGTTCATCTTTGTCTTAAGTTTGTTAAGGAAGAAGCTGCTAAATCAGTGAACTACTAGGAAGTAAATTGTGGAAGCTAATTAATTTATATGTAATTTAGTTTTTGTTGAGATGTCTAATTTCTACATTATGAATTTTAAGGGTTTCTATCCTCGTTGCATTTTGCTGATATTAGTCACCACCGTGACATTAGTGATCGAAATTCAAATATAGGTGGACATATACTGAGTGTAGTAGGGGTAATCCTCTTATTATTATGGTAGCTTTTACCATACATTTTATCAATTTGTTTTCTTATCTTAGAGATCGAAACATTCTTGGTTAAATGTATATGAATGAAAATATTTTATAATGTGAATTAGTTATACTTATATCAAGCAAGTTATGTTTATTTCTAAAACATAATTAGAGCTTACTTTTACCTGAGTGCTCTGTCATGTATGGTTTAAATTTTACTCCTTTATCATTCAAGATACGTTAGTTTGATACATTTCAATTTGACTCAAGTTTGAACTTGAATACAATAAGAAAATAGATTGAGATCAATGCTAGGAAAGTTCAGAAAATGGTATTGAATCAAAGAACACGGGTACTTAAAGTGAATTTTGAAAATATGTAGTTAAAAAAGAAATCACTGACCTTTTAAAGTGAATTTTTGAATTTCGACTTTGGTTTGAACTTGTATGAATAGTAATTATTAAGACTAGCACCCGCATTTTTTGTTATTTTTATTTAATTTTAGATTAATTTAATAATAAATTTAATTTTCATTCATTGACCGTGTACAACTTTTTTACATAGTCATCCAATCATATAGTGTCACATCAGTCATGATTGTGTTTTCTCTCTTCCACTACTTGAAAAGTCATACAAACGGAGTGTTTTGATTGGATGACAGTGTAAAATACCTTTACAGTGCATCAAAATTAAACTTTTTAATAATTATATAATTATATAAATCAAAATGAAATAAAAGCTTAAATTTGATTGGGAATTTGGGATAGTGAAAAGATTATTTATTATTTTTAATTCTTTTATATTCAATTTTAAAAATATAACTATTTTATGAGTGTGGATATAAAAAATTAACTATTTAAAAAAATTTCCTTTATATAACCGTATAGATAAGGAAAATCCTGAAATCGAAATTGAAAAACCAATCTAGGGTTAACTGCCTAATTCTGTGGTGGATGATCAAACCTCAAACGTCGAAAAAAAAAAAAAACTGAACAGATTAAGAAAAAATAAAGTAAAATCTCTGAATGTAAGTGAAAATTAAAAAATTACATAAAAGATAAAAATTGATGGATTTACAATTCAAATTTATAACTATGGTAAGTAAAATAAGTAGAGTGCGAGAAGGAGAGCGAACTCAACAAAGTATAGAGGAGAAGAGAAGAGAACAGAGAAAGTAGCGAGGGAGTGAGAAGTGATGGAAGAAGAAGAAGCAGCAAAGTACGCAGAGAAGAAAGAATATATATGGAGTTGGGGTGCTGGAACGGAGGGTCAGTTAGGTAATTGCAAGCTTGAGGATGAGCATCTTCCTCAACTCCAACTCTCTCTCTCTTCCTTCTCCTCCCTCGCCTGCGGCGCCGCCCACGTCATCGCCTTGACCTCCAGTACTCCCTTCTCTTTCCTTGAACTTTTTTCAACTTTTTCTTCCTACATATGCTTTTTCTAGATTTTGTTTTTTGTTTAATTTAAATGCAATACAGTTTAGAGTTTAGTATGAATATATTTTTTTTGGAGTGGGAGAGATTTTGATTGAGCTGGGAAAATGAACAGGTATGGGAAGGAGGATAAATCTGTTTGGAACTATAGGGATTAGTCGTCAGCTGCGTAGAAAGATGAAGTCAAATAGATAGAAGCCAGCAAAATTTGTTGAGGGTTGGCTCCTCCTAGAGCATAAATAGGTTTTTGAATAAATTCCTAGGTCTAGTTCCATTAAGGTTGAAGGGACGATAAGAGTCATGAGCTCCCTTCGTTTTGGACTCATGATTATTTATAAAAAAAATTGAATACAAATTAATTTTACTAGAAGAGATCCAATTTATGTTGCCACATGATCTATATATCAAAATTAAACTCAAAATTTTATATTATTATTGAATTATATGCTTCTATTTATTAAGAGTTTTTAAGATGATGAGCACTTGCATCAAACATTTGTGACTACTGTGAAAATACATAATTAGATAT
Organism: Aeschynomene evenia; assembly: GCA_013621005.1. Taxonomy (NCBI): domain Eukaryota; kingdom Viridiplantae; phylum Streptophyta; class Magnoliopsida; order Fabales; family Fabaceae; genus Aeschynomene; species Aeschynomene evenia. Next base: position 10,158,562 of record CM024267.1, on the reverse strand, counting down.
ATGGTTACTCTTTTATATTAAGGTAGTGTTTGGTGATAGATACATGATAGAAAATTTATGTATTTTCTGTACGCTTGAAAAGTTGAAACATGAAGGCATACAAAATTGACCAGGATAAGACAACAATAGTTATCGTGTACGTTAATTTAAACATGATACAAAGACTCTATACTTTATATTTTTGTATTTTGGTTTTATCTTATCTTGTACACCTTACCGAACTTATCATAAGAGTGCATTAATTAATTTTGGTATAGTGAAAATATAATGCAGATGGGAAGGTATTGTCATGGGGAAGGGGAAACTCTGGCCAACTAGGCCATGGAGAGGTTGTTAATAACTCATTGTATCCTAAGCCTGTAACATCTTTGGACAGTTACTTCATAACAAATGTCTCTGCTGGTTGGAGCCACTCTGGTTTTGTTTCAGGTTTGGAATCTCTAATTTCTTTGTTAATTGAATAGTTGAGGCATTTTCTCTCTTGAAAACTTGAAAGAAAGTAACTATTATTGATTTGTCTTCAAGATACTGGGTGCTTGTTCACTTGTGGTGATGGCTCTTTTGGTCAGCTTGGTCTTGGGGATTATGCCTCACACAGCTCCCCTGTTAAAGTGTCTCGGTTTGATGATCAGCGTGTCGCACGGGTAGCTTGCGGCATGCGCCATTCACTTGTCTTGTTGGAAGGTACTAGAATCTCTCTTTCAATAGGAACATCTGCGATTGTGGTTGGACGCTCGATAGTGCATTTGATTTCAGAAAATAGTTTTCAGTTTTCAGTCAGTTTCTAGTTTACAGGATTTTAGTATGAAAACCGTGAAAACTGCAGAATCTAGATTTCATTTTTTTTCATTTCCAGTTTTTTCTACAAAGTCCTAAAAACAAGAAAATTCACAGATGAAAACTGAACATTGTTTTCTGAAACAAAATGCACTCTGAATTTCCATTATGGTGCCTCTTTTTCATGTACAAAAGGCAATGGTGATGCAGATTGTTCATCAAACCAAGTTTATGGATTTGGCTCTGGGAAGCGCGGTCAACTAGGCGTTTCCAGAGATAGGATCAAATCTATTAATCTTCCTGAAGTTGTTAGTGGCTTTGAAGATGTAGAAATAGTCGATATTGCAGCAAATGGAGATCATAGTGCTGCAGTATCTGGTAAAATCTACAACTTTCCTCTTGCATGATATGTGTGATTCACATATTACTCAACGGTTATAAAATCAAATAAACTATATCATCTAGTAACCACATTGGTTAGCACAAGTAGTAAATGTTTGGGCTGCTTAAGCATCATGTCCCGGTTTCGATCCTTGGGGCAGTGTGTATGCAGAAAACCTTGTGACCAACTCCCTACCCACCGAAAGGTGATCTCCGTCGGAGCTAGGGATTAGTCATCAGCTATCGACCGACGGATATCCGAGGGGAAACCCATCAACAACAAAAAAACTATATCATCTAGTGACATTTATATAGAAAAATAGTTTAGGCAAAAGGGGCCATCTTATTTCTCTCTAAATCTTTTGAAGTGTATCCTTTTGTTGCATCAGTTGATGGGCATCTTTACACATGGGGAAGAGGATTCAAGGGCTTTGAAGATGCTCAATCTCCTCAACGCTTGAACACCACTTTGAATTTTGCCAAAGTCAGTATGGGATGGAACCATGCTTTAGCTTTGACTGGTATGTACTGACACCATATATCCGACATGATTTCCTTCCTTCAGTCGCTTCCCTGATGAAGAAGAACCCGTTCTGTTGTGATGTACAGGTGAGGGGGAGGCTTATATACTTGGTGGCAACCATCTTGGAGTGCTCAATGATCATCAGAATATGAACCCAGCAAAGCAGTTACCTGGTAATGCATTTTAGTGCCTTGTATATTGAAGACATTATAATTTATGTACTCCATTGTTGCTCGCGCGCACGCACGCACACATACATAGAGTAAATTCAAATAAAGTGTTGTAACTTGTAACTTCAGTTCATCTCTAGGGAAATACTATAAATAAACTAGTGGAGAAAAATTATGAGTGGAAGGTGTAAGGAAAAAAGAGTGAGTTCTCTGTCAAATGTTGTTTAATAGCATTGCCCTTATCTATGTTATGCTTTGTCATTTTTTGTGGTAGATTCAAGAGAAGCCAGTTTGGAAAAAGTCCCAGGCCTCAACGGGACAAAGATTGTTGACATTGCTACCGGTGCCGAACACTCTGCCCTCATCACAGGCAAGATGCAGTTCTCTTCTTGTTCCTAAGCAAGTTCACAATTACATAATCCCACTGACTTTGTTTCTTTGTTATTTTAACAGAGAATGGAGAAGTAAAGACATGGGGTTGGGGTGAGCATGGTCAACTTGGCTTGGGGGATACTTGTGACAGAGCAAGTCCTGTTACAGTAAGTCTCGGACACGATACGGATGAAGTCAAATCAATCAGAGTTTACTGTGGAAGTGGATTCACATTTGCTTTAACCACCAAGCCCTAGATTCTTCTCAAGAAGTTTTGGTACTTTGCTTGGTTCTGGTTCTGAACTTGTCCAGTGGCAGTGCATGGAAGGAATGATGCATGCCAGGAAACTGTTATGCTTCTAAAGTGCTACTTTGGACTCAGACTGCAGTGCACAATGAAGCCATAGGCTCCAATAATGGTCCTCACAAATTTGGGAACCAGGAAGGAGAAGAGGGACATGGATATGGATATGTTCCTCTTTACAGTCTTACCAACTCAGATGAGGAGTGAGAATAAGTTCAATAAAGCCTCTCTAAGTTGGCAAAGGATTCCTTGCGCCCCTAATGTTTGGCGTCAATGTTGCGCGCCTTTTATTTTTTTGCAAGTAAGTCCTTCCTGTTTTAGCTTAACAGTTGCTGATATTTTGCTTTATTGTACATATAACCTTGTACCCTTGACCCTTGACGTCTGTGTTTGGCTTGTATTTTTCCCTTTGCTTCCCTGTTTATCAGATCTGGTTTGTTCCAAAATTGGTTTTTGACAGTGTAAGGGCATGACCAACCATTTACCTTTCTTCTTCTACACCATTTTAATGACTCTAAAAATATTCTCTGCACACACTTTCTTCTTCACCACATACACCATTCATTCATTCAGATTTATCCTCAACATTTCTTTCTCTCTGTTTTCCCATTCTTTGTTCATTACAGGAAAAATCCAACCCAAAGACACTTAAATTTCAAATTAGAATAGCTATAAGAAATTTGAATATATATTCATGAATTCAAATCTCAATGAATTCGAGTTAAAATAGTTAAAATCAAATGAAATCATAATACTTGTTTTAGCAAAATAAAAAATAAAGATGATGAACGAGGAAGAAGATAAAGAATAATACACTTTTGAGTGATGCTTTGATTCTAAAGGGCTTATCATTTGATTTATCATCAGATTTAGTTATAGACAGAGACAGAAGAGTTGCAGGGCTCGATGCTTCAACCTTCACCTTCATCTTTGCCGCTGCCGTCGTCAGAACAACCACCATTGCTATTACACAATGTCGTTTTTGGTGCATAAGATGGATGAAGAAGAAAACGACTACGACAACTTCTACTACTACAACCTTGAATTGCAGATCTCTTCAAACCATCATACATAAAAAGGGGGACATATAAGCTTTTCCAACGAGAGCTACCCTAATTCCAAAAATCTTGTACGAACCTTAAATTGAACTCAATGCCAAAGCAAGAAGACACATGTTTCCGACTTACCTGCACAAGACCGAAACCCGTACGACGCGGTGAGAGTACGACGGCAGATACCCACATCGACAACGCGCGACCAAAGCCCAAGCTTGACAAGAGCCAACACGGCAACTACTAAACGACGCCTATGGCAACCCCCTGTCGACATGCGAAAGCACCTGCCGAGGTAGACAATCAACCGCCGATATGACCACAACCGGCCGGTAGGGTTCGAATGGGTGGCACTTGCAAATAACAAACAAAACAACCATCAAAAGATAATAAAACAAACTTATAACTTATAGTGTGTTACACCCGTTGGATCACGTATTAATGAAAATAGACGGCCGAGATTGAACCACCTCGATGGGGCGCAATCTTACCGCACAACTACACAGGCGCAAGTAATCCTTACCCCTCTAAGTTATATAACTCCCCTCTTTTGGGTGTGGGATGGAGGTGAAAAATAATCATAGGCAAATGTTTATTTAGATGTATTTGCAAGTTTCACTCTAGGGAAAATCCGAGAGTTTTGTGTATTTGTGTCTTCATTTTTAAAATAATATAAGAAAATCATATATAAAAAATTGATAATTTATTTTTGTGTATTTGTGTCTTCATTTTTAAAAAAAACACAAAATACACAATATTTATGTATTTATATATCCATCTTCTAATTAAACACTTTAAATTTATGTACGCGTATTTGTATTTTGTATTTACAATCAAATACATTCTTCAAGACATTTAAAGAAAGAAATGTGTTATTGATATATACAATAGTATTATTCACTTCTTTTCCACCCATCGAAGTTGCCAACATTTTTATGTGCTGGAAAAGAGGTGGATAATACTATTGTATGTAATATGTCCCAATAACAATTTTTTTTAAAGAAAATATGTCTCAAAAGCATCTAATAATACAAGGAATAAAAGAATAATGAATGTATTTATTGCTAAATAAATGAATAATAGCAGAGAAATCTCTCCCAATTTAGGATTATAGTTCTTGACAATATTAGTTTCGATAGCTCTTCGAGCATGCTACCTACTCTCATAAGGTTCCACCCAATTTGCCTCCCTAACAAGTCTAATATTAATCCTTATATAATAGTTTCTTAACCTAATAATTATGGAGCTCCTTAATAACCCCTATCTATGGCCATTATAGGATTCTGCAATTGGTGATACTATGTACTAATAACATCTCATCTCATCAATTACAATCAATTAAGAAGCGAGCCATGTACAACATTGAAACCATTGAATCAAAAGATTATACATGAGATGATGAGAAATGCCAACATTGACTCATACCAGCATCACTATTACATGAACAAGTGGAAAAAGGAAAAAGAAAAAATTGAATGGAATTAGTTTGCCATTGGTCAATATATCTACATCTAAAAGTGTTACATCTTACACAGACTAAGATACACTAAACTAAAAGAATCAATCAACTACTCACTGCATATTTTGTACATGAGTGAAAAAAAAGAATGAAGATAAAAGAAAAATTGGGAACTAGTCTAATGCATGTCATCCTCTTCTGTCTTCTTCTACAGCTATTATCTCATGCACAGTTGCACACTCTATATGATACATTAATCATGAATAATGAGGAGATTGTTCTCGTACCCATTATTGTTTACAATTGGCCGCAATGGATCGATTTTCCATTCACCATCAACAATGAACTTGATCTGTTACAAGGGAAAAAATAAAGAGAGAATCTTTAAATGTCTCTGCTCAGTATGTTTTCTTGGACACAACATCAACTGGTTTAAGAAATACTTCATCGATTAGTCCGACTAACCTCATAGTTTCCGGGATACAGCTGCAAGTACAGTGAAAATATACCAGTACTTGATTTCTCCATCTTTCTCTGCAATGTAATACTCTGTTATTTATCATATAAACATGTGTAGTGTGCTCAGCAGAAGTATCTAAAATGCCTCAGAGGGTCAATGCAAAAGAAAAAAGAGAAGTCCACAAAAACTCCACTCAACTTTACTTATGATGTGCACTTTGGTCTTGTTAATTTAACAATGTGCAAATTGATCTAGATACATCTCGAACTATATGGAAAACTACATTTTGTTAATAGACATTGGTTTTTGAATGGAAAAAAGCATGTAATTGCCTCTACGTGTGTCTAACAATGATACGCCTTAGTTGGCTCATGCGTCTTTTTCCTTTCAAAAACTAGCATGTGTTAACAAAATATTGTGATCCGTACAAATCGAAAAGTATTAGGACCAATTTGTAGGTTCTTAAAAGAACCAAAATGCACATTGAGTACAGTTGAAGGGAGTCTTTTGGACTTTTCCCAAAAAATCATTGGCCATAGTAAGCAGTTAGTCATTCCGCGTAGCAGGGAAAAAAAGTCAGAATAGGTTTTGCGGCAAGCATAAGATTTCCAAAAAAACAAACATTTTCAAGAAAGGTGACAGGGTACTATTTTACCGAAGTCAAAACACAATAAAGACCTATCAGTTACAGTTTTAAACAAGGCAGGTGTAAAGGAGATCCCTGAAGGTTGAAAAGTCTGCACAGTAAAAAGGATCTGAACATCTTTTCAAGGTGAGAACCATGATGAAACCCATTGTGAGGTGGGTGGTGGCATCATGAATAACACCTATTTTCTCAAACGGTATTGCATATACATTACTACCTTAGGACCTAATTAGAAACTTCTCAAAAAGTAGTGCCGAAGGGTGAAGGCCAACAAAGAAAACTTCTCAAGAAGAGGTCAAACCTGGGTGGACCAACCATCAAATGATCCTGCTAAAAACACTTCTGAAGCTGTATTTGGCCAAACAATACAAGTAGTCTTCAGAGCTTGCAAAGCTCTGTGGGCATTATTAATCCTCTTCTGCTTCTCTTCAACAATTTTGTGCGCATCCCTGGGAAAAACTTGGTATTGTCAAGATTTAGGTAATACACACATATATAACAATTATTGAAGGGAGTCAGGGGATATACATTATTGCCAATGCCATCTTTCCTTCTAATACTGCCAACTTAGCACGTATCGACCGCAGTTTGTCCTGAGCATTAATGATCTCATTTTCCTGGAACTCCCAAGTATCGGAAAGCTTTGCTAGGTCATCAGGAGAGCTTTTCTGATCCTATAGAAGAATATACAGCAGATATGTCAGTGCTTCTCTATAGATATGGACTCATTTGTCTATCTGGCACATAATTCTACTATATCTGTTGTATAAGGATTAGATTAGGTTAGATTAGATTAGATTAGATATTTACCCAAAATTAGAGATTAGATTTAAGCTTCGAATCCTAAATTCATAGAACTCCCTTTGACTATTGAGTAATATATATACCAATGATGAGAGTGATTTTCTCTCAAGCAATTCAATCAAACTCTCTCAATTAGGTATCGAAGAGAAAAATTAACACCCGTACTAAGCTATTGCTCATCTGCCCCCTCCCAAACGGAGGCGGCAACAAATTCTAATCTTATTTTTTCTAACAATTTTGTAAATTAAGATCACCCCGTCTCCCCTTGCCCCCATATGCCCGCACAAAAAGGTAAAGATAATAGGTTAAATGAGACTCTCAGGCAGAAAACAAGTAAATCTCAAGCTATTTCTTCTTTTATGCTAGGGTAAAAATGTAAAATACAGGAAATTCCTGTTATTAGCTCATTGTGTTATACACTCACCATCTCCATTGTAAGTTTATCAGATTTAGATCTCAATGAGTGAAGTACAGAGGACAGCTCCAACTCCAGATGTTGGATACGAGATTTTATGTCACAGTGATTTGCATTTCCATCAAGAGAACCTAATCCCGTTTCCCTATTTAAAGGTTCACCTGGAAATTCTCTTACTTTGAGGAAATCAGATTGTCCTGAAACACTGCCCTCATCGCCTTTCTGATTTACATTTGGATAAATTTCAGCATCTGCATGTGATTAATACAAAGATATCAATAAATCTTCACATAATACCAGGACAGACAACCTGAAAATGTAAAATAGATCACCTTCAAAGTCTACATCTGAAAAACCAGTCCTCTGAACCATCCAACTTCTCCATGTGTCTGGCTTAAGTGAGTTTCTAAAATTATCAGTAGCTAAATGAGATCTGTGCTGATCACGTTTGATATGGATACTATCATGAGGAGTACTTGGGCTCAATGAGGATGATCTGCTACTACCTCTAAGGTCAGCAGCTACCTTTACAACATAAAAGATACCAAAAGTAATATTTTTATATTTTAATAGTGCATCAAAGATCATAAGAAAAAATGTTGCAAAAACTTTGAAATTGAATCACTATCAATTTCAGAGTAGAAAAGTTCATTGAAATGTTTATCGAACACTGAAACTGCAGCTTAATTAGCTTGAAGCCTTGAACTGATTGGTATTTAGAAGAAATGTAAAATAGGATAATCATTGAAAATATGAATGTTGTGTGAAAAATTAACTCCACTGTCTAAATGTTCTATTACCCCAACATTATTACATTAGCCAATAATTTTTTCAGGCATATAACGTAAAGAATAATAAATTTAAAACCTAAGGAACCACTTCGAGTATTTGAAGTGGACAATATTTACTTACTGCATCAACTGTAGTTCTACGACCCCATTCATCTTTATCTTCATCATTTTCGGAAGAAACACTTTCCTCTTTCTCTCTCAACCCAAGTCCAAAAGAATTATTTCTCTCTTTCTCCAGCCGATTCAATATACCCTCAATGCCAGAGTCCTCAGCTTCAACTTCCCTGTAAAACAGAAGATCATACTTACCAATTACCATATTGCTCAAACTTCTATCTAATGCACCCTTAGGCAATAAGAAAAATACACCATCACGATTGATAAACTGTAATGACAGAAACTTATTATTATTGGCAGTTCAGGGGTTACAGCAACCATCTACTCTTATACCTAAGAAACTAAACTAACACATTAGCTCATTACTGCATCATCAAATGTGCACAACAAAATGCTCTATGCTCCAAATTAAAACTCATAATGTCAATATAGAATAGAGTTCATGGTGAATCCTAAAAGTAGTAACATATCCACCGTGATTCTTTATAACATCTACATATTTACATTTTCAGATTATATTTTGAATGGTAGATGTATTGGATTCACCAAAAATCCTAGTCGATATTAACCTCCCTGAGGCTTCAAAACCATTCCTAGGGCCTTCAAATCACTCCTCCCAATATACCTAAAGGCAAAATCTTTCAATGGAACAGAAACTCAAAACACGCACAAATAAGCAAGCCATATGAGGACAAATGCATCATTATAACAAGATTCTCACACTGCTCTAGCTGGTTGACCAGAGTTACCCTCAGAATCATAAGAAGAAGAAGCAACCCCAGAAGCTCTTGTTGCAGCAACACCATCAAACTCACCACCACCTCCTAACCCACCATCAAAATCGTGACTTTCACGAGACCCACGATCCAAATCCCACCCAAAAGCAAGCCAGCCTCCTCTCCTCACAATGGCATCAGCCAAATCGAGCCTCCCAGAAGCCACCAACTCCTCCTTAGTTGGAAACGCTTGCGGGTTCTTCGAGGTCTTCATGAACTCGAGAATCTCTTCCTCCAGAGGAGACAACCCTTCCCCCTCTTCGCTGGCGCTATTGCTTTCCCAGTCCTTGTTGCAGCACAAACCCTTGCGGCAATTTCCCTCCTTGTTCTTCCTGAGGGGCTTCTTCTTCAAATCGAGCACGTGCAGGCGCACGTGGGGCCTCTTGGTGGTTGTGGTGGTGGTGGTGGCGGTGGATTGGAAGGATAAGATGAGCGAAGGGTGAAAAGGAGGGGTCAAAGGTAAGAAGAGGAGGGAAGAAGAGCGTGCGGTGAGGAAGTGCATGGTTCAGGCATTTCGTCGAACAGATTGTGTGTTGTGAGGGTGACACAGAAAGAGAAAGAGGGGGAAAAGGAAGGAAGCAACGAACAATACTACACTTGGAAAGTAAGTCTAGTTTTTCTGATTCATTCATTCTATGTATTATGTCGTCGTCCTCATCATTTTCAAAGTTTCTGACACCTGAGACTCATCTATAACAACACTATACTATTTTCACGCAATTACCTTCATGACTCACTACCAAGTCTAATCTTGAATGAATTATCATTGAGATTTCATAGTAATAACAATAAATGATTTAATTTTTATCATATAATTTTTTGATGCAGTTATTCAATTATGTATTGTCATGTCAGTTATAATTATATTTTCTCTCTTTCACTACTTAAAAGGTTATACAAACAAAATATTTTAATTGGATGACATTGTAAAATATTTTTATACTATCAATGCATCAAAATTAAACTTATAATAAATTCATATTATTATATGAGATTATTTTTATTTAACTTTTATATTTTTAATAAGCTTTTTTAAATCATTTTTATGTTTATATAGAATATTAATTTTTTATTGATTACTCTATCATCATTTAGTAAAAAACTTAATTATAATGGACCGACAATATCTTATATTGTCAATTAATAAAAAGATAATAAACTATATGATATATTTTGATTGTATAAAAGTGTAAAATAACTTCCATCATTCATGCACGATATTTAATAATAGAGTTTTTCTTTAGTAAAAAAATAATAGTATTTCTTTAATAAAAAGATAATAGAGTTTTTCTAAAAATGTTTGTTTATTATATTTTTTTATGAAAAGATCACTTCAAATAAAAAAAATGTTATGATTTAATATCATGGTAAATTTTTACATAAAAATATAATTTTTTTCAATATAAATATTTTCTTTTTAAGAACACTTGTGAGTAAGCTCATTAATAATATGTGATTTTTATACTATCTTCTCCTTGTTTTTTATTTAATGCTTCCTCTTCTTTAATAAGTATTCGTTTTATACTTTTTATTTTTTATTAATATTTGTTTATTTAAGAATTTTAGATAATATTAATTATTTTTTATTGATATCCTATAAAAAATTAAAATATAAATTAAATATTAAAAATAATATTAGTAATAATAATAAGGCTTAAATATTATTTTAGTCCACTAACTTCACATAAATTCTGATTTTGATCTACTATCTTTAGATTTATCACATTTAGTCCACTAGCTTTCAAATTGTGAGCACTTTTAATCCACTATTAGTCAATTGGTAAGTCAACGGACACGTCAGCAAAAGTCAACAACCATGTCAGCAAAGTCAGCTGACACGTCAGCAAAGTCAACCGACATGTCAGCAAAGTCGACGCCATGACAGCTAAGTCAACGTCCACGTCAATAAAGTCAGCGACCATGTCAGCAAAGTCAACTGACACGTTAGCATCGTTAAGTCCACGTCAGCACAATGGACTAAAATTGACAATGTTTTAAAGCTAGTGGACTAAATGTGACAATTCTAAAGATAGCGGACTAAAATCAGAATTTATATAAAGCTAGTGGACCAAAATGATATTTAAGCCTAATAATAATATAAATTATATTAAATATTATCTACTTTTAAGATCTTTTAATCATTTTTTATTGAGTATGAAAACTGTAAAATCATCATTTATTTTGATTTATTTTGCGGGGGCACCGTCTGATACTGATACTGGCTGACAGAAGTGTGTGAAATAGGCGGGGAAAGCGATGCTTATAAATGCGATCACATTGTCTTGCTTTGCAATTACTTCAAAGATAAGGGGAAAGAATTAATTCCCAATTATTCTAGTTTTTCTTATACTAAATGGAAGTTCAAAATGTTTTTATTTCTTTTTTTGTCGTGAAGTTCAAAATGTTAATGACCGATTGTTGCCAAAACCAGAGGTGGTGGGAGAGGGGACCACGGGATCCATGGCTCTCTACACCCAAATCAATTTGTTTTTATTTTTTTAAGTTTATCATCTATCACAATGACTAATCTCTTATTAACTAATAGGTATTTAAAATAAGATAATTAGGTCAAGTTTTTAAAATTTTTTCATATTCAAGATAAAGTTCAAATACTTGACACTTGATTAAAAAAAGATAAGTCTTATCAGATCTGCTAATCAATCATACTTTTCGGATTAGCAAATTAATCTGTTTGTATAATGATCTATAAGCACCCATGTAAACAAATGTAGGTAAAAATAAAAATTAATATATATGTATATGTTAATTTAATTTTCATATACTATTTTTTACATAATTATTCAATAATATATTATCAATTATGATAATTAGTTCAATTATCACTACTTAAAAATTCATACAAATAAAATATTTTAATTGTAAACAAGATAAATCTAGAAATTAACAAAAGGAGGTATAAAAAATTAAAACATCATATATAAAATGTTAAAATCTAAATTTGTTATTGTTGTGACTTATACTTGCAAATAGATGCCACCTAATTTAATGAACCTAAAAAGATTTTAATAAGTAATGGGTTATCTAACTCAATTTTTAGTCATAAATAATTAAATGTACTGGTACTTTTTAATTTTATTGAGTATTAAGAAATCTTATGAGAATTGGAGATCTCTGAGAAATTGAATATCTCATTTAGAGTTACATCATCTCATCATTGGATAAGATTGTAGCCACATTAAATTTCACTTATCCACATTTTCATTCTTTAAAGTTGATAAGTGTCAAATGTACATTAACTTGATATCTAAATACCTTTCCTCATGTATTTATTATTTTACTTATTTTATATAGTATATCTTATATGATCATTATCATCTTAATCATAGGTTATCTCTTAGTGAAATTTGGCTCCCCAATCCCAAAACGATTGTTAAGATAAGAAAGAAGTGGTTCATATTAAGTGAATGATCAAGTTGGGCGATCATTTGTTTAAATTTCGAGCAGAATTTTTTTTTTCGATAAATATCATGAGGTTCCAAAACAAAAGGAAGACCTCAAGGTAGGAATGCAGCTACAAATTTAATAGAAGAGTCTCATTAAAAAATCCCTGCACCTAAATGGGAAAAAAGAGTACCACTTGCCAATGAAAAACATAAAAACAATCTAAAATCAAGACATTCACATAGAGTTTCATATCCTACTCATCCATCTATATTATCCTCAAAAAAACAACTCACCTCCCAGCATACAAATATAAAAAAACCATAAGCTCCTTGTGTTTTAAAGCCTCATGTAAGGAGATTCTTTGCTGCCACCTCATGTGATGGGCTCAAGCGTTCATAATTTTATGATTCATATAAAATGAGTTGGTTGACATCTCATAAGCCCAATCCATATATACTTGATTCCTTCACTTTGTGGCCGGTATGATAAGTGTCCTTTTTGGCGGTCCAATAATAAGATATCTACGTGAATTTGACGTAATCTCTTAATCGTAGTTTTTAATTAGTTTATGAGAATATAATTGTTCGTTGTATATTAATTATATTGATTGTTTTAGGTTACGTTTGGATAAAGTATTTTCATAATTCAATAAATTTAGGAAACAAATTGATTTTAAATATATAATTTGAATTTTTCAATTTTAAAATTTTTATTTAAAAAAATTACATACATTACTTTCATTTATAAGATATTATAATGATAATATTAATATTAAATAAATAGAATTAAAATAAAATAATAAATAAATGAGAAAGAAGATTTTTAAAGTCTTTCCATTTTAAATAAAAATCAGAGTTCTCTCATTTTTTTTCTTCTTGTAAACTAAAGGGCCAAAAGGTATATATGAGAAAAAAAATTTTTGAGTAAACAGTTACAAGAATCCTCTCATTTAAATAGATAAAATTTCTTCCAAAAAATTGTGATAAAAAATTTTAAAGCCTATAAAAAATTACATTGTCTCTCCCAACACACTACTAATTTTTTTAGCGGCACTAGAAGTTTATTTTATTAATGGTTTATCAAACTCGATATACAAATGGGAGTGCTAAAATCCCTAAAAAGTATAACAAGATAAATTGATTTTCAGAATTTAAAATTTTATATTGATCTTTTAAGGATGAAAAAATAGTCTTTTAATATTTAAAAGTCTTAAAATTGTTTTCAATAATATAAAAAATGAAATAGATTTATCTTTATTTTTAAATTGAAAGGATCCAATTTTTTAAAATTTTGACGGGTCCTTATATATTCTTGATGGATTAGTATTTTATTTGGTAAGAATAAACCAATAAGGGGAGATGGGAGGCACCACGTTACCAACGACATGGCTCTAGTGCTTGGATCGGAGATCTAACTAGTAGAAGATAAGTGGATGTCACGTCCCTAGCTCTCTCTACGTTAATTCAAAGCCACTTCAAAATCTCTTTTAGACGTCCCAAGAGTAACAAAATATTTTCTTAGGAAAGATTGCCACTAAGAATTTCCTTTTTGAATTTAGGGGTTGAACCTATGTCCGGCAAGAAACTCATCCAATAGTACAGAAAAAAAAATTCTTAAGTGAACCGACAGTATAAAATTTCATTTGTTCTGCATCATTCATTATACAACACATAATTAAAAAGGTGAATTATAGTGAAGAGAGATAGGGTTAAGTTTCAAACAAGAGAATAAAAGAGTTTATATGTCAAAATATAAGTGATACAAAAACAAATTTTTACTCTCGATATACTTAAGAATCAATTTTTTGTAGGTTATGTTTTTAAACTTCTTCCATCACCTATTCTTTCTAGTGTCAACCATAAGTTTGTCTAGGGATACGTATTTTTTTATGCATTTCTTCTTGGGTATCTATCAATCGATAGCTGATGATTAATTCCTAACTCCGACAGAAATCATCTTTTAATAGGGAGCTAACCACAAAATTTTCTACGTATACCTTATACCCTGTCCAAAGATTTAAATAAGTATTTACTCCTTCACTTTGAATAATACCTCAAGCCTCATGAGTCACATGTTGTGAAGACAAGAAAAAAACAACAAACAAAACAAAAATGCCAACCCAACCAAGCTCCATGCTACTTAACTTACGTAAGGTAAGTCCAAAGCATTTTGTTTTTGTTTTGTTTTTTGGGTCTTGATGAGTCAAAAGCTCATTTTTGAAAGCATATGGACCGAATAAAAGCTACATGCTAGCGCTTTCGGTTCTATCAAAATGTAGAAACGGCCAAAAATGTTTGGGTCTCAAATCTCATGTTTATTTACATTGTAAATTTATGATAAAATAAAAATAAAAAACCATATATTCGGGTTATTCAGACCAAAATCTGCCATGTTGAATAGAATTATATATTTTTATTCCTATTCTTTAGGCAAAAAGATTGCTATACCCACATTTTCTTTTTGAGGTGCGACCCATCGATCGACTTACTTCACTAGCAAAGGGCAGTAAAAATGTGAGTGTTGCTTGGTGTGGTTGAGATCTATTGTATTGAGGGGAGTGTTTTATTTCAGATCAGAGATTGTTGTAAAAGAATATATTATTCTAGTTATAAAAAAAATAAAAAATCTTTCCTTTGATAGGGACTAGTCGTAAATATATCTATGATGGAAATTGAATCCCAACAAATCATCTTGCAACTTGCAAACTCTGCTTTCCCTTATCTCTTTACTGCTTAATTTTTTTTGGTAATAGCTTTACTGCTTAATTTGATTTATCTATACATTTTATTTGAATATTAAATGTTTGAGCACCACTTTGTTGGGAGAAATGATGTATATACATTCACAATATATATACATCCAAAATTAATGAAAAAAACAAGAAAGAAATAATGAGTTCAAAGCAAAAGTTAATAATAAAAATGATAAGACCCGTATAATTTATATGAGTAGAACGTTTGAATATTTAAAAA
The DNA here is from genome assembly GCA_013621005.1 of Aeschynomene evenia. Classification (NCBI taxonomy): domain Eukaryota; kingdom Viridiplantae; phylum Streptophyta; class Magnoliopsida; order Fabales; family Fabaceae; genus Aeschynomene; species Aeschynomene evenia. Next base: position 10,143,138 of record CM024267.1, on the reverse strand, counting down.
TAATAAATTAAAAATAATATTACTCATTTATTTGTATTATTTATTTTTCTGGTACTTGCATTGATAACTAAGGGGATGTTTGGTTGGAGAGATTGCTGTAAGATTTCTGAAAAACTACTTCTCTAGAAAAATTATTCAATTTCCCATAATTGGTTTAGCAAGTGGTCCAAAGATAGTTCGAAAAATTGCATTTCATGAAAATATTTTACCTCATTTTCATTCCCAATTCATGGATATATAAGTCGCTTCATTCTCATGTTATAAGAATCTTTTTAGATGTATAAAAAGATATTTATAATCTTGATATTATATCTATTTTATTATGAAGGGATAATTTTATAAATGATAAATTTTATCTAAAAAATATTAATAAGAATCAAATATGAGAATAAATCATTCACAGTAATATTTATTATACAAATCAAACACGAAAACAGTATATTCCTAAAAAAATGATTTTCAATTTTTTATTCTTGAGAATAAATTAAATTTTGAATCCTGAACCAAACACCTCTAAGATTTGAATCTGTAAACTATATTTAAATAGTTAAATAATCTTTGAGTATTATTATTCAAAATGAACATTGAACATTATGCGTACTAATGTGTAAGACATACATTTTATTAAGAGTTATGTTATTTATATAATTTTTTCTCGATTTTCATATTGATGAAAGTTGCATTTATCATTAAATGAAATGTTAACTTCAATTAAATAAGATTTATGTTCTATCCAATGATGGAGGAAATATTCGTTAACATGAAGATTGAAAAAGTAGTGTTTAAAAATTATGTATATTTATTAAGTCAATTAAAGATATTATGATACATTGATAGTGTAAAATATTTTATATTGTCAGTGAATCACATTTATTAATTTGTGTGAATTCTTAATTAGTTAATAGACGTAGATGGTTAAGTTAAAAAAAATTTATAATGTGTCAATCCATAACTAAATATAATAATATTTATATAAAATTACTTTACACTAACTTAATTGAAATTAAACTCTTATATAAATTGTCAAAAACTTTCAAACTCTTGTGCCATACCTTTTACAATATGTAAATAAGTCAATTCGTCATGGTTCCATCATTTTTCTTACTGTAAAACTATATATACAATAAAAATATATCTGGCAAGTCATGCACTATATTTATATGTTTATGTATATTTGTGTATAACTTACATAAGTTTATGTGTATTTTTATTTTTATTATAAATAATTATATATTCTTTGTTAAACAACAAATGTGCATTAATGAATAACATTATATTGTGTGCTAATTCTATATATTAATGTGTTATGTGTGCTCTTTATCAAACAAAAAATATACTTTATAAAAAGTGTAATGTATGTTTTTCATAAATATCATCGTGTATTAAATTGACATACTTAGAACATTATTATCATTCATATATATATATATATAAATATTTTGGTTGTACATGTTCAAATCTAAGTACAACTAAAAGAAGCATCCACAACAAGAACCATGAGAACTATAACAAGTCAAATACATAAACTAAGAAGAAAAAGAAAAGAAAAAAAAAAAAGACATTTGAGATGAATGGAAGGAAGGAAGAATCTTGGCGGAGATCCTGAGTTGGTGAAAAATTTTGTGATCCCTAGCTACTTGTGCCAAATATAGATGGTAATAATTAGTGTAACAGAAACTATAGTGCTTAGCCAAGTATATCAAAATGAAGTAGTGGTTTCATTATTTAGCAAAATTCACCCCATGTTATTGACTTAAGGAACCTTCCTTCTATTTGGAATTAACCCTCCAATTCGGGGTATATATAACTACTCTGTCCACAATATCCCAAATTAGTTCCTATGAAAAGATTGTAAGTCTTCAATCTGGACAAGTTTAGTGTTCGATTAGTGGCCTTCTTTTAAAGACACTCTTACTGCAAATGGGTATATGAAAACCACCAATAAGTTGAGTTTTAATGGTACCATGGGTTGAAAATTAAGTTTGTTTAGTTTGAATTAGCATCCATTTCATGCACTACATAAAAAAAGGTATGGATTTAATTTTTATTCATTGAGTGTACAATTTTTTTACACAGTCATCAACTCATGTATTGTCATATCAATCATGATTGTGTTTTCTTTCTCATATTACATGAAAAATCATATAAACAGTGTTTTGATTGGATGACAATGTATCGATACATCAAAATTGAACCTCAATATATATATATATAATTAACTATTTTAATTATGGGATGAGTTAATTGATAAAAGTATTGTCCTGAATTATTGACAATTAGTGTATGTTTATTAAAAATGTTTATATGAATAAGTATTCAACATCAACTAAGTATAAAAACAATTTACAAGTATTTTTAATGGTATTACGATTATTTTTTATAACAATTTTTCAATGATCAAAACTACTTAAATAAACTACTCAACAATTTTTTTTTGTAGTGTTCTTTGCCTAGGATAAACAATATATATAAGCATGCATATGGGATTAGAAATATAATCCTCTTTGTACTACTACGTACATACTGACATTTCACTTGTTAAATAACAAAGTAAAATTAATCTTGAAAATATGATTTTTATATTTTCTAAGTATGAGTTTCATATTTTTCTTAAAAATTTATTAGTGTTAATTAATACCTTTAGCAAAACCCAATATAAACAAACACAATGCCTTCTTTTAGAACCATGTGCCTGTGTGTCACCACTAATTAATAACTAGTTAGAGAGGAAATCCTTTATATAATTTTGGAGATATATATGCTCTATGAATATCTATTACTCCCTCTATTCCAAAATATTAGTCGTTTTAGGGAGAAAAAAAAATTCTATAATGATTGTCGTTTTCCAACTTTCAATGCCAATTTAATTTTTTCATACCTATTATACCCATAGTATCATTTCTCTTTCTTTTTTGAATATTACTCCAAGGGATCACTAATCATCTTTCTTTCTCATTAATACTTTAGGTAGTTTAGTCATTTTAATAAATCATTTTATAAAATTAAGAATATTTATTGAATTTCTTAATCTCCGTATAAAAACCTTAAAAGACTAATATTTTAGAATGGAGGATTACTACTATCTGCTACTCCCATGAAAGTTAAGTAGTTAATAAAGTCACCTTCTCAACATGAATTATTATTAATAAGGAAGATGAAGTGGCATGGACATAATTATTTTGTGTATTAACGAGATAACTCTCATCGATAAAGCTAAGATTCCATTTTCGAAAGTTAATTAAGCAACTAAGTTATTGACATTACTAAGTATATATATATCATCAATATCAATACTAAACCGTTAAAACAGTCAATATATTATACATAATATATATTATATAATATGCATAATATATATTACATAGTATGCACCATATATTACATATTATGCACATTATATGTCACATATTATAAAGTGCATAATATATATAATATACATTATACATGTTTTATTGCATAATATATTATATACATAATATATATTATATAGGCTTAAATATCATTTTAGTCCACTAACTTCACATAAATTCTTATTTTGGTCCACTATCTTTAGATTTATCACATTTAGTCCACTAGCTTTCAAAAAGTGAGTACTTTTGGTCCACTATTAATCAATTGTTAAGTCAACCGACACGTCAGCAAAAGTCAACAACTATGTCAGCAAAATCAACCGACACGTCAGCAAAGTTCATGGTCATGTCAGCTAAGTCAACGTCCACGTCGTCAAAGTCAATGGCCATGTCAGCAAAGTCATGTGACATGTCAGCATCATTAAGTCCACATCAGCACAGTGGACTAAAATTAACAATTTTTTAAAGCTAGTGGACTAAATGTGACAAATCTAAAGATAGTGGACTAAAATCAGAATTTGTATAAAGCTAGTGGACCAAAATAATATTTAAGCCTATTATATATTATATATTATACTTGATTATCTATTTTAACTATTTTTTTATTATATATACATCAAGATTTATATATATATAAATGGAGGGTAGAAAATTAAAAGTGATAAACATTTATCAACGATTTGAAGAAAGCTCTTACCTATCTAGACAAAAAGTGAGAGGCTAGGTTCCTGAAAAAAGTTAAAATCATTCAGTTGTGTGTGCACTTCATTAATTAAGATAAATTTTTTATCTCTTATTTTAGAGCAGACATTATCGAGGGAATATATATTAGAGTGCTTAGTGCTTACCTTTGCGTCATAGTGGAATTTAATTAGGTTTCATATTCTATGCTCATCGCTTTATGCAAAATGACACGGCGGTCTCCCTCAACCCTGCCATAACTTTTAAAAAATAATTTATAAATAAAATATTTTGTATGTGTATATTAATTATTTTAAAAAGTGTTTATATTAAAATTAAATATTTTGACATATGAAATAACTTCTAAAAAATAATAAATTATATAATAAATAAAATATATCAGAAGTTAGAAAAATTTAGAAACACTTTTATCTAGACGGATCCTTAGTAGGAAGAGATAGAGCAGTAACAAAAATACTACTCCCTTAATTATTTCTTACTTTTTATTTTTTATATTAATATTTGTCTATTTAAAAATTCTAAATAATATTAATTATTATTTTTTATGTTTTTATAAGAGAAAAATTGAGATAAAAAATTAAATGAGAGAAGATATTAATTAGAGTAATGATAACACTACTATATAATACTAGTAATAATTATTTACAATATATAATTATAAAAAATTATTGATAAAAATATTGTCAACAAATGTTTTATTGACATTTATTGACAGTTGAAAATAATAATAAACTCTTCTTTGACAATTAATGACCGTAAAAAATACTTATAAACTATTTTTAAGTATTTATTGTAATTAATTTATTGGTAATACTTTTATTGATACATTTAATATTTAAATTGCTAAAATTCTCACTTTTTAGTAGATATAAAATATACTAAATATTATACATATTTTTAAGATTATTTAATTATTATCTTAATATATATGAAAGGTGAAAAGTATATACTTATTAAAAAATTGAGGTACCATGTGCTTACCTAGCAAATGTTACTTTCCTCGGCCAAATGTAGATGGTAATAAATTTACATCATAGAAAATTGTGTTTAGCTAAGTATGTCAAAATGGTAGACAGGACATTGACTGGTTTCTTTTTAAACTGCATAATTTTCTCGTGTATGTTCAGAGACCAATGATTCTCCCCTCTATAATATAAAAGTGATTTTCTACCCAAAAAATCTAAAAAAGTAATTAAGGGGTGTTGAATGTTGATTCCTTTCTGTATTAGGGGTATGAAAAAACTGTATTAGGGGTATGAAAAAATATACATATTAATATTTTGGTGCATAACGAAAAACTTGTTAAAATAATTAATATATGAGTTTAATTTTGATGTACTGACAGTGTAAAGGTATTACAGGTCATCTAATAAAAATATTTTATTTGTATGACTTTTCAAGCAGTAGGAGAGAGAAAAAACTAATCATGCATGATTGACGTAGCAGCATATGATTATATGACTATGTAAAATAGTTATATACTGTCAGTAGATCAAAATTAAATCGATAAACATATTGCACACAACAAATAATATAATATGCATATTGTATAATATATATATATATATATATATATATATATATATATATATATATATATATATATATATATGCACACCATATATGGTATGTTGTACACACCATATATCACATGTTACAATATCATCTTTCTTTACATATGATATATATATATATATATATGGTGTGCATATTATATAATCAATATATTGTTAACAACCAAATTTAGTAAATCGAGGAAGTATTAACTGATCAGAGATGAGAATTTAAAGATTAGTCGAGACTGTTTGGGTAGCCAAGGATTTTTAGTCGAGATCTGGGCTAGTCGTAGTCAAGTTTGAGCTGTGCAGGAACGAAATAAGCTTGGTAGTTGCAAAAAGTTCGGATTAAGCCCTAGATATACTCGGTTGAAGCAATTTTGCACAGAAATGAAGTGCAAATCGTGAATATGACAATTGTGAGTGTTGATAGCGGAGGGATTAAGGCTGCATGGAAAGTGGTCTCTAGGCTATAAATATCAACACTTAGCTGAAAAAAGGACACACATAACAACCTTTGAAATTATTTTATCTTTATTTTATCCTTATTTCCATGTCTTTAGGAGTAAAATTGTACTACAACTGTTTATGGCTGGTTTAATTGCGGGTTATATAAAACTGGCATGCCCAGTAACCCGCCTTAAGAGCTGAGCTTAAATTTAAATTTAAACTTAGTTATTAAACTAATCGAGTTTAAGATTTACCTAACTCAATTCATTAGCTAATGAGCTAGCTCGATAAATTTTATATAATAAATAAATAAATATAATAATTAATAATAATAAATAGATGCTAATTAATATTAATAAAAATTAACAATATTTGTACAAAGATTAAAGAATTTTGTGATATTAGAATGAGTTTTGCTTTTTCGATTTAAAACAATGTTATTATCTTGATTTGGTTATTAGATTATAGATAATTTATTGAGTTGATTTTGTTATTGAATCATTTGATAATTTAGTTATGAGTTTAATCACAATTTTTTATATATATTTTTTAATTTTCATTCTTAGTTAAAACATGTTAAAATTGTGCCTAAAATCGAGCTGACTCCTCGAGTTCAACCGGTCAACTCGCGAACTTCTAGCGAGTCAAGTTCGATCGAGCTTAGATTTTATAGCTCGTTTGTTAATGAGCCGAGCTTGAGCCGAGCCAAGATTCTGTCAATTTTAAGCTCAGAGCTTGAGTGAGCTTCATGTCCACCCTTACCAAGAAGCTATATTAAATATGCCTATAAATAATGCTACAAACTAATAAATTTTAACACCATATAATTAAAATGTTTTTGATATAGAAATTAGATTCATATCAAAATTGAACAATGTATAATGAAAATTAAAAATAAGTTATTAAAAATTAATTATTTTTCATATATATATATATATAATAGAAAATCAGCTAAAATTGTTAATATGTTGTGCATCATATATACAATACAATATGCACAATGTATATCACATGTTAGATCATATATTACCTATTATGCATATTTACAATATCAACTTGTTTTGCAACATATAATATTGTTGTGCACACCATGTAATATAGATATGCACAACATATGATATACATTATATATATTATACTATATATATTATGGATAATATATTGATCATTTTAACTGATTTTTTATTACATATACCAATGTTGAAATTGTAGTAGTCTGATCTATCGGTGCAATTTATTATATATGGTTTGCTAAATAAAATAGCATTGAAAGAAGATGTATGTGAAGATGCCATGCATGAAGTTCTATAAGCCAGCTCGTGGCCCTCCTCTCTGAATAAAATAATAACTACCTTACATGAATGAATGAATATTTAATGTATTTTGTGTGAATGGACGTGAGAGAACCAGCATATCTAGAAGAAGCTGACCAAAGTACCATTACTCCTGCAACAGAGTGGCTCATGAATATTATATTAATGCACATGAATAAAATAAAATAAAATACTTGTATATATATGGATATAGGTATAAGAATCTTTTTATGAACACATAAGAAAATAGGTGGAACAACTTATACAAAAATTAAGAATATATATTGAATAAAAATTAGGTGAATATATTTTTTTTAAATATATTTAAATTTTATGTGTTAAACTTGTATCTATATAAAAATATCGCTCACTTAGATATTCATGCTTTTTCCATCCATATATAATTTTAAATTTTTGTAATAGTTAATTTATTTTTTGAAAAAAGAAAAAAGTAAGCAAAGGATAAATACTAGTACTATACTAGAGAGAATTGACTTAGGCATATGTATGTACCACAAGCAAACTTTGTTTTGGGGTCTCGCGCGTCGAGATCACTACATATATTAGCTGATGATATTTATCTCTGAGACAAGATTACAAATTATTATATACGTTTATTTTCTCCAAAAAGGTTTAAATAATCCTAGTCCTATACTAGGAATGCATAGTCATTACACGAAATAAAATGTTAGTATTGACTTTATGATAAATCCTATTGCATATGACGTACATAATATATGAATATATAATTGTTTTTATAATATCTATATATTTATAGGGAATATTAGCACATACCTTCATTTATATGGATATTATTGGTAAGCTTCATATCTATTTAATTTTTTGAATAGACAAAAAAGTTATAATTATGAACAATTATCGCAACTCCTTTTACTCCTGTTAATTGTACTCTCACTTTTTTTATCTCACTAAATTAATGTTCTCTTTAATTTGTACTATTTAACACACTTAAATATTATGATGTTATCTATTTTTATCCATTTCAAATTATTTAAGTCACATGATTATATATTCTAATCTTGACCATTTAAATAAGATAAAATGATATAAGTTTATTCATCTCATTCTCCTCCCCTCTTATATTATTATTATTATTATTATTATTATTATTTTAACAACCGGTATCAAATAGATGTTCATTAAGTTTTAATTTTAAACAATTATATGATTTAATATTTTTTCCACATAAAATATTCATCGAATAATTGAATTTAATAATGAACTTTTCATTAATTAATCAAACAATGTACATCATTTCAACAATTTAAACAAAAATTATCTAATGCTGAAGTATAGTCTACAACAATAATCGGATGACGGGTCAGGTATATATCTTTTTCTTGTTAAACTGGTCATGGATGTATGTATGATGCATGGGTCATACGACAGTAGTGAAGATTTTGCTCTGGATTTTACTGAAGAAATAGTTTGTTAAATTAGTCTTAAACATATTTAACTAATAAATATTCACTTATGTACACATGAGTTAAGAAAATATTATGAAAGTTTCAATTTTAGAGAAGATAAATTATATTTTACAATATTATCTGCCTAATACTAATTATCTCTGTTCTTAATAATTTTATCATATTTATTCATTCTTTTATTAATAAATGGTATAATTAAGAAAATTAATAAATTTGTCTAAAATTTTAAAATGGACAATTATAATAAATGAAAATTAAAATCTAAAAAATGAACGGTTAAAAAAAAAGAATGGAGTAATAAGTTTACTTAATTTTATAATATTGACTGATATAATATATTATTGAAAAAAGGGATAAGTAAAAAAATATTTAGGTGAGAGAAAACAGAGAGATATCAATGAACTGAGAGAAAAAAAACTTAAATAAAGTACAATTAATGTGAATAAATATAAGAAAATTATTTCATCATTTTTAAAATAATGGTCATTTAAAGTTTAAAATTTTATTTTATATTAATTATTACTTTTGATTTTTCAAAACATGTTGAATAATGATATACCAATCAGAAAAGCCAGCCGTACTCCACATATACGGTATTCCCGTATTTACTCCGTATCTTAATTTTATTATCCACGCGCCCAGCCCATTCATTCAAGCCCAGAGAAAGCCGAAACCAAAAACGCCCAAACCCAATAACCTTTACCTTCTTTGCCCAGAGAAACACGAGCTGCAACTATCATCTTCTTCAATCCAACCGTTTTTTGAGCTTCGATTTCTTCAACTCTCAGAGAAACACGAGCTGCCATTTCTTCGTCCAGAGAAACACGAATCCTCAACGCCCAAACCAATAACCTTAACTTTCTGCAACTATCATCTTCTTCAACCCCCGCGTAACCATTTTTTTGAGCTTCGATTTCTTCGATTCTCCACATCACACAAGCTTCATTTCTCATTTTTCATTTACGATTTATTTCTCTTTTCGAGTTCTCATTTTTATTCAGTTCCTATTTCAATTCCTTCTTTTTTTTCATAAACGCCATTTTTTGCTGTGATGGATGAACATTCAAATGGGGAAATTTCAATGGAGGAAAATGTTGATTTACTTGATCAGATTGTTAGCGAAAAGATGCTTGAGGTACTCAATTTTTATTAAACTTTGTGTTGTAGACTGATTTATTTTTCAGACTCAGAAAACAGGGATACACTCACAATAACTGAATTGTTTGCTCACAGAAACTGGATTTTTTGCTCACACTTTTTCTACTTTCTACTCATATTAACACTGAGTTTTGCTCACACAATATTTTGTGACACAGGTCCATAATAGCTGTTCAATTGAGAAGGGAGAGTATCCACAGACGGGGAATGCGATTCATTTCAGAGCACGATGCAAATTTGTTTTATTCAAACTATGCAAAGAAAGTTGGATTTTCTTCTAGAACACGTTCCTCCAAGAAAGATGCTGATGGAACCGTCAAACAAAAAACATATAATGTGGCAGAGAGGGTACAAGGGGGTCTGCTGCTGCCAGTTTGGAGAAGAACATAAATGGAGTTCGTGCGATGAAAATGGTGGATGAAGAGAAAGTGAAGAAAAAGAAGAGCGTGAGCAAAATGAGGGATGAACTTTAGAAGGTGGAATTTCGGCGATGAAAATGAGTGAGCAAAATGGATTTTGCATGCGATGAAAATGGTGGATGAAGAGAAAGTGAAGAAAGAGAAGAGAGTGAGCAAAAAGAGTAATGAACTTACCGGCGATGAAGAAGGTGGAATTTCAGAGATGAAAATGGCTGAGAAAATGGAGCTTCGTGCGATTGAAAATGGCGGATGAAATGGAGTTGTGTGTGTGGGTAAGTAACTGTTGGAAGAGAAATGCAGTTTTGTGTGTGGGTGAAGCAACTGGTGTGATGAAAGTGGTAACCGCCTAGAGATTTGAGTCGGAAGGTGAAGACACGCGCGATGTGATGCGCTTATGGATTGGGCCACGCGTTTTTTGTTTCTTGTATTTTCGTATTGGGCTTATACGGTAATGGAGCTGGACTTTATTGTCTATTATTAAGGGAATAAGCCTGTACTCCGTATCCGCGGAGTACATGGAGCAAAACTGTATACCAATTTTATCTTTAATATAATTTATTTGAAAAATGTGTTAGCGAAAGTGCGAAGGAAAATATAATAATTTTAATATGTCTTTTTACATAAATTAAGATCATTCATGTGTTTTCTTAATATTCGTATATAAACTTTAAAATACTATTATTTAAAAATGGAGGAATTATAAATATATGATCATAAATCATAAATAGATAAGTAAAAGAGGAGTGTGGACCTTGCTAACGTTTCCCAACATGGAAGTGCAAGCAAACACTATCACTACATTCCAATTGAAATTTATTATTGCAATATAATAGATTATTATATATATCTTATATGTGTTTTTTTGTTGCCTCTTATGCATGCTCCTCACTAATGCTCTATGCTCAATTTCTGCCTTTGCACTTACTATGAAAACCATAAGAATAATGGAACATTATTTTTGAGGAGGAAGCTAAGGAAATAAAGTTCAAGGCATAATATAAATACCAAAAGGATACTACATACTAATTTTCATCTCAAGAAATGATGGTGATGGAGAACAAGAATAAAAAAATTACAAAGTCTCTCTGTTCTTCCTTCTACAACAACAACAATTCTACAAAAGAAGACGGTTTAACCTCCTCAAATGCAAGAAAAAGGCCTGAATGGAAGGCCATTCCTTACATATTAGGTATATATATATATTCCATCTATTATTGGTAGACAAGTGATTATATTTATTAGAAAGTTAAATTTGTGCTAACTAAGAGTAGATTTGGATGCTTTTTTGCAGGGAATGAGGCAGTTGAAAGATTAGCAATGTTTGGAGTGTCATCAAATTTCATGGTATATTTGTTGAAAGTGTACCATTTGAGTCAAGTTGATGCTGCAAATGTTCTAAGCATATGGGCAGGTGTTAGCAACTGCATACCAATTATTGGTGCTTTTCTAGCTGATGCATCTCTTGGAAAATTCAGAACCATATCAATAGCATTATTTGGAACTCTTTTGGTATGTATATATATATATATATATAATATATATGCTCTCTCCTCCATCATCATAGTTTTGAGACAAATCAACTAGCTTTGATCATTGCCATAAACCCCAATTTTGAAGCTTTCTTTGTTAATTTTATTTTATTGAATTTGAAGCTTAATTGGTAGGGTACCTTAATGTTTGGGTGCATTAAAATCACTTTTCTTTACCCTTTTATTCTTTCCTTCTACTTACACATTCATGATTTCAATTGATAAAAAATAATTAACAATCATCGCTTGAATGATTTGTTTATTCTTTCAGATAATTTTCATCTTGATAAAACATTTGTATCTCCAAATTAGGTGTTGATTTGAGTGAAAAAAAACTCGAATCTCTTAAGTATTTGAGGTTTTAGATTTGATTTCTGATACATGTATATGGAAAAAACACTTTTGGAAGGGATCTTCGCCTAGCCAAAGAAATTAGTCTCTCACATATAGGATAAAAACATACTTTTAAAGGAAAAAAACATTTATAATCTTAAAAAAATAAAAAAAAATCACCACACAATCACTCTGCATAAACTTGTGAACAATATTAAATCACCAAACATTTAAGTCATGGGAAATTAGTATCATTCCCAAATAAAGAGGGCATGTTAAATTAAACCATAACTGTTACATAAATTTTTGGATAATAACATTTTTTTAGTTAAAATAGTAAAAAAAAAGTCTATTTTAACACTTTTGGCCGAAATAACATTCTTCATCATGTGTATTTTTTTATTGGACTCAGTGATTTAAGCTCAAAATTTTATTTTAAACTGTTTTGATCAGTACAATTTTGTATTCTTAGTAAAGTCTAATTGTTTATGTTCTTGCATAACTGACAAATAATCCTGTTTTTTTTTTTTTTTTCTGGTGATTAATTAGGGAGCATTGGTACTAGGAGTAACATCATGGGTGCCAGAATTTCATCCACCAAATTGCCCTTCTTCTGAGCAGAAAGAAGTGTGTGCTTTACCAACACCTACTCAGCTTTCAATCTTAATCTTTGGCCTTTGCTTGCTGGCTATTGGTGCAGGTGGAATAAGGCCATGCACTATGCCCTTTGCAATTGACCAATTTGACACAAATACCCCTGAAGGAAGAAAAGGAGTTAGTACATTCTATAATTGGTACTACACCACTCTCACACTGGCCAACATCATTAGCAGCACATTGATTGTTTATGTTCTAAACAAAAGTTGGGTCATTGGTTTTGGCATAGTGTGTGTTCTCATCTTATGTTCAACAATTATATTTTTGTGTGGGGCTAGAGCTTATCATTTCATGCCTCCAGAGGGGAGTATTTTTTCTGGTATTGCTCAAGTGTTTGTTGCAGCTTATAAGAAGCATCATCTCCAAGATCCACAAAATGATCAAAAGGAACAAGGTGTCTACTATGATCCACCATTGAAGGATGATAAAGCAATGAAGATGCACTTGACCAAACAAATCAAGTAATAATGTACCTCAACCTTAATTCTTTTTCTTTTTTACCTTAATATTTATGTTAAGTGGATATAATTTGAGTTGGTGTTATGGAATAATGGATCAATTGGAGGATTTTAACATTATGAAGGATCAAATTTATTAATAAAGAATGTTGTTATTTGCACAATGAAAATCAGTTAAAACTAGTCAATATAGTAATTTTGGGTCACAAGCACTCAACTCAATTTTTAAGGTGAGCTTTTGTTGGGCTAAAAAGTTACTAAATGAACTCATTGATTGGTTTGACTGTCTTTCCATTATTTATTAAGTATTATCAAGTATTTGTATGTACATTTTCTTTTACATATTTTATCAATCTATTTTATTATCTTTGAATTTTGATATAACATCACTTTAATATCTAAACTGTTATCAGCCACCGTTAGATACATACACATACATATTGTACATGTCTTTTGATACGTACAAATATCACTACTCATAAAATAATAAAAGCAAAATACAAACATATCTAGATACTTCTAAAACTAATTTTAAAGAGGAAGAGAAATGGAAAGACTCCGGAAGAGAAAATGACATCACAATTCATATAGTACTAATTATAACTACAACACCAAAAGTCATATTTATACTGTTCTAGTGTTTCTTCCTGTAGCTAACTCCACTAATTGGCCTATTTAGGCTCACAATGTTTATTGCTTTGGACATTGTATTTACTCACATGGGTGTGGACATAGGAAAAATGTTTATTGTATAATATGAATACATTCAATTGATATTCAACGTATAAAATATGCTTGTAGACACATATTACATATTTTAGCAATATTTTTATGTTATTTCCTATTTGTGTTCATTCAGTTTCATGATTTTTGGGAGCCGTTTGGGGCGTTTGTGTCACCCAGGATAATGGAGAGCGGAGGATTGTGTATGCAGTTACACATTTTTTATGTGCCAATGGAGCCAATAGCCGCATAGCACACGTTGGATAGTTGTTGGATGATATTTTCGTTGTCAATATAGTATTAATGTTAACAAAAATAACTAAATGTTCCAATTTGGCCACAGGTGTTTGAACAAAGCTGCATTGATACAAGAGAACGAACTGAATGAAGAAGGATGTGCCAAAAATCCATGGAGACTTTGCAGCATTCAGCAAGTAGAAGAAATCAAATGCTTAGTAAAAATAATTCCAATCTGGGCTTCTGGAATCTTGTGCATGATCCCAGTAATCCAACAAGGGACCTTCCCTGTATCCCAGGCTCTAAAAATGGACAGAAAAATTGGACAAAACTTTGAAATCCCAGCTTCATCATTCAATGTAGTTGCCTTGATCACCATAGGTATATGGCTCCCTCTCTATGACCTCTTCCTCCAACACCCTCTTGCAAAACTGACCAAAAGAGAAGAAGGCTTAACATGTCTCCAGAAGATAGTAATTGGCAACATCTTCTCTGTTTTCACAATGGTATGTGCTGGAATTGTGGAATGGAAGAGAAGAAGTGTGGCTAATTCCTCTCTTGTTGATGGTGTTGCTAGACCCATCTCTGCCATACTGTGGCTATCTCCACAGTATGTTCTGTTAGGATTCTGTGAGGTTTTCTTATTTGTTGGACACATTCAGTTTTACAACAGTGAAGCACCTGAGAAGATGAGGAGTGTGTGTAATTCACTTCACTTTCTTGTTCTTGCTTGTTCATCTTATGCTGGCACTTTGGTCATTAATATTGTGCACTCTGTGACACAAAAACATGGTGGAATTGATTGGTTGGACAGTGATCTCAATGATGGTAGATTGGATTATTATTACTTCCTCCTTGCAGGGCTAGCAGGAATCAATCTTGTGTACCTCTTGTTCTGTGTTAAGCGATATCATTACAAGGCTATTGGGAAATCAGAAGAAGCCATGGATTCATCACCTTGATTTGTATGGTAAAAAATAAGGAAAAAAGTTACTTGATTAATAAGAATGTTGTGATGATGGCTATGAAGCTAGACATTAATGTTTTGTACTAATTGTTAAAGGTTTTATGTCATTGTATAAACTCCAAAATTACTAGTTTATGATGTTTAAGGTGTGATTTTGCAATAATGCATAGGCCATTATGGGCTTTCTAGTTTAACAAGGTTTTCTATGCACCTTTGATACAATGCATAAGATAGAAATAAGATAGTCTTTGTTTTCATTGGTTCTCATAGCATAGTGAAACAAGTTATAAAGTCAGTATTACAGAAGTCATAGACACATTAACCTCAAAATTAACTCAAAATAAACTTTCACATATTTGTGTCTCATTTTCAACATAATGATTCTAAAATTGAAGTGAACAAAAAATTGATAATTTTATTTACTGCTTCAATGTGACTTCCACAGAAAAAAACTTAACAAAGTCATTTTTTCAATAACTTATTGACTCTGTCACCAGAATCGGTGAAAACAAACACTGGTGTGTCTTGTGATGGCAACAAGACATAAAATTGGTGTCATGAAAGAAAAAGTTTACGTATTTTTTATACTCTAAAGTGAAAAAACTAGAATAGAGAAAATATAAAATTGATTGAAAATTAAATTAATTCAAATGTAAAATACTATGACTATTACCCACTAGAACAAATAAACAACTTCTATACCTGTATAAAAGTAGAAAATGAAAATAAAAATTATTTTTACAAACCAAAATACATTAGGGTTATGTCCTTAAATAAAGTAAGGATGATAGAGTGCCGAAATACAAATTTAAAACCACTTATTTAATTTCCAAAAATATTCATCAAATTATAATTATTTTTATCAATTATCATTTCCTATACAGGTATCATTACTTCTTTACCTCTACTATGTCATTAACTCTGTCCTTACTATATCCTAATTAATACAGGTATCAAATAGCTGCATAAATTCATTAAGCATGATCCAGCATGCTACTTTTATTCCACTTTCCAGCCACAAAATTCCAAAGATTCAAAGCAAAGTCACATGACATGAACAAGTGCCCCCACAATTTTATTATCATGACAAGAGCATTGATACACATAATAATCACTATTGATAAAGCAGAGGGCATGAGCATGCATGCATAAATGTGTAAGTAAAGCATATTTGAAAGAGAAAAATGTCATGATGTCTGTCGATTTCAAGTAAACTTTCTTGTTACTGCCAAACATAGCTATTAATAATTTGTTAACCAGTAATTTGTGATTAGGTAATTAAGTATATCAAAATGGCAGAAAATGTTTTCTTAAGTGGTTTCTTTATCAAGTAATGTTCCAAATCCAATTATTCTTCTTTTTCTTTGAATTTAAGCCATCAAAAAACCGGGTTAGACAAGAGCAAATTCCCCATCAGAGAAGTCCTATAAATCATTTACTGTAGTACACAAAGCGAGCTCTAGGTATATCAATATAACTATTTGTACAATAAAAATATTATCCAACTATATTCAACATGCATTATACGGAATCTGAATCCACGTATATAAATCGCACACATTCTATTTGTAAAATGGTACTAGGATAGGAGGTGTAAAAACAACAAAGAGGAAGCAAGAAAGAAGAGAGAAAAGAATACTAATATGTAAGGGTTCCACACTATTTTTCCAGATTTCAGCAGTAGTAGAATAACATAACAGTAAGAATTAAAGGTCCAGGTAATAGAACTCTCATATAAGAATGAGGTATCAATACGATATTCTCAAATAGTTTTATTAAAAAAGGTAGGTTGTGAATGAAAGAGATATGAAAGAAGGTTATAACTTGGCATTCGAGAGGTCAAGACTCTCCACAAATAAATCACTCCACTAATTTCCTGATTATAATTTCCATCCCTTTTTCCTATTTAAATTAATCTTGAATTCCCTCCTAACCGATTTGCCTAAAAACCAGGCCCTCCTAACTCTACTATAAGTAAATAATTCTTGTGATTCAATATTTTAAAGGCAATAGTCATTATGTTATAGTGTTTCCTAAAAATAGTGAAATCACACATTTTAAAATATACAACCTTCAATTTCTTCTATATTTAAAAAATTCTTGTAATTTAATATTTTAAAACCTGTAGCTTTTATTTTATATTACAAAAAAAAAATGTGAAATCTCATATCTTCAAGTATATAACCCTCAATTTCTATTATATGTGAAAAATTCATGTGATTCAAAATTTTAAAAGCTATAGTCTTTATTTTATAATACAACCAAAACAATTGTGAAATCTCACTTTTTAAAGTATATAGCATTCAATTTCTAATATATATGATAAATTAATGTAATTCAATATTTTAAAGGTTATAGCCTTTATTTTATAATACAACCAAAAAGTTTATGAAATCTCATATTTTGAAGTATATAGCCTTCAATTTCTACTATATGTAAAAAATTCATGCGGTTCAATAGTTTAAAGGGTTGTCTTTATTTTATAATACAACCAAAAAAATTGTGAAATCTCACATTTTAAAGTATATAGCCTTCAATGTGTACTATATGTAAAAATTATTTTATGTGATTCAATATTTTAAAGGCTACAGTCTTTATTTAATAGTGTATCCAAAAAAATAAAAAAAAACTCATATTTTAAATTTTATAGCCTGCAGTTTCTACTATATATTAAAAATTAATGTAATTCAATTTTTTTAGCCTATAGTCTTTATTTTATAATACAACCTAAAAAAATTGAAATATCACATTTTAAAGTATATAGCATTCAATTTCTACTATATGTGAAAAATTCATGTGATTCAATATTTTAAAGCCTATTGTCTTTATTTTATAATTCAATCAAAATAATAAGAAATCTCACTTTTTAAAGTATATAGCGTTCAATTTCTACTATATGTGAAAAATTAATTTGATTCAATATTTTAATGGGTTATAGTCTTTAATTTATAATTTAAAAAATGTGAGATCTCACATTTTAAAGTATATAGCCTTCGATTTCTACTTTATGTGAAAATTTCATTTGATTCAATATTTTAAAGGATATAGTATATATTTTATAATCCAAACAAAACAATTATGAAATCTCACTTTTTAATGTATATAGCGTTTTATTTTTACTATATGTGAAAAATTTATATGATTAAATATTTTGAAGGCTATTGTCTTTATTTTATAATATAACAAAAAAAATGTGAAATCTCA
Organism: Aeschynomene evenia; assembly: GCA_013621005.1. Classification (NCBI taxonomy): domain Eukaryota; kingdom Viridiplantae; phylum Streptophyta; class Magnoliopsida; order Fabales; family Fabaceae; genus Aeschynomene; species Aeschynomene evenia. Next base: position 10,124,634 of record CM024267.1, on the reverse strand, counting down.
CATTTATTTTAAAGTATATAGCTTTCAATCTGTATTATATGTAAAAAGTTCATGTGATACAATATTTTAAAGGTTATAGTCTTTATTTTATAGTGTATCCAAAAAATAGTGAAATGTCACATTTTAAAACATATAATCTTTAATTTTTATTAAATATTTATAATATTTAGTTTTCATATAAAAATAAATATATAACCAATATTACAATCTGTACATGTTGCTGATTAAATAATGCCAAGTGAGAACCTTGCATGAAGAAGGTACACAAGTGTTGCATTCAGGTGTGCGGCAGACTATACGTGACTAATTACTAATTGGAGTAATTATTAGAGTACATTTTTAGTCGGAAATATTTGTTATACGACAGAAATATATTCAACTAATAAACAATGTGTGTTATATATCATACATATAATTGTGTCATACGTAACATGTTATATATATGACCAGCAGTATGTATGATGTATAACATTGAATACTAGTTAGATATATTTCTATTATACAACAAACATTATTGGTTTATAAATGTTATTAATAAAAAGAAATTAACAATACTTCTTAACAGTACTAAACTTTAAACATTGAGCAAGAAATATAAATTATAGAGTGATAAACACGTGTGTCTAATCATCAAAGATATATAAATATAAATCATTAAGCTTCTATTTAAAAAATAATAATAATACATAGAGTATTCATGGCAGGTTCACCATTGAGGTCCACGTTAGTAGGCAGCAATATGAAGAATGTAAATCACGAGTAGTATTTTAGAGTATGGGTTTGTGTGCTAGCTGTTTATTTATTTATTAATTATTTTTGGTGAGTGTAGTTTAATTTTTTAATAGAGGAGAAGACACTATAAATATACAAGAGAGCAGAGCTAGCTAGGTCATCCCATCACAAGCAACAAACAAACCAAATCTTATTCTCTCTTCTCAGAAACCCAATCATGTCTCCAGCTGCTTCACTTATTTCTTCAACCCCAAAGGTGGCAGCATCTGACAGTATCGTCAAGCGCCCTAGTGCTAATTTCGGTCCTACCATCTGGGGCGATGTTTTCCTCCAATACCATTCTCACTCAATGGTATACTATATATGTAGTGTTTTAAGTTGTCTGTAAACCATAAAATCAGTTATCATCGGTCATAGTATGTATAATTTAATTTTGATTATTATATATGGTAACTGATAATAACTGATTTTTTAGTATCCTTTTATATATATATATATATACTTCTATTGTTTTCTCATTTGACTTCTATATATATGAACGCCTTATGAATTAATTAATTATATGTAATATTTTCAGGAAGTCAAAGACAGTGTTATGGAACGGCAAATGCAAACATATAAAGAAGAAGTGAAGAAAATGTTTCTATCTTATTCAACCAATGATAATATCTTACAAAAGTTAAATTTCATTGACTCAATTCAACGTTTGGGTATATCTTACCATTTTAAAAATGAAATAAACGAAGCATTAGAACAAATTCACCATGCTTTTACCAGCAATAACCTCAACCTCACCACTGATGAGGAAGTGGGTGACCTTCACTCTCTTGCACTACTCTTTCGCTTGCTTAGGAAAAATGGATTTCACATTTCTGCAGGTATATATGTGTACAACTTCAATTATTTTGCATGGTGTATGCAATGATAACTAATTTATATTTAGTATTTAATTAATATTTATTGTGGGTGAATGATAGCAGATATATTCAAAAAATTCAAGAATAACAATGGAAAGTTCAACGACATAATTGCCCAAGATATTCAAGGAATGTGGAGCTTGTATGAAGCCTCACAGTTGAGGATTCATGGGGAAGACATACTTGATGAAGCACTTGATTTCACATTCGCTAATCTTAAGCATGTGGTAAATCAATTGAGCCCCTCTTTTGCTGCTCAAATCAACCAAAGCTTATTAAGGCAACCTCTTCATAAAGAAGTTCCAAGACTTCAAGCAAAACGTTATATGGCTTTCTACGAAGAAGATCCTTCCCATGACGAAACACTTCTCACTTTTGCAAAATTAGATTTCAACATGCTACAGAGACTACATCAAAAAGAAGTTGGTAGTAATTCCAAGTAAGTATCATATACTTGTCGTGATGTAAAATTAGTTTATAAAATCCAAAAGTACAATCCAATATAACCGTCTAATGGGCTTTTTGAATTTTATATTATATTTTTATTCATGTGTATTCGATTTCAATTAGTTATGTAGAACTCAATGACCAAAATAAATATTTTATCTTTTATTGTTTTCAAAATGTTTACAATTTAAAATTAATTTCAAATATATATATATATATGTGTGTTATTTTTGTAATTAAGGTTTAAATTTATAAATAAAAAACTAAAATAAGAGCGAACCACTAAATAATAATTTTTTATTTCTTTTGGATAAAATGGTTTTAATCTACCCCTAGAATAGCAACATGTCAATTTAACTACATTCCAATCCATCAATAATACAATGATTATATATTCCAGGTGGTGGAAAAAATTGAACTTTGTGACAAAGGTTCCTTACACAAGAGATAGAGTGGTTGAGTCATACCTTTGGTCATTTCACATGTCTAATGAGCCTAAATATAGCACTTCCAGAAGGATCGTAGGTAAATTGGTGACAATGGTTACTGCTCTTGATGACACTTACGATGCTTTTGCCACATTTGAAGAACTTGAACTCCTCACAGAGGCAATCAAGAGGTAATTTTGGATTTAAGGGAGAAAAAAATATTACTCGACCCCTACAATTTGGTATTACTTCTGCTTGACGAGATTAATAATTTTAGACATTTATAATATATTTTTTCTCGTACTTCAAATCATGACTACTTTTAATTTTCAGTTTTTATTACTTTTATTGATCAATATATATAACTTTTTTCCTTTTTTTGAATTTTCAGATGGGATATTAGTTTGATTGAATCTCTTCCGGAGTGCATAAAAGTGGTATTTAATGCAATAGAGGAACTATGGGATGAAATGAAATTGGTGATTTCAGAGAGTGGAAAATCAGACATCTTGTTGCAACATGTTAAACAAAATGTATGTAGACCCCAATTCCTTATATATGTGAATATGTATTATGTAATAATTCACTTAATAAGTAAATTTAATTTATTAATTTTTTGTCTTGTTGATATGATATTGCAGTTTTCTAACTTGGCACAAGCTTACATGGTAGAAGCAAAATGGTTGCATGAGGGTCATGTTCCAACATATGATGAGTACAAAATTAATGGAGCTATAAGTACCTCAGTTTCAATGCTAATAAAAGCGTTTATTGGTTTGGGAGATTTCACAACCAAACAAGTTGTTGATTGGATAATTACTGACCCAAAAATTGTAGGAGACGTAGCTCTTCTTGGAAGACTCAAAGATGACTTGAGCACTCATGAGGTACATACATCTAATCTTTGTTTTGTTTTTATGGTCCATTCATAAATCAATTTTGATTTTTTTGTTAGATAAAAACTATTATTCAAACACATTGATCTAAAAAAGCATTTTTTTGTGTGAATATTTTTATTGTCATTATAATTCATAGTTCGAGCAACAAAGGGATCATGTTGCTTCGGCAGTAGAATGTTGCATGAAGCAATATGGTATTTCACAGAAAGAGGCCTATGAAGTCATCCACAAGGAAACTGAAGACCTTTGGAAGGATATAAATGAAGCATGTCTCATGTTAGATAATGTGCCAAAGCCAAAGGAGCTTGATTGTATTCTAAATTTTGCACGAACAATTGAGCTTATGTACGCCAACTTTGAGGATAGAGGCACAAATGGAGAACTGCTTAGAGGTTATGTTGCCACTCTTCTTTTGGATCCCGTTATCATCTAGCAAGCGCAACAATTTCATTCAAAAACATACATGTGTTAAATGCTAGTTGCTTGCGTACTGTTCTTCTATTTTGTCCTGTATTTCTATAATAACACGGAAGTTGTGTGTTGACTTCTGGTGAATGAGACATTGTTGATTGAGTATCATGTACTCATTTTCAACTTTATTTTGTATTTTTCGATGATGTTTTGTTGTTGGAATAAAAACTAAGACCAAATAATGTAATTTTGCAAAATTATATAGTTGGAGCATGATGTTTAATTAAACTTAACATTTATGATGATCACTTCTGTTTTTGCACTAGATACTTGGCAATCAATCAATATTCATTTGCAAATTTATTTTTTCTTTGGGTTGTTGCTAACATGGAAATTAAGGTTTTGTCTATCATGTAAATTAAGATCAATGATGATCCAATGTAAATATAGGACATGTGTGTAGGCTTTAAAGTAAGTAAGTATGTCAAGTTGTGTTCTACAAATCTTGTAACCATAATTAGTATCTCATTTATTAGGTTGTTTATTCAAAAAATATTTAAATAAAAATCATAAAGATATAAGAACCATAAGTTGAAAGAAAAAGAGCTTGCTTGAGGGTTATGCTCTAGAAAGATTTACGGAGAATGATCGAGATAGATGGAGCGAAACATATATGAAATCTTATATTTTAAAGTATATAGTCTTCAATTTCTACTAAAAGTAAATAATTCTAGTAATTCAATATTTTAAAGGTTGTTGTCATTATTTTATAGTGTTTACTAAAAATAGTAAAATCTCACATTTTAAAGTATACAACCTACAATTTCTTCTATATGTAAAAAATCCATATAATTTAATATTTTAAACCCTATAGCATTTATCTTATAATACAAAAAAAAAATGTGAAATCTCATATTTTAAAATATATAGCCCTTCTACTATATGTGAAAAATTCATGTGATTCATTATTTTAAAAGTTATACTCATTATTTTATAATATAACCAAAACAATTATGAAATCTCACTTTTTAAAAGTATATAGCGTTCAGTTTCTACAATACATGATAAATAAATGTAATTCAATATTTTAAGGGCTATAGGCTTTATTTAATAAGACAACTAAAAAGTTTGTGAAATCTCACATTTTGAAGTATATAGCCTTCAGTTTATTATATGTAAAACATTCATGTGATTCAATATTTTAAAGACTATAGTCTGTATTTTATAATATAGCCAAAAAAATGTGAAATCTTACATTTTAAAGTATATAGCCTTTAATCTGTACTATCTATAAAAATTTTATGTGATTCAATATTTTAAAGGCTATAGTCTTCATTTCATAGTGTATAAAAATATACCAAAAATCTCACATTTTAATGTATATAGCCTTAAATTTCTACTATATGTAAAAAATTCATATAAGTCAATATTTTTTAACCTATAGTCTTTATTTTACAATACAGCAAAAATCATGTGATGAAATCTGATCAAATTTTAAAGTATGTAACCTTATATTTTTACTATATGTGAAATATTAATGTGATTCAATATAGTCCTTATTTTATAATACAACAAAAATAATTATGAAATCTCAACTTTTAAAGTATATAACGTTCAGTTTCATTCTATAATATGTGAAAATTCAAATGATTCAATATTTTAAAGGGTATAGTCTTTATTTTATATTTCAACAAAAAATGTAAAATCTCAAATTTTAAAGTATATAGTCTTCGATTTCTACTATATGTGATAATTTCACGTGATTCAATATTATATTGTCGTTAATTTCTACTATATGTAAAAAATTCGTGTAATTCAATATTTTAAAAGATATTGTCTTTATTTTATAATACAACCAATAAAATTGTGAAATCTTATATTTTAAAGTATATAGCATTCGATTTGTAGTATATGTAAAAAATTCATGTGATTAAATATTTTAAAGGTTATAGTCTTTATTTTATAATGTATTCAAAAAAATAGAAAAAATCTCATATTTTAAAGTAGGGTAAATTACACTTACCTCCCTTGAAGTTTGGTGAAATTACACCAGACTCCCTTCTATTTTCAAAACCTTACACACAGACCCCCTGAACTTATAAAAATTACACTGACCTCCCCTAACAATGATTAATTGTTAGTAAAACTAATAGTTCTTATGATATATGTGTGATACATGACTCTTAATGACATATTTATAAATAATATACACTCTTTTGAAGTTAAAATGAGCAAATGACCATGTAACGAGAAATTAATAAAACTAAGTATGAAAAGAAATAAGAGAAATAAGTTTTAATATACATAATGAAACATTCGATTATTTTGACTTCATAGAGGTGTCTATTATTACAAATATGTCGTTAAAAGTCATGTATCATTCATATATCATAATAAGTATTATTAATTTGACTAATAATTAATCATTGTCGGGGGAGGTCGGTGTAATTTGTATAAGTTCAGGATGAGATTTGTGTGTAAGGTTTTGAAAAATAGAGAGAGTCGTGTTGTAATTTTGCCAAACCTCAGGGGAGGTGAGTGTAATTTACCCTTTAAAGTATATATTCTTCAATTTCTACCATATGTAAGAAATTAATCTAATTCAATTTTTTTTAGCCTATAGTCTTTATTTTATATATAATACAACAAAAAAATATGAAATCTCACATTTTAAAGTATATAGCCTTCAATTTCTATTATATCTGAAAAATTCATGTGATTCAATATTTTAAAGGCTATAGTCTTTATTTTATAATAAAATCAAAACAATTATGAAATCTCAATTTTTAAAGTATATAACGTTCAATTTCTACTATATGGGAATAATTCACGTTATTCAATATTTTAAAGGCTATAGCCTTTATTTTCTAATACAATAAAAAAAATTGTGAAATTTCACATTTTCAAGTATATAACTTTCAATTTATACTATATGTAAGAAAATTCATGTGATTCAATATTTTAAAAGCTATAGTCTTTATTTTATAAACCAAACAAAACAATTATGAAATCTCACTTTTTAAAGTATATAGCGTTCTGTTTCTACTATATGTGGATAATTCATATAATTAAATATTTTAAATGTTATAGCCTTTATTTTATAATGCAATAAAAGATTGTGAAATCTCCAATTTTTAAGTATATATAGCCTTCAATTTTAATTATATGTAAAAATATTCATGAGATTCAATATTTTAGAGGGTATTGTCTATATTTTATAATATAACAAAAAAAATGTGAAATCTCACATTTTAAAGTATATAACATTCATTTTGTACTATATATAAAAATTTCATGTGATTCAATATTTTAAAGTCTATTGTCTTTATTTTATATTGTATCGAAAAATAGTGAAATCTCACATTTTAAAGTATATAGCCTTTAATTTCTACTATATGTAAAAAAATTCATGTAATTCGATATTTTGAAGCCTATAGTCATTTTTTTATAATACAACAAAAAAATTATGAAATCTCACATTTTAAATTATATAGCCTTCAGTTTGTTCTATATGTAAAAAATTCACGTGATTCAATATTTTAAATGCTATAGTCTTTATTTTATAGTGTATCCAAAAAAATTGTAAAACCTCATATTTTAAAGTATTTAGCTTTCAACTTCTATTATATGTAAAAAATTCATGTAATTCAATATTTTAAAGTCTATAGTCTTCATTTTATAGTGTATCAAAAACATAGCAAAAATCTCATATTTTAAACTATATAGCTGCAATTTCTACTATATGTACAAAATTAATGTAATTCAATATTTTTTAGCCTATAATCTTTATTTTATAATACTATCAAAAATATATGAAATCTTACATTTTAAAGTATATAGCATTTAATTTCTACTATATGTGAAAAGTTCATGTGATTCAATATTTTAAAGTCTAATGTCTTTATTTTATAATACAACCAAAATAATTAAGAAATCTCATTTTTTTTAAAGTATATAGCGTTCAATTTCTACTATATGTGAAAGTTTTATTTGATTCAATATTTTAAAGGGTTATAGTCTTTAATTTATAATACAACAAAAAAAATGTGAGATCTCACATTTTAAACTATATAGCCTTTAATTTTTACTATATGTGAAAATTCATGTGATTCAATGTTTTTAAAGTTATAGTCTCTATTTTATAATACCAACAAAACAATTTTGAAATCTCACTTTTTAATGTATATAGTTTTCTATTTCTACTATATGTGAAAAATTCATATGATTAAATATTTTAAAGGTTATAGCTTTTATTTTATAATACAATATAAAATTGTGAAATCTCTAATTATAAAGTACATACCTTTGATTTCGACTATATGTAAAAACTTTATGTGATTCTATATTTTAAACTGTATTGTACGTTGTCTTTATTTTATAATATAATAAAAATGTGAAATCTCACATTTTAAAGTATATTGTTTTCAATTTGTACTATATGTAAAAATTTAATGTGATTCAATATTTTAAAGTTGAATTCAACATATGACTTTTTTTTTTGGTTGCCCACAGTGTCCGGAGCTTAGCCCCGACTAATCCGTCGCCCCGGGTCACGTACCTGGGAATGACAGGTGAGGCTCCCAGCAAGGATTTTTTTCATCCACAAGGTTCGAACCCGAGACCTTGCTTAAGGGACAACAAGCCGCTTACCACTTGTTTCAATCCTTGTTGGTACATATGACTTTACATTTTTTTTTTGGTTGCCCACGGTGTCCGGAGCTTTGCTCCGACTAATCCGTCGCCCCGGGTCGCGTAACTGGGAATGGCAGGTGAGGCTCCCGGCAAGGATTTTTTCCATCCACAAGGCTCGAACCCGAGACCTTGCTTAAGGGACAACAAGCCGCTTACCACTTGTGTCAATCCTTGTTGGTACATATGACTTTACATACCTTACACATTTAGCATGAGATTGAGGAATGAAATGTTAAATTATACGTATTCGTTGAATCATATACAGGCCCAATACGTTTTTGGGCCAGGTTTGGCTGATTTGTTATAAAAATTGGTGTACATATGGTTGGACTCATAATTAATATATTTTGCCTCTTTTTTTTTTTCTTCCTTTCTTTTCCATATTATCCGATAAAATTTCTCGTAATCCTCACAACACAAATTTTTATCCTTCTTGTGTATACTGAAAATAAGATCTTGTGGAAAATGTTATTAAGTATCAACTAATTACTAGCATTTGACTATAAGATAATGTTTATTTTTATTGATTTCCGTGATAAAGTTAAGTAGTTATAAAAAACTAGTTTTTTTAAGTGTTTGATACATGAGTCATACTGAAGATGGAAATAGAGTAGTCTTTGTGACTCAATGAATTTAAAATCATCATTGTAGGTTAGAAATGGGACACTAATATATAGAAGTATATTTGAAGTCAATTTTAGAGTTATTATTCACTCCTATAACATTGATTTTATACAGGCGACTGCTATTTGTACATATAATAGTATCATTCACTCATTTTTCACCCATTTAAAAGTTGACAAAAGTTGTCAACTTTTGTGAAAATGTTGACAAGTTGTCAATATATTCATAAAAGTTGTCAACTTTTAAATAAATTAAAAATCAGTGGATGAGTATTGTTGTATGTACAAGTAGCATTTTCCTTCTTTCCTTCACTATGCCCTCAAAATCGATAAAAATAAATTTTGCCTCAAAATTAATATGAACTGATCGAGTCATTGATGTGTTCGCCCCATTCTTGTTCCTTTCCAATAATTGAATTTGACTTAAAAAGCATTTACTTCTCAAATAGTGCATGGAATAACTTCATCGTTTATACTAAGAAACTTCTTTGATTAATAATATCCACTCATTCAAAAAGTGCATCATCTAGTTTATAGAAGTCGTGGACGATAATTATATGAATTAATGAGGTATTGACTTTACTTAACCTGCATTTATTTGCTATAAATTAAAATCAAATCAAGTGGAATATGTGATCATATTTTTCATGATAGATCAGACAAAGTGCCAAAGATAGAATGAAGTTGCTAATATATATATATATATATATATGCATAATGCATGATGAGTCGTGATCACATATAGTGCAGAAAATGCCTCGTCCTGCTAATCCGGAAAAACAAGATTTTCGGCCCGAATATTGAACCGAATAAGGGATAAGTTTAGAGGTTTAACCGGTTCGATCGAAGTTTAACTGGATATAATAAAAATTAATATATATATATATATATATATAATAATGAACTATATGCTATAAAAAAATTAAATTATATTAAAATATTAATTAAAAATTAAAATATAGAGCACTTAATTAATAGAATGTTAAATAGTTCTTAATTTTAATAGTTAAAGTATATTATACATTGTATTTTATTATAAAATAGTTATTTAATTTTAAAAAGAATAAAATTTTAATTTCTGACTTATTTGACTGTTCAATCGATTTTTGGCTGATTTTTTCGACTTTTACGATCTTTTTTTATTAATTTTCCTGATTTTTTACCAATTTTTTAAATTTCAATTTTAATTTTACCCCATCAAGATTGCACAAGGGTACGATTCCCGATTCAACTTGTCAGACCAACCGGTGTGCTTAGATTTTTCAGGACAGTGCAGAAAATGCATTGAAAAGAGCAACTTTTTGCATGGTCATATAATATGAAGGTAAATTATTGTGCTCCATTCAATTAATGGTAATTGAGAATCTAAAATTATGTATCTTCATATTAATAAAATTTATTAAATTTCACAACTACTATTTTAAATTGTAAAATTGTGTGTATAAAACATAAGTGTGTTTAGGTTTGATGTATTGATAATGAAAAAGAGTTTTATGTTATTGTCTAATTATATTTAGCTATTTACTTTTGAGATAATATATGTCCTAATATGTCTGAAGGTCACTTATCAGTATTTTAAGATAGAGTTGAAAATTTATATTAAAAAATATAATTTTGATAAGATATAAAATTATTAATTGGATCTTATTAAACTAATAGTTTAAACTTTGATGTGAGATATATGGTTCCTTAAAATGGTACTCCCTCCGTCCAACAATAATTCACGTTTTAGACTTTTCACGGATATTAAGAATGTAACTAAAGCACACATTTTTATATGTAAAATAATATATAATGACTAAATTGTCCTTTTAGTTTTTTTGTAATAATTATTATAAGAGATATGAGAATAAAATTGGAAAAAAAATAATAAATATTTTCTTAAAATTCTAAAATGACAAATAATATTGGACAAAATAATTTAAAAAAAAACAATTATTTATAGACGGAGGGAATATTAGACTCTTCTAACCAAATGGTCAACACATTCAAACTTCAATTATGATAAAAAAATAATTAAAAAATTAAGTACAAAACTAGACAAATTATATATTATTCATGTTTTAAGTAATTAAAAAATTATTTCTCTCAAAAAATAAAATAATTAAAAAATTAAACACAGAGCTAGACAAATCATATATTATTCACGTAAAAATTAAAAAAAAAATATTCGCATGAGGAGAGATAATAAGATAACACACTATTGATTGGATTTCAATCTTATAACTTAAATATTTAGGTGAGATAATTCCTTAAATTTTTTTAATCAATTTTTAATACTGTAAATGTATTCAAAGATTTTGATTATCGTACTGGTCAACAATACGACAATGCACCTTAAAATTAATTAACTTGTCAGTATCTCGCTATTTTTCATATTTCTCCAGACTGACTAGTCTATACGAAATTAATTGCTTTTATAGGGACAACTCAAACAATCAAGTTGAGCTGGAAACTTTGCAATTCGCATAGCGATCTCTCCAATTAGATTTTGTTGTCTTTGCAAAAATCAAACAGGCGTGTTTTGAACGATTAAAATACGGTAAAAAAAATAAAATGAAATGAATTGAATTCTAATCATTTTTATTAAAATTCTCTAAAAAATTATAAGATTTAAAAATGTATAATTATCAATTTTATAAGAATTATAAATTAATTTATTTTTATTTTTATATTTTAAATAATAAAATTAATTTAAAAATTAATGTATTTCCTTTCACACTCATGGGGTTCAAATATCTATCCGGTGATTACGGTTGATTTCGGTGGAAATTTCCTATTTCATTTCAATCCATTCATGAAATAGAAATCTTATTGGGTGTAATAGTAATCACAATGTGAGAGATAAATTGAGTTGTAAATCAATTCTAGCATTTAAAATCATTCGAAAAATTACAAATAATTATTCGATTTCTTACTGTAAGAAATTCATTCTTTTGTAAGTATTTTATCTCAATCACTTGTGTTTTTCTTACATGCGTACAAAGAAATACATAAAATAATTTGTATGCAGTGTAGCATAATAATTGTGTGCATTTCAAATGAAAACATGTACATACAGATCGAATACTCTAAACTTGTATAACTACGAGCATGTAATTGAGAGATATACATTAGATATGATCTATCTACATATTTTTCTATGTTATAAGTATTAAAAAAAGTTACTCTTACGACAAATATATCTTACAATGTATATCCAACTAAAGTAGTTACATTTGCACATTAATGTATGCTAGTAAACCCGACGATCATCTATTAAAGGTTAGATGTTAGTTGGATAATACATTAGTTGTACATGTAGTAGTATTGTGTTTGATGTATTAGTGTTTTAAATGTAGTTTTATTGATCGATAATTTAGAATTAGTAATGTTTGTTGTATATCGAAAATATATTCATCGAATATTCAACGTGTGCTATATATCATACGTAATATGTGCTATAATTAAGTAAAACACATTACATATAACATACATTACGTATGACATATAGCACATGTTAGATACTCATTGAATGTATTTTCTACGTATAACAACATTATTGATTTAGAACCATTGGGGGTGGTACCTACGTAATGTCTAGCTTGGCCGGTTGAAATGTTGAATGTATTCCTTAATATCGGGCCTAATTAAGAGTGGAATCAAGTTATATAATATAACGGCGAGTATACTTGGAGGCACAATAAAAGATCAGCCAAAACACTTAATAAATAGGAATTTGGACCACAATCACCCGATTCATTAAAAATATATTCATGATCAAAATGTTATTTGAGCTATAAAATATTGAATGAGCTTTATTGACTATTTTAACACTAAAAATGTTGTTTCTCATACATTTGTATCCAATGGGCACGCAATTTAAAACTAAAACTAAATTTATGACTTCAAAGGAGATTGTATTTGTATGTATGTATATATATATATAGGTGTTAATAGGGGAGGTTGAATGGCATTATGCAAAGCCTAGTCTACATTATATTCTATTAAGTTTTTTGTTTTTTAAGGAAATTAAAATAATTTTTATATACAGGAATTCGGGATTATTTGGAAGTCTATAAGATATAGACCAGAAAGAGTTGATTTGAAATTTTATGATTATAGCCCACGAGTGGATGATAATGTATTATAAGAGCATCAAAATTAAATTCTAATGTAAAGATTAGCTATATATGGATGTATATGTGTGTGTTTGTATAATTGCATGTTTGCTTTTTGTCCCTGAAATTAGTTATATCTGCATAGTACATAGTAACATATTTCTCCTATTGATTTTTTTTTTTTCCTTTGTTTATTGTTATCATTTCTCATTCACGCATATATTATGTATATTTTGTTATTTTCTTTGTTAATGTTATTGTGCAAAATGATCCCTTTAATGATTATTGTTATTTTAATATAGGTAAATTATACTTTTCTTTCTTAAGATATAATCTCTTTAATTATTTTCAAAACCTACAACATATAAGCTCTTCAATTTATAAAAATTACACAATAGTTTTTCATGAGAATGTTAGTTTGACTAATATAATGGCTAACTTTTTCATATGATATATAAGAGAATATGACTTTTAATAATATATTTATATATAAATAACATATGTTCTTCCTAATAGTTTAAAATGGTCAAATATATATAGTTAATTCGATGATATATTAAAATTTAATTCTTTTATTTCTTCTTATATTTGGTTTTATTATTCACTGCACGATCATTTAATTTGATCCATTTTCCAAGCATACCCTATTTTTTCCATAATTTCACTATTTCCCTTCTCATTTAATTTTTATCAAAATTTTAAAATAAAATTTTATATAAATATAGGTACAAATTTATTCTCCTAAGAAAATTCTTTTAGTATAATTTATCTCGACAATCATTGAAAAAATGAGTAAATAATGAATCACGAGATTTTCATTAAAGATTAAAGACATTGAAGAGGAAAGAAATTAATTGTTATTGTTAGGTGAACCGATACTTGCATTTTAAATATACATATATAGTCATACCTAAGACGAAAAACAATTAAAACTTATTACAGATGAAATCAATGGAATTGGCATTAAGTTGTTACCAAATTGTATTTAGACAAAAACTCTATTTTCATTCGTCATCTTTTATTAGTTTTTAATTTTAAACCAAAATTATTTAGTTCAATTTAATAGCTTAATTCTCATCTTACTATTATATATACAAATTAAAAGCTATTTTCATATTTAATTATTTAAACTTCAATTTTTATAGTTAGAAATCATTTATTAATTAATAAAATATAATTTATTTTAATAAAGATGATTAAGTAAAAATAGAGCTTTATTTGTATGATAAAACTCCGTCTGCTTAACTTTATTTGTCTTTTTTTAAAAAAAAAAAATTGGTAAACTTTTAGGAAATTTTTTATCAAATATTATTGGAAAGTTTCAAGACAACATTTATTATTATTTTAATTTAATTATATATATATTTTATCTTATCTTTTATAATAATTATTGTAAAAAAATATAAGAACAATTTTATTATTATATATTTATTTTAATAAAAATTTATATATTTTTATTATCCTTTAAATAAATGTATAATTTTCTAAAACGTTTGTAGTTCTTTATGAAGAGAGTACCTAAGTATTATCACTAAATAAGTCAACCACATATTCCTCTGGTTGAAGAAGCTGAAATGATGGAATATCACTGAAAAAGAGAATCATTTCTTTGACGATATATCACAATTTTGATTTTTTTTTTAATTAAATTATCAGTATATATATAAACCTAATTATCAGTAGCTCGATCGTCTTATTTAATTTGTCCCAATTCAATTAAAATCTATTGAAAGGGACATGCATGATCTCACAATAAGGATTTTTCAATTCTAATGACTCAATTACCAGAACCTCTCTATAACAATATAATGATTAATTTTAACAAATAATTGTCAAAAAAGTTTGATAAATATATTATCAAAAAATATATATTAATATTTATCGCCCGTTGAAAATTGTCATAAATTATTATTTGACAATTAATGACCATTGAAAATACTTATAAATTAATTTTAAATATTTTCGACGGTCATTTAATTGTCAATATTACTTTTATTGACAATACTTTTATTAACACATATTTAATGTTAAACATACATATGATGTTCACTGTTCTAGTAGTATCCATATATAGGAGTAGAGGGGAAATATATAGTTAAGAAAAAATTAAACTAAGAGTGATAAATTTAAACATTTAGCAAAGAAAAGATGGTAGAATAAACGTTGTCAAATTTTAAAATATAACTTATTATAATATTTTTTTATAATTTAAATTAAATATATTAAGAATATAAAAAATTTATGCAAGTCTTCAATAAGATAATATTGTATAAGCAAAAATGATAAAATAACTCATATTTTAATTACCTGGAAACTTATACAAATAAAAAATTATAATCAAATGATGGTATAAAACTTTTTTACTACATCAAAATAAGATTCAGTTTTTTATATCAATTGTTATATAGTGTACGTTAATGGTTAAAATTTAAGATCCTTAATCACTAAGATAGATTAAAATATACACGACAGACAACATAGAGACATAAAAGTATAAATAAGAGGTAAGAGGAAATTTTTGATGTACAACAAAATCCAGTCAAAATAATTAATAAATTATGTATAATATATAATATGTATAATTATATTATATATTATGCACAATAAATATGACATGTGTTGTGCACAACATATATCATAACATTATTTTTTTATAACATATGATATTATTATTGTACATAATATGTGATATATGTTATATCATGTGTGTAACATGTAATATATGTTATGCACATTACATAATATTTTGATTATTTTTTAATTATATATTTAGCAATGCTCATAATGTTTGATTATGTAAATAAAATTTATGTATTATTTGTAAATTTAAAAATAGAAATAGAAGGGACAAAATATAAAAAATGAGACATAATTCATTAAAAATTTTGTATTTTTTATCTTTATCTCTATTGTTCTTGTCTTACTATGATCAGTACCAGCCTAACTTCACAAGAATAGTAGTAAATTTAGTCTTACAGTCCAACGTGTAAATAATATAAAAAAAAATAATGTTGCTATACGTAAATTAAAATTGTACACAAAATCAACCATAAATATATATACATACTTTTCTTTATAATCCAATTTTTAAATTTCACTCTTATCGCTAGAAAATATGCTTACACGTTCAATTCAAATGTTTAATACATTCAATCAAACTTATATATTTTGCAATCGTGTCATGGACACAATTCAACATTTCTAACAACTTAATCCAACTTTTATACTAACATGATTTAATTTTTATATCAATATAATCCAATATTTTATAACTACTCAATTTTCTATTCAATTCAACTTTAACATAATCCAACATTTACAATTACTCAATTTGTTATATTCTCCCTCAATTCAACATTTATAATTATTTAATTTAATTTTTGTAATGAGACAATGATAACTTTTATACAGACAAAACCCAACATTTATATTTTCTCATTCAAACTTTTATATTGAGTCAATCTAACATTTAATACAACTCAATCCAACTTTTATATTGAAACAATCTAACTTTTATACTGATATAATCCAATATTTATATTTACTCAATCTAATTTTTATACTGATTCAATCTAACATTTAGTACTATTTTCAATTCATCTTTTATAATAACTCAATCTAATATTAATAACTACTCAATTAAACACTTACATTTAATTACTTAATCCAACTTTTATATACATAACAAATAAAAAGTAAATACATTCAGGTACAAAAAGAGAAAGAAAAAAAAAAGGAGTATATATGTGTAAACCAGACAATGATAACGTGCAAGTATGACACATATTTAATAAAAAAAATATAAAAATACGTATTATGTATTAATAATTAATTAGTGTACAGTTTTATTGTACATTACATATGTGTAAACCAAATCATGAGAAAGCTAAAATCAAAGGGTTGTTAAAGATAAAATGAATGAGATTATGAGATTAAGGGAGGGATTGGAATTAGGGTGCATATGGTCCCCACGAATGCACTGAACATGGCAAACGAGACACGCAACCCACTGCACTGAACAAGCGGCTAGTGCATGATCGAGTCGGTAGTCTGAACCGATGCACATACATACACGTCCAAGCCAAATTATGTCTCTGTTTGGACGTATTCTACTCATTTAATATGCCCAGCTATTATTATGCAAATAAATTTAATTAATAAATAAATAAATATAAATCTGTCCCTTGTTTCATAGGCTTGAGTTCTTTTATTAGTTTATAATTTTTAAAAGAGTAAATAATTACATTAATTTTCCCTAGTAAATTCAACTGGTTTCTTCTTTATTTGAGTGACATTATCTTCCCTAATTATTGTATATATTATTCACATGCAATAGAAATGACATTGATTAGAATATTTTCTAGAAAAAAATATTGTAATAACCAAAGAATTTATAA
This sequence comes from Aeschynomene evenia, assembly GCA_013621005.1. Taxonomy (NCBI): domain Eukaryota; kingdom Viridiplantae; phylum Streptophyta; class Magnoliopsida; order Fabales; family Fabaceae; genus Aeschynomene; species Aeschynomene evenia. The sequence goes on along the minus strand of CM024267.1, from coordinate 10,106,988 downwards.
GTAAATTTTATGAATAGAAGAGATTTGTGGAATAAAATTTTATCCATATCATAATTTATCTCACAATTTTTTTATTTTATAACAATGATCGTTAAAAAATATTTTTAAACTATTTAAGCATTTTTTATTAGTCATTAATTATCAATAATTTTCAATGATATTATTTTTGTTGAAATATTTAATATTTAAATAGTTAAAAATAATAATTTTTTGTATAGTTTACAGTTCCTATGGTAGCAATTGGAATTAAAGTTACGGTCCAATGTGACTGAATTTAAAATAATAGAATAAAGATTAATTAAAAAAATATAGTAGTCATAAATTCTCCTCCACAATTCAATCATCATGTTTGTGTCTATATAAATCAGTGCCTTGGTTCTTCCTTTTGTAGCACAAAGCCACCAACGCCTAACACATCATGTATCATGTCATGTGCCTTGAGATGTGTGCTTAGATATTACTCCTACATAGAGAGAGAAGAGAGCCATATAGTTACTGCAAAATCAACTTATTAGCTTCTTGTTACATTTAGGCTTTATCTAGCTAGAAGAAGAATATACAATATAATAGAGATCTCTGTTAGAAAAAAATAAAAAATGTCAGGTTCTGATGAAGATAAGAATCTCTCTGGCTCTCGTTTTCTCTCCCTTTCTCCTTGGTCCTTTCTATGCTGCAAAAGTGGCGTTTCTTCTTCATCTGAAAAAGAACAACCAACCATTGTCGTTGATGATGAAAAGATGAGCAGAACAGAGTACTCTTCAGAGCAAACAGCTAATAAGGAGAAGCAATTTGGAGGATGGAAGGCTGTCACATTTATTTTAGGTATTTTATTTAATTAATCTTGATTTTTATTTGTCTCTATTTTAATTAATTCATTCATTCTTCTATATACTTCTCTTCCTTAGTTAGTTAATCATGTCATGCTTTAACAAAACGAAATATTTAATTTGCTTGAACATTCAAGCACACTAATTGGATAACAATATAAAATAATTATACTATTTTCTTATAGATTTCTTTTCCTGTTAATAATATGATTTTTTTATACCATTATGACATTATTTATTGTGCAATCAATAATAATTATGATTTGATAATTGACTTGATAGCTAATAAATACCAGCACCTATGCAATCAATATCTTGAAAATAAATGTGAATTTTTAAAAAATATATAATAGCTAATAAGTATCGACACCCATAAATTTGATCGAGTACCGAATAAATCTCATAATAATATATATGTGTATGTGTTGTTACAGGGAATGAAACTTTTGAGAGGTTGGCAGCAATGGGGTTGTTTGCTAACTTTATGGTGTATTTGACAAGAGAGTTTCATTTGGACCAAGTTTATGCTTCAAACATTCTCAACATATGGGGTGGTATCTCTAATTTTTTACCCTTACTTGGTGCCTTCATTTCTGATGCCTATGTGGGAAAATTCCGGACCATAGCTTTTGCTTCCTTTTTCTCTTTTCTGGTAAATATTATTTTCTCTCTTTTAGTTGTTTTTTGTTTCCTTTTCTTTGTAGGGTTTATTTAACTAGAGATTAACAAGAAAATTTTAAATAAACATCGTATTTTTATTTATTATAAGTTTTATCATCACGTTTTTTAATTTCCGACATTTAGCTTTTATTAGAATGTACTGTGTTGTTGTTTTGCTAGTTGATTATTGTCACTTGAAGTTTTGCACTAAGTTATTACACTAGTTGATAAATTTTTAGATGCACCAAAAGGAAATTGAAGTTTTATTATGCATCATTAAAAATAATTTAATATATATTATATTGATTGATTATAATGAAAAGAAAATAAAATTATTTAGAAAGAGAGAAATTTACTTTTAATCATGAATAAAAAAAATATTATATAAGTATTTCTCTGATGCAACATTCTTTGATGTTCTGGAAAAGACGGTCAATAGTTACAAGTTGCAACTTTATTTGCAGTCACCAAGAGTTGTCCTCATTTGTTCATGATATTTTTCCCTTTTTCTGTTTAAGAAAAAGTATGATATGTTTTGAGTGTTTAAGATCAGAGTGGCGAAATTGCGAAAAAAAAAATCTTATTATTAAGACTTTTATATTGATGTGTTTGTATCATTTTTTTAAATAAATGAAATTTTATAGGAAGGTTGCGAGAAATAAAAATATCTGACTCAAAACATATTAATGCCAAATTACAATATTTTTAAAAATATTATTATTCTTTTTGTGGTTGAAATTAATATAATAAGTAAATTAAATTAAAGTAAGATAATTTTAATTCAAAAAGTTATTTCTTTTATCTATACTACTATATAAAAAAAATCCTCCAAAATAATGATATTTTAATAATGTTCACACTTAATAAAATAATTATGTTTTAAAAAATAAATATAAAAAATTAAAAATAATAAAATAAATAATAAATAATAACTATTTTCACCATTAAGTAGAAAACTATATTATTATTAAAATAAATTAAAATAAAATAAAAAATAATAAAAATGCGTAAGACACGCACTAGTTTATGTAAAAAATTTGGAATAAAAGCGCTCTCTATAAAATATTATTATAAAGATTATATATTAAAAAATAAAAATAATTTCTTTGTTTCAATTTTTCATCATTTAATTTTTTCTTTGCTTACCATATAAGGATCTGACAAATAATAATATAAAAAATTACTCAAGTGTTCTTTGATGATATGTAATGCACAAAAGGAGCGTTCCAACTACTTCGAGCGGCTCCATTTTTTAATCCCATAATTATTATATAATGATCACTTTACTTGTAATTATTGGCAAAGTTAGAATTTAGAAATCTTTGACTAAATTCAGTGTGGATTCATGTGACATTTTTTTATGCATTTCCGAGCTAACTACTCAAGTGATCTAGAGTGTATCTTCGGGTCCTCATCATTTTGTTTATTATAAAAATTATTACATGCTCTTGAAATAAATATTATCTCTACTTTAAGTAATTTTAGTCCTTAGATATAAATTTAATATGAAAAAATTATATTAAATAATTTATATAGGGTATACGGAATAAATATTGCATCTAAAAAGTTCTAAATCATTTGATGGTTCAAAGTGATGACAATGGACTTGCACAAAATAAAATTTAATTGGGCCATCTTGAACTTAAAATAGTAAAAGATGGGGTTGAAAAGAACAATTTTAATATACTTAGCTTTAATGAAGATAGATTAATAATTTTGATAATTCCTTTCAGTACATTTTCTCTTTATCATTTTACTCAATTTATTTGTTTTGAATCAATAATATTTATCGTACAATAGAAATACGTCTAATATATATCCAACGTGTGCTATATATATAATATAAGATGCGTGTTAACAAATAACACATATTCCATATCATGAATAACACACATTGAATATTTATTAGATGTATTTATGTTTACGACAAACATTATTGATTTTGAATGTCTACGTTTAAATGGATGTACGTAGAACAATAATACTGGGTGTACAATGAAAAACCAGCCAATACAACCAATGAATTTAGTTTGACTTTTGTTTTGGCCAAAATAATCGTTGAGATTGTAATGAGGTGACTAATTATGACCCAAAATCTCATTTATTGACTGATTTGGCTGGTTTTTTATTGTACATTTAGCATTATTTGATATAGAAATATCATTTTGCTAATATTTTAATTTTTTTATATGTCATTGTTGGAGTAGGGTATGTTTGTGGTGACATTAACATCATGGTTACCAGGATTACACCCTCCATCATGTACTCCACAGCAACAATCATTAAACCAATGTGCTAAAGCCACAACATCAAACCTTAGTGTTCTGCTTTTGGGTCTAACCTTCTTAAGCATAGGCTCAGCAGGTATAAGACCATGTAGTATTCCATTTGGTGTTGACCAATTTGACTCCACAACAGATGAAGGAAGAAAAGGCATAAACAGTTTCTTCAATTGGTACTACACAACATTCACACTGGTCTTGCTTTTGACTCAGACAGTGATTGTTTACATTCAGGACTCTGTTAGCTGGAAGATTGGTTTTGCTATTCCAACAATTTGTATGTTGTGCTCAATTGTGTTGTTCTTTGTTGGGACAAGGTTGTATGTTCATGTTAAGCCAGAAGGGAGTGTGTTTTCTGGTATTGCTCAGGTTCTTGTTGCTGCTTATAGGAAGAGGAAAATTAAGCTACCAATTGATTATGATGATAATAATGAGAAGCATGTAGATCAGATTTTCTATGATCCACCATTGACTGGGATGGCTGCTTTGGCTAAACTCCCTATGACTCATCAATTCAGGTAGGATACATTTATTTTAGAGTATTGATACATGTACAATAAAAAACTAGTCAAAACAGTCAATACATTATATATTATGTGCATCAAATATTATGTATGTAATATGCACAACAATATCACATGTTGTAAAGCAAGATGATGTTGCAATATATGATATATGTTGTGTACAACATGTCATATATGTTGTGCATATTACATAATATACATTGTGCATATTAAATATTATATGATGTGTACAATCTATTGACTGTTTTGATTGGTTTTTTATTGTCCAAGATTTTCTCTCTATTTTATTGATATAAAAATTGTTAGGTAATCAGAAATTTTGTTCATATTTTTGTTAAAATCAATTTTCTTTTAATTCAGAAACTATCTTATTTGCATTGATATTTAATAAACTTAGAATTTCATACATACTATCTAAATCTCTCGCTATTAGACTAAGGGCTAGTTTAAGATAGAAGTGTTTATGACTTATTTTAATCTTTTAGAAATCAAAATAAATTCATAATTTCTCTTATTGGTAATATAATTTATTATTTTTTAGAAAGTTATTTTAGTATTTTTTGAGAAGTCAAATATTCTCACATTTTAAAAAGTATTTTTCAAAATATTTTTAAAAATATATTTTTGTTATTTAGTGTTTAAATATGAAATAACTTATTTATAAGTCATTTTTTAAAAATTATTTCTGCATAAATATTGGTTGTCCAAATTGATAGTGACATTTGCTAAAATGATTGACATGGTTATCATATATTAGATGAATAAATAAAGGGGTTCATACCTTTTAGTTTGCATTCCATGATTGTCGGGATTTTTGTCTTGAGATGATGTGAAAATTCTTTTTTCTAGCTAGCAAGAAATTTTAGGTTTTTTTTTTTTTTTTTTTCTGGATAACCTTTGATTACCTCTTATTTTATTAGGAAAAAAGTTAGATAATAAAAGTAATTACTCAAATTTTCGCTAAAATGATGAAACATCATAAAGGGATTCATTACTTTTATTTTCATTCCATGATTATTGGGACTTTTATGGAGATTAATATGTGAAAAATAGTTTTTCTAATGAAAATTAATTTTAGGTATGTAGTACTACAAGATCAGTTGTAGTCATGGGTAGTTTTGTCATTTAGTCATTAAAAAACATCATTGACCAATAATTAAGAGTAGGTGTCATTTGTCAACAATAACTTTACAAAATTTATAAAAATATACATTGCTTCTAGAACATTGGTTTATAATTGGTTTTTGGAAAGTTGGCCACCGATTAATTAAATATAATCGATCATTAGTTAACTAATTAAATATTATATATAAAAATATTGGTTGTGTTTTAATGACTTTATATTTTATTATATTAATTATGTTGACTACTACATTGACTGATATTGATTGTATATGCAATATTACTAATTTTCTTGTTTTTATATGAGCATTATTATATGTACAATGAAAAAATAGTCAAAATGTTATGTACAATAAGTATTATATAATATGCACAACATATATTTCATATTATGCACATCATATATCGCATGTCTGTAAAGAAATATTATGTTGCAATAGGTGATATATATTATGCACAATATATCATATAGAGCATTGCTAGAGGCACAATAAAAAACAACCAAAACAGTCAACAAATGGAATTTTTGGGCCACAATCACTCAACCCATTAAAATTATACTCATGATTAAAATGTTATTTGGCCCATAAAATGTTAAATGAGCTTTGTTGACTGTTTTGGCTGAAAAAGTGTTGTTCCCCAAACATTTACATATCATATATGATGTGCATAATATATAATATATATTGCGTATATTACATATTATATGTTGTGTACAGTCTATTTTACAGTATTGACTTATTTTTTTTTGTTATGCAGCAATATTTTTGCTTTTTTATATATATAACAAGAAGATATTGTATTTTGTCCTTTTGTGATTAGGTGCTTAAACAAAGCAGCAGTAATAATGGAAGGTGAGTTAAACCCAGATGGAAGCAGAGTAAAGCAATGGAATCTTGTAAGCATCCAACAAGTAGAAGAAGTGAAATGCTTAGCAAGGATTTTCCCAATTTGGGCAGCAGGAATTCTGAGCCTAACATCAATGGTACAACAAGGAACATTCACTATCTCCCAAGCCTTGAAAATGGACAGACACTTAGGTCCAAACTTCCAAATCCCAGCAGGGTCACTCAGTGTCATTTCTCTCCTCACAATAGGGCTCTTTGTCCCATTCTATGACAGAGTAATGGTTCCATCACTCAGAAGAGTCACAAAACATGAGGGAGGAATCACTCTCCTCCAAAGAATTGGAATTGGAATGGTCTTCTCTATTTTGTCTATGGTTGTGGCTGGATTGGTTGAGAAAGCTAGAAGGGACAATGCAAATGCAAATGCAAATTCTAATCCAAGTCCATTGGGAATTGCACCTATGTCAGTGCTATGGTTAGCCCCACAATTGATTTTGATGGGTTTGTGTGAGGGATTCAATATAATTGGCCAAATTGAGTTCTTCAACAAGGAATTTCCTGATCATATGAGAAGTATTGCTAACTCATTGTTCTCTTGTTCTTTTGCTGCTACTAGCTATGTTAGTAGCATTTTGGTCACTACTGTTCATCATGCCACAAGGACTCAGAGCCACCCTGATTGGTTGACTAATGACTTGAATTCTGGGAGGCTTGATTACTTTTACTACCTTATTGCAGGGATTGCTTCTCTCAATTTGGTTTATTTTCTTTATGTTTCTCAAAGATATCATTACAAGAAGAGTGTGGATATACAGGGGAAACCAGCAAAAGATGTGGAGTTAGCTTCACATAAAGCCTAATTAAGGAGGATTAATTAGATTATATACTATATACTATATATATATACATACTAGTAGGTATAATGAAGATGCTAGATAAATTAGAAAGTAACATATATATATATATATATATTATCTAGAATTCTGTCCATGTATTAAGATAGAAGAAATAAAAGTCTCTACTTTCAGTTTATACTTTTCTATATACTACCCCTGTTTTGCTGACAAGTGCCCTTACGGTACTTGTTAAGGATACTATAAATAGTAAGTTTTGAAAAAGTTTAAAATATTAAGGTGGGTCCATTGTATAGAAAGAATAAAAATGAGTATTTCTAAGAAAAAACTTTCCTATTTTGCTTCCTTAACAAGTGCCCTAAAGGGTGTATTTGGTTCGCGGATTGAAATTTTATTCCCGGGAATAGGATTCCCAGGAATGATAAACCCGGGAATCATTTTCCCAGGAATGTATTATTCATGTGCTTGGTTTGTACACTAAATTCCTGGGAATCTTGTACAATATTCCTGGGAATGATTTATTCCCATGTTTGGTTCGTAGTAACATTCTCGAAAAAAATTGTAATTTACAAAAATACCCATGCATAATAAAATAAATATAATATAAAGATAATAAATGAGATCATAAATGTACTTTTACACATTTAAGAAGATTCTCATGCCATTGAAATAAAACTTACCCATGGTTGAGGATGGGAATAAAAATGGAGGAAAATGTTCCCCGGGAACACGCAATTTTCCCAGGAACCTTTGAAACTAATGTTGAACCAATCATGAGAAAATAATTTTTCCATAAAAGTTTCCCAGAAATCTTGCAACATTCCCCCAACCAAACATCCCCTAAGGGCACTTGTTAGCAAAATCCTTTATTTTATTCTATGATGATAATTATCATTTTGACTTTTATATAATATTAGAAAATTAAATCAATGAATTTGATGTAATGGTTAAAACATTGATTTAATAGGTAATTAATTATTATCATTTTTTAGTACCTTCAAATGTACTAAAAAAAGGTTAAAACAATATCTCTTCATTTCAAAATAATGATTGTTCTAGGGAGAGAAAAATTTCATAATGATTGTCATTTTTTAATTTTAATGCAAATTTAATATTTGTTTACTTATTATATCTTCTTATTTTTTGGATAGTGTGTTGATGAAAAATTTGTTTAATAAGAATAATTTAACCATTTTAATATGTTTGTTTAGAAAATTAAGAAAATTTATTAAATTTCATAATACGTGTGTAATAAAACTTTAAATATTTATTATTTTAAAATAGTGAAAGTAATTATTGTGAAATAAAGACAATATACTAAAATTGAAGCAGCAACCTTCAGATAATTAAAAGTTCTTATATCATCATACGGTCCAGTGTTGTTACTGAAATTAAGAGCATAATTAATTGTCTCATTGTCAATAAACTGAGAACAACTCATTTACTATACTTCTTTTATTTATAGAGGAAAAAAAATAATTGTTTTAAAATTATTTGTATAAATAGATGTGACAAAAGGAAATGTAGCTTGTTATACAACTCAACCATAACTATTACTCCCTCTTTTTTTTTTATTATCCAATTTAGAGATGCGTATTTTATTTTTAATTGCTCATTTTAAATTTTAAGACAATATTTATTATTTTTTTTCACTTTTATCCTTATTTAACACTCACTATCTCTGTTACTCTTTTACCAAGTAAATGGTAATTTAGGTAAATAGATACATATTTTGTTAACTTTAATATTATATCAATTATTACCTAAATTCCTGTGCATATTTAAAACTGAACAATTAAAAAAAACGAAGAGAATACATTTGAAGGATTTTTTTTCTGGTTCATGTTAGAGAAATTCACCGTCAATCACATACGGTGATTAATCTCTCATTGATTTATAAGCATCTCAAAAGGTGAAATAATTAGCTCAAAATTTTAAATTTTTTTTATACTCAAAGCAAGAATTAGACCCAAGGAAATAAATCCTAACCACTCAATCATACTCTCCAGAATTAGTTGGTGGATAGATATGATTTTGAATAAAAAACTAATTTGTTTCATTTACAAGTAACCTACAAAAAAATCAATAATGCTATTTATATACTATTTTGATTCGTCACCATATCTCACAAGTAAAAAAATTTAACCAAATAAATAAAAAATTTGATCAGATAAATAAAAAAATTCAAACAAATAATAAAAAATAACTTAATAACAATTAAAAATTTATTAAATAATTAAATAAATTCACTATAAGTACGATGATAATAGAAAATAGCACAAAATATCTTATTTTTTCCTAAAAGTAGCATATTATCATTAAATTTTCACTAAAAATATCACACATTATTAATACTAAAAAATGAAAAAAATATTATTTAATCAATTTTTAATTATTATTATATTAATTTATTATTATTTAATTGAATTTTTTATTTATTTAATTAAATTTTTATTTGTTTTAGTTATATTTTTTTACTCGTGACAATAATAATTTAAGGTGGTTAACCAAAGTAGTGTACACATATCTAAATGGATAGTCAACACATTCATCAAATTGGACCAAATTAAAATCTCACACACCATGAGTCAACCATGATTGGCACGAGGATTCTTATTCTCTTCCACGAGAAATGTGATAAACAACTTTACGGCAAGGAGGAAAAAAAAATTAAAAAAAGGCATTAATTAGTACGTAATCTTTCAAATACATTATAATACAGTAATAATATAATTTTTTTTCTTCGAATTTATTTGATCACCTAGTTTATTCATTTAAATTTCTCTCGATCCGTATCTCTCAACTACTTCAATGTTTTCCACTTTTCCTTTCTTTTGTTCCATCCTTTATTTTTCTTGCTCTACTTAATCTCTCTCTCTTTCTATATATATGCACGTTATTTTCAGCAGAAAAAAATGTGGAGCAGCACAACAAAAAAATCAATCAAAACAGCTAACAAATAATAATTTGGGCCACAATCACTCAGCCCATTAAAAATATACTCATTATTAAAAGTGTTAATTGAACCATAAAGTGCTAAATGAGATTTGTTGGCTGATTTTTTGTTGTGCCCCAAATATTTATGAAAAATGTGCTACTAAACTAGCTTATTTTAAAAATAAATTAGATTGATGCACATTGATGAAAAAGTTTTATGAATCAATCCTTTAAACCAATTCGTGCAAGCCACATTGCCGTGTGGCCACCGCTACGTACAAATTATAACAACTATATATAGAGGTTTGGTTTAGTGCACCTTTCCTATCATCTTTCGCTTTAGCTTTGAAGGGTCTTTATCAAAGAAAACAAAACCATATAATCTTTTTAAGAGACAATATCGGAAGCAATTTGCTTATTAGATCTATTGATACTTTTTGTGGTAATCATGGTTAGGGAGATTAAAAAGTTAATAAGAAACAAAATTGGAGATTGCAGCTAGTTGTTTACGCATTTAATACGTGTGTTTAACAAAAAGTAATAATATCAACAAGAATATCATCCGACATCTATATAACATGTGCTTTATATATAATGTATATCATATGTAATGTATGTTATATATGTGTAAAATTAGTTGAACAAACATAAAAAAATATACCATATATATTTTCGACGGTCACTGATCGTCAATATTTCTTTCATTGATAATACTTTTGTCGACACATTTAACGTTGAAAATACTTACTTTTTAATAATGATCATAGAAAATTAACAAAAATTAATTGAAAGAATATACTCAGAATCACTTCTTTGAAAAACTATATCAATTCATAGTTATTAGGAGCAGATATTTAATGAACTACTTAATAATAAAAAACACAAATGTTTGGTGCACAACAAAAAAACCAATCAAAACAGTCAACAAAGCTCATTTAATACTTTATGGCCCAAATAACACTTTTAATCATGAGTATATTTTTAATGGGCTAGATGATTGTGGCCCAAATTCCTATTTGTTGGCTGTTTTGGCTGGTTTTTTGTTGTGCCTCTTACTCTAAAAAATTTTAAGTAAACCGATTTTATGTTTTTATTTTTAAATTTATAGCCGACTTGTCTTAAACCAACCATGAAAATCACAATTCACAAAACACTATACATGTAGAGAGGTCTTTGTCTGTATATATGTACATGCTATCATATCCAAATAATGTGAGTATACAAATAGAAGATTCAACAATTATGAGAAGGATGACCACACGCATTACAGTATGTGAATCCAATTAAAGTGCCTTTGATTATCTTCAAAATTTGCTTGTCACTTCTCCTTACAATCATCCATATGAAAATGTATTCCATTTTACATCTCTGAATAGGACAATTTCAGAACACGGCAAATATAATTCAAACCATATGCTTAGTTAATTAGACTTTGTATTTGATATGGTTTACAGTTCAAAAGTACATGAACATAAGTAAAAATGTAAGATGTTTTGTGATGAGTATATCATAAAAAATTTATATTTCAAAATAGAAAATTTATGTATTTTTTATATTCTTAAAAGATTATGATAGAGAATACATAAAATTAATCATAATAAAATAAAAACTATTATTTTTATAATAATAATCTCATTGTAATATGAATATCATATATTTTTATGTTTCTATCTCTACTTAATCTGTATTTTTTACATGATCTATTCTATGGGCGGTACAACTCACCATACATATAGGTTTATACCTATATATCTGTATTTTTAATGATGTTAAATTTTAATAAAATTTTATACCAATAATTTTTACAATTAGTTATTCTAATTTAATAATTGGATGACAAAAAGATTATTTTATATAAAGTTATAAGTGGTGTAACTTTACTTGAAGTTAAATCATTTGAACTCAACACTATATATATATATATAGAGGAGTTGGCGCCACTAGCCGTAAACAACTCGTTCACTACAATAATAATAGTTATTTTTAACATTTAGTTATAAAAAAATATTGATAAAAATATTATCAGAAAAAGTTATATTGACACTAATTGGTCATTGAAAATAAGTATAAACTATTTTTTTATTTGACAATTATTAACCGTTGAAAGTACTTTTAAACTATTATTTAGTTTCGATTACTACTAACCTGTCATTCCCAGATACATGATGTACAATAAAGGATTATTCGGGATAAAGTCTAGAATACCATTGGCAACCTACAGGTACAACTCTAGGTGCCAACCAAGTAGCCAACTAATTATTACATTGGAATGAAATAAATTAGAGCATTTATACCCATCCTATACACATATTACTTATCTTAAATGGTGTAATGAATACGGCTGTCAGAAGAAAGAGAAAATTAAACTCTCTCTCATTCAAATCTCACATATATACACAATCAAAATAGCCTCTTGAGTAAAAAACTCATTTGGGGTTGAATATGGTTATTGTACTTAGCCTATTGAGTTATGAACAGGCTAAGTGGGCGTCCATTGATTCTAGTGATTTGCATTTGTGGTGTATAAACTAAAAAGAAATGTTGTGTACTGTGTCACTGGTTAGTAAAAATGCATTTGTGATTTGCGTTATGTGTATATGCTACTATAGGTGTAATATGCAATTAGTGATATGTAGGGACTATTTGTGTATTGTGGAATACGAGTTATTTGTAATGAATAGTTGTATAATGTTCATTATGAGTTTTGTGTAACCTGAAATACAAGGTATGTGTAGTGAATATTCGTGTAATCCTCACTATGAGTTATGTTGATATGCTTATATTTGTGTAATATGCAATTAGAGTGATGTGTAATCCTGACTATGAGGTATGTGTAATTCTCTTTATGAGGTCTGTGTAATCCTGACTATGAGGTATGTGTAATTCTCTTTATGAGGTCTGTGTAATCCTGACTATGAGGTATGTGTAATCCTCTCTATGAGGTTTGTGTAATCCTGATTATGACGTATGTGTAATACACGTAAACTAATAGGCTTACAAGCGCCAGACTAGACTAATTATGTGTAATCTTCCGTTTTTTTTAATAATTAAATGGGGTATCACAGTTAAAATCAAAAACTGATTATTTATATCTAATAATTAATGGTATAATATATGATTATTAATAAGTATTTAAATGTGTTTTGATTTTTATTTTTTTAAAACAAATATTAAATAGTTGGCAACCTAGTTGACTAAATGAGTTGTTCATCTAGACTTTTTCTATATATATATATATGTTACAGCTATAGCCAGTCAACCCCAAGCCCATCAAATCCGAGAAATAACGTTTCTTTGGGCATGATGTGTCCAATTTTACGGTCATTATTTTAGATAGGATTACATGCATCATCATAGAATTGAAAGACGCGCAAGAAATTCAAATAGAGACAAAACCATCATAGTGATAATCTTTTTTGGGCATTGAAGGAATTTATGGCTAACTATAGCCTACATGTGGTTGAAAAGGGTCGTAGTGGAAAAGGTGTTGCATCTTTTTCAGAGATGATGTACCAAACAAATTAAAGTCCCACTAAAATGAAACATACATTATAAGAAAGAAAGAAAGAAGAAGCTTAATTGAAATTGAATTGAGACAGCTACACTACGCATGCAAATATAGATATGTGTAGTGCTGGACCATGTTGATGATATTCTTCTTCATTGGACTAAACTACAACATGAGTTGTGAAATTATTATTAAAGGTGATGATTAGGTTAAAAGTTGAAGAGATCAAATTGTGGCCTATATAAGATATAGATATATATGCGGTAATGTTTATTGTACAATAGAAATACATTTAACTAGTATCTAACGTGTGTTATGTGTTATACGTAATGTGTATCATACAACAAACATTACGTATGACATATTTTACATATGACACATAACATACGTTGGATATTAGTTGAATATATAATTATTGTACATATACTATCACAGATAGATATATAGAGGTTCTAGACCTTCTAGTGTATGCTCTTTCTTATGGCGGGCAAGTTGTGAAATGAGTGACTAATATTGGAAAAATGATTTGAACCAAATCGGATTTAGTTTGTGAATTGTTGAGATAAGGTACTTTAAGGCAAGAATCAATGGCATTCCATATTTGTGCGTGAATGATCAAAAGGATAACGACAATAGGACATGTATTGATAAAATGAGAAATAATATTAAGTAAGTGAATATATATAATAATTAAGACCATATAATAATAATAATAAAAAAAGTTTTGTTAACATAACAATACAAGGTTCCAAATCCTCTCCTTCTTGTTTCAATGTTGTTGTCCTTCTTGTTTTGAATAATTGTGATCCAGCCAATTATTATATTATCTTAATTTTTTAAAGACCATTTATTATTTAATTCTAGAGTTATGTATGTTACATGCACATCATAAAATCAGTCAATATCAATCATTATATGTAATAATTTAATTTTTTAAAATTATTAGTCTAACTTTTAAAATATTAAATTAATATATAATATTAAAAATTAGATTAATAATCTTTAAAAGTTAAATTATTACATATAATTACTAATAATAATTAATTTTATGATATAAAAAAATATTTCTCATTATTTTATAATTTTTAAGTTCTAAATGAAGAATATAGAAAGAAACAGAAGAGTAAGAAAAAAGGATTTTCAATCCTTATCTGTGACAGATCATTATATAATTATATATTGTATACGTACTATATATTATTTAAAAGGCATTTAAATTGTTGACTATTAATTTAATGTCTACGGTCCTCTTATCATCTACTAAAATAGTAAATATTTATTTTAATTTCTCAAAATTAATATAAAAGACAAAATAGTTATTTAAATTAAAATATGAAAATAATAATATAATTCATCAAGATTTGACATACATGATGGATAAAATAGTTTCTCAAAAAATAAAAATAACAAGCAAATCTTTTAAAATTAAAATTTTAGAACAACATGCTGGTTCCCAAGTCGTCCTCAATTTTAAGAGACCATATTGTTTTAAAATTTTAATCTTGAAAAATCATATTGTTACTTTTATATTTTAAGGGACTATTTTATTCATTGGATTAAATTTTGAGGGACTATATTATTATTTTTGTATCATATTAATAATCTTGAGAGAAAAAAGAAAAAAATAATTAAATCAAGCATTTAATATAAGCCATATATGCTTGTTAACATTATAAGTCTTCTATGCTTTAAGCCAACAATACATGATTATAGGTGATGCTACACGTACAACGTAAAAGACGTAAAACATATAGCATCTACTGTATTGATAAATAAGAGATTAGTTATTGCATAAAAATAAATTGTTCAAATTGATATCTACCTATTTCAAACGTCGACAAATTGGTCCCTTTGAAAAATATTAAACAAACTAATAGTTTCTAATTAAAAGATTAAAAAGATCTTTATATAAAAATGAACAAGTATTCTGTTTTTTTTCTAATATATATATTTTAGTTGTATATATACATCGGCTAGAATATTTTGGTCCTATAGATGGGCTACATTATCAAATGTTTACTGACCTATGCTTATGGGCTACAGGGTTCCCACTGTGCTTTGTTTATATTGAAAGTTGTGTTGTGTCTTACTAGAGTGATTCAAAAGCAGTACGTCATTCAAGACCAAACCAATGGTGGAACTCCAAGAAGAACATTGCCAACCCCAAAGACGACAAGCCCAATCTGGTAGTATATATATTTGTCTGAGCCCATCAAAATGGATCCTCCAATAACATCTCATTCAACCCACGGTACGGTGATTGACACAAATTGCAAAATGACACTTTTCTCACTAGTATGCATGTGCATTTCCGTCAAGAATGAATGAATAAAACTTCGCAACGTGAACCGGGCTAGTACAAGTGGTAGTGGCTTGGGTTGCTTAAGCATTTAGTCCTGGGTTCGATCCTTGGATGGTGTGTATGTAGACAGGACCTTGGCCAGCCGTCCCACCCTTGAGGTGCACGCACAAACCGGCGAGAGATTAGTCATCGAAACCGCTCTAGTGGATACCTGGAAAAAAAAAAAAAAACTTTGCAACGTGTTCGGCTTTGTTGGTCAAATGGTCACCTTTTTCCTTCTTCACCAATCTCGCGTAGTTGCTGAGTGAAGCAGCTGTCGCAAAAGCAGCACAAGTACGTTTTTGAATTTGAGCAGTGACATTTGTACGTATAAATTAATACGTACAATATATCTAGGATAATAATATATGTACAACAATTATATATATAATTAGTATATAGTGTATGATATATATCATAGGTAATATGTGTCATACGTACTGTTTATTACGTATGATACATAGTACACGTTAGATATTAGTTGAATATATTTATATTGTATAATAAATATTTTGCATATATTTACATATATTAGCGTGTTTTGAGCATTCTTTGTCCTTCAATTTTATTTTTATTATTTTTATTTGATATTAATTTAATTTAATAATTATATAAATTAAAATTAAATAGATAGTTAATGAGATTCACTCTTAAAAATATAATTATATAAATAAGTGTGGATACTAAAAGGTAATTATTTTGAGAAATTCTCTTCATATAATAATATAGATAATAGTAGGAAATAAAAGTTTAAGTATTATAGTGATTAGCCACTCGAATCTCATTTATTAAAATATTAGTATAAACGATAATAGAAAAAAGAAAGAGAATTTAGATTATAGAAGTTATAAATAGTAAATATTTTTAAATTTTTTTAATTTTATTTTTAAAGTTAGTAATAGATATAATATTAAAATCTGCATGCGATAAAGTAATTTTTGAATAATGATAGATGTATATCATAAAATCAATTATTATTATTAATTATATTATAAAATCAATTATTATATGCATAAAATCAATTATGATAGATGTATATTATTAATTATATCATAAGAAATTATATTATTATTAATAATAACTAATTTTATAGTATATATAAATCATTTCTTATGTAATATGTAAGAAAAAAAAAAGGGTAATTATCAGGGTTGTGGTTGACTAGTTCAGTGATGAACTCGTGATTAGAAAAGCAAAAGCTCGCAAATGGCATCATACAGCAACTGTCACCTTGGAATTAAGCCACGTAGGCATAAACCATAACAAATCAAAAACCGCCAAAACGAGAACACCCCCTTCCCCGAGAGAGAGAGAGAGAGAGAGATGCAGAGAAAGGAGCACGCAATCACGCAAAAGCACGCTACGCAACATCGCACACTCTTCAGTCCCTCCTCACTGTAACTAACTACTCACTTCACCTCCAACAGACAGAGAGAGAGAAACGGTTACTCTGTTTCTACAATGGATCCTTCTCCGATGCCAGTCACTCTTCACCTCGCTATGGCTGCATTGATCGGAGCTTCTTTCATGGCCGTTTCCGCCTTCTACATACACCGCCGGAGTGTCGACCAGGTCCTCCGCCGCCTCGCTGAGGTCCGCCGCGCACCGCCTCGCCGCCTCCGCAATCGCCAACTGGAACATCAAGCACATGACGACGATGACGATGACGATGACGGTAATGACGACGATGACGATTACGATGACGGCAATGACGACGGCCGGTTAGGGTTCGTTCACGATGGTGGAGGAACGGTTGTCGATATCGGAAGCTATCCGCGGAGCTTGTCGAGGTCCTTGGACGATAACATACTTCGAAGCCACATGATTTCGTCTTCGTTGCCGAATGACGCTTCTTCTCGGACCGGTTCGTTTGAGGAGGAAGAGAATGCACCTCATCGAACAGATGGTGTGAATGTGAATGAAATTCTTGCTTTAACTGCACTGTATCGTTCTGGAACTTTGTTGAATTTCGGTTAATTTTGCAGTCTATTGTTGTAGAGCTTTGTTGAATTTCGGTTACTTTGAAACAATGAAACTAATTGCAACGGAAATTTTCTGTGCCCTATATTGTGGATATGGTGTGGTTCTTTGTGAAGTAGGAGGAGATGCTTTGAATTATTGTTTGATTTGGCTTTAATTTCTTGAATGTGTTTCTGATTTTGGTTTGTGTAGTTGGAGGGAATACTCAGCTTTCGTCTTCCTTTACCTTTAAGAGAATGTCTCCGGGCCTTAATGCCTTTGAAAGTACGGAAGATTCTGATGAGGATGGATCGCACCTTACAGATGACAATCATGTTCCTTACGTAAGTATATATATATTTCCCTTTTTGTTGTGTATTGATTAATTAATTTTGTTTAGAACTTTGTGAACTGAACTATGACTATCAGGGAGATGCTTAGAAAGATGCATTAATGTTTTTATAAAGAGAAATGATACTTGTTGGTTACCAACGAACCCTTATATCAGGATTGAAGTAGGGATGTTTTGTTGAACTCAGTTCTAGACTTGATGGTCATTATTTGTCAGAATAATTTTATGATAGTAGACTACTCATCGGCTATGAAATAAGTGTTTGCTTTTCTGATATAGTAATGTAGACATTTGGAGTTACACAGTGCATAGAGCTGGTGCATGATTTCCATATTTCCTCATTCTTATGGTTCTGATATCAGTCTAAGGGATTCATGATGTTGAGGCAGGGATTAAATTCAAATGCATGCCATTTGTCTACTCTTCCATTCCGAGGCAATGATGCGAACTGTGCCAAGAAAGAGATGTATGTTGAGATTCCGAAAAATGAAAATGACCTTGCATTTGCCAATGCTCTCTTGCCTCCAAGAAGCACAGTGCATGGTACTTTCACACCCTGTTATATTATCCATTAATGTTAGTTTACATGTTTCTATCATCTTTTGAATTTGTCGTCTATCAATCCACATGAATAACATTTTTTTTTTACTGTTTTCTTTAATGAGATCAAATTATATAGTATGCTTTTGTTTATGCATTTACTATGGAGAAATTTTGAAAGAGTTAGTAGCCTGATGCATCCTTTTCTTCTTTACAAAATGATTTCAGAATCAACAAACAAAGAAGAAGAGGAAGTATGCAAGATGATTCATGAGTGTTTAGATTTGCGGAAGAAATATGTTTACAAGGAAAATGTTGCTCCGTGGAAGGCAGAGCCTGTGGCAAAGAGCTCAGATCCATTTCACTTTGAACCAGTTGATGCAACGGCAGTAAGTTTTTGCTTTGAGCAGAATTTGAAATCTGCAGGAGTTATGAATTTTCGAGTTCATTTTGAAAAGTTTCTTACATTATATCTGACTTTTGGTGCTTCATGCAGCACCACTTTAGAAATGAAGATGGAGTTATTCATGTTTATGCAAGTAAAGATGGTAAGGACAGGAAGTGGTACACAGTATGGTGAATATAATGATGTTTGGTTCGTTAAAATAAGTGTGTTTTGTAGCATCTACTAAAAAATGATTTTGCCATGGAATGCTATTCCCTCACAATAAGGAGATGGCATTTCCTCCCAAATCTCAGTTGGAAGGAATGGTCATTCTGTTCGTAAAATCACAAGTCCAGTTTCCATTCCATATTATGTATTTTTTAGAAGTAACAAACATCCTTTTTGTTGTTATCGCTGCATCTTCTTCCAGTAGCACACCACTGCCATGCATCACCACTGGTCCTCGACTCCCATCACCATCATGCACACTGTCACTGCCACTACCACCAGATGCCATCACCACCATAGCCAATGCTACCACCGCCACCACCACCTTACTAGCCCCTAGACCATTTTCACCATTGTCATTGTCATTTCCACCCCCCACCCCTCAGTATCCCTACAATTGCCACAACTATTGCTACCTTGACATTGTATCAATGATATTTAGTTTTCCTTTTTATTCATGTCTTAGCTCATCATATTCTAGAATGGAATGGAATATGACCAGACATCCTTAGCCATGAGAATTTATATAAGTTTTTCTAACAAGTGATCATGAGTTTGAACCTTACCACCACCATTCTTCATAATCAAATTAAATTTGTAAGATAAATTTGGCTTATATATTGTCCACATTCAAACCAAAAAGGCTTCTTGCTTGAATTTGGATAACATGACATATAAAAATGGTCTTCAAGTTCAACTTGCACCTATTTTTGGAAAACTGCCATTAGTCTTAAACACTGATCATACACAATAAAGATGAATGATGAGTGATCAATGCTGCCTGATAATTTTTTCAGTTTGTCTTATACTTTTTCTGTTTTAATATTTAGTTTGTTTACCATGAAATTACTAAGCTGTTAAAGAAATTGTTCTCAGACACTGAAGAGCTCTTCCCTGTAGCAAGCTCCACAACATTTTTCACTGATATGCATTACATTCTTAAAGTCATGTCTAGTGGCAATGTTCGCTCTGCTTGCCATCATAGGCTAAGACTCCTGGAGGAAGTAAGTTCTTACAAACTTTGTATATATGATTTCTCTGTTTTAGCATATAGCATCTGGTTATAAGTTATAACATGCATTTGGTCATTATACAGAAGTTCCGCCTTCATCTGTTACTAAATGCAGATAGGGAGTTTCTGGCCCAGAAGAGTGCACCACACCGAGATTTTTACAATATCCGGAAAGTTGATACTCATATTCATCATTCTGCTTGCATGAATCAGAAACATCTTGTACGATTTATCAGGTCAAAATTAAGAGAAGAACCTGATGAGGTGAAAAAAAATTCATTTTTTTCTGTTTTTTATTACTGCATGATTTAGTCAATTTCTCTGTTTGACAGAATGCCATAGGCTATTTACCCTTTTCTTTTTGCTTTTCTACTTTTTCTAATTACTAGTGCTTCCTAATTACACCACTGGTATGGTTGCAGGTTGTTATATTTAGAGATGGCAAATACATGACTCTTAAGGAGGTTTTTGAGAGCTTGGATTTGACAGGGTATACATTGATGTCCTGCTACCTTTTTTTTTTATCCAACTGTTAGGAAATTCAGAAGAATTACGCCAGCATATATTTGTTTACTTGCATTTGTGGAAGTTGTTTAATTAGTCGCATTTGTGATGCAGGTATGATCTGAATGTTGATTTGTTGGACGTTCATGCAGATAAAAGCACATTCCATAGATTTGACAAATTCAACCTAAAATATAATCCTTGTGGACAGAGCAGACTTAGAGAGATATTCTTAAAGCAGGATAATCTTATTCAAGGTCCGTATGGAAATTAGAGTAATCCTATTATTCAGTTTTATAAGTTAAAGAACTCCAAATGAATGTTAAGGGTGTCACTCGATGCATTTTGAATTAATAGTCAAATGCCAACTGGAAATACAGGAAGGTTTCTGGCACAAATAACAAAGCAAGTTTTGTCAGAGCTTGAAGCAAGCAAATATCAGGTTTCTTGCCCATTCAGTATTGGATTTTTTCCTGTTTTCACATTTTAATACTTCTCTTTACATTCATAAAACCTTCAGATGGCTGAGTACAGGATCTCAGTTTATGGAAGAAAACAGAGTGAATGGGATCAGCTAGCAAGTTGGTTTGTTAACAATGCTCTTTATAGTGAGAATGCTGTCTGGCTAATCCAGGTAGGTAGCTTATTATTCTGACTTCTACTCTAGCATCATTTTTTTCCTATGCATGGTCTGATGATACACCATTGGGCCTTAATTTAGTCCATGATGGCCTCAGGTCACTGTTCACTATAGTGAGAATGCTTTCTATTCTTGATTCAGTGCTCATTGTTTGATCTAAGTTTTAGGACAATTGTATTTTTCAAACTGAAATCACGGTGCACAATGGTGCAGTATTAATAAAGAATCATTGCAAGTTCCCTTGGTTAATTGATCATTATTATGAGGCCACTAACCTGTGCTATATTTTCATGGTTCAAAAGGTTAGTTTCTTTTTCTTTTTTTTTCTGAAAAATGATATGATAATTAACTCATGAGCATTAAAAGCCCCCAATAAATGTACTATCTGCCTAATAGTAATTGCCATCTCGGACCTGCAACATGATGATTGTAGTGACAATGCAACTAAACCATTTGTGACGCAGGGCAAGTGGCTACTATCTGCCTAATGCCACATTTGCTGGGATGGTTCTTAATCATTACTTCAATGTTCTTACCTTTCATGTCTTGATGATTTCTCATTAACTTTCTTGGCATGTTGCTTTTTTCTATCCTACTTGGATGGATCTTCCACTTCAAGTCATATTTGGTTAATTTCATGTTGTGATTAAGGTACCTGTTTGTGCTTAGGTCATCAAGTATCCTCACCTAATTGTATACATAAGGCTGATTTGGCCTTGTGTATGAGAAAAGAAAGAGGGATGAAAATAGAACAGCTGGCATCTAAGCCAGCTGGTGGCAGTTTTGATTGTAAAGGGAGTTAGTTAACTCCCTAAAGCATGGGTATAAATAGGAGGAAGTAGAGTAGCTTTGGCTTTTGTCAAATAATTTTCATTCATTCATTGTATTTGTATCTGAGTTTCTTCTTTAGAGAAATTCTCTCTGTTTTTTAAAGAGGATTACTATGCATTGTGTAATTCTTAGGGTTCTTGGAGGATTTTCCCAAGCCCACTCATCAATAAAAGACTCCTATTACTTTAGGTACCAGTATCTAACACTCACTTGCTCTCCGTGGCTGTGTCTAGGAGAGGAGCTTATAAGATCAAGGCTCTTTCTTTTCATAAGTATAAAAGAAAATAAATTCACCTTTTGCGGTTGTATATCCTTGTTGCCATTTTTCAAATTGAATAATATTTATGAAGCTTTAGAATTCTTGAGATTTGTTATTTTGAAAATTTATTAAGATAGCTTAAATTTCATGATACCAATTTTTTTAGCAGCCATTAAATCTCATCAAAATATGCACTTTGTTAGAGGAGAGAGAAAGAAACTGGTGACAAAGATGCCAAATTGCCAATGATTTATTTCATGTGAACTCCTTAGGTTGAGGAGTTTTTATTTGCTTGTAGTTTTTTGTTCATTTGGCTAGCTATGATGAGCCTATTTATTATCTTCTTGCTTCATGGCTTGAACGGGCTAGGAAAATCACCAATTATAGCAATATCCTTGTATGCCCCCTTTAATGTATTGGTCTTTTGAAGTAGAATTTGTCAGCCTTCCTTGATTCTTCTTTAAGCGTTAGAATTATTTGACTGTCTATTAACTGTTTTGTTTTATCTGAACTTTCATTGGGGCAGTTACCGAGGCTATACAATGTGTACAAGAACATGGGGACTGTTACATCATTCCAGAATATTTTGGATAATGTGTTTATTCCCCTTTTTGAAGTCACAGTAGATCCAAATTCTCATCCTCATTTACATTTGTTCTTGATGCAGGTTAGTAAATCATTCTGGATTTGGTGTTCTTTCTTTCTTAATATATTAGCTACAATATATTGAACTGGTTTTGAATTCAGGTGGTGGGATTTGATCTTGTAGATGATGAAAGTAAACCAGAAAGGCGTCCTACTAAGCACATGCCCACCCCCGCTGAGTGGACTAATGAATTCAATCCAGCGTACTCGTACTACCTTTATTACTGCTATGCAAACTTGTATACGCTCAACAAGGTTTTTGTTATGTTGCTTCTCTTTTTTTTTAGTTGGTTGTAGTTGGAACTGGGGGATGGCTTTGATTACAGCAGCAAAAAGAAAATAGGGAAAGGGAATAGATGGCATAAATATATTCACAAAAGAAATATATGTGGGTATCAACAATAATTTAACATCTTACTTTCTTTGTTTCAGCTTCGTGAATCTAAAGGAATGACAACAATAAAGTTGCGGCCTCATTGTGGAGAGGTTATTTTCTTTAGTAGCATTGGCTTGACCCTTTATGTTCTCTGAGATGGTTTTAATTAATAAACTATGCAGGCAGGTGATAATGATCATTTGGCTGCTGCTTTCCTTCTGTGCCATAACATTTCTCATGGGATTAATCTACGCAAGACTCCTGTTCTACAGTATTTATATTACCTTGCACAGGTCTGCTCTCATGAGTCCTCTTTCTTTTTTTTCGAAATTTTAAGTCATTTGCATGCATTATAGACGAAACTGCAAAGGTAAAGCAGGAAACATATCATGTGCCAATAAGGATGTGTTTGATTGCTAACTTGTGGCGAGATGCTAATGACATTCTGTGATCTCTTCAGATTGGATTATGCATGTCACCGCTTAGCAATAATTTCCTTTTCTTGGACTATCATCGCAATCCAATGCCTATGTTTTTCCAGCGAGGTCTAAATGTGTCTCTCTCTTCGGATGATCCTTTGCAAATTCATTTGACGAAAGAGCCACTATTAGAAGAATACAGTGTAGCAGCTAAGGTTTGATATTCCTGCCAAATGAAGCATCCCCTCATCCCCTTTTCTTTGATTGACTCATATTTCTTACAAAAATACATGCACTTCAGGTGTGGAAGCTCTCTGCTTGTGACCTGTGTGAGATAGCTAGAAATTCAGTCTACCAATCAGGATTTTCACATCAAGCCAAGGTCTGTGTGATTCACATATAAATTCCAATTATTAGTTGAAAATTGATGCACTAATTCTGAAGCGAAATGTGCATGTGTTTGGCCTTTTTCCCATTTACTCAAGACTCAAGCTAGTAATAAAATCTATGTGAATGTCTTCATTCCTTCTCTGGCATCTTTTCTACTTGCTTACTGATTTC
This sequence comes from Aeschynomene evenia, assembly GCA_013621005.1. Classification (NCBI taxonomy): domain Eukaryota; kingdom Viridiplantae; phylum Streptophyta; class Magnoliopsida; order Fabales; family Fabaceae; genus Aeschynomene; species Aeschynomene evenia. The sequence goes on along the minus strand of CM024267.1, from coordinate 10,082,374 downwards.
TGATTTATCAATGTCTTGAACTTTCTATATTCATTGTTATCACTTTTCATAACCTTACTCTCCTTTCACAGTTGCACTGGCTCGGGGATAAATACTGGCTGAGAGGTTCTGAAGGAAATGATATCCACAAGACCAATGTTCCGAATTTTAGGATCTCTTTTCGGCATGAGGTAATAAAATTGAGACAAGTCGTATATACCACATTTTGTTTGAAATTTAATTCTTCATTGACAATGATTGTTGGTGTCTGTTCAGACTTGGAAGGACGAAATGCAATATATATATGGCGGTGAAGCCTCCATCCCTGAAGATGTAGATCCATGAAGCAAGCTAGATAAAATTCACCTGATGCTGTAGTCACTAACTCAAGTAAAATAGTAGATTCATGAATTTATCCATATTTACTTGTACTTGAGATTTTTTACCAAGTTAACTCAATTTAGAAATAAAAAACGAAATAGTGCACCATCAAAGTTAGCATAGGTTTGGTATTGATTATTAGAGAGAGGTGTTTGTGCTTTTTAAAAGCATAAGTTAATATTTAATATTTGATAAATAAAAAAATTTAGGTGCTTGCACTTTTGGCTTTTAAAAATTAAGGATGCTTTTAAAAGCACCTATGAAAATACTTTTAAAAGTTAGTTTATATTTTTTAAAAGTAAAAAGTCTAATATAATATTATCTATTAATGAAGCTATAATAATTTGTCTATTATAATCATTTAATATTTTAAAGTAATTTTACCAAATACTATTATTGTAGTTTGTACTTATTGAAAGTAAATTTTATTTTACTTTTTACCAAATATAGGTATTACACTTATATAAAGCAATTTTTACAAAGATAAAAAAATAAGTAACTTTTAAAAAGCAATAGCAATACCAAATTCACCTTTAATCCATATATAATTAATTTACAAGTTAATTTATTCAGGACGTCATCAAAATTCAAACCCTAAATTCCAAACTTTATACCCAAACCTAAAACAAAAAATATAAACCTTAAATCCTAAAAAAAATTATAAACCTAAATTCAAACCATAAACCTTAATCCTAAACCCTATCTTAAAAAAATCCTAACCCTAAATCCTACACAAAACACTAAACCCTAATCCTAAATTCTAAACAAAAATCTAATCATAAACACAACCGTAATTCTAAAACCTAACCTAAGTCCTGAATCCTAAATCTTAAAACCTAAGCTTAAACCTAAGTCCTAGCTCTACATTATAAACCCTAACCTTACATCATAAACTCTAGATCAAACCCAAACACTACTAATCTTGACCCTAAACCTAAGCCTAAAGTCTAAAGTCTAAACTCTATAAATCCTAAGCCCCAACCCTTAACACTTATTCCTAAATCCTAAAAACCCAAATCTAAACCTTAAAATATTAATTGGATAGCAAATTTATAATTTTTTAAACTTTTTATAAGTTATAAGTTATTATATGGATATTTGGATTAATTTTTATGTAACTTTTAACTTTTTTAAAAGTTATTTTAAGTGCTTCTTGGAGAAGTTAAAATATTTAACTTCTTTAAAAAAGTCTTTATACAACTTTCTAAAAACTACTATTACAAATCAAAATAAACACTTATATTATTTTACTTTCAAACATAAAATAACTTTTTCAAAAGTTACTTATTATTAAAATTCTTTTTAAAAAGTTCTTTATGTATAAGGACTTAATTAAGCTCTTTATCCAAACTAATCGTTATATTTATATTGTTGCAATCAATTACTTTTTAGTTTAGTCATATTACTTTATTGTATCTGATTTTCGTCTAACAGAACAAGGTAACATTTGTCAAAAAAGTTCATTTTTAACCAATTTGATTGATTTTAGTTTTATTATATTTTTTCTTTGAGTAAAATTCTGTCATAAACATAAAGAAAAAATGATTCAGTCAACCAATTTGATTGGGATTGAGCATTGTCTTTTCTTATTATTATTATTATTATTATTATTATTATCATTATTATTACGTTTTTGTCTAAAAACAAGATATAAAAGAAAATTAAAAAATTAATTATTATAAAGTTGTAATAACGATGGTGATGGTAATATCCATGATAATGTTTAAGAAGAAAAAATAGTTGTAATAATGATTTTGTGGAAAGGAATAGTTGTTTTACTATCAATAATGTTTGACGTACAACAGAAATACGTCCAACTTGTATTCAACGTGTGCTATCCATGTTACAGGATGTGTGTTATACGTATATCACATATACGTATAGCACACATCCTGTCACATGGATAACACACGTTGGATATAAATTAGATGTATTTCTGTTGTACATCAAACATTATTGATTTTACTATCATGATGGTTTTGTCCAATTCATGCTTCATGTTTTAAAGAGAAGAGCAAGAACACATAAAAGGAGAGGACGAACGAAACTGAAATTGGGACTCGGACTAGAGAAAATCAAAAAATCCGAGAACTCAATGAAGAAAGAAGAAAAAATGCGACCATATTTTGGGATACATTAATTCTGTGACAATAAAATTCTAGACATAATAAATCAAAATCTTAAGATATCCAACTCCTTATTGAGGTAAACTTACAATATCATCCACACACTACAAGTCAGTCCAACAAATTCACAATTCACACAACACTAACTAACAGTCTAACACAGATTTCATACACAATCCAGTCTCAATGACAATCACAATTCACAGTGTTCAAGTAATCTACACATGCACATACATACTGAGCCATAGTCACAAACGAAGTTGAGTCTCACAGCCCATACACAATACACACATTACAAGCCCAAAACAGCCAACAGTCCAAAACTACCCTTTATGTTGTGTTTATTTCAATTCTTTTTATTTCTCGGGTCCATCATAACTTTTTTCTTTTTTTGGTGTGTCCTATCTTTTTTTATTGTTAAAACCAATTTATTAGACAGGTGCTAACTTAAATCTGGTACTTTTTATAGAATTTTTCTTTTCAAAATTTTTTTAAGTGAAAAATTAAAAATATGAAAATTAAAAAATCACAAATGTTTTCAATATACATATATGACTTTGAGTTCCTCGTTATATTAGATAATACGTAGGAGCATAAATCTCATGTCAAGTTAAGCATCTATCAAACTTCTTTTTTATTTATTTAAGAAATGAGTTTAATTTCAATTCACTATTAGTGTAAAGTAATTTTACATAGATATTCAATTATGAATTGACATATCAGTAAAAATCTTTTTTTTTATCGGATCAACGATATTTCCCAGCTTAATAGGTCAAAGACTAATCCGCCGCATTGTGAAGCTTCAGGACAAGTGAGCTAAATACTTGACCAACTCAAGTTAGTTATTAGCATATTTTAAAAAAAAAAAATCATAAATAATGTAGAGGTTTACTCTAGTTCTAGTTTCTATTAATAATTTATCGATAATTCAACCTATCCAAAAAACAATCGAGTTATCTATTCGACAGCTGGCATGCGGCACGCTGTCTCCAGTGTGAATGTCAGATTAGGGTCCAACTGAAACTAATCCCATCACCCTAACCAAGCCGCTCCATATAACCGACAAACTCGGCCCACTCTCTTTCTCTCCCAACCAAAAAAAAAATCTCTCAAACCCCTTTCCCTTCCCACTCTCCAATACCCGAAACCCTCCCTTTATAAGCAACCTCTCTCCATTTCTCCTCCACCGCACCGTATCACTCACAATCCATTCCCACTCTCACCAATCACACACACACTCTCTTCCTCCGCCGCCGCACCCCGCGGCGCTCCCCTCACCACCGCCACCGCCACCACTCAAACCAAACCAAAGAAAAAAATATTTAGTTAGTATTTATTTTACTTGGAGGTGCTTGGTTCGAAATGGCGTCCTCAACCACCACCGCCACCAACAATAACAACAACGCCGCCGCAACAACCGCAGGAAACGACGTCGTTGAGGGTCCAGTTCTGAGCGTGTTGAGCAAGCGCCTCCGTGCCCTAAAGAAGAAGCTGAACCGCATAATCTACACCGAAGAATCCGCGGCCCAAGGAAAGCCCATCAACAAGGAGCAAGAAGAGGTTCTTCGCTCCAAACCCTATGTTCTTGCCTTAATCGACGAACTCGAGAAGCTCCGAAACCCTATCTCCTCCGCACTCAACGAAGAGATCAACCTCGCCGTAAAAAATCAACATCACCAACCACAGCAACTGCAACACCAGAACCCCGAAGCTGAACCCCAACCCGAGCTTCAATCCGAACGGAGCTCCGAGCCTAAGAACGACGCCGTCGTGGAGGACCTGATCAATCTTATTTACTTTGGGTCGCTTTTCGATGTGAAGTCGCAGAACGACTTCACTTCCACGATGCTCACGCGTACGCACGAGCGTGGGTGCTGCCTCACCTATGACTATGTGACCGACGACGCCACCGATCTGCTCAGAGAGAGGGATCTGGACCTGATTGCCGCCATGCGTGGGCTCCTGATCTCGCGCCCTGCCCACTCTAGTCTGTCGCACCGTGACGCGTTGCAGCACTGCGTCGAGCATGCCAGGCTCTGGCTGGCCAGGGCCCAGCAGCCTGTCGAGGCCAATGCCGATGTCACCTGTATGAGGATTTTTTTTGTGTATTTGGATTTTGTTGATTTTGAGTAAAGGTTCCTTTTGGTTGCTACCTGAAGTTGTGCATTGGGAAATTGCAAAAGGGATTCAATTTACCATAGGGACTACTTTGAATCAGCTTTTGCAATTTCAGGACTAAATTGATACAATAGAATTTCAAGGACCAAAAAAGAAACTTTGCTAATTGATTTTTTTGGATTGATTGATTTATATGTGAGGTTTTTGTTTTGCTTTGTTTGTTTTTGTGCTTAGATGCTGGATTGCGGGAGAAGTTGAACAGGATTATGTCTTCAGAGTACTTCGTCACTACTCCTGAGATTAAGGCTCCCGTTGATTTTGCTGCTGCTGGTGCAGATTACGCCACTTTCCAGGTGCCCGTGCATGGCTCTGTTCCGGTGGAGGTGGAAGGCTCGGTTTCTCAGTCTCAGGAGAAGGTATAAATACTTGGTAGAATGGTAGTTTTTTAAGATTTTGGCATTTGGTGTTCAGTGTTCAATACTTCAATGTTTATTTATCGGTTAATTTTGGCAATTTTCTGTTTTGCGTTCAGTAAAATGCATGGTATGGGGTGTGGATACAATGGTACTGTCTTGGGTTATGGTCATTGACTCATTGTACGTTATTGCTTTAGCTGTTGTCTGAAAGTCCTACTCTAGCTAATTATCTATATTGCATTATTTGGTTGGATGAATTGTTGTTCGAGTGTTAAGGTTTTAGTAGATAATTCTTGTTTATGATTTTACAAGTATGAAAGACACAGAAAGGAAAAGAAGATTTCTGTTTTTTTTTTAACTCTTCTGTTATGTAGCAAGAAAATGATGAAATCCGCTTTCTCTTCATGGATATGGGTTTTGTTGAAGGCTGTCAAGTTCCATCTCTGAAGTACACTGCATTGTGCTTGTGCACCATAGTTGGCCTGGAACAATGTTGTTTTGATAAATTTATTTACAGGCATATAATATTTTGAGTTCTTGTTTAAGTTCTATGAGTTTGTAGCCAAGTTGCTATTTATGTAAAAGATGTTTTGTGTAAACCAGAGTCACTTCGAATGTCAGTAGAGAGTACACTTAGGTAATGTCTAGTAGCAAATATAGAAACACAAATATAGAGACAGATGGGATATAAAGTTGATTGGTTTTAGAGACAGATAATTTTTTCTGTTCCTGAACACGAATTTTCTGTATTTTATGTACTTATAAATCCTGGGAACATGATGAAGACATGACTCAGACATAAGTTCCTTCTTATATGTCACTTTATCGCTGTATTTGTGTCTTTGTACCTACTGTGTCTCTATTTCTGTATTTCTCTCTGTCCCTACCAACTCTCCTTCTCTGTATTTGTCGCTGTTACCGAATACTAGTAAATATTCATTTATGCATGTATGTTATTGTGCAACTAATACTATTTGAAATTTTTAATTTTGTTCTGAAAAAGTAAATTTGCAATCTTTGAGAATCCATTTTTTGAGGTTTTGATCTCTTCTCTTGTTCCTGTTTCATGTGGCCATGTTCACATGTTGGAGAAAAGGTTTCAACTTCCAAAATCTTATTAGTTTTTCCATATAGAAGTTTAATGGCAGAGACCTGCGTCAAGTCATTTTGAGAAGTTGTGTTAGGAACTTGTTTGTGATGTAAGTGAGGAAAATGTGAGTGGAGGGTAGAAGTGAGAAAAGGATGACTCTTGTAACTAATTGTGCTTAAGTGGCAGAGAGTGTGAGAAAATGTGATGAATTAGAAGGATATTCTGTTAAGAGCAGAGACTGTGTATGATGGAGTGGGATGAAGGGGGAGAGAGCTATTTGGATAATGGATAGTCATTTGGGAGTGACTGAGCTACTATAGTGCTCAGAGGCAATTCTCTGTATTTCTGTGAGATCCTTCCTGTTCTTCCTCTCTTCCGTGGCTTGTACTATGAAAAATGGTGCTATATGGCAGGTTTTGAAAAGCGGACGTCGCGGCCGCTATTTGGCATCGTGGCATCGCGGTTGTCTCAGCCAATAGCTAGCGGAATTAGCAGTCAGAATTCTGTTTGTTTTTTAAGGGAAAATTTGTATTTTTGTTATTTATTTATAAAAACCCTAACTGCCTATTCCTATTCCCTAGGCTGCCTAATTAATCTATTTAAACAAGCCCACTGTTTCTACAAGTTCTCTCCTCCTCTGTTTCTGTTATGAGCCTGCCAGTCTACCATAACTCCCTCTTGCTCAGTTTTTTAACTTTTTACTTGACATCTTGCTTATTTAGATTTAGTTATGCCTTCAATTTGACTATGATTTCATTTTTTACTTAGTTTCATATTATTTTATCATTATTTATTATAAATATGTATATATCTCTAGGCTGTTATGCCTTCCACTATAGGCTGCTACGCTATCCGCTATTATTTCATAGCGGAATTTTGGAAGACTGCTATTTTCCGTCATCCACTATTAACAACAGAGGTGACAACAACAATTGTTTTAAAAAAAAGTAGACAGCGAGACTAAAAAAGCTTTGGCAGAGTGCAGAGTACTCTGGATACAGAACCAAAGTGAGTGGAGACCAGAAGAGGGCAGAAGCAGAACGCAGTGCGAGCAGAAGCTGGCCGCCACGAGCAGAAACCGGCCGCCAGAGCAGGAGCAGAACCCACGAGCGCATGAGCAGAACGCAGCGTGTGCGCAACAGAAGTAGAAATGTGTGACACGACAGTTCGTGGAGGCAGCGTGACGGCAGCAAGGCGGAAGTGGCGGCACTGCAACGGTATGAAGGAGGTGGAAGGGAGCAAACTCAGAAACAGTAAGAGAGTGAGAGAAATGAATTGAAACACCAGGCTCTTTAGGGTTATTTTAAAATTTGCTCCTCAACAGGAAGAACTGCACGTTCTTGCCTTGCAAGATCATTAGAGCTTATGCTCTACAACTTGCTCCTGACTATCATTAGAGCTTATGGTCTAGAACTCGTTCCTGACTACCATCACTGTAACTAAGTCGTATGACTATCCATCCTGGTGAATTGTAGTGAGTCAATAGGTTAAAAAGTTTGAGAGAGTAAAGTTACAATGGCTGTTGTTACTTGTTTTGTGCAGTAGCTTCCATGCTCTTTATATAACTGCACTAGGCTGCCCTACTCTGTAGGAAAATTGTTACATAGAGGTCACTTGCAATTAGAGCACTTAATTAGTAAATAAGCATCTCTCTTCACTGTTTTTCAAGGTTTCAAATTTGGTTGTTTCTTTCGTATTGTAGACTTGTAGTTGATTTTGTCACTGTTTTTCAATTACTTGGTTAGAAGTTGTGTACATATGGAAGCTCAGTGGTTTTTTTTTTTTTTGGTTTACATGATAACAGAATGGTTTTATTCATTCTATTTCATGATTTCTATAGTAGAACTGTTTACTGCTCAAGTTATCTCTGCTTTTATGCATCTGGTAAAAGAACATTTTAGCATGATGACAAAGCTTCTATACCTCATGTCATTCAAGCCAAAATAATTTTGATACTTTATTCTATTTTGCTTAAAAAACCCATATGCATTTTATAGGATGAAGAAACCATAAATTATCAAGGACAGGGATCTGGAGGTGATCAGTCTGATCCTGAAGAGGAGCTTCAGAAGGTGCTTACAGTTTTTTTCTAGTTATCTTGCAGATTTAGAACTTGTGACTTTATCTTGTTTACATTTTCCTCTTTTTGCAGGATGAGTTAGAAGCAGATAATACAGTTGAAGTGTCAGTTCAATACGAACAATCCAACCAGCAGGTGGATGGCGAGTACAACCAGCGAGATGTAGATGCAAAGGAGCAGCAGTATTATCCCAGGAGGGGTTACCAGAACCAAAGAGGTGGACGTGGTGGAGGAGGAGGTAGAAGGGGCTACTCTAATGGACGTGGAGGTCGCGGTGGTGGTAGAGGAAACTACCAAAATGGCCGCAATCAATACTATGACCAGCCTGGAAACTATTATCCAAGGAACAACTACTACAACAACAATAGAGGAAGAGGCGGCAGGGGAGGCGGCTACTATAACAACAACCATGGCTCAGGTGGCCAATTCAACCATGTTGCAGGTGATGTTGGGGTGCAATCATGAGTAATCATGAGGTGTTCATAGTGTTTGTTACTCTGTCATTAGTTGGTGGTGAACCTTTTTTATCCGCCTGGTATGAAAAACATATTTTGGACCTTTTTGTTTTGACAATTCCAACACCCGGACTCCACCATTTTGTAGTCCAGTAGATAGTGGACTTTTGTCCTTAATCTTACAGGGAGGAAACTATTTAATGACATCTAATGTTCTGGTAATGTTGCTTACATTTTCTGCATTTGCATTCAAATTGTTTGCATGTCGGTGAGTCATTGCCATCTAAATTATGAGTACCTTGTAGGGCCAACCATAATGTGCAGACTTGAACTCTTTTTTTATCTGCCTGAGGTTCAAGTCTCATTACAAAGGTCGATAAAAAAATAGTTCATGTAAAACAATTCATGCACAAATTGTGAAATATCCATGATAAAGAATTTCCTACTGCATTCTATGGTTGGATTCACGACTTGTTATAGAGCACGGTAGTTATATGCATATTCTCACAAATGAAATGGTGGTAGGTAAACATTTTAGTTTTTGTATATTGTTTTTTATTAATTTTGCTTTATATGTTTTTATAAATGGAACAGTGAAAGCTACAAATTTTAGTTTTTAGCTTTCATTATGTTTTTTATAAAATTCCTAAAATACGAAATTGAATGAAAGTATGGATGATATATAACACACTAAATAACGAGCTTTTCTGAAATCAAACAAATCTAAGATTATTTTGTACTTTTGAATTCAATTTAATTTTGATGTAGTTGTCTAGTATAATCTTTTTATTTGCTTGATTACTTCATAGTTACATGATTTTGTTGTACTTTCTCTTTTTTTTTAGTTCACGAAAATTACATGACCGTTTTAAGTTGCAAATCAATCAAGCACATAAGCTTGAGATAATAATCTTGGTGCTTGTTGTGAGACATATCATTCAAGAATATACCAACATTCCATTGTGTAGCCGCCCGTATATATATGGAATGTTGAAGAATGGTGAGTTAAAATATAATGTGATGTTAACTAACTAGAGTTGACAGACATATTACACCTATCACTCAGATCTTCTCGAACGAACCTTGCTATTAGCCATTGTCCAAAGAAGCCGATTTTAGAAGAAAAGCAAAGCAAAAATATATATTGAGTGTTGGTTGGTATATGGTAATTTTCAGGATATATTCTCCATAAAATAGACCTTTTACTTCAAGCATATTCTTAAGAGCATGGTGGAAGCTGATAAATGAATAACCACCTAAAATTAAGCACACAGAAACTCATGACTGGCCTAGACAGTGTTTATTTAAATGTCATGTTTGTTCAGTGTAAATAAATATATTTTTTATTTAGTTTGTGTCCTTATTTAGAATAGATATACAAAATATAGGTGATGATATATAAATTTTAATAAGAAGTTTTGTTCTAAGTATTCTCTTGTTATTTATTTCATTGTTCCACCATTTATCATTCTTATTTATACCAAAATTTTAAAAAAAAAATTATACAAATACATGTATAAATTATTCTGTACATGTTAAAATACATAAAATTAATTATATTGTATTATATTGTACCTATATTTTTTAGTGTATTATATCAATTATGAAATAAACATTATCCCGTAGAGGGACACTTTGTATTATATAAGGTTTTAGTGCAGTGGAGAATATATACAGTGAATATAAGGTGGGCATAATTAGAAAATTATGCATGTTTAATAAGAATTGTTTAACATTTGCTTTTGTTTTGCATGTGGGACTTCAATTTATATGGAGGCATTTTTATTTGTTTTTGACCAAGTATAAAATTGATGTAATCCCTTAATCTGATAATATTGAATATTGGATTTTTAAAAAGAAAAATAAATTCATAAAGGCGAGGAATTCTGTCCCGAAGTCTATGAATGATTTTCTTCATTTCCTTTTTTGTATTTCTTTGATTTTTATATGATTATTTTTTTCTTTCTTTCTTTCTAGTGTTGAACTTAGGCCATTGACATAAAGAAGATGCTTGGTCACTACCGGCTAGCCGCAACTTCAACTTGTGTTACAACTATGGGTGTTGACTACATAATATAATGTAATAAGATTTCATTGGATATATATTCCAAAATTTATCATAGGCTACACCGAGCCTATTATCATAGTTTTATCAGTGCTTTAGACATACAATTAAATTTTCCTTTAAATTAGATATAGTTTTAAGGAATAAAATTTGAAGTAAAATTAAAAAAAGTTATATTTTATTTAAAATAATTAGATTAAACTTTATTTATATTATTTATTTAAAAATACATATCGTGATATATGATTAGTATAATTAGTAAAATTTATATTTCTAATTTTTTTAACTATATGTATATATTTTTATTAAATTATATAATTAGTTTAACAATATGTTATTTTTATTGATTCAAAAATTTAAAAATTTTATTTTTTATAATTGAATTATATATTTTCTTTATTATTAATTATACCATGCATCATATGAGTAATAGACTAGTTAATATCTAAAATTGAATACCAACAAGCAAGATATCTATTAGGGGGCGTTTGATACGAGGTAATCTGGTAATCTTGCAATTAAATTACCTGGTAATTCAGATTGATTTGTTTGTTTTGACCATATTACCTCCAAAATGGTAATGTGGATTACCCTCATATCATGTGGCAATCTGGATTATCACCCCCAGGTAATCTTCTTACCGGTAATTTAATTGGAGGTAATCTATCTACAAGGTAATCTCTCTACAAGGTAATCTAGATTACCGGTAATCTTCCACGATAATGTACCAAACGCCCCCTTAAAGTAATATGAATGTAAAGAGTTTAAATATTATAGTTGAGATCACATCAAAATCAAAAAATAATGAAATGAATGCTAGCAGGAGAAAAGTAGATTTGCAGACTTAATGAGATTAGTTATTTGACTTTTTCAAGAATTAGGGATCAAAATGTCAATTATAAATTTAATATTACATAAGTCACTCAATTTAATTTTGATACAATTTAACATTTACAGCTAGCTATTTAATCTAATTTATCATAATTCAATCCAAAATTATATATTCAAATTTTTATATTGAGATAATAACAATTTTATATTAGCACAATTCAATATTTATAGTTACTCAATCAAACTTTTTACGTTGAAAGGTGATTTATGTCATTTTTAGTATATTCTTATCATTGCTCATACAGGAAGGTAATTGTGTGTTCTATTGATTGATCTCTGCCTAATATAATTCAGTGAGGGCCCATTCAATAACTTTAGAAGCATGTATGTATGTAAGTTAGAAATTAAATTAAAGAATCTGATGCCTCATCATAAAAAGATGTATGTGATTTAATAGTTTCTCTCCAGCCACTACTTTGTTAGTCCTATAAATGAGCCTTTAATACACACAAAATGTTATCATCCAAACATTAAAAGAAGCAAAGCCTCTTTCTACTTGCATAGTCTAAAGATCAAATTTCCTCAGAAAATGGGAGCCAACATGTCCAACATGGAGTGCTATGCTCATACATCATCATCATCATCTTCACATTCATCTTCTCATCACATTCTTACCTTCCATTCCACTGCTAAATGGAAGGCTCACTTTGATGCCTCCAAAGAAACTAACAAGCTGGTATGTCATTTGAAACTACAATAATGATATTTGTACATACAGTTTCTCTCTTACTTATATTCTCCACCAACTTCTATCACCTTTGAATTTTGATGTGACATCACTCCACAACTTACACTTCTTTTCTTCACCATTGGATCAAAACATATGTATGCTATTCATACCAAATGGTATATACCAATAGCATTACTCTTATTTATTTAGGTGACACCGACCTCCCCTAAAATTATTATTCATAGAAGGTCAGCGTAATTTTTTAGGAGAGAGTAATGTAATTTTCAAAGGAGAATAATTCAGTAAATTTTAAAATTTAGAAGCCTCTAAATTATATATATATATATTGTATATAGAAGAGAAATTTAGTGAATTTCGTAGAATAAAGGGAAGTTAGAGTAATTTACCATTTTTTTTCTTGAGTTAACACTAATTTTTTATTTTGCTCAAGATGGTGATTGATTTCACTGCTACCTGGTGTGGACCTTGCAAAAACATGGACCCAATCATCCAAGATTTTGCTTATAAATACAGAGATGTTGAGTTCATCAAGATTGATGTGGATGAGTTGATGGTATTCCTCCTTTCATGTTTACTAGTTACTATTTTATCATTTATTTAATTAGAAACACACTTATTATACTGAAATTCTCTAATGCTCTCTAAGAATAAGAAAAAAAACATTTCTCTATTTAATCTTTTTTTAGGTGAAAATTTCTCTACATAGTTTATTACTTAATATATTGCTTTTATTGACTATTATTATTGCCTCACACTTTCTGTCATTTTTAGTATTAAATACTAATAATACCTACAACATAAATATCATCTAATAACTATCCAACATGTAATGTGTGTCATACATGTGTGAAACTAATTGAGCAAAAACATGAAATAACACACAAAAAATATATCATACACGTGTGTCATTACTAAAATACGTAATATGTATTACTTATTTATTTGTGATGTATACTATATATTGGATATATTTCCGTTGTACAACAAATATTTTCCCAAATAAATAGTACTACACAATAATCTTTTTCCTCATTATATTCACAAAGTACTATATATATAAGTAATTTTGTACTTTGTACATGTATTAATTTCTTTTCTGCTAGCTAGCTACTCTGTTCCATTAAATTAAATAGAGCCAAGATCATAAACTATTCATTGTAAACAGGGTGTGTCTCAAGAATTCCAGGTGGAGGCAATGCCAACATTCATTTTATTGAAGAAAGGAAAAGTTGTCGATAAGGTTGTAGGAGCAAGAAAGGAAGAACTACAAAAACTTATTGAGAAGCATCGAAACTGAGACTCTGTTATGTTATGTTATGTATTGATCTTGCATTTGGTTAAGGGTATATATGAACCATAACAAGAGGGACCAAGAAACAAAATAATGAATCCAATGTCATTTCCACATTCAATAATACTGGTAGTACAATAGAAATACGTCCAACGAGTATTCAATATGTGTTATACATTATATGAAATATGTGATATACATATAGCACACGTTGGATACTTATTGGACGTATTTATATTGTACGACCAACATTATTATTTCCACATTTGCATTTTTTGCATCTTGAAGTGAAATGCTTAGCTTTTTTTTTTCTTTTTCTTTTTTTTGTTTGATTTTGACAAATGTAAGGTCAGGGTGCAATGCATTTGTGTAAGTGTAACCAAAAGAAGAATATATATTAATGTGTCTTTTGCTTTCATGAGTTCTTGATGTGAGATATCCTAACCAAAAGAAGAATATATTAAGAAATAATAAACAATTAGAAAAAATAATAATCAGAATCTTATTTGACTGATAATGATTAATTAGATTAAATATAGTGATAGGACCATCTATTTATTTTCTCAAAAGAAAAACTAATTATATATTTAGCATTTTTCATATATTTCCCTAACACCAATATTCCTCTTATTATTGAACTCTTACTAATTTGTTTCGTATGTGATGTAATTGCCTGACTCAAGAGACATTTAAAAAAGAGTGATGCTAAATACACAATAAAAAATTAGTTAAATTAATCAATAAATGAGATTTTCGACCACAATTATTTAACCTATTACAATTTCAATAATTATTTGGGTTCAAACTAAAGCCAAAATAAATCCATTATTTAATTAACTAAGTTTTCATTATTGATCTAGTATTATTTTATTGTTTAAAAAAAATGTTGGATTGAGCGGGTTAGTTCATCCTTTCCCTACCAAACTTGTTAGTTGTGGGACGAGTCAAAAAGACTTTGAATTTATGGTAGTCTCAATTTTAACCAATCTCGTCAAATTTAGTGGACTAGTGGGCCGACTTAACGAGTTGGGCCCATATTGACATATCTAGGGGTGGTGATCTAGTAGGGGTAATTAGGTAGTAGCTACTAAAAAAAAAAAAAAATTAGGTAAGTACCTACCAACAAGGATTGACACAAATGGTAAGCAGCTTATTGTCCCTTAAGCAAGGTCTCGGGTTCGAACCTTGTGGATGGAAAAAATTCTTGCTGGGAACCTCACCTGCCATTCCCAGATATGCGACCCGGGACGATGAATTAGCTTGTATATTTGAGTTGTGTCTTAACGTCCTCTTTTCTAGAAGTACACTAATTTTGTGTCCTAGGACAAAAAAATATTTTAGTATCCTATTACTATCTCTACAAATAAATACAATTGTGTGTGTCTTCATTTTCATGTCTCAGTGCCTTATTCAAGCTACTAGATGCTTAAAGAATTGGGCAATAGAGGTGAGATCATCCGACAATAGAAATTTTTTTCAAATATATCTCTCTATATATTACATATTTACATAGATGTTATCTTATTTCTTAAGTGGCTTAACATCGACCTGACGTGGTAGACTATGATGTAATTTAGAGTTTTTTTTATAAATACGATTAAAGGTTGTTAGAGGGTATTTTTATATTTTAACATTATTTCTCTTGCCTATATAAAGGTAAACTATATGTCATATTTTATATTTTTTATATCATTTGGTTCTTTGATCATTTTTACTTAATATATCTTTTTTTCTTCTCTTTTGTGCTTTTTATTCATCTTTTTCTCTCTTCCATTTTGTTGGTAAATTATCAAATCACAATAATTTCAAGAAAGATTAATATTTTTTTTTAATTGTTTTATCTTCACCCTACTACTAAACATAATATGAAGGTATATTTTTTTGGTTTGTATTTGTCTCTTTGGATGTGATGAATAAGTAGAATAAATTTATATCACTATTAATAGTAATAAAGTGTGAGTCTCAATTAGACATTCACTCTTGAATGTTAAAATAATATTTTTGTATGCATATATACAAATACTATAATACATATATTTGTGTTATTTCAATCACTCAAAGTTAGGTGTTTATGAATACCCATCAGAATCCAAGGATAAAAAAACAGAAACCTTTTACTTTAAGTAGAAAATGACAGATTGAATACTAATACAATGTCCAATATATTGACAGTTAAAATAAATTTTTTACTGTACAAATAACATTTTTCTTCTCTCTCACCTACAATAGTTCTAAAAAAAGGTTTTTATATATTCTTTCACATTAACCTCATGGGATAAGAATGACCAAAAATAACTAGATAAGGCCTATGAGTATGGGTATCATTGGGACCAACTAGTGAATAGCAATAATATATTAAGTACAACAGAAATACGTCCAACTTGTATCCAACGTGTGCTATCCATGTTACAGGATGTGTGCTATTACAGGATGTGTGCTATACCTGTAACATGGATAGCACACGTTGGATACAAGTTGGATACAAGTTGGACGTATTTTTGTTGTACGTCAAACATTGTTGTAGTGAATAGTGATAGCAAATTCTTATGCTCTCTAAATGTGCCTTGCTTCAATGGTCCAATTTACAACTTGCCACAAAAAAGAATCTGATACGTTAGATTTCAAAGAAAAATCACACATAGTTGCTTTGGTTTCTTGATTCTTTGCTATTATTAGTCCTATATATATATATATATGCCTTTGTAGCCAATTGTCCATCATCACAAAATCAGCTAAGAAAAACTGTGAATCAAACTTATTGCTGATAATAGAGAGACTCAAAAATCAAATTCTGGTTTTACCAATTCAAAGGCTAAAAAAGAAGGAACCAACATGGTTGTGTATGTTGATACATCATCAGTTTCATCATCCAACATCCTTTCAATCCGATCCATTGTTAAATGGAATGCTCATTTTGTTGCCATGAAAGAAACAGAGAAGCTGGTATGTTTGGATATATGTGGCTATGATTCTTTAACAAGAATTATATGATATATCATAATCAATTGGCAAAGTTGTTTTTATTTTTTCTTTTTCTGAAAGACTTTTTTTTTGTGCTGCTATAGATGGTGCTTGATTTCACTGCTCCATGGTGTGCACCTTGCAAACTCATGGACCCAATTATCCAAGACTTTGCTGCCAAATACACAGATGTTGAGTTCATCAAGATTGATGTGAATGAGTTAATGGTATGTCCCTCACAACCCTTCACCTAATCTAGTTTATTCTTCATTGTTGTTAAGTATAAAATCATTGAGTGATGCTATTTACACAATAAAAAATCAGTCAATATAGAGAATTTGAGTCACAATCACTTAACCTACTAAAAACTAACTTCTTAAACGGAACTTTTTTTGGCAAATGGTTGTCAAGTGGGTTCATTGACTGGTTTGACTGTTTTTTCATTGTTCACTAAATATTTTCCAGAATGATCATTTGCTCAATCCATTAGCTTAAGTATTTTGGAGAGATGGATTATAACATGGAACTAGAGCATTTATGACCAAGTGGTCAGAGGTTTGATCCTTATTCTCTCCACAAATTAATCATGGATAGAGCCCAAAAATAAAAACTATTTGTGCTAGATATGAGTGGCTATCCACGTACGCGTACTCCGTTCTTCAACTTAAACTTTTAGAAGAGATGGTTGATGACAGTTACAAATACTATCAATGATTTTTGTTAGTTGAGAACTGACCTATATGCACTTTGTAAATTGCAACAGGAATTGTCTAAAGCATTGCAGGTGCAGTCACTGCCAACTTTCATACTCATCAAGAAAGGAAAAGTGGCTGATAGAGTGGTGGGGGTAAAAAAGGAGGAACTAAAAAGGATGATTGAGAAGAACAGAAATCAAATATGTGATCTTGCACTGAAGTAAAATCAGCCAAGGGCAATAGCTATGAGATTGAAATAAGTTGGTCTTTCACCCAAAGAATTGAAGAATTGTTGTCATTCTTTACCATTTTACAAGTTTCCAATGTCATACTTATCAATATCATTGGATTCTTTGCTGTAATAGGACTCTGCTCATTAAAATCTTCTATAACTCACTAATGTTATAGGCCAAGCAATATTGTTCTCTCTTGTAAGAAAAAAAAAAGAGAAAAGGTTTTACAAAATAAAAGGCCTAAATTGAAAGAGAAAAAACATGGGACCAAATGAATGGATATCAATAAATGGCATATTATAATACAAGGAAATTATTATATCTCCAGACTAGTCAAATTCATATCAAGCACATCATAAAATACATAAATATTATAAGACACCCTTTTTTTAACTGAAACTCAAACTAGTCAATGTACAGATAATCACAGTTCCAAAGGGAAAAAAGTATAATATTGATATAGAAACTATGCTTTGCTATTTGTATATTATGCACAAATTTCCTATATAATAGTGGAATTACATATCTAATTATTTACAGTTTAAACTGATCTCTCATGTCAAGTTATAGCCATTAGACCAAAAAACACATTGGCTTATTCATCATCATCATCATCATCACTGAGAATCTTTTTCAGCTCATTCTTCTGTTGTGTGGTCAATCTTGATGGGAACAAAACATCAAATTTAATTCTGAGGTTCCCTTTCTTTCCAGGTTCCTTTGAAATTGGCATGCCTTCATTTGGGACCACAAGCTCATACCCTGGCTCCAAAATATCAGTTACTAGTATTGTGACTTCTCTTCCATCCAATGCTATAAATTTTAGTGTCTTTCCTGTGAGAGCATCTACAAGCAGTATCTTCTGGTTTACTACTAAATCATTCCCTTCCCTTTTGAACAAAGCATGTGGCCTCTCATCCACCACAAAAACTAGGTCTGCAGGAGCCATTCCTGCTTCTTGGTTTCCTTTCCCAGGAAAAGTGATTTTTGTGCCCTTTTTCCAACCAGGTTTGATATCTATCTTCAAGATTTCATCTACATACTTTACCTTGCTGCCAAAACAGAGAAAAAAGAGAGTTACCATGTGAAACCAAGAAAAACTATCAAGGAAATAATCAGAAAGGATTTAAATTCTAGCACTCTATGACGTCGTTTAATCCATATAGCTGACCTGACTTAGTGGACCATGTGACACCAATATATATAATATATCCTAAGAAAATTGAAATAAGGGGGAAAGGTTTGGACTTATTGTAGTCCTACTTATATGTTGGGACAAATTTTTTTCAAATAGCCAAAGTTCAGCAATATTTTATACTTCTTTTTTCAATCATTTTCTTATTAAATTTCAAAAACAATTAAATTACATCTTCCATTTAACACAAGTGGGCATAGAGTATAACAGATAAATGTAAATATGCATGGAAGCCTGCACAAGTGAGCATGATCAAGCCAAATAAGTATAAGGCCAAAAGAGAAAAAAAGAAAAAGCCAAAAAGCAGAGTGTAGTAACAAAATATAATATAATAATGATAATAACAACAACAATAATAATAACAAGTTTACAACATGACAATGAAATAAAATGACAGCCAAGGCAAGGCCATCAGCATGATTTCATTTTGATTAAATACTAGCACCAAAAGTTCCATTGATATACTAGTTGCAATTTTAATGACATTTCAACAACAATATTTTCTGAGTAACTGCTATAGCCAACACAACCATGCAATCTTAATGCCAAACCTTCCAATTCATTGATCAATTCAAAAGTGAAAGCAAATCCTATATCATGAAACTATCTCTCCCAAAAGCTTAAGCTGATTAGTAGAAGCACATGTATAAAAAGAATTTATATTTTAACATACCCTCTCACATAAAACCTCCTTTTTTATAATAGAAAATAACAAGGATATAAATTAACACTACTCTTTGGTTATTAACACTTCGATATTATATCATGAAACAATCTCTCCCAAAAGATTAAGCTTATAGGTAAAGATACTTAAATAATTTTATACTCTAACCTCCACTAATAATTCTACCTAAACTCAAAAATAAAATTCATAAATTTCTACCAATAATGCAAAACTAATACCAAATTAGTAAAGGACAGAGACAATTGATCACCCTTACCCAAATCCATCAGGAACAGTCCTTGAGATCTTGAGCTTCTTCTTGCAACCATTGTAAAGATCCTCAAGTGTACATTCCAACCTGCTCTCAACCACCTCTGCATTATCCACCTTCATATCATTACCCCCATCAGCACCACCATCTTCCTTGCTCAACCTATGAGAATCTAGTGGATAATGACCATAGAAATCATAGATCTGGCGCTTCTTGGGGTCACTCAGCACATCATAGGCCTCAGAAATCTGCTTGAACTTGGTCTCAGCCTCTTCTTTCTTAAGAGGGTTTTGGTGATTGTTCTTGTCAGGGTGCCATTTCATTGCTAGCCTTTTGTAAGCCTTCTTCAATTCTTCATCAGTGGCATCTTGGTTCACTTTTAGTATCTTGTAATAATCACCAGCACCCATCATCAATAAAGACCCAAAAACAAAAAAAGCTTAATTCTTTCTGGAAAAGAACCAAAAATCAGTGCTTTTTGGGGTGAAGAAAGAAACTTTATCTGGTTTTTAACTATGACTTGTAATGGGTGAAAAAGGGTAGGTACTATAGTGCAACTTGCGAGCAAAGAAAGGGAGCGAGAAAGAACGATGATGGAAACGCGGAAAGGAAGCAGAAATCACGGTATGGAAGAGGAAAACACTGAAACAGACTGATATAAGAGGAATTTTGAGTGTTGACGCGTAAAGCTTACATAAAGCATGTTTATGTGTCTTTCTCTTTCTCTGTTGTTTGATTTTCGAAATATATACAAGGAACAATAGGGTTTCACCAATAGATAATGGACACGTATTGGTTAGAAGAAAAAGTCAAAACTAAGGATAAAGTAATCTGAATTAATTATGATAATCTTATTATTAAATCGGTAACGTGATATATGTACAACCAACCAATTTGACGTTAAACACAAATACATCTAATAAGTATTCAATGTGTGTTGTATATGATATAAAATTAAATATGTGTTATTTATATAACACACATCACATATCATGTATAGCACATGTTAGATACTTATTGGATGTATTTATGATGTACGATAAATATTATTGTATGTATAACACACGTACATATGACACATCTTAGTTATGATGAATAGCACACATTGAATACTAGTTTGACGTATTTCAGTTGTACATCAAACATTATTATTATTATTGCATTACCTGATATTCTATATTGATTTGTTTGGTTGCACAATAATATTGTTAATATAGATCATATTATCTCTAAAGTAGTAATGTAGATTATCCTTATATTAGATATTTATCTTGATTATCATCTCTAGGTAATCTTTAATATTTTTATTACTCAAATACCATTAGTATCAAATACCCTTATTATAGGAATATACATATTTTAAATAATATTATAGTAATATAATAATATATGTATTTTAGAAGGTATTTTAATAATAAGTGTACAACAATTGTTTTTATATTAATTGTTTTTCGAAATATATCATTTTAAATTTATATATTTATATTCTAAAATATTTAAACTGCGATATTTTTAATTGGTTTCTTATTTATATATATAATATATTTTATTTTTGAATTAGTTAACTTTGAATAATGAATAATATTGTAATAATTAATTAATTATGGTTTTAATTTATTCAAATTTTACTACTATTTTTTTCTTTTTTTATACTTTTTGAATTTTTTAGCATAAACTGATTATATCTGTGAAGACTTAAATCCTAGTGAGGAATGAAGAGGGGATGGAGGAAATATTCTAAAAAAGAGAAAAGAATCTGGATTATGATGAATGAGATCAAAAGGGAAGATAAAAATATATGATTCTAAATTAATCATGAAAAGGCTTTATTACTGAAGAGGAATCACTGTGTTGTTGCTATACAACATTTTAATTTTCCATACTTAAGGAAATTAGTCCGTGAAATTTTATTATCATTTTTTAGTATGTTAGGCTTATTTTTATTTAAGGAAGATTCTCTCAATCTATCTAGCATTTAAATGAGTTTAGTGATCAATAATATTGCTCATACAATATAAATATGTTCAACGAGTATTTAACGTGCGTTATACATAACATGGAATGTATACTATATGTATATATATTATACATATAGCACATATTCCATATTATGTATAACACGCGTTGGATACTAATTTGACACATTTATGTTATACGACATATATTATTGATAAGATAATTGTTAAAATTTGTTTGCAAAATTAAACTTAGTCAAAACACATTAATTAGCTAGAAATAACCCAACGTTATATAATTGTACAATAATATTTATCGTACAACATAAATACGTTCAACTAATATTCAGTGTTATACATGATATGAAATGTGTGTTATACGTACGTGTGATATATACACACACATATATATATATATAGCATGCATTCCATATCATATATAAATATATTGGATACTATTTGGACGTATTTCTGTTATACGACAAACATTATTGATAAGATAATTGTTAAATTTTGTTTGCAAAATTAAGCTTAATTAGTCAAAACATATTAATTAGCTAGAAATAACCCAACGTTATATAATTATACAATAATATTTATCGTACAACAGAATTACGTCAAACTAGTATCTAGTGCTATACATGATATGAAATGTGTGTTATACGTATGTGTAATATACATATATATATATATATATATATATAACACGCATTCCATATCATATATAAAAACGTTAGATATTAATTAGTTGAACAAATATTATTGAATTAGTGATAGAGATTATAATAACGTGAGATATCGTATCTAGACTCCAAATATTTGATGACCGACTTGTTATTATGTTATATCAAATCAAATAGATGAAGTATTTCCTAATATTATTACTAAGATATCGTGGAGTGGAGTTAGGGGTAGGCAATGCCCAATAATAGGTGGAGTGACAAGAAAAAGAAAAAAGAGTAGATATAAAGAAAGAACCATCTTGCTTTTGAGTTTCAACTTTCCAAAGAAATTCCTTATCACAAATTCTTGTTGGCAACCAGAGAATTCTTAGGATTACCGGTTGGGGAGCTTTTTTTTTTATTGCTAACTAATTATGAACATAAGTGATTAATCATTTTGAACTCAGAGCCCCCTCTTAGAAATATAAACTTCTTATCACGAGATTTCTTTCTATGCACACTATTAGGAATATTTTGTCTAAGAAACTCAACAAACTATCAATTGTGATAAATTTAGTAATTATTGGATTTTTAATGACATTAGATTTAATTTTTAAAATTTTACTAATTATGACTGTTTTAATGACAACTTATCTCTTGTCTTTACGGAGTTATAAATTAGATTAGTTAATTTTGATGCATTTTTATGATTGAATATCACATTATATATACTTATTAATTAAAAGGTTTTAATACTTTTCCATTTATTTTAGTTGCACAAGAAATCCGCCGCTACATATAGATATCAATAATGTCTAGTTGTACAATAAAAATACGTCAAACTATCATTTAATGTGTGTTATATATGATATGGAATGTGTGTTATATGTATAGCACACGAATATATAATATATATTTCATATTATATATAACACATGTTGAATATTTGTTGAATGTATTTCTATTATACTACAAACATTATTGTATAAATATTAATTTTTTTATGTCATAAACCTCTTAATGAGATACTCCATTCATTTTAAAACTTAGGTCACTTTAAGTTTTTTCACATATAAGGTGATAATTGGTTTACATTAGTATTTTAAAAATTAAAAGTAAAAGATAACAAATATTCCTATTAATATTTAATTATCCATAACATTGAAATTTGTGAAGGTTAAAATGAAAAAAATAATAAGATAAGAATATATTAGAAATTGGAAGATAACCTATACTTTAGAATGAAATAAAAAGTCTAAAAGGATTTACACTTTAAAATAGAGGGAGTAATAAATTTAACATAAAACTATACTCACCCAATAAAAATATTTAGAATGTAATAAGTAAAACGTAGAAAAGAAGGTCAAGTTCATTACACACAATATAATCAAATAATAATACACATACATATATTGAACATTTTTTTATTGTCTTATATATGTTGCACGCATTTTTTAATATATTTTATTAAAATTATTTACAATTATTAAACTATATTTGTTTTTTATAAAATATATGCAATTTTATTAAATTTTATATGTAATATAAAATAAATTTAAATATAATTATAATAACTTGTGTGCGTATATTTGTTTATTTTATAAAATATTTGAACCTTGTTAAATTTTATGTGTAATATAGAATAAACTTTGCAAGCAATATTAGCTTGACAACTTTTGTGTAGATTATTTACATAAGATATGCAACGAACTCATCCCAGATCATGCTTTATGGTATACATTGTAACTATGTTCTAGTTATATTTATTGTACAAGTAATATTTCTACTAAATCTCGACCATAACATCTTTATACACTTATAAAAAATTGAACCACTAATTAAATATTTAAGTAATCTAGTTAACTTTCAATTATATTAAATCTCGATCATATATAATTAAATTTCAACTCTTTTAACTATAATAAAACATATAATCAAATAATTTTATAAAATAATTAAGTGTCACATCAATATCAAACTAAACATTTATCTTCTTTAAAAAAATTTGATGTCTGATTTTTTGTTACAGTACAATTGTAGATTTTTTTTAATTTAAAATAAATTATAGTAAAAGCAAAATTTTCTTACTTAGCTTCTAAATGCTTATTATTTTAATTTTAACAAAACCACTTTTTAAATTAAATTATCAAATATAAATTATTTTATCTCCAAATCAATCATAGAATAATAAATTAGTACATTATACTAAAAGACATATAATGGTAATATACTGATGAGTCATTTCATTGAAATTCTTAAATTGTGTCACGTATAATAATATTGATACCCTTCTAAGATTCATTGTATTTAATATTGTGATGTAAATATGAAAAATATTAAGTCACATAATATATCTCAATTCGTATATAATAAAATTAAATTAGAAATTGAATCAATGAATTTTAAAATATAATTCAATCAATCTAAATTTTAAATATATATTTTTCAATTAAAAATAATATTTGATATTGTATTATATTTTTCTTCTTTAACCTTTTAAATTTTATTTTTTATTCTCTTCTTCATCCTCCATTATTCTTATTTTGCCATCTCTCATTCTTGTTCTCACTCTTTTTATTTATTAGTATTCTTCTTCATTCTTCATCTTTTTTATATTTTTTTTTATTTTTCTTCCTCCTCCATATTTTTTCATCATTCTTCTACATATATATTTTTTTATTTTCTTTTTCTCCTCATTTTTTCCTCCATCTCATTTTCTCTTGTTGAGCATTGCTATATGCACAATGACAAAACAATCAATATAATATGCACAACATATTTTATATGATTTGTACAACATATATTATATATTATTCACAACATATATATAGGAACCTTTGTCTTATTAATAATTATATATTATAATAATTCAAGTTAATATTATAATATTATCTTGAATATTATAATTCAATATATATTATGTAATATTAATAATTTCTATATTTATACTGTAATATTAAATAAAATGAATCTTAGAAGAGTTCTGACATTATCATATGTGACACAACTTAGGAGGGAAAATAAATGAGTTAACATAAATAGTTATTACCAGTGTTTTAGTATACTAATACATATGAGCATTACTATGTGTACACTAAAAGTGACACTAAGTCAGCCACCAATACAAAAAGTTGGATTGAGTAAGTATAAATGTTGGATTGTGTCAGTATAAAAATTATCATTATCTCAATATAAAAGTTTGAATATAATGTTTGAGTCAGGATATAAGTTAGATTTATATTTATTGACAAAGAGTTATAGGATGTGACTTTTCAAGTTTAAAATTCATTTACATTGTCAATATATCATAATTAAGATCTAAATATCTATATGATATTATATCAAAATATAAGTTAATTTTATATAAAAATATTAAATAACTTTATTTTTTTAAATCTAATATAGAATGAAAAAAATATTATTTTAAAAAATATTTAGTTGTTATTTTTAATTTAAAAATAATGTAATATAAAGAACAAGATCTAAATATTCTTCTTTGTTTTTTTTTATACATCAGATTTTAATCCAAAAAATATATAGAACTATTTTATAATTTTTTTATCGCCTCTGAATTAGGGTTTAGTCTTTCTTCTTAGCAAACCAGCATAGCATAAGCCGCACGCACTCTCTCGCTCTTATCACACTCTCACTCCCACCGCCGACTCCGACTCCTCTTCATCGCCGTCGTCTACTCGATTTTCCGGCCACCGTTCTCCGCTACCCGCCGCCGCAACTAGTGAAGTCATCTCGTGACCTTTATCAACTTGCGCTTACCCTTTTCCCAGGTTTTGTCTATGTTTCATTGTTTCTTTTTCTTTCTCTCCCGTGTTGAGGATTATCCTTCCTCGCTTCATTTCTGCTTCTGTTTTTTTTGTGTGAATTTGATGCTTGAGTGATTGATTCAGCTCAGTTTTTATCAGTCTTTGCTGGATGTGTTTTCCTTGGGCATGCGAAGGATTTGATTTTTTACGGGTTATTTTTTAATGCTCAAATAGTATTTGTTATTAATTAGGGTTTTGGTGGAATGCTCGATTTGATTAATTTGAACCTATATATAGCTTGTATTTAGAATCGACCAATCTTTTAGGAGGAGCTGCAACTGCAATAAAGCCTTGATCATTGAGAGTTTTGGGGGGTAGGATGCGTCGATTATTAAGAATCTTGAATTGTTAAATGCTCAATTTACTTCGATTTTTTTAGTTTTTTTTTCTGTTGAAAGGAGTATGGCACATAAGAATTGTTTGACACTTGACAGTACTTAGCAATTATCAGTTTATTATTATTGTTATCATCATTGATTTAGTTTGGAGCACATTTTTACGCTCTTCTCAGTATCCTTTCTTCTCATTTGTCCTGAGTTTCGTTTGGTTCTTTTTATGCTGTCCTGAATGGTGCTATCTATCTGAATATTTAAGTAAGAACATTGTTTCCATGATCTTTGAAAAGATTTTCTTAGCTGCATTGTATGGATTGTTAGTCAACTCACCATTACTATCATTCTCAAGCTTATGTTGTTTTTACTATCTATCCACCCATTCATTCCTTTGCAAAACCTTGTATATTATGTTATAGAGATCAAAGTACCTATGCATAGCTGTCACACACACACTTAAAATTTTGATTAGTGTACTTACAAAGGCCTTAAAGTATGAGAGGTGTCGGTGCACCCTTTCCTTATATATAGAAAATTAGTATGTTGGATAGAACATGGAGAACAACAATCAATTAATGTCTACTTTCTTTGACATCATTGTGTTCTTCTCTTCTTAATTTTTAGAGAAAATAATAAATCTGTATAAAGCATAAACCTTTTTCCTGAAGACAGCTCATTGTTGCGTAAAACTCAAGAGACGTATGGCTGTCTCCTGCGGATTTCTGTCCTGTGATATTGGTTCCCATAGTTTAGCATCAAACATTTTAAAGTCATAAGTTAATTTCTTCACCTGATTAAATTTTCTATTGGAAATAGCCAAAATGTCGAAGAAGGGTTTGATGGAACAAGACCTGAGTAAATTGGATGTGACAAAGTTGCATCCACTTTCTCCTGAAGTCATATCTCGTCAGGCGACCATTAATATTGGTAACAATTTCTTTCATATTTCTGGATTCATTTATGTGAATTTCCTTACCACCATTTTGAAATTAAATTACTTTATCATCAAAATATAAACATGTGTTCTTATTTCCAATTGATGCTGATGAATTGTATTTTGACAGGCACCATAGGTCATGTGGCACATGGCAAATCAACAGTTGTGAAAGCAATATCAGGTGTTCAGGTATTCCTTTGTCTTTAATGTGTCTCTATTTTGTTTGCGGTATTGGGATGAGGATGTTGGTGTTTTTTTTAATCTAATTTTTCTGGCACATTGTATTCCAGAAAAAAAACTTCATCAAGGAATTATCTGAACCAAAGTTAATTGTGCCAGATGGGAAGAAAGTTTTTTCTCATTCTCATAACTCATAAAGATAATTTATAAGAATTAATATGTCACTAAATCTAAGTAGGTGGGTGGGTATATGAAGCTTGTGAAATCTGAGTTGGCATGGAATTATGAAGTTCGTTTGTTTCAATCAGTGGATTTTAATTTGTCATAGATAAATTGTCTAGTTAGGTTTGCTAATTTGACCATTGTTTCCCTATTAATGTATAGACTGTGCGTTTTAAAAATGAGTTGGAGCGCAACATTACAATCAAGCTTGGCTATGCAAATGCTAAGATATATAAGTGTGAAGATGAAAAGTGTCCAAGGCCTATGTGCTACAAGTAGGTATTTATTTTGCAGGTGCTATTATATTATCTGGTTATTTTGACTCTTGAGTGATATGATCAGTTTTTCTTCTACAGAGCTTATGGGAGTGGAAAGGAAGACAGTCCTATGTGTGATGTGCAAGGTTTTGAAAACTGCAAGATGAAGTTACTGAGACATGTTTCTTTTGTGGATTGCCCAGTAAAATTCTGAACTTCAACTGCCGTAATTCTGTTAGATACTTTTTTTTTCCCTCTTTAGCATCATAATCTCTCACAGTGCATGGGATTTTCATATTTCTGTGGGCATTTATTTGGGTATCAGTTACTCAGTTAGCGGTTGCCCGTTGCCACCAATGCTAAGTTATCAATATTTATAGTTAGCTTGCTTTGGCACCTTTATGATAGTTGTTTTCACTACTTCAATTTCTGTAGGGACATGATATTCTTATGGCTACAATGCTTAATGGAGCTGCGATCATGGATGGAGCTTTATTACTCATAGCCGCTAATGAGAGTTGTCCACAACCACAAACCTCTGAGCATCTAGCTGCTGTGGAAATTATGCGTCTAGAACACATAATAATCCTTCAGAATAAGGTAGACCTGATTCAAGAAAATGTGGCAATCAACCAGCATGAAGCAATTCAGAAGTTTATACAAGTAAGCTTTCTGTCAAGATGGTTTTGCTGTACAAGATAGTCTCTTCTCAATAATTTATGTGCTAATCTCCCTTTTTTACTTTGGTGGCTTACCAGGGAACTGTTGCTGGTGGTGCCCCAGTAGTACCAATTTCAGCACAGCTGAAGTATAATATTGATGTTGTGTGTGAGTACATAGTGAAAAAGATCCCAATCCCAGAAAGGAACTTTATTTCTCCACCCAATATGATCGTTATTCGATCATTTGATGTTAATAAACCTGGATTTGAGGTTGATGATATAAAAGGAGGTGTGGCTGGTGGAAGTATTTTGAGGGTAAGTCTTGGTCGATACTCTGATTTTATGTTTGAATGCTGCAATTTTACAAAATACCTTGAAGGATGCCTGCTATTCTATTACTGAACCTGAATTGCGGAATCAGCTTTCTGCTGTGTCTATATCGCTAAACCCACTGAATTTTTTGTGATAAAATTTTTGGGTCTGTTAAAGGTGTTGGACCCTTTGATCCTTGGCTCAGTTTGGGATCAGAAATATTGACATGTCTTGTTGAATGCATGTGACAATTTGTTTGTTGCAGGGTGTTTTGAAGGTCAACCAATTCATTGAAGTTCGACCTGGGATAGTTGTTAAAGATGAGAGTGGAAATATTAGATGCACACCTATATACTCTAGAATAGTTTCATTGTATGCTGAGCAAAATGAGCTTCAATTTGCTGTTCCTGGAGGTCTAATTGGTGTTGGAACAACAATGGATCCCACTTTGACACGTGCGGACAGGCTGGTTGGGCAAGTTTTGGGAGAAGTTGGATCACTGCCTGAGGTCTTTGTTGAACTTGAGGTAGGTGCTATGAGTAATGGTTTACTAGTTTAAGTATGCATGCAATTAAATTTGAGTTGTGAAATCAACTTGGTGACTTTGTAATGCAAGAGTTGTGGGGATCAAGAGCTTTTTTGTTTTTTTGGTATTATGTCATTTCTCCACCTCTGCATTAGGTGTGTAGCGTTAACAGGTGGGCTCTGAAATCTACGCACTAAACACCTATTACTAATTGTGTCTGCACCTTTCTTGCTCTGAATTTTGTACTTTTCGGTTTTGCAGGTGAATTTCTTCTTGCTTCGACGGCTTCTTGGTGTCCGGACTAAAGGCTCAGAGAGACAGGGAAAGGTATCTAAGCTGGCTAAAGCTGAGATGCTAATGTTGAACATAGGATCAATGTCTACAGGAGCTAGAGTTATTGCAGTGAAGAATGATTTGGCAAAGTTGCAACTTACCTCCCCTGTCTGCACCAGCAAGGGCGAGAAGATTGCGCTTAGTAGGCGCGTCGAGAAGCACTGGCGTCTTATTGGTTGGGGTCAGATCCAAGCAGGAATCACTCTTGATGTTCCTGCTGCTCCTATTCTGAATTGAAGACAATATAATAAGAGACAGATCACTACAACACCTGTTATAAAAAGTTGAGGGATTTAGATATGTGGGAAGGGAGAGAATTGTTAGGAACCATTTTTTTGAGGTGGAGAAGAAAACCTTTGGGTTGTGAAATTTTTGTTTTCTGCATTGTTATTTTTCCTTTTTTTTTTTTTTTCTTTCTGATTACACCTATTATTGAAGTTGTATCTTATTCTGTTTGAGTTTTAAGACTGAGGAAGCATCTTAGCGAGCACTTGTTTCTTTCCATGATCCATTACTTAATAAGCATGAAATAGTTGACGCATTTGATATCGATTGTAAACACAAATATCAAAGCAATGGTTGAAATGCTAATACTGTTGTGTGCATTTCATATTCGTAATTTCGAATTAATATAGACTAAACCATGGAATGATCATTTTATTATAGTGTCTTTGGAAAGATACCATATAATTCTAGGTCTGTATATGCGGTTACGTAATTTAATATATGAAGTTTATTTATAAAAAAAATTAATCCAAGTTGATCTTTCAATTAAACATACTCTAAAAGTGAAAGGAAAATTGGTAGTTGAACATTATTTAATTATTTATTTTTTGAGAGAAAACATTATTTTATGAATGGCATAACCATAATATTATGTTCTACAATGAAAACAATGTTTTGAGACATTATGCTGAAGAGTGAAGACGTGTTTATTTATATCTAGGAAATGTGGTTAAATGTAAATAAGAAGTGTTGCTAAATGTTTCAGCCATTAATCAACACCATTTTATAGTGTGACTTATAAACTTTGACTAGCATTGCTACGTGCATAATGAAAAAATAGTCAAAACAATCAATATGATATGTACAATATATATTATATAACATGAACAATATATACTACATGTTATGCACAATATATATTACATACTGTGCACATCATATATCACATGTAAAGAAAGATGATATTACCACATGTGATATACGTTGTGCATATTACATATTTATATATTATGCACTATTTATTCTGTTTTGATTGATTTTTTCATTGTGCATCACAAATTTTTGAAACTTTGACTAACAAAAAAAAGTCAAATAGCAGTATTTATATCTGAGAGCTCAAACAATTATTGTCAAGAATTTTTGTTATTTATGGTACTAACTAAGAAGCCCTCGATGTGATGAAGCATTGATTAATTATAACTTTTGAACCTCTTGGATGAAGTCTAGGTGAAACAATTCAAAACAACAACGATTATAATTGATAATAATCAAAGTTGAACTAGACCAAAATTAAAAATAGTTATTTCTATGAGTAAATACCCAAAACCGTCCCTGAATATTTTTTCGGTGCCCACTTCCGTCCCTGATCAAATTTTATTAGTCTCGCAGTCCCTGAACTTGAATTCCGTGAGACATATTCGTCCTTCCGTTAACTCCCTCGTTAATGAGTGACGGAGTAGTCCTACGTGGACAATGTTAGTACTTTGTCCTACGTGGACGTTAAGTGACACGTGTGCACTGAAGTTTCTAATAGGGGACAAATCAGTCCCCGGAGTTTCTAATATGGGACAAATCAATCCCCAAAGTTTCTAATAAGGACAAATCAGTCCCTAACCTTTGAACCAAAACGGTATCGTTTTGCAAATCTTCAATTATCTTCTTCTTTCTTTCTCATTTGAAACCCTAAACCCCCATTAAAGACCCCCACAGTCGTGCCTCAATCCTCTTCTTCCTCCTTGGATTTTCTCTTTCAACCTCTATTGAAATACCTCCTTAAAATGGAATCTTGAGGTTGGGTAGTTGCTATGATGGTATAACAATGGAATCTTGAGGTTGAAAGAGGTGTTTCAATGGAAGTTACAAGGGGGAGACAAGAAAATAGAGGACAGAAGAGAGGAAGTGGCGGTGCTAGTGTGATGATGAAGGTTTGAAGAGGTGTTTCAATGGAGGTTGAGGGAGAAGAACCAAGGACAAAGAAGAGGATGGAGGGGCGGCTATGGGGTCTGCAATGGGACTTTAGGGTGTCAAATGAGAAAGAAAGAAGAAGGTAATAGAAGATTTGCAAAACGACATCGTTTTGGTTCAAGGGTAGGGATTGATTTGTCCCCTATTAGAAACTTCGGGGACTGATTTGTCCCCTGTTAGAAACTCCATTGCACACGTGTCACTTAACGTCCACGTAGGATAAAGATAACGGTCCATGTAGGACTACTCCATCACTTATTAACGGAAGAGTTGACGGAGGGACGGATATGTCTCACGAAATTCAAGTTCAGAGACTGCGGGCCTAATAAAATTTTATCAAGGACGAAAGTGGACACTAAAGAAAAGTTCAGGGATGGATTTGAGTATTTACTCTATTTCTATTGTTTGAATTCTCCAAATGTGAAAGCATATCAGGTGACAATCGAAGCATGCGAACACTTCTCTCCATCTTGAGCTCTGTGATGCGCTTAACAGTCGCTTGATGATTCTTACAATTTTCTAAGGTTGGTATGCTTTCAAAAAACTGGTGCTGAATCTGCGCAAGTTGCTCATACTTTGCAATTTGCTCATCTAGGTCCCCAACGTATTCTCTGTTCAGTTTTTCTAACACGTCCTTCGCAATCTTGTCAATTACTTCTGATTCCATCCTGTAAGGTACGTAATTCTCATCATCATGGTTGACCACAAGCATATGCAAACAAAGATATTACTAAAAGAAAAATACTTCATAAATAATAGAAAAACAGTGAAACCAGCCAATAATTTGTTTGATAATTTTTTATACAAAAAAATTTTCTTTAAGAAGTTAATTTTTACCGGGCTAAGTGATTTAGATACGAAATTTCTATAAACTAACTTTTTATTATACAAATAATAATATTCGTAATAAAAAAAATGTAGAAAAGGCCATTCCAGCACAACACAATAAAGAACACTAATCTCCTTTTCCATATTGATTAGACTCCATTGGATATGAGAGTTTGTAATAGATCCACAATCAACAAATTCTATTAATGAAAATATTAGGTTAAAGTACTTTTTTTACTTATTAAGTTAGTTCTTTTTTGGTGGCTCTCTTGTTTTCCCTAGTACTTTTTTTCTCATTAGATTAGTTCTCTTTTAGGTTATAAGGTTACTTAATAAGGTTCTTTCTGGTGAGTTGTGCTTAATTGATTTAATTTCTTCACTTACAGCTTGTTTGGAAACTTTTTGTACGAAAGAATTGAATTGAATTCCATTGTTTGAAATACATTAGTAAAATTATAGAATTGAATTGAATTCTAGTGTTTGAAATGCTTATAAAATGAATTGATACTTGACAATGGACTATGTTATCCTATGAAGTGTGTGAATAAGAGAGTAGTAAGTTGGAGAGTGTGTTTAATTAGAGGGTAATTTTGATATTTCTCGTTGTAAGTGAAATGCCAATAGAATTGAATTACAAATCGGAGTGAAATAGGTCCGATTTGATTTTGGATGAAAACAATGGAATTGAATTGAATTCTACTCTAACTTAAATGAATTTTTTTGTTTCAAACACCGGAATTCAATTCAATTCCCGTGAGAATTGAATTCCATATAGGTTTCCAAACACCACGTTATGGATTTGTCTTTGGAGTCTTGTTATTATTTATAGTAGGATATTTTTGTCATTTTAATTCTTTCAATGGAATCCAATAATTACTTTAATTAGCACGCATAACTCAAAAAGATATTTAGAAGGGACTGAAGGGAGTAATTAAGTAGTTAATTACATGTTGACGGAGCAATCCCAACCAGAGTAATTAGCAGCTTCTCTCAAAGCCTCTCTCCACCTCTGAATCTTGTCTGTATTTTTGCCCTGAAAACGCCTCTCATGTTTCAAGAAGGCCTCAGCATAACTACCTGTTTGGTGCCTCACATGTGACGGATCTATGTCATAGAAAATTGGTAACAGAATCTGCCCCTTGCTCCTCTTGCACTCAAGTATCTTCACAAGCTCATCCAAACACCACTTAGAGTCGCCGTAGTTCTTGGAGAACACGACGACGGAGAGCTTTGCCTCCCCAATGGCCCGGAGAAGCGACGAGAAGATCTTGTCGCCTCTCTGAGGTTGTAGTCAATGTATGTGTTAACTTGGAGCCTTGTTAAGGCTGCATGAAGGTGGCCTGTGAAGGTGTAGCGTGTGTCCTCGCCTCTGAAGCTGAGGAACACATCGTGCTTCTCTTTTTTATTATCTTGTGGGGTGTTAGACGAACTTGATGATGACCATGCCATGTGATTATATTCTTATTTCTTTTTGTGAGGCTCTTTGGTTGGAATTGGAATTTGAGAGAAATTTAACTCTTCATATGAATTGAACGTCTCCTTTTATAGATACAAGTTTGACGTATTTCTGTTGTACGTCAAATATTATCGTTTATAGTATCATATGTATGTGGAGCTAGTTCTACAAAAACCGATAGTTTTGACTTTTGACGCGTTTAAGTTTTGTTTACAATTGCATATCAGAAACTTTGGCTCTCTTTCACACTAAAAATCATGACTTTGTTCTGTCTGGATGCCAAATTTTAATTTCTTCTAAGCTACATTATATTGTTCTTCATAACCAAAATAAAATACTCTTTAATTCTCAGTTCCGGGTAAGGCACAAATTAAACGAAGTATATATCTAAGAAATTCAAAGCATTGGGCCCATACCTTAGGCTTTAGGAGAAGTTGACTGGTAGGAAGGTTCTAATTAATTTCCTTTTCTTAATTATTGACATTATACGGCACAACTTTGGAACGTGGTTTTGAGTCAAGTCTATGGTTTTGTAAAATTTTGAACACAGTAAAACACAGATCATAATGTTCACTTATACATTTTATTCTTTGAAATGTATGTTAGAGATGTAAAAACTTCACATCAAGGGTGTGTCTAATTTGAGAAAAAGAAAAAATGAGGTAAAATATTTTTGTGATTGTTTTCTTTGATACCCATAGGTATTGATCTCATTGTATAATTAATAGATGTGATTTGATAATTAGCTTGATATATCTTTAAAATGGACATGTAATTTTTTTATAACCATATGATAGCTAATGAATATTGATATCTATGAATTTTATTAGATACGAGATAAATCACCTATTTTTATAAAGAGAAATGCTTATTGTACATTAAAAAATCAATTATTATTAGCTACCATATGTAATAATCAAACTTTTTAAAATTATTAATCTAACTTTTAATATTATACATTAATCCAACATTTTAAAAATTTGATTAATAGTTTTAAAAAGTTGAATTATTACATATAGTGACAGATGATGATTGATTTTTTTTATGTACACGTAGCAATACTTTTTTATACATGAGCTTCATGTGCCATATGTAACCTTATTTTTACTCCCATACCAACAAACACACCCTTGATTAAAAGTAAAAATTCTATAAATAATTGTTGTGTGTAAGAAAACTTATCCATGAAATTTTAATGTTTTACACTCCAAGCAAAATATCATTAATAAATAACATTCCATCCTATGTATAGTTAGGATAAGAGTTCTTTTAAAATTGTATATGAAAATAATTGAGAAATGGATATCCTTTATCAAATCTGCAATTTAGTATGATATTGGTGTAATCAATGTAACCACAGGACCGAAAGAGAACTTGCTGAACTTCAACAACAATATTTTCAAATCATACCTTCACTTGAAAATTGGATGCGCATCAAGCAACAGTTAAATGTATATCTAAGTTTAAAATGGAGAAGAAAAAATACAAGTAAATTTTAATTTTTCTGTATCAAGACACAAATTTTCTATTATATTTTGTATTTCGAATAGAGACAGAACACTGAGACAAAAATTTCTTTTAATACTATTTTTATCTTTGTCTGTGTTTGTGTCTCAATCTCAGTTATCACTGTCTGTATTTTGTATCTTTCTCCATGCTATCAAACACTACCAGTAGTCCAAGTATTGTGAATGTGATCAATGGCTATTTCAAAACCTCGGAATACTTTCTAAGAAAATGATTGTTGGTTGTTGTAATTTTTACCAATCATCAACAAATAATACCATTTGATGTAAAGCTTAATGCTTTTAAGCCATTATACCCCTTGGAGTATAATTTAAAAAGTAAAAATGCATGTTTATCTGTAAGAACATAACATGAAAATTGGCTAAAAATTTCACTCATTGTTAGGTTATACAACCAGGGTGCATTCCATTTTGGACCTACATTAAAGGGGTGCTTAAACCCTTAAACTAAGGCTATGTTTGAGAGGGTGGCAAGTGAGATTGTTCAAATACTACATCATAAGTTTATGGAAGAAATTCTTAGACGGTCCTGGATCACATTTAATACATAGTCCAGAAACATTTACAACTACATGTTTTTTTGTTTTTTATATAAGTTTTGAATGTTATAAATCAAAATATGTGGTTGTGAATGTTCCTGGACCACGCATTAAATGTGGACCAGGACCATTTAAGAATTTCTCAGTTCATGGACTAAATCAAGATACAATAAACCAATTTGTGAGTTTATATATCACAGCAACTGCCAAATAGGTCATACTTTTTCAGTGATTACTGATTAAGTGCAGAAAAACTTCAAACAGATATAGGACCAAATTTAAACTCAACCAACTTTCACACAACAAATAACAATAAGGATGAACTCAATCAGTAATCTTATCCTAAAAGCATAGGGATACAAACAACAAGATTCTGGGCATGTGGCTTTTGGAACATGATAAGAGTGGCAATATGTCATGCGCATTCAAAGCTTCTATCTGTTGTGCATGCATGATGAGTACACATTTATTGTAGAACTAGATGTGCCACAAAAGTTAGAATTTGGTAAGGTTCAAAGTTTTCCACCTGAAGAGATAATCTAGATGGGGAAAAAATTATCAGAGGCAGGATTTTCAACATGAAGGAAGATTAGTCAGCTCACTTTTGAACTTTCCCTAAACATAAAGACGTCAGAGAATGGCGAATGCACACTTGTCAGGCATCTCAACTTTGCATATCATTGAACTCGTAAGCTACGCTACGCTAATATACATTAGTAAAAAATCCAAGTAAGACAATGTATAACAACTTTAACAGTCTGTTGGTAAAGGAAAGTAAAACATTTCAGGTCAATTTGATGAGCTCAAACCTTTTTTAAGATTTCTAAGGATGCTCCACATGAATGTGGAAACAAAGAAAAGGATGATACCGGTAATGATCGCATACTTCAGACCAAGGTTCACTAGCAAATTTACCAGAAGCCCAGCAAAGACAACACCGACAAAATTTGCTGATACCCCGGACCAAAATGGCATATCAAGAATGGATGCTATAATGGCTCCAGACCATGCTCCTGTTCCGGGAAAAGGAACAGCCACAAACAGCATTAGACCAAGCCACTGAAACTCCTCTACTGGACCGGCCTTATCTTTGGCATTCTTAAACAGCATGTCAAGTAATCGCGATGCAGTAGAGCTCCTAGCAGCGATGAAAGATGCGAACTTTTTCAGGTAGAGTATTATGAACGGCACGGGGACCATGTTCCTGCAAAAATTGTTCAAACCTTGTTCATTGAACCAGTAAAGTACTCCCAACATTACCAAAATGCAAACTAAGTCATGTCAACACCCATTGAGGAAACACTCTAAAGTCTAAACTCTCAAATCCATGTTTCAACTGTTAAATTCTTTCTCTAGAAGCATAAAACTTTAAATTAATACAAATCCAATGGCAACACATTCCATCAAACAATAACCATGAGGAATTCTAGAAAATTTAAAAGCTAAGTAGCAGCAAATGGGTTTCATAATTGGAGTGAGTTTCAAGAATATCTTATGACAGTTATGTTTCGCAACCACAATTACCACTATTGCTATCACAATACAATATTGCTGTCCCTCCCTAACCGCATCACAGTGGCAACTGTGACTGTATCTGGAGCATTTTCTCGCAATGCAACCTTAATTTAAAACCATGAACAAAGTGGATGTGTGTGTGTGTATATATATATATATATGAAATACTTTATGTACACTAAAATTGATACTAAATCAGTCACTAAAT
Organism: Aeschynomene evenia; assembly: GCA_013621005.1. Taxonomy (NCBI): domain Eukaryota; kingdom Viridiplantae; phylum Streptophyta; class Magnoliopsida; order Fabales; family Fabaceae; genus Aeschynomene; species Aeschynomene evenia. Next base: position 10,044,311 of record CM024267.1, on the reverse strand, counting down.
TCAACTATAATACAATCCAACATTTACATCTACGCAATCTAACTTATATCTCATCTCAATCCAACATTACTGGAATATTTATATTGGGACAATGACAATTTTCATTCTGAAACTACATGTGCTACACTCACTCATACAAAATCACAATATATATATATATATATATAGAGAGAGAGAGAGAGAGAGAGAAGAGAAGGACTAACCCAAGAATGGATAAAACAGTTAAAGTTGCAGGGTTAAGGTGCATCCAATAGCCAACAGGTATAGCACCACGAAGCTCAAGAACAGGAAGAGTGGCAAGGGTGAAGACCACAACCCCATCAGGCAAACCCAATTTCCTCAACGAATTCGCAACATTCAACCCAAATCCAGAGGCTTTAATGGAGGAGTCAACAGCAGCATTAGCATCCTTGGAAAAAGCAAACCAAGCAAGCGACACAGAGGCCCATAACACTACCCAGAGAGCGAACTTCACTGGCTTTTCCTCAAAAAGCATAAACTTTTCGGCTTCCTCAGGATCAGTGCCCAAAAACCCATCAGAGGAATCACCATTTCGGGCCAATGAAGAAGGAGGAATTGCAAGAGGGGTTCTGAAATGAGGGGAAAATTGAAGTGTTCTCCAACATGAATTCGATTTAGGAGGAGATTGCTTTGCATTTATAACAAGGGTGTGGCAATTGAAAGGTGAAATTCTTTGATGGGGTTTTCTGAAACAGAGTGGGGATGTTAGAGCCAAAGCTGAAGCAGCCATTAAACCAAAAAAATGGGAGTGAAAAATGAGGAATTTGATTGAGAAGAGATTAAAATTGAAACTGAAGAAGCTTCATTTGGTGGGGGGCTCAGTGATAGTAGCAACTAGCAATGTTGAGAAAACTGAAAGTTTTCAGCTTTGTTGTTGACTAGGGGTTTGAGAGTGATGGGTGGGTTTAAAGAAAGGGATAATTAAGATTAACACAAGTTTTGTGATTAAACCGATGTTAATTAATGGCAAGGGACCAAAGAAAATGGAGAGGAGTTAACGAGGTTACATAATGGCCCCAAAACGCAGTCCTAAGGAGGTTAATATAAAAAAATGAAAACTTTGGTACAGTCAAAATAGCTAATAGAGTATGTAATTATGTATTATATATATATATATATATATATATATATATATATGTAATAATGCTAATTGGACAATGAAAAATCAGCTTATACGCCTATTTTGGCTTTGATTTTGGCCCAAATAATCATTGAGATTGTAATGGGCTGAATAATTATGGCCCAAAATCTCGTTTATTGGCTGGTTGGGCTAGTTTTGTATTGTTCATTTAGTATCACCCTTATATATAATATATAATATACATAATATATATTATATATTATACAGATCATATATAATATATATAATATGTTGTGCACAACATATATTACATATTATAATATTATGTCACAACATATATTATATATTGTAATATCATATAAAATATGTGATATATATTATGTATATAACATAATATATAATATGTTAACTATTTTTTCATTATATATATAATAATACTCTATTAAAAAACTATTTTAACATGCATTGTGATGTGTGTAACTGTAATAATATTTATTTTCTCTATTTTTAACATGGCCACTCCTAACTAGTAAAGACATATTTAAAAACATTCTTATATTATATTTTGATTAATATAAAGACAATAATGTATACCCTATCATGATTAACTTTGTGTCTCATCAATAATATAAAAAGTATACAAACTTTCATGAAACAAATCTTCTGCATAGAAAATGGATTTTGATTTCGATGCACAGGTACAAAATTCACTTGGATTAACAAATTTTATTCCATACAACTCGGCAGAACCAAATACTAATTAAAAAAATGCTTCAGAATTTCTGTAGAATATAAGAATTTCATGTCTTATTAAATAATCTGCCTCTAATTTTCTGACAAAACTTATGCTACTATGTATATTACAAAATCACCTAGAGAAAAATCATGAAGAACAGAAAACCACAAACCCATCAAAACAACAAAATTCCTGAATCCACATGAAGGACAGGGTTATATTTGAAGCTAGACTTAGTGACAGAAACAGAAGTCAAAAACAAAATCCACCATCTGAATCAACCTAAGACCAATTGGCCATATCACTGATGAACCGATAATATTGCTGTTATGATCCATTCATTGCCAAAACTTCAATCAGCCTTCATTACAAGAAGGGGGATTATTAGGTACTCCGTGAACAAAATTTTTTTGACTGCACCATTCAATTTTTGATACATAAGTAAAATGTAACAATTTAATCTTTCTCTCTCTTACTATAGTTGACTCATATACTTATATGTCAAAAGTTGAATGGTGCATAGCAAAAAATAATTGTTTGCTCTCAAGTCTCAAAGCACCAAAAAAAATTTTCATATAGGACCTTGGTGAATTCTGCTTTATAAAGGCAATGAATGGACTAATACAAGGAGAACCTCATTGCTTGGATCAGTATATACATAAGCCTCGATGTACTGCAACAACAATCTAGGCTTCTTAGATTAAACCTTGTTCTTCAAAGTCTCTTGCCACTGAAAAACACCAAAAGAAAGAGCAAAGTTTAGGTTACATAGGATAACACATGGTAAATTCAATATCAAAAGGAAGGAGAACAAGCAAAATGGAACAGAAGTACATAAATTCTAACGTGCAATGCAAGCAACCAAACCAATTAATATCACCAAATTATGAAGATTTCTTCTCAAATTTTGCCTAATGTTTTGGTAAAAACTTGAGGTACAAAATCCTTTTATGTTAGGTAAAGTTAGGGATGCCAAATCCTTAGTTTTCACTTCTCAATCTGGAATGTGAAATGAAATAAGATTATTGATAATCGGTAGTTTTTTTCCTTTTTCCTTCTTTCGGTCTTGTTGATTGATAGAAGTTGCCAAACATTAATAAAAAGCAAATTCCATTTTAAGACCCTTAAAGAGTATCTTAGGACAATTTAAGCAAAAACCAATACCATTTTTCCACCAAAAGTCCAAAACAGAACAACATTAAAAACTAGCAAACTGTGTGTATCAAAGATGATGCATTTACAGTAGAAGATTGAAAAATACTGACCTTTAGAATCAGGAAGAACCAAGACAACCTGCATGGTGACACTGTTTGGAGGAAGATGCAATCGAAGAGGATAAAGCTTTCCATTGAGAGGACTCTTATTACAAACAATGATCCCTTCAAGCCCTGTCTCTTCCTCAAACTTACGAGTCAAATCCTCAACTCCATTCCCCTTGAAATTCAATGAATAGCCTTGCACTCCTTCATCAGGTACTTCTCCATTGTCTTCAGCAACATGGTAGTATATGGTTCTACCCTCCACCCTCGGCGATGAAACACCACTCGAATCACTCGACTGCAATGCAAACAAATCAAAACAGAACAGAACACAATCATCAATACACAAGCAAGATGAGATTTTGGTTACATTTTCACATCGTGAGACTTTTTATTGGACGGCTGAATTAAAGACTTTTGCTGATATGTCAATTTATGATTGAATATACGTGTAAAAATACTTTACACTTTATTGAAATTAAAGTCTTAAAATAAAATGGTAAGTTTAAAATTTTATTTCATGTTAATTTTAATTTTTAAGTTGAGATTAATTATGATGTATGGACGGTCAATCAATCACATCCATTAATTTCAGTTAGTGGGAAATTGACTTAAAGATTTTTGTTGAATCCATAATTAAATATCCTATATAAAATTACTTTACTTGAAATCAAACTTTTTTTAAAGTTTTCAATACATATTTAATGATAATCAATTTTATCCCCGTATAGTTTGTTCGAAAAAATGTGCTGATGAAAGTGTTTAGAATAATGTAATTATTTTAATGTTTTTAGGGTTTAGTTAAAACTTGTTAAGGATAGTTAAAATAATAAAATTTAGAAAAAATTTTAAATATAATAATTGATTTATTATATAAAAAATATAAAAATATATGTCAGTAAAACCATGTTTTTATACAAATTAAGATTATTAATGTGTTTCTTACCATCCTATTATTTTGAAATGGAGTAGTTACTCGCTAAATTTGAGAATTTGATGAGGATGAGATGAAACTCTGTTTCTTATGTAACACTTCCATCCTCAAAATCAAATTCGTAAACGTTTACCTGTTGCCTGAAGAAGCTCCGAGACTTGGCCGTTGCACGCGCCGGCGAAGCCACCACCGGAGACCCCGCATTCGGCGGCGAGGGCGCCTGAATCGGCAAAGGCGGTGCAGAAGGCTTGGAATTCATCAAATCCTGAACAACAGAAGCACCACCCTGAACATGAATCTCAACAACATCAACACTCCACAGAATCCAATCCTGCGTCGCAGTCCTATGCGGAATATCATGCGTAACCGTATTCCTCCACGGCGGAACGCCGCCGTTGGCCCTCAAGAAATTGCCATAACGCGTCTTTAGCTTGACGCAGCCACCGTCTCTGACGGGCTCCCACTCAAGAGAGGAATCGAGCCTGGAAGGCAGAGTCTGAAGAACCTTTCGCCCAGTCATACCCAACAGAAACGGTTGCGAAGAAGCCGTTAGGTATTTTCCGTAACAGCTTTTGAGGCGAATGATGTTTTCGTAGTGAGGGACGTACTCGACGAACCAACGCGCGCTCTTTGATGAGCCGTTACGGTCTTGCGTAACGGATTCTTCGTCGTCCTCCGCGTGGAGGTACTTGTCGTGGTGGCTGCGGAGGCGCACCGCTTTTGCGTGGCGGAAGAAGTCCATTCCGGTTCTGAACTTGTTCGAACTCGCTGGTGTTGTCTGCATCAATGAATCAATGAGATTGTGTAGAAAATTTGAAATTGAAAGAGTAGTAGTAATAAAGTGAATTGCAGAGGTTTTAGAGTTGTGTATTTATATGGAGATCAAAAGGGGACTAGTGTTGCTTCTTGGTTGTGTAGTAATTGTTTATTGCTTTTGCAAAAAGATTGTGTATGCATATATATCCGACATATGCCCAATCCTTTTAATGTAAATTTATCAGTATTTATATGAAAATTATAAGGTAAAAGTTCGTGTGCTAGAGAAGTTGAGGAGGTGGGTGCTGTGAAGTTACTAACCAATAGTGTTAATATTTGTACAACAAATATTCAAAACATATATTATACATAACATAAAATGTGTGTTATACATATTTGTGTTATACAAATAGGACACATTCTATATCATATATAATGCACATTTAATATTTATTAGATGTATTTCTTATGTACGATATTATTATTATTAGTTACTAACACATGGTGAAATTTTGGGGGGAAGAAGTGGTCAGAGGTGGCAACTGGGTCATACGCGGGGGCATTACCTGGCCAAAGCGGTTACTCTCATCTTCTTATCGATTCAATTCAGGCTTCCGTGTGCTTCGAGGAATCGAGGCTATATATCAAGAGACTAGGTACGTCTATTTGTTATTTTTCTAGAAAGAAAAAAACAAGGGTTGTTTGTTTTTTCATGGAAATTTTCACTATAAATTGCATTTTGAATTTAAAATGAGTTAAATTATCGTTCACTTAAAGTGTAAATTTTTATTACACTATCTTGCACTGAAAATATGTAATATAATTCATTATCACATCATATCGGATTCAAATTTCAAACAGTTGGATAAGTACTTATTGACAATTTACACTGATAAAGATTAAAAATAAACTCACGTAAAATAAAACAGAGTTTAATTAATGTGTAAAAAATTTCTTACATCCCATAAGTATCAGTAAAAGTAATTTATTTTATAGTTAATGAGGTTTAAAAATTAACAATAAAACTTGTATGATAAGAAAAACTAATCTAAAACTATTTTATAATAACTGTATGTAGAAATTAAGCGTAATAAAATATTCTAAGTATACCTGGGAAATTAAAGATGAATTTGTCAACCTACGTTATGATCTGACTAGTATTGAGCTGCTTTGACTCGACTTTACGAGGCTAAATATTTTTGTTTAACAAATTACAAAGGTTTAGCTTGGTAAGCTAGCTAGATACTTAAACATACTTAATTCTTTGATAACCTTTATATGATAAATGTTTAATATGTAACTAAAAGTTAGTCAATGTTTAGCTAACATTTATCTTTAATGTTAAATTTTAAGAATTTAAATATAAGAATGTGATTCATGTTAAAATTCAATGTTGGAGATGAAAATTATGAAAGCAAATCATTCATATAAAATTTAATTGACATCAAAATTATTTTTATGTTAGTGATAAAATTCTAGAATATCTAATATCAAAATTCTTTTACAAAAATTCATTTTGTTTAAATGGATTGAATTGAGTTTATAAAGGCGAAACTAAAAATAAATGAGCATTGTTATGTCCAATAAAAAACAATCAAAACAGTCAATATGTTATGCATATCATATATTATATGTTGTACATAACATATATTGTGCATATCATATATCACATGTTGTAAAAGAGATGATGTTGCGATATATAATATATGTTGTGTATAATATATTATATATGTTGTGTAAGTGTTATGTAATGTATGTGTATATATTATATATTATGTATAATTTATTGGTTATTTTAGCTATTTTTTATTATAGATAGAGAGTTTTTGAAAATAAAAAACTATAATAGTTTAAATAAGTTTAGCCTAATAAGATTATAAGTTAGTCAAATACTTTATTAGCCCAATCCAACTCGCTCTTTTATTTATTTATTTTGGTTAACACTCACTATTTTAATTTACCATACAATGGATAGCTATCCGTGACAGAAAAGCAAAAAGCAAGATTGAATAGCTGAGTCAGCCCAATTCAACAAAGATTCGCAAACAGTCAAATCACGTATTTAACTATGAATATTCAATAGACTATGGTGGATGTAATGTGGCATAACATTTTGTTGCTAATAATACTTTATATATAATATAAATACGTCCAACTGATATTCAATATGTGTTATATATTATATAAAATGTATGTTGACACACATTTGATATAATGTATAACATATATTAAATACTAGTTAAACGTATATAATGTATAGCACATATTGGATACTAGATAAACATATTTCTATTATAAAAAAACATTATTAATTTATTTGTCGTCGTTGCCTTGGCGTGTTTGACAATACTATAGAAATTAGGAGAGAGCATAAAAATGGTATCTAGAATAAGAAAGCAATTATAAGGCACCAATTGTGGTGACTTCTTTCTAGCCGCAAAAGGGAAAATAAGAAAAGCACAAAGAAAGAGACTGAGAATACAATACGTGAGGAAGAAGAGAGCATGAAGTGTTTACATGTATATGGACTTTCATATACTGACAAATGTCATTGAAAAAGCATGAAACTAACATTTACATCAGATGTCTAACACTAATCGACAACCTTGCAAATAATTGATCTTATCTTTATAGAAATAAAATGTTTATAAACTTATAATCTTATGCTTTCTTCATCTTTTACTTCCCAAAAATAATCATCTATATAAATCAAAGCGCTTATTTTACCCCTCCTCTATTTCTATTCATCTATTAAATACACACCTATATTTATTAGTTTTCGGTCCCATAAAGTTTTGGATAATAATTTTTAATTAAAACAGTTAAAAAAACTTATTATAATACTCAAATAGTATTTTTAATTATATTTATTTTTTAATAGGATGAATAATTTAGCCCCAAATTTTTATTTCTATTCATCTATTAAATACATACCTATATTTATTTTTAATAATTTTGTATCCCTGACAAAACTCTTCTAATTTCCCCTTTAATTTCCCGCAAGAACATGCTGTTATGCTTAAATTAACAGGCATCAAAATGACTCTATGGTGTTTCTTTTTGGGCCATAGAGTATTATTAATTTAGACATTCACTTTATTATTACTATAAATTACAATTTTTTATTTTTTAAGTAATTAATATAATTAGTAGTATTATTAATTTAGATTACATTTTTAAAATTAATTATATTTAATAGTTGAATTAAATGTGTTTAGAAATAATTATTTTTATTATTTATTTAATTTTTTAATTTTATTTTTAAAATTAAAAAAATAACTATCTAAATAAATATACACATAAGAAAATAGTTATTTTTTTAATCCTCTTTATATAAGAGTAGTATAGATTAAATGTGATTATAATTTTTGGTACATTGTATTTATTTATGACATCAAATGATCATAATTTAAACTAATGATTATATTATTTGGATATTATTATACCACTTTGGTGTTGTCACTCATGTGTGCATTGTGAGTGTGAAAGCATTGGTGTGTGTGAATGGGGGGTAACATTTTCCTTAGTGCTAGAGGGTTGGTGAAGCCATGAAGCAACACATAGTTTCCGTCTCTCAAATCCATGTCGCAATCAATTGTGCTAAGTGGTGAGTCTCAGGTGGATTCTTATTATATAGATAGATACATGTTAATTTTAATATAACTAATTTTAATACATGTTACTAATAAAATCCCACCCAAATAATACTATCATGTTTTTAACATTCAAAAGTAAATATTAAATTGGTATATTCACTCTTGAATGTCATTGTATTATTCTTTTTGAAATTAACGTTTTGTCTATCTTGACAAGTATTGTCACTTCACTTCAGTAACAGCAAATTGCAACAAGATTTATAATATCTGTGAATCTTTAGTAATGATTAAAACTGTTTAAATTAATTTTAACCAAACTTATTTTAAATTTTTATTATAAAAATATTCACATGTATGTACCAAATAAAATTAAAACTATTCATCAGCTTTCCTATACTTTTCAAATCTTTAAAAGACTATAGGTAAGTAATTAATACTAGCCGTATGAAAACAGTGTATATGTACCCAATGAGATCATCTCCTCGTAATTTTCAAATCAAATACGAGTAGTATAGATAATATTCTCTAAATTAGTCTATTATTATTTTAACGAGATAATTAGAGTTTAATTTTGATATAGTGTGAATGTATTTACACATTTAACTAAAACACTTTATTTGTATGATTTTTTATATAGTGTAAGAGAATTAAAATACAATTATGATTATGTGAATAAAAATTAAATTCAAATAATTATTGGTGTAATCAATAGATACTAAAAAAATAGTCATATATTTTATTTTAATACTATTTACTTCATGAATTATAAAAAATTACTCAATACAATTTATCCATCACATTATAATTAACTAATAATATAAAATATTTTTATATTTTAATTTGTAAAGCTATAATAATTTCCAAACAATTTCGTAAGAACTTGAAAAACCTCCAAGCATGGGAAAACAAGAAAAAAAGGAAAAACTATCTGCCAATAAATGAAGAACAATAAATAACTGAAAGAATTATCAACCGCAAATACACGCACCTGTCCTAGCTTAGAGCTCTGCCTCGCCGGCATCGGCGACTTGAGCACCGACATCGGCGACGGCGGATCCTCAGCGGCGGAAAGGTCGTCGGAGAAAGCGAAAGGCGATACAGCTGTACCCTCCGATGACCCATCCATCTCATAATCTTCCTCCTCCGGACACTCCACATCCCACAGAACCCAATCCTGCGTATAGCATCGCAAAAGAGTATTAATTAATACGCAAGAAACCCCAAAATTGACAACGAATGAATTTGATCCATTTTGTTGAAATTTTTTAAGGAATCAAAGTCAAATTGACGAATTTATGGTTCACTAGATTTTCAAAATTTGATTAAATTGCAAAATTAAATTAAATTAAATTAAATATATGGTTAGAGACTTACACTTGAAATCCCCACAAGAGGGTCATCGTGGGTGAGGGTGTTTCTCCAGGGAGGAGTCCCACCGTTGGCTCTAAGGAACTTACCGCACCAGCTACGAAGCCTAACCTGGAATCCATCGCGAACCGGTTCCCAGTCGAACTTCCAGCTGAGTCCCGCGTCGAATTGAGACTGGACCACCCGGTTTCCGGTCATGCCAAGAAGAAAAGGCGTTTCCGTAGCCGTGAGGTACTTACCGTGACAGCTCCTCAAGCGAACGCGGTGGGTGTTAGTGTCGTTTAGAGGTAGGACGGGCTCAACGACCCATTTGGCCCTTGATGTGTTGCCGTTTCGGCTCTGGTGGACTTTCTCGCCGTCGGAATCGGCGACGAGGTACTTGTCGAGGTGGCTGCGGAGCTTGACGGCTTTTGCCTTCGTGAAATACTCCATTAACGACGGTTTGATGGTGGTGAAACTGGAAAGTGTGTGTGTTTGATTTAATTATATAATGTGTACGCCTGCTAGATGATGCTCTAATTTGAGACTGTGTTGTTTCCTTGATTTGTAATAGCATCTCGTTTTATAACAACTGTCCATTTAATTTAATTTTGATATAATATCGGTAGAAACATATTTTACTTTGTTATTCAATTATAACATTTTATTTATATAACTTTTTAAGTTAATCAGAAAATATAATCATAGTTATTAGTATGTCAACATATGATTAAAATATTTGTAAATGAGTGAAAATTAAATTATTAAATTTATATAACATGTTAAAAAAAATAATTATAAAAATAAAAAAAGTATATAAATTTTAATGTATTTTATAAAGTTTAATTGTGATATATGCATTATATCGTTAAGACGAGTGTTGTTACATCACTAAAAGTAATTTTCTTTTTAGATAATGACTATAAAAATTGAATATTTTTTTAAAATTATTTTATATTGATAGTATATAATAATTAAATTCTATTTTATTATATTATTCTTATCAATTTTTCTTATATTTAATTTATTATATATATATATATATTCATATATCTCTCATAAAAATATCGAAGAAAAACAATAATAATTTGTCTAATTTAAATTAAAAGGACAAATAATGCTATAAAAATAAAATTTTATAGTATACTTATGTAATTGTATCAAATTATTCTCTTAATTTTTTCTTTCTAAAACTCTTTTTGAGTCATCATGTTTAGCAAGACCATTTATTATAGTAAGAAAATAATTAATATAATCTACATTTTGCAAAATTGACAGTTATTTAAAAAATGAATAGTTATTTTAGTTCAAATCGAGTATTTATGTTATTTTTCTATGATGTGATTAGAATACGTATTGTAGATGTGTGTAGGGGAGTGATGAACAGGGTATGAAAATTCAAGGGGCTGGTGTTGAAGCTATGTGGAAGTTTAGGAGTAGTTTCTGGATTTTCAATTTGGACAAGGGATCATGTTATAAAATATATTAATATAATGAAGGTGGACTATATATTATGGTTGAACTTTGAAGAACGATAAGGATATATAGGATGAGAATTATTATTACTATGGCTTTTCAATTTGGACAAGAGATCATTGTTTAAAATGAATATTATTATATTCAATTTTAAAAAAATTTAGTATATAATAAAAAATAAGTCAAAACACTAATAAATGGTGCATAACATATATATAATATGTAATATGTACAATATATAATGTACTATATCTATCATATTCATTATTTTCTTTATAATATGTGATATATGTTGTGCATAATATATGATATATATTGTACACATCATATAATATATGTTGTGAACATTATATAATATATGTTATGCATATCATATCGACTATTTTAATTTTTTTTATTGTGCATATAGTAATGCTTATTTAATTTTAAAATTTAGATAAAATTATTTGTTGGATCATGTGTATTTACATATGATATTCGTTAGTTTTATTTGTAAATTAAATTTTATAATTTTTTTAACTTTTAAAATATTGCTTTAATAATGCTACCACTTCATCCCTTTGGGATAAGCACAAAGAAGGGATTAAAAAAAAAAAATTCTTTGGGGATAAGACACAAAGAAGAGATTAGAAATAATTTTATCCAAATATTAACCATGACAATCATTATTGATTAAATTTAGAGGTGAGGTTTATTTTGAAGTGATTCAATTCGTGTTAGTTTCTCTGAATATTATTGTTATAGAACTATTGAATCATTTATTATAATTCTAATGACTATATGTAAACCCACATTTTAATTCGGGAAAGTGTAATTGAGTGGTAGATATTAATCAATTATTAAAGGTTAAACCATATATCATTATTAAAGGTTAATCATTATTGGGATTAAAATGAAGTAAGTACTATTTTGATGAATAAAATGAACATTTAGTACTCTTTATTAATTTAAATAAATTAAAATTTGAAGATGTATATGTACACGATATATATATTAATAAGCATATAATGGCACTCGTAGTCATGTGAGATTGATATTCATTTTCTTTTTTAAATAAGTGCCTAAAGTGGCATTGATGCAATCCTACAAACATAGAAATAATCTAAAAAAAGAGTGATGCTAAATAAACAATATAAAATTAGCCCAACCAGCTAATAAATGAGATTTTAGACTATAATTATTTAGCCCATTACAATCTCAATGATTATTTGGGTAAAAATCAAAGCCAAAATAGGTTCATTGGCTGTATGAGCTGGTTTTTCATGGTTCATATAGCATTATTGGTACTTGAAATTATCTTTTTTTTTGTGTGTAAAATTTAAGGGATAAAAATAGTTTCTATTGTTGAAAGACTAAGTTCAACGTTGACTTACCATTTTTACGATAATGGTATGTATATTACTATTGTTTGATGAACCCATAACATGTGTTAATTTTTTAAATAGATTAAATCGATGCAATAGTAACCTTCGCATTCTAAGTACTAAATTAATCACGTAAGAAAAAAGTACTAAGTACTAATTAATACTATCATTTATCTTCTACAAATTGAATTTATATGGTAATTCAATTTTTGAAATACCGATAGTTAATTGGTTAAAGTAAGTAATAAATTATATTAATTACAGAAAACTCGAAATTATAATTGATTGGTTATGATTAATTAAAAAAAATTAAAATATTATTCATGCTAAAATTTCTCGATTTATTCTTCAATTTAAGTTATAAAAGATATAGTTCTTTAATTAGATCCACATTAAAAAGAAGTAAATAGTTAAGTAACATGCATTATTTAATTTGAATGGCAAATACTCGGTGTACAATAAAAAATTAGTCAAAACAGTTAATATATTGGGCACAATATATATAATATAAAATATACAATGTATATCACATGTCGTGCACAACATATATTACCTGTTATACACAATATATATTACATGTTGCAACATAACCTTTATTTACAACATGTGGTATATATTTTACACATCATATGATATTCGTTATTTATTTTGTATTATATATATTATGCATAATATATTAACTATTTTAACTGATTTTTTATTTTACATGTAATATAATACTCAATTTGAATAGATACATAATCAAATTCTCAAACCATAACAACTAATACACTTAATAGGTAGTTGAATTGTTTAAATATCTAGTCATGGATGACAATATATAAAGATAAATTCTCATAGTAAACACCCTTAAACAACTAAAAAACAATTAATTTTCCAACCATAACATGAATTATTGAAGTCCAAAATTCAAAGTAGTAAAATATAAAATAAAAAAAATTATCTATATACATGTATTTTTTCCTTTCCGTACACATGAATGGCCAATAATTAACATCATAATACGACAATAATTAAAAAGATAAAAAAAAAACAACAAAAAAGTTACATCAATGATGTGATTATAGTACGTACTGTTCTCCTTCACTTAGTAATGCAAAGGATAATGAAAAGGTTAATGATGTTCGGTCTTAACTTGTCTCTAAGTGGTATTATATTACTTTATGAGTTTCTTGATAATACTAAGTGGGCCAGATTTGAGGAGTAATGATATCGTAACATATTAAATAATATGTATAGTAATGTATGTTTTAATCTAATAATAAAAAAAAATTGTAAATAATGAAGTGATATTATATTAAAATTTAAAAATAATAAAATAAATAGAAAAATATGTAAGAAAAAATGAAGGTACAAACATCATTACTTTGATTAGATTTGAGATTCTGACGCCGTTGATTATGGTTGACGGGGAAGTTTCCCGGTAACACATTCATTTGAGACGAAAAATTTATGAACATTTATTATTATTGCGTGTTGAAAGCTAAAGTTTGAAAGAGTAAACTTGTAGTGAAGGAGACGGGTACTTGGAACATATATCATAAATATTAACGTATAACACTATTAGATTATTATATTAAAATATTATATATTATCAGTAAATAAAAATTATATTCATTAAATACCTATTTTTTAGTTTAATGGTTATATTATATTATTATATTGTAAACTAGATTTATATTGATATTTAATTAAGGAGAGTTGTTATATGTAGAATAAAAAAACAGTCAAAACAACTAACATATTATGTACAACATGTATTAGATAATGTACATAACATATATATATATATTACATGTTGTACACAATATATATCATATATTATGCACATCATATATATATCACATGTTATAAAAAAAGATAATGCAACTCCCGACACCGTGGTTCATAGTCACGTGCTCTAATCCTCTGAGCTACATGCCCCACCTCGTCTCCACTTTGTAACATGTGATATATATTATGCACAATATATCATATATAATGTGTATAATTTATAATATACATTGTGCATATTACATATATATTATATTTTATGCTAGTTTATTAACTGTTTTGACTGATTTTTTTATTATGCACCAAGATTTTTTCTTAATTAAGTGTTATTATGTAACATAGTTCTTCTTAGATAGAGAGATTTTAGACAAAAATAAAATTTCTATCAGAGCACCTGATTGAAGGTTAGTGTAAAATAATCGTACACCGATAATGAATAGGAATTAAAATGTGATTAAATGATTTTCTTTAACAAAATTTTTTAAACTATTGAAATTAAATTGAAAATTTAGTTAAAATGTAGGGATATGAGGTATAATTAAACATTTTTAATAACATCCAATCAAATACTACCTCACAAAGAAAAATGGTTTATTTTTTAGATAATAATTAACATGAAAATCAGAAACAAAGCTTATGTATCTACACCTAATTAAATGTAAGTGTAAAATAATATCACACTAACTATATATATAAATTAAACTCTTATATGATACTAATTTTTATGTTATATTTAAAGAAAAAAAATGAATGTCAAATTGAAAATAATTTCAATAAATTACAATCTAGTTATCTGTACTGAAAATAATATTTTAAACACTATTTTGTTCACTCATAAGCCCTAAGTCATAACATTATAAATGTTATTTAAACATTAAGTTTTAAATTATTTGAAATTTGTAAAATTAAGGAATATTGTAAAATTATATTTCCCTTATTGAATGCATATAGGTAGATGGTCTTATTTTTTTTATCAACAAGATTATATTAGAGAAGACACATTTCATACAGGGTCATAACATACCATCGATTTCAACAATAATTTATAGTGAAATTTACAGATTGTTTATCAAATTAAAGATGACTTTTCAAGATTCAAATTCAAATCACATCTAATATTGATGGAAGACTAAACCAGATTTGCCAACTCTCAATATTATAGTCTTATTAAAGCTACTCAAACTAGTTGCATGTTAACGCAATTGCGATTAGATTGAAGTCTAGACGATAATTTAATAAATTTGACCTTGTCATAAAATTAAATTTTTTTGAATATACTATAACCATGGTATTCATACGTATCCTCCGGTATTGGCCCCAATATATACTACACGTATATGAAAATGTTGACTTATATTCATTCATTGACATATCAAAGTAAAAAATATTAAGTTCTAGAATTTATACCAACTAGGCCTTAAAAATTCAAAGGATTTTTCCTTTTTTTTTTTTTTCCCTTTTCTATTTCCCTTTCTAATGTCAAGACCAGCTTGCATTTTCTTCTACGTCGCAAGAAAATTGAACATACGCATAGTGCCAACGCATAAAACGACATGAAAATGCCCAGTGAATGGGAAGATTAAAATTTGGGCCCTTTTTTCTCGTTTCTGTTTATTATGGATAAATGATGTGCATACACGTCAAAAATAAATAAATAAAATAATTGAGAGAGAATAAATTAAAAAAAGCAAGTATTAAAATAGAGTTTAATTATGATGCACTGGCAGTGTAAAAAATTTTACACTGTCAACCAATCAAATCCATTGATTTATATGACTTTTTAGTTAGTGGGTGATTGAGTTGAAGACTTTTGCTGATATATCAATCAATGATTGGATGTCTGTGTAAAATTTCTTTACACTGTAATTCATTAAAATAAGTAGAATTTACATATTTTGTAAAAAAATATTTAAATATTTAAAAGTGTTAAATACATAAATATCATTATTCGTGCTGTGCACTTGGCATGACATCTTCAAAAGAACGAAGTATGGTAATTGGCAAAAACATTTTGATGCCACTCAAAGCTAGCTTTGAAATATGCACAATGACACTAAGATATAGGCATAGATGGATAAGATATAATGTTTAATGTCTTACAAATTATATTTGAAAGTGTGAGACAAGATATCAGTGTATTAAATTTAAATATGTTTAAAATTGAAAGATATTGTTTGACACTTGCAACAAATAGATAAAAATATCCTTACCAGAAAAATGAAATTGTGTTTTTTTTTTCCCTTGTGAATGTGCATGTGAGAATAGAAAAAAAGAACTCGAGTCTTGTCTTTTTTATTTTATTGTTGATTCTTGTCTTTTTTAATAATTCAATAATTAGAAGAAGAAAAAATATTTTTAACAATATCTGAAAATATTGTATATTGTGATTTTTAAATTTTATAAACGTTAATTTTGGAAATAAAATTAGTGTCCAAAGGAAGAAATACGAGTCTCTATTATTTAATATTGAGATACCAGTGTTCTTAGACTGAATTTGGTAAAGCTTTTCGTTGGGGTGCTCCTGCTCTCAAAAAGCTGGAGCTCATATTTTACATTTGGTAAATAAAAAAGTTGGACGGCTTTTGCTCCTGGCTTTTGAGAGCACAGGGTGCTCTTGAGAGCCATCAAGAATAGCTTTTCAGAGCCAGCTTTGGCTCTCTGAAAATGAAAATACATAAATGACCCTCATTTACACAATATCTTTTAATATTATGTCTATTATGATCATTTAATATCTTGGGAGCCACTTTACATTATTTTACCAAACATTATAATGATGACTTCTGCTTATTGAGAGCAATTTTTGTATAATTTTACCAAACAGTACTTCTATAACTCTCTAAGAGCAGCTTTTTGAGAATTCAAGAAGATCAGCAGTTTTTCAAGAGTCAGAGCTTTACCAAACTCAGCTTGATTAGTATCTAATCGTGTCTCACACTTTCTGTTCTAACTCTTACTTTAAACATAATTTTTATCTTAATGTGTTTTCAAATTAATGTCTCGTCCCACATTCTAAATGCTACTTTATGGAACAAATTTAATAGTGTACTTAGGTAGCCAAATATATCTTGTCACATACAAAAGAAGATTTTTTCTTTTTCTCATTTGTTTGGTATAGGTTGCTAAATTGGTGGAATCTCTGGACAACCAATTTTATGTGTAAAAAAATAATCAAATGTGTGACATACGCCTAATAGTGTAAAAGGCACAAGTAAAAGATATATATATATATATATATATATATATATATATGACACATATCAAGTGAGAGAGATGAAAATGAGAGTAATAAACTTGAGCCATTGGATGATTAGTAAGAATTATCCTTTTTTTTTTTGTTATTGTCAGTGTAAAGTAATTTTACACATACATCTAATTATGGATTGATACATAAGTAAAAATTATTAATTTAATTATTTATTAATTAAAAAATCATACAAATCAATGAATATTATTAGGTGATAGTGTAAATTTTTTACGCAGTTCCATAATAATTAAACTCAGAAGAAAAATATTTTCTTCTAAGGTCACTAGTTTTGGAGGACATAATATAATAACAGTTTCTTTTTACACGTGAACGGTATATGGAAACCAATTACCAATGAAATTTTTTTAATGAATTTAATTTGTATGCATAAATAGTACAAAATCTTTTTTAATCTAAGAATACGAAATTTTCCTCAAATAAACCACATGCAATTGAAATCATGTTTGAATACAAGTTTAATCATTAAATTGCTTTTAAATAAATATAATTAAAAAAAGTGAGTGCACAACTTAGTGGTAAATTTTGCATATCTTAATGAGTTTGGGAGGTCGTGGCCCTTGGATTCGACTTTTATACTCACCTATATATATTTTCTAATGTTTTAGATAAAAAAAAAAATAATTTTGATACACTGACGATGTAAAGATATTTTACACTGTCATTCAATCAAAACACTCCGTTTAGACGTTTGTATGACTTTTTAGTTAGTGGAAGAGAGAAAACACAATCATAACTAATGTGACAACACATGATTAGATGACTGTGTAAAAAAATTGTATACTGTCCTTGGATAAAAATTAAATCCTAAAAAAATATATAATTCTGTAAAATAATATTAATCCCCATTTTAAATAAATCATGTATTTAAGTACATATTCATTACAAATTTAGTTATTAAAACCTCGTTATAATAGGATTTTTTCTAAAAAAATACATTATTTCTATAAATGGAGTGAGAGATACATTAATTCCACTGCATGTCCTGAATTTGGAATTATTTGTGCAAATCGTAGCACTGCTACAATTACCCCTTAAATTATTTCTACAAATACACGATGTCCGGTCAATATCTTCACATATATAAAATGACTGAAAATGCACACTATGCACTCATACATCACCAAGAAACAATTGAAACTAATGCTCGAGGGAGTGTAATTTTAATAATATTAATAATATGGTTAATATTATTTGTAATATTAGTATTGATAATAATAATAATAATTATAATAATAATATTAATGATATTTATTAAAATAATATTAATAATAATACTAATTTTAATAATATTAATAATAATACAAATATTAATAATGTTAATAGTAATATTATTATTAATAATAATATTTAATATTATTTTAAATATTAATACTAATAATAATAATATTAAATATTATAATAATATTGATTAATTAAATAATATTAATATTAGTAGTAGTAATATTGTTAATAATAATATTAATTATAATTAATATTAATAAATAATAATGTGATAATAATATAAATATTAATAAAGTTAATAAGAATATTGATAATAATATTAATTAATAATATTAATAATAATATATTATGGGGATAAAATTATAATTTTGTTTGTAACTCAATGTCTTGTCTCATATATCCAAACACAAAACACTATACAGGACAATGTTATGTCTTGTCTCTTAATATTATCATTATTATTAATTAATATTATTAATATTGTTAATATTATTATAACCAATAATAATATTATTATTAATTGTTAATATTAATTATAATTAATATTATTATTATCAATACTAATATTACAAATAATATTAACCATATTATTAATATTATTAAAATTACACTCACTCGAGCATTAGTTTCAATTGTTTCTTGGTGATGTATGAGTGCATAATGTGCATTTTCAGTCATTTTATATATGTGAAGATACTGACCGGACATCGTGTATTTGTAGAAATAATTTAAGGAGTAATCGTAGCACTGTTATGATTTGCACAAATAATTTCAAATTCAGGACATGCAGTGGAATTAATGTATCTCTCACTCCATTTGTAGAAACAATGTATTTTTTTTATTTTTTGGGGGAAAAATCCGTTATAATACTGCAGTATTTTATTTTTGTCAAATAACCTATAATTTTTCAAAAATTAAATATCATCAAAATATGATTTCTATATTGTAGAAGTAGTGAGGTCCATTTATAGCACAGCCCAGCCCAATCCATGAAACTTGATAGTGGACGAGGGGCTCGAAAAATCACTTTACTACACTGAGCCCAAAACCGAGACAAGCTAATTCATATCCCTCCATTCTAGATTTTTTTTTTTTTCATTTTAAAATATAAATCACTTTTCAATTTCCAATACATTCTTATCTTTTTTTTTTTTCATTTTATCCTTCATGAATGTCAATTTAAAATATGAACATTAATAGAGATATTTTTGTTTTTTACTCTAATTTTTAAAATATCAATACAAATCAATGATCACCTTAATATGTGTGAAAAATTTAAAGTATCATGCATTTTAGAATGGAGGGACTAGGGGAGTATAGTAAAAGAATTCGATTCATGCAAAAATATTATAGAAAGACGAGTTAGCTTTTTGACAGAGGTACCTATAAGTCAACAAGAAATTAATTATCATACTTGATGGTGGATACTCGATAGTGAATAAAAAAAGTTATATTATTTAGATGAATATTTTCTCTATTTTTATACCAATGAGCATTTCATCAATTATTTGATAGGTGTAAACCTTATTCAAGTAGAATTTGTACTATATTCTACAAGACAAAATATTATTAACACAGAAATTAAGAAAAGTTCTATTAAAAAATAGTTTATCATAGTAAAAAAAGAACTATGACATGATGTAACGTTGTGAGTTGATTTGGTTTAGATTTTTGTAGAATTGCTTTTGAAATAAGAGATGTGGAAAAATTGATTTTGAGAGAGTTGATTTAAAAATAATTGAATTGTGTTTAAGAATGATATTAAAAAAATGAATTAATAGATTATTTTTTTCATTTATTTTTTTTAAATTATATAATCACAAAAAAGGACAATAACATAAGAAAGATGAGAGTTGATAGATAATAATTAATTGTTAAATGTGGATAAAAGTGAAATTTTATTTGAGTCTCAAAATCCCATATTTTGAAAGTTATCAGTGAGAGATTTCAAATAAAATGATTTTTTTAAATGTATATCACTTCTATTCAAAGTAATTTTTTATTTTTTTTGTTTCCCATTGTATTCCCCAGTCCGGAAGGTCAAAGACTAATTCGTCGTGGATCTGAGTTTTATTTAAGGGTTTGTCACTGGTCAATGGATTGCTGCATACATAAGACAGAGATCAAACTTCCGACCCTTGCTTAAGCGGACAAGTGAGCAAACCACTTGACCAACCAAACCTGAGATGATTCTATTCAAAATAATTTTACTAAATAAACATTTTTAAATTTAGTCAACAGAATTTTGTTGAACACAACAGAAAAATTAGCACAAATCAAACATGCACTTCGTAGTTCAATAATGGTTTGCTGTTATGTGTGGTTATGTACTGATGCTATAAGGTGTTGAAGGAATAATTTGGTGGGATATTTTCTCTTTTGTTGGTGGAATTAAGTATATGTATCAGTGTTATGTTGATATATGTATTGGCTAGACAAATGCTGTTTTTGGTTTTTTAATTAAATCTGTCTAGTCATTTCTACTCATGAGTCATTTATTTTAAAGCCTCATGATAATAATTGAAAAAAAAAAATCATGTTGTTGGTAATGTTCGATGATACTCTTCAATAGATGTTTCAAACATATCAACATAATTGAGTGAAAATCATGTTGTAGAATTGTATGCTCATTTTAAAGATATTGTTTAATTTCTTCCTCAAACCATGAAGTTGAGACTGAATATGGGAAAATAGTGAGTGAAGATGTTGATGACAATTCTAAAGAAGAATATGAAGGTAATGATGATGGATCATATGAAATAAACCAAAATTATGACCATATATTTAACACAAATCATCCATTTCATTAAATTGCTTTCATGCATAATTATACTAATTAAGTTACTACACCAGTCTTTAGAATTTCTGGAATATGCAATTACGAGTAACTATTTTATTCTTATTTGCTTCATTATTATATTATTATTATTATTAATAATAAAACCGCCTTGGACGATGTTTACTTTAATTAAAATACTGCCTAAAGTGGTTTTTTAGTACAATATTTCGGTTAATAATGCCAAAATACAATATAAATGTATATGTTTTTTCTTTTCTGTCGTATAAAAATCAATTACCTCTCCCAATAGTATAAAATAAGTACAATTTTTGAAACATGAATATTAATTCTATAGAATTTCTCTTATCAATGAAGTTACTCTTTTAAAACATATAACAAAACAAACTATTTTAAGAATAAAATCCCTGTTATGTAATTTATAGAATATTTATTTCTAAATTAGACACGTGTAATTCATACATATGTATTTTTTTTCCATTTATCATGCACTACGTATGAATGGGAGAACTTTTTTTTTTTAAGTAACTGCAATCTACTAAGTACTAACTAAAATGATATTTTGATATTGTGTTAGATAATGTATTGAAGTATATGGAAAAATTATATCCTAGTATATAATCAGTAACATTTCCTTTTCTTGAAACAAATGCTTTTTACCCTATTCTTACTTTAACCGTTCACTTTTAGTTATCTTTTTAATTTAATTGTCCTTTTAATAATTAATATTTATCTAGTAATATTTATCACTTATTGTTTTAAGAGTGCATTCATTTTTTATTTTTTAACTTTTTCTTCATATTAACTCTATTATTTTATGTGATATGAGAGAAACTATATTCAAATTCTCTTTATTATTTATAAAAAACAAAATTTAATATTTTATAGAGATACATTTATTATTAGTACAATTTTTTAATAAAAAATTTGTGTATTTTAATGATTACTTTAATAAATATGTAATATACTCAAAAGTCAATTAAAAATAGACAAAAAGGGTAGCCAACTTTTATTTTTTATAATAAAAAGCAACAAAATAGAAAGTGTTTTTGAAAATGAAAAAAGAAAAGAAAAAAAAATTAGAAAAACAACAAAAAGACATGAATTCCGGCAGTCAACAGAAAGGCCCCACAAGTGGCGCGCCCAAGCTTCGTTTGACCCTATCTCTTTTGATAATTTTGTTAAAAATTGGTGCCAAAACATAAATTTTTGATAGTTTGTAAATTATGATACTAATAATACTTTATTTACTAAAATACCCTCAATAGAGCAGTAGTAAGTGAAAATGTGTAATTTTCATTTTACAACACAAATACAATTGAATTATGGCAAGTGTTACAAAATCTTAGTACATTTAAAGAATGAAAGGATGGATATGAATTATGTGAAAATAATTTAGGCCTTTCTTACTTTCTTACTCTGTGGGAATCCAATGATTGCTCTCAAGCATAAAAGAAAAGAGAGATCATGATTCTGCGACATAATTGTGCATTCATAATATCTCCATTTGCATCCAAATCAAAGATCAATACTATAATTGTTTACAAAATGGATCAAGCCACATAAATCAACCAGAACATAAAATGATTAACATACAAAACAGGCAAATTTAAGGAATAAGAACAGAGGAGCAAAGAGTGCACCTAGTTTGTATTGTATATAATATATAAGTAATACTATTTGTACATTCAGAGATATGTGGATCCTTGTCCTACTGCTTTATTATTTATTTTCTTATAACTCATCCTCTTTTTACAATTTCCTTTCCCACTTTGAATGTACATATCAATCCATCATTTTCCTATATATAACACATGCCTATGATAGGTTCAAAAATCACAACGACCAAACAAATCAGTTGAATAGCAAGGGCATTTCCGTGAACACAATTGGGTAAATTAACCCTTTGGGGTGCATTAAAATAAAATGGCAAACATAAGTGGCCCCAACTCTAAAACAAAGATATACTTGTGCTATTACATGCTCCTTTTGCACAAATCTTCCCAAGACTATGATATTTGTCTTTACCTCCACTCCACTGCTACACGTGACCCTCTCATTTCCCATCATTTTTTTTACTTCTTCTCTTGGCCCAATAACCTACACACTCCCGCAGTATCCTCCTCTCTTTTCCACTCACTCCCCTCTTTACAAACACCAAAACCAGATCTCAAATTCTCAAATCACTCCACCATTGATGACTCCTTCACCCTCTTCCTCTCCCATCCATCATCCATGTCTCCCCCTTTACCCCTCCTCACATTCTTCCTTCTAGTCCCACCACTTTTTCTCTTCCTCACACCCACTTATGCACACACATGTTCATCCACCACCACCACCAACCCTTGTCCACCATTCCCTTCCAATAACCCACCTTTCCCATTCTCCTCCTCACCAGGTTGTGGCCACCCTTCCTTCCAACTAAAGTGCTCCACACCCAACTCCCTAATCTCCATCAACAACATCACTTTCTCCATCCTCAGCTACAAACCCAACACTTCCTCCATCCTCCTCTCCCCCCACAACCCCATCACCACCACACATCAAAAACTCAAAACCTGCCCATCAAGTTACCTCCTTTCCATCCCCAACAACTCAATCAACCTCTCAGGAACCCCATTCAGGATCTCAGATTCAACCTGCTCTCGATTCAACTTCCTCCAACCATGTTCCCCTCCCACACTTCCCAACTGCAGCCACTGTCCCTGGGAATGCAAACTCATCAAAAACCCATCGCAGAACCTTCTCAAGGACTGTGGATCCATGCACCACTCTGCTTCGGACTCCGAACCAAGCTGCCAAAACGACATCTTGGGCTTCCTCGACAAGATGCTCTCTCTATCAGGGATCGAACTTGAATGGGACGAATCACATGACCCTTTTTTCTCGAATTGCAAACAATGCTTTAATCAAAACAGGGGATTTTGTGGCTTCAACTCTACTGACCCAAACAAGAGCTTTATATGCTTCCATTCTGAGTACACAGTCTCTCCTCCATGGATCCACAAAGTGAAGCTCAACGCTCACCAAATTGCAGCGTTGACTGTTGCAGCAGCGTTGACCTCTGTTTTTCTACTTGTCTTCGTTTCTCTGTTTCTTATCCGGAAGAGGAGCGGTGCTCTGAAGAGACTGGCCTCGTCGGAGGAAGATCCAACTGCCGTGTTCCTCCGCAACAACCGGAGCGTCGTTCTACCTCCGGTGTTCACCTACGAGGAGCTTGAGTCCTCCACGAACGGGTTCGACCAGAAGCGCAAGATCGGCGACGGCGGGTTCGGCTCTGTGTACCTCGGCCAACTCCGCGACGGGAGACTCGTGGCGGTGAAGCATCTCCACCACCACCATTCCGCCGCCGCGGGGAAAGCGTTCTCGACGAAATCATTCTGCAACGAGATCCTCATCCTCTCTTCGATTAACCACCCAAATCTCGTGAAGCTCCATGGATACTGTAGCGACCCAAAAGGTTTGCTTTTGGTGTATGATTACGTCCCTAACGGCACCCTCGCCGACCATATCCATGGCCGCAATACCATGAAAGCTCCGCTGAAATGGCATGTAAGATAGAACAAGATTTTAATTTTACCCAAATTTGTAAATTAGAAATTATGAAATTAATTTTGTACTGTGACATTGAAATTAGGTTTTATTTATTTTATAGGTTAGGTTGGAGATTGCGCTGCAAATTGCGGCGGCGATGGAGTACCTTCACTTCTCGGTGGTGCCGCCGGTGGTGCACAGAGACATAACTACTTCGAACATCTTTGTGGAGAAAGATATGAGAGTCAAAGTTGGGGATTTTGGGTTATCGAGGCTTTTGGTATTACAGGACAAAACGACGTCGTCGAGTTCAGCAACCGGGAACGGGTGCGTGTGGACCGGGCCACAGGGTACGCCAGGGTATTTAGACCCGGACTACCACCGGTCGTTCCGGTTAACCGAGAAGAGTGACGTGTACAGCTTCGGCGTTGTGTTGTTAGAACTGATTTCGGGGCTTAGGGCGGTGGATCAGAGGAGGGACAAGAGGGAGATGGCGTTGGCGGACATGGTCGTTTCGAGGATCCAGATGGGGCAGTTGAATCAGGTGGTGGATCCTGTTCTTGCGGCGGAGGAAGGGGCGGTGGTGGACGCCGTCGCCGCCGTGGCTGAGCTTGCATTCAGGTGCGTCGCAGCGGAGAAGGACGACCGCCCTGATTCGAAGGAGGTTGTGGTGGAGCTCCGGCGGGTGAGGAACCGTGCTGACGTGGCAAATGAGAGAGGTTTGACTGTGTGAGCTTACTTTTGCTGGAAGGTGACATTGGACCCACAAGAAATACTAAGAACCTTAGTTGTGAAAGTTTTTTTATTGTTGTTATTGCCACGTAGGACTCACTAGTCACACGCACACGCACGAGGGTCTTGTTTTGTCACGTTTTTGTGTTCTAAATCTAGTGTTTGTGGTAACGTATGGGGAAAAACTTTGTCAGTGATAGAGCCCTAACCTATATATGCTCTTTTACTTCTTCTTTTTCCCATTTTTAAGGCTTAATTTTACTTACAATGGTAAATATATTAATATATATATACAGTCACGATCTTATAATGTAACTCTTGTGCAATGTACATTAATCTTGTTTTTCTGTTTGTGTTATGTATTTAGAATGAAACAATGATCTTTTTTGACACTAGTTTTATTCAGTTTTGGACCTACCTACTCTTAGCTTATTTGGCAGTGTTATCTATAAGGAAAGTTCTTTTTTTTTTCCCTGTTGAAGGGTATTTGTCATAGAGATTAGTTTAGTTAAAGCTTTATTAAAAGGGTTTGTTGCTGTTGGAACACTTGGAGAACATTGAGGTGGACTTTCTATATTGGTCGGTTTTGAAGCTTAAAAAGTCATGTTACTAAAAAGCTTCGCGTCAAGGTTGAAAATAGGACCTCTTCTCCGTATCTTTTCCCCGTGATTAACGGGGTTCCAAGATTAGACAGCTGAAAACACACTCCATGTTCCTATCCGTCACTACGTGTAATAATCAAACATTTTAAAACTAGTAATCTAATTTTTAAAAATATTGGATTAATGTATAATAAAAAAATTGGATTACTAATCTTAAAATGTTAGATTATTATACTTGGTAGCTGATTTTATAATATATATATAACATTACTCAATATGGATAGATGAAGTGTGTGTTTGAATTGTCAAACTGAAATTTAGATCACCCAAACCATAAAATTAGGCGTTCAAGAACAACAAACTCTAGTATGCAGTTCTAAACAGTCTCCCAAACACACTCGAAACAACTGACCTGCAACTGACCTGAAATTTTAAAATTTTTCAATATTCAAAGTGAGAATCGAACTCTCGATATTTAATTAAGGGAGAATAAATCTCTACCGTCCAACTTCAACTCTCTGGATATACAACACACTCCATGTCCTGTGCCTTTTGTTTTGTTACCATCCCAAGTTAGTCAAGCAAAGTCCATACCATATTGTTGTGAAAGCTGCCTAACACAAATAATTCATGAGTTACATTCATTGATTTGTTTGTGTGGGACCTAGACAGATATACATTCCATTCAACAATAGTTGAAAATGTATTGTTCCACTATTGTCATTTTTCTTTATTTAATGCACTATGGCCATGTAAAACCCCACCACAAAGTACATTGCTTGTTTACCCCGACATAGTACTTGTTTTAGCTTCAGTAGTAACATGCATGGTCTTGAAGAAGCATATATGGATTTGATTCTGTGAAATTGTCCCTTAGTTGAAATAAGCACTTTCTAAAGCCTTGGCCTTGTCATTTGCATATGCAGCTTCTGGCCTGTTGGCTAGTTTGTATGCTCTCTCCTGCAAAATTGATACCAAAAAAATGCAACAACTATTGTTGTAAGAAGTAAATAATTGTAGGCATTGTCAAAAACCATAAACAAAAGAATTAAGAGGAAGAGTAATGCTACACGTACACTATGAAATCAGCCACCATCAGCCATTATGTGTAATAATCCAACATTTTGAAACTAGTAATCCAACTTTTATTATTATACATTAATCCAACATTTTTAAAAGTTGGATTACTAGTTTCAAAATATTGGATTATTACACATAGTGGCTGATGGTGACTGATTTTGTGGTGTACACAAAGCATTTCTCTAAGAGGAATTCTAAGTTGCTTTTACAGCAAGAAATAACTTACTACACATAAGTAAATCTTGATAAGTTAGGAGACAAAGATGTTGCACATTTACTTATGTGTAAAATAATGAATGAAGAATAAAGGCTTTTTCTTTCTACGACGAATTTCTTAAGGATTATGGACGAGGTGAGGTACCAGCGTTCGCCACAAGAAAGGGACGCCATCTCTCGTCTTGATTCGCTTCTCAATCACTTCGATTGCTGTGTTCAAATTCGATCACTGTTTAAAGGGGTGATATAGGATTGAACATGAGATAGATGTTTTAGATTTTACCCTTTGTTGCTTCTCCTGCATTCAGCAACATGCTATACCAAACTTCGTTGAATACATCAACTTGTTCATCAGATGCCCCAATTATCTTCACAGGTAGTTTAATTAATATCACTAATTTCAAAATAAGCAGAAGTGAAGACAATCACACAGAGAATAGAGGTTTGATTTGTGCAACCTTATAATCAGCAGCATCAAAATCTGGACCTAGTAATTCCAGCCCATCTCTGTCGTTACCTCTTCCGTACGCATAAAGTGCTTCTGCAAGCTAAGTTAAATGGAGGGTATAGTTGTTATAAGCAACAATAGCATTAACAAATTATGCAGCTTATGTTGGTGTTTTCAGCAGCTTGTCATTGCTTTGAACTTATCTGTTGGAACCACCAAAGCATGAGTATGAAAAACACTGTTTTTGGCTAATGGTTTACTATAGCTGAATTCAATATAACTCAATTTTTGTAAGGCTCAGCAAAAAAATCAATCAAACATGCAAAAACTTAAATAGCTGAAACTGAGGCATTTGATTTTTCCATTATTTTAAAGATCATCTAAACAGAACATAGACTACATAAAGACCTTTTCGCTCATCAAATCCAACAGTTATTAATGTACTTTTAATTAACGTGATAAAATATATGCAACAATGCATGGCAGTTACGAACCGGTACCAAGAAGAAAAAAAAAGGAAGAAGAAAAGAATCCGGCATATTATATTAGTATATTTTTATATATTCATAGAAGTAGCAACTGGACCCATACCTTCATTGCTCTCTGCATTACTTGTTGCTTCTTTTTAGTCATCCTCGAGACTCTGCAGTAAGATAACATGATGTTAAAATTCATGTCAAATTATTTCTGAAATACTTGATGCAAAATCTAACACTTGCACCTTTCTCTTAGGCCATTTAGAATATCTTCTGCTTTAGAAATTTCGCGAGTCAGTGCCAAAGCCCACACTGTCAATACGTCAAAGTGCCACTCTATATACCAGTTTACCTGAACATTTAACATACATCCGTAAACTGCACAAGAAACATTTAGCTTGACTACCCCTAAAACTGCACAGAATTTTCTAATGATACTGAATCTGTACACAGAATCTATATCAAAATCAGCATTTTAAACATAGATTGGCATTTCCGGTTGCAAGCTGATGTGTTGCAGTCATGTTGATCATATTACCATTTCCTTCATTCATATAACATATACTTACTTGATTGGTTAGGCATTCTGCAAGCACCTTGAGACGATCACCAAAGAAATCTAATTCACCATGTACGTACAACCGCAAAAGCAGACCCACAGCATTCAAGTAAACCTATGTTCAGTTGAAATTATAATTTCATGTCAAGAGGAAGAAAAGGAGAAACTATTAGCAGTTATAAAGGTTTTGCGGTCATATACCTCTGGACCGACAGCATCAGTTTTGTCTAACTCCTTCCATATATAATTGTCGTATACATCAAGCACTCTTTGCCTTGGAGCATTACCTTCTAAGTAACAAAGTGCTACATGCCACCAATTGTGGGTCAACCTGGAGGAACGAAAATTCCTTAGCTAACTAAAAATAACCGAGACAAAGCCTTGGTCAAAATGTAACAAACCAAATCTTACATAAAAGATGAACAAGAATTCCATGATGATGAGCATCCTTCCATGAATTCTACAGCTTCTTTAAAATGGCACTCATACTGAAGAACATGGCATAACTGCATAACAGAATTGAAAACTTGACATAATCCCCCAGTCAATGGTTAAATTAATTGATTGACCTTTCTTCAAATCTGTTACTTCTTTCCTTTATTTGACTCACACGAAATACAGGGAACATCTATGCCATTAAGTTGAAACTGCAAAGTTGGCAAGAAAAGTGGGTGGAGGATTTTCCTGAATCCTAATGATTAACTACACAACTTGAAAGATAGTATTATGTAGGTGCCACTAGGGAGAGTGAAGAATATTTAATAAATACATTGACCTACAGCATGCTGTGACCAGCTATCTTGCTTATTGATTTCAAATCCCTTTTTGCCGGCTTCCTCGGCATCTTTCATTTGTCCAAGCTCCAACAAAGGAAAAGCAAGCATGCCATAAATGTAATTTTCTCCTTCGTTTTGGGGTAGAACCTGTAAAACTTAAAAAGTTAAAGCACACACTTTGTCCTTCAATTGACAATATAAAGTAAGTTACATCTTATTTGGATGGCAAACGATTCTCTTATGTTAAAACTTTTGCATCTTCTTCAAGCAATCTGGAAGACACCGAAATTTATTACTGATTAATATGTAACTTTACATTGGCAAAGAAAGCATTTGTTTGCACAAACAAATACCGAAATAATACAGAATTTCTTTCTAATTTGAAAGCAACCTGATTAACAAGAGATAAAGAAAGATCAGGTCGACCCAAGTAGAAGCAAAGGATTTGCGCTCGCTTTAGAGAAACCAGATCCTTTGGGAACTCTTTTAGAAGCTTCAAAAAAGAGAAAAAAAAAAGTTGAATTAAACATTTGAGTAACAATACAGATGAATTTCGAAGCATAGTGCAGGCAACTAGAGTGGCAAAAAACATCAAATGTATGCAGTATTTATTAATCTCCCTACTTACCTTTCCAAAGTAAGAACATACAAAATATCATGGAAACTTGTAAATGATTCAGTTTCTGTTAGGACACCATTAGTTAGTTAGTTAGCTATAACTAGAGGAAATAAGAGATTACTTAGTGTCCTTTGTCATTTGTAAGTGAATCTTAGACTTGTTTTAGAGATTGAGAAGCTCTAACTCTTCCTACCACTGTATCGTTATAGGGATTCTCGGTGAGTTACTTGGAACCAAATCAATAATACACATCAGTTCCACTGATACTCTCCCCCTAGATACCAATATCTAATATTGGTATCATATTCTCTCACTTGATACCAGTATCTATAAGTTTCCCACACAAGTAACAACCAGATTACAAAGGATCAAAGTGTGCCGTTAAAAATATCAAACTCGTAAAAGGCAACTATTTCGAAGTGGGGGAGGGTTCATTTTCACTACAAGCTGTTCAAGATTGATGACAATGGTGACCTTTCCTTCTTGGTTTTGTGGGAGTCCTAAGCACTTGACGGTCCTCCCGGAAACACCAACCTTAAATTTATTTTCTCTTAACATAATCCTTTTGATATTTACTTTCTGATTTGTATCAGCAGTTATCCACACTCCAAAATCATATGAACTATTGAACTCCCCACCCTGGCCAATAGCAATTACTGTTCATCAAAATAGCACTTTCCACAAAATTTTACTTTTATCAATTCACATATTAGTCTCAAACTTTCAGCTACATGCATCAGAGAAAGAATGAACTTTTACAATAAGCAATAAACACAGCACAAATTATATATTATTTATTTAAAGGGACCCCACTAAGGCACTGACCTTAGAATGCAATTCAACAGCTACATCATCGTCTCTGTCTTCAGATATCAAATAACTGATGGCATCAAAAACTAGTTTCTCATACAAGGTAGCATGTTCCTGCCACAACATAGTTCTAAATCCAATAATTCCCCAAAAAAAGAAAGGAAGAAAAAAGTGAGGAAAGGAAATGATCAAAAAGAGAGGATTTTACAAGGTTTGACTTAGCAGCATCAAGACAAGAAGGAGCACGAGAAGGATCAGAAGACAGAAGAAAATGACCGGCTAAGATGTTGGCCAAGAGACAGTCTTTGTCATGGGTCACTGCTTCCAGAATCACACGCCTCTCTCTGCCATAGCTCAGAACCTTTCAGAAACCAAAACCCCATTTAGAGATTAATTCCCAAAATCAAAAAAATAAGAGAAACAATTAATTAAACAAGATTGATGCTATGAATGGATCGTAATGAAATGTAATGTGGGAGCTGATGAAATTACCTGATGGTAGTAGGAGTTGATGGCAGAAATGCAGGATTGAGAGGAAGTTCTGACCTCGTAACCCCATCTGTCCAATTTGACACTTCCTTCCATGATTCTTCAATCACTCTCGAATTCTAAAGTCTAATGTCTGAAACATTGGAAAAATGAGGATTTTGGGTTTAAATATGGAACATAAGAAGAGAAAACGACAGGAACTGCGTTCTTATCCTGCAACTACTCTCTAACTTGATGATGATTATATTAGAAAAGTAAATATTCCTCTTTAATTAATGTCTATGAACATTATTTCCATTTTTAATCATATTTTTAGCAACAAAATTTTTGTTTGTGCAAAATGAGCCAAAACAACAAATATATATTACACAAATGTTGGCACCACAACAAAAAAAAAAAAATCAGCCAAAACAGTCAACAAAGTCCATTTAACACTTTATGGTCCAATTAGCACTATTAATTATGAATATATTTTTAATGGGATGAGTGATTGTGGTCCAAATTCCTATTTGTTGGCTGTTTTAGCTGGTTTTTTATTGTGCCTCTAGCAATGCTCTATATAATAAGAACATAGTATATTACATATAATGCATAATAAATATAATATGTTGTATATATCAGATATCGCATGTAGTAATATCATATTTCTTTACAATATATAATATATGTTGTGCACAATATATAATATATATTATAAATATAATATATATTGTGTATATCTTGTTGATTATTTTTTCATTCCATATTTTTTAGCAATTAATATTTGTCTACTAATAATTGTCATTTATTGTTTTAAGCATGTATTTATTATTATTTTTTAATTTTATCTTCATATTAACTCTACTATTCTATATAAGAGAAATTATATTTAACTCTTTTTAATATCTTTAATATCTATGAGAAACAAAATTTAATATTTTAGAGGAATATATGTATCATGGTGAAGGATAAAGTGCTTCATACAATTTCTAGAGCATTCAATGGTCCTTCAATGTCAACCATTAGATTTGGATTAATGAAAATCAACGGCTGAGAAAAAATATATGTATTAATAGACTCCAATTGATAGAGAGCGTATTAATTTCTTGATCATCTTCCTCTCTTCATTATCATCTCCATCTCATCTTATTTGCAAAAACAGGAGAAAAAATCATCATAACTGCAATGTCCAATTTTCATTTTTCATCACTTTGAAATTTCATTAGATCGATATTACATAGTAACTCTTTTGCTTTCTTTGGGTCCATGAATTTTTCTTAATCTCTTTCCATGAACGAAACCCTAATTGAAATCACCATGCCACACGCATATTCACATAATCATATATCTTGTCACTATGCAAGAAATATGATGATCTATCCATTATTCCAAAATCCAAACCGCATCGTGGCTTCAATGAATTATTTAGTTAATCAAGTTTCAGATTTTGGGATGTATACTAGTGAGGCTTAGATTATTTTGTTCTACTGATGAAGAGTTTGCGATGTACTAAAACCCATTTTAAACTTGGTCAGTGTTGCCACTAAAAAACTACATATGTTGATCGTGGGCATGGGTGTTCGATACTGTTAGACCAATGGAGTTGGCAGTGATAGAGTTTAAGAAACAATGTCAATAGTACAATAAGGAAAGACTTAATATGCTATCATTAAGTAAATGTCCATTGATAGAGGTATTACATCTCATCCATTAATTTTTATCTGACTAAATCTAATGGCCAGTAGAAGTGGAGCATGCAATGCACCAACAAATATTGGGTGCATTTTATCCGGCACCATGTATCATCAAAAAATTTTAATGAAAAATTTATATATTTTAATTACTATATATATTATTTTACAATCTTAGTTTTTATAATGATTTTTTTTTTTTTAAAACCCAATTCATGTTTTCCAACCCAACCCAACCCACCCCACCCACGTAAACCCAACCCCTCGACACCAACAAAACAACCTAGTAACCTATTAACCTTTATCTGACTTGGGTTGGTTAAGTGGTTAGCTCACTTGTCCGTTTAAGTAAGGGTTGGGGGTTCGATCCCCGCTTTGTGTATGCAGTAACCCATTGACCAACAACAAACCCTTCAATTAGTCATTGACCTTCCGGACGGGAGAATACCGTGAAAAACTAAAATAAAAAACCTATTAACCTTTATCTCTCAATGTCACGTCACTCACATAGACACACACTCTAAAAACCTAATAGTGAAAACATGAAAGGCTATAATCACATAGACATGCAAACCCAATCCCTCGGCCCTAACAAAAGAAATTAATGTAATTCAATATTTTAAAAGTTATAGTTTCTATTTTATAATATAATAAAAAATAGTGAAATCTCACATTTTAAACTATATAGTCTTCAATTTTCATTATGTGTAATAAATTTATGTAATTCACTATTTTAAAGCGTATTCTTTATTTTATAATACAACAGAAAAAATTTTGAATTCTCATATTTTAAAATATATAACATTCAATTCTACTATATGTGAAAAATTTATGTGATTCAAAATTATTAAGATTGTAGTCTTTATTTTATAATAAAACAAAAAAAATAGTGATATCTCACATTTTATATATATAGCCTTCAATTTCTACTATAAGTAAAAAATTTATGTGATTCAATATTTTAAAAACTATAATCTTTGTTTTATATATATTGTATCCAAAATAATAGTGAAATCTCACAATTTAAATTATATAGCCTTCAATTTCTACTATATTTTAAAAATTCATGTGATTCAATATTTTTAAGGCTATAGCCTTTATTTTATAATACTACAAAAAAATTATAATATCTCACATTTTAAAGTATATAGTCTTCAATTTTTACTATATATAAAAAATTCATATGATTCAATATTTTAAAGGCTATAGTTTTTATTTTATAGTGTATCAAAAAAATAGTGAAAGCTCATATTTTAAGTATATAGCTTTTAATTTTACTATATGTAAAAAATTCATGTAATTCACTATTTTAAAGCTTATAGCCTTTATTTTATAATACAATAAAAAAATTAGAAATGCTCTCAATTTAAAGTATATAGCTATCAATTTCAACTATATGTTAAAAATTCATGTGATTCAATATTTTAAAGGCTATACCCTTTATTTTATAATACAACCAACAAAATTGGAATATCTCACATTTTAAATTATATAGCCTTTATTTTCTACTATATGTAAAAAATTCATGCGGTTTAATATTTTAAAGACTATAGTCTTTATTTTATAGTGTATCCAAAAAATTGTGAAATCTCACATTTTAAAGTATATAGCCTTCAATTTAAACTATATGTGAAAATTAATGTGATTCAATATTTTAAAGGCTATAGTCTTTATTTTATAATACAACAAAAATAAATAGTGAATTCTCACATTTTAAAGTATATAGCCTTCAATTTCTACTATATGTAAAAAATTCATGCGATTCAATATTTTAAAGGCTATAGTCTTTATTTTATAATACAATAAAACTAAATAGTGAATTCTTATATTTTAAAATATATAGCCTTCAATTTTTACTATATGTAAAAAATTCATGTGATTCAATTTGGATAGTAGAAGTTACAAATAATAGTTACTTTTCAATTTTTTAATTCTTTATTTAATCTATTTTTAGAGAGAAAAAGTAAACCAATTTTAAAAAAATTATCTTTATAAGTTATAATAGATAAACAAAACTTAAAATTTAAGGAGATAATGATTCTAGGGTTTTAAAAATAACTAAAAATATAATTTTTTTGTAAGGCAGCAATTATTTTTTCTCATTTGTCTTTTGGGCCATGAAAATGATTCTCAAATCAAGACAAAGAAAGGCCAATCAATCAGCAGGCCAGAAATCCTCGACCAAATATATTAATAAATAAAGATATGAAAAAGGTTATATTTGTTGGCCATTGAACTTTAGGTTGATGGACCCTTCCTTTGATGCCTAAATCACAGGACCACTGCCTTAACCTATACAGCGACTTTGCACATGGCCCCCCATACATACAAACCCACCTCAAATATCTTTAATTACAAGGAGGTAGCCCAAAATTAGAAGAGACAACTAAAGATTAAAAAAAAAGTTTAATTTTAATGCATTCATACTTTACACAGATATTCAATCAAAACATTTCGTTTACATGATTTTTTAAATAGTAGAAGAGAGAAAATACAATCTTTACTGACTGACAGCACAAAATTGGATGACTGTGTTAAAAAATTATACAATGTCAATGAATCAAAATTAAATCTATAAAAAAAATTCTAAGAATGTGTTTGATTGGAAGTACTTAAAACACAAATACAAATACAAGTATATAAATTTAGGATATTTAATTAGATAATAGATATATAAATATATATATATATATATATACAAATATACAAAATATTATGTATTTGTATATATATATATATATATATATTTATGTATTCGGATATTTAAGAATGATGATACAAATACAAAAAAATAAATATACAAATTTTTGAATATATCCGAATTTGTGCAATTTACTTTCTTATATTTGCTCCTAAAGGGAGTTTTTTTTTTACCCAAAAAATTGTCAAATAGATTTATCGGTTGATTTGACTCTTTTTTTATTGTTCATTAAGTATTATTTAATATTATTGATTTTTTTTAGGAAAAATACTTTGTAAACAATGAAAAAACAGTCAAAAGAGTCAATGATGTGTTCATTTGATAACCTTTTAGCAAAAAAAATCTCTTAAAGAGATTAATTTTTAGTGGACCGAATAATAATAACTCAAAATTTTTATATTAATAATATTTTATTGTATAAATAGCTGTACTCTATTTTTAGTCTATTTTTAGTGATAAGATCGATCATTACTCCAAGTATTTCTAGCATAAAGGTCCTTCAACTTGTAATATTTTATTTTGAAGAATGAGTTACTATTAATTTTTATCAAATCTCATCCAGTCAAATAATTTGTAATAATAAGGTTGGTTGTATACCACTGGTTATGTCGATTTTGTTGGATATAAATAAACATTCCCCAAATAATATCTATTTTGTTTCATTAACAACAGACATATAAGTTATTATTACATTTACAATGTAAGAAAAATAGGAGATAGTAACAATAATATATACTATCTCATAAAAATTAGCTTGTCTATTCATCCAGAGACACTATTCATCCAGAGACAAGACAGTGAACACCATTTTTATACAATTATTCAATTATATATTGTCATGTTAATCATGATTGTATTTTCTCTTTTTTTTATCTGAAAAGTCATACAAATGAAGTGTTTTGATTGGACGATAATATAAAATACATTTACACTATTAGAACATCAAAATTAAACTCATGTGACACAGAATAAACATTTTATTTTAATATCATAGTACCTATTAACACTTTTCCTCCCAAAGTCTAGTCCAATGATGAAACATCATAAGAAATAAAACCAAAGGAGGCATTATAATTATAAAGCATAACTCATTATTTATAATTTTTTGAAAAACATAAAATTTGAACCAAGAAACATAATCATCATATCTCAAAATATTATTCCTTTTTTTTTCACTTGGCAGCATTAGCAGCATCAGCAAGCAATTTTTGCTGAAGAACCTTTCCAAACTTAGCAAGCTTCTCAGTCTCAGGTAAAAGCCCTTTCACAGAAGAATGAGAAGCAAAATTTTCAGCCCAATTAACCAAACAAGGAGTTTTGGATTCAATAAGCACTTTTCTCCCACCCATCTCTTCTATGACCTTTATCCAACTCAAAAGGCTACCAAAATATATGTCAATTAATCCAATCTTGTCTCCTCCAAAATAGCTTTTTCCTTTAAGCACTTCTTCCAATCTTGCAAGTGCTTCTTCAATTTGCTCAAATCGCGCCTTCTTTGCTTCCTCATCTTCACCAGCATGTAGAACTCCTTTCATAGAAACAAACAACTGCACAAATTTAAAAAAAAATGGAAAGATTTAATTAGTCCGCAAATTCTTATAACTTCATCAAATTTTTAATTTTGTTTAAAAGATTTCAATTGGATCGACATATTTTTAAAAAGTTCAATTAGATCCCTAAAACAAATGAACTCTTTATAACAATAACAAAATCTAGTGAGTGATTGATTCTTTTTAGAAGTATAGGAATCTAATTAAAAAATTTTAAACTATAAAAACTTGATTGAAACTTTGATGATACCTATGCATGGATCAATCACAAAAACTTTAAAACAATTAAAGATAAAAGGGAATATAGATAAGAAAACATGAGGAATATGAGTAGCAGAGTAGGGGTGTAGTTAGCTATGCCAATTTCATTATCTAATAATATATTTTTTCCTTCAAAATTTATCTAATAATATATATATTTTTTCATTATAATTTGTTTTTAACATATATTCTCTGTGTTCTCTAATGGGTATCAATTTTACACTTTTCACATTTATTAAAGAAATGATTAAATGATCTTGGAAGTAGGTAATGTTTAGTATAATTGACATCATTATTCTTATTAATATTATCTCTCATATTTAATTTATGGATTTTGCTAAAAGGCGCTTGTTAAGATA
The DNA here is from genome assembly GCA_013621005.1 of Aeschynomene evenia. NCBI lineage: Eukaryota > Viridiplantae > Streptophyta > Magnoliopsida > Fabales > Fabaceae > Aeschynomene > Aeschynomene evenia. The sequence goes on along the minus strand of CM024267.1, from coordinate 10,005,800 downwards.
ATAAAAGAGAAAAGATTTATCTTGAAAATATGTATTTTGATATATCTTAATTTTCTCTCTTTTATAGGGGTATTAATGAAAAAAATAATTAATATTGTCTAGAAATTTTAAAGGAATAAATATTAGTAAAAAAATAAAAAGTATAAAATGAACGGTTATTAAAAAATAGAGAGAGTAATAAAGTAACTAAAAAGACAAATATATAAACTGATAATTACCTTATCCTCAATGTAAGAAGCCCAGAACCTAGCATTGGCTTTGTCATAAGCATCTTCAGGAAGAATTGAAGGAGCAATATTGGACCAAACCTCATCAATATACTCAACTATGATTCCAGATTCAGAAATAGGTTTTCCATCATGGAGAAGAACTGGAATTTTCTTGTGAACAGGGTTTGACTGAAGAAGCAAATCACTTTTGGAAGTCAAGTCCTCTTCAACAATCTCATATTCCAAACCTTTGATGCTAAGTGCAATCTGAACCCTCAGAGCAAATGGACTGAACCAACCACTCAAAAGCTTCAAGTCACCACCACTTTTAGCCATCACTACTTTGGGATATGAATAGGTGCAAACCAAACAGGGTAATTAAATTGGTAAAGTGGTATCTCTTGGGTTCCTATGCAACCAATATATAAGTAGTACATTTATATAGAATTTATATAGAGTAATATAGATTCGAGTTTACAATGAATTCTATAAGATGTAACATATTAATCATTTAAGACATAATATACTGATAAATTTATATAAGAAATGTGGTAGAGAATAATAGTTGAGAATGAAGATAATGTATTTGTGGTCAGCAGTTACCTTAATTTAATATGGTAGGTCAAGCGTTGGGTTTCCAGCATCCACCGTATTATTAGGCTGCGTTGTTTGATATGGTCAGCAGTTACCTTAATTTAATATGGTAATTTTGCATACACAATTAGAAAGATATGAAGTCGCTCTGATTCAACAAATTTTTTCAATTTTTATGCAGTGAAGTTATGAAGTTATTGGCTGGTAGATACGAGTGATAGTTTAATGAATTTTAATTCCAATTGTATTTTTATCCATTTTTTTTGAAAAATTTCAATCTTTTTTTTTTTAATTTTAACTATCATTTATCTTATCAAAATAAATATGATACAAGACATTAATAACTATAACTATGACTCTACATATTTACCAAACAAAATATAAAATCCCTATTGACACTAATATTGATGACTCCACTTCTGTGACCGAACTCAATAAAACCAATGCATCCTTAGTATTAAATTATTCCCTCTGTCCAAATCTAACTGTTTGTTCTTGCAATACTGGCTAATGTAATTTTTAATATATATTACAGCATTTATAATTGATAACATGTAAATGGAAAAATTTTAAAATTAAATATGTAATAACAGGATAGTGTCGAGAAAATCAAATAACATTTACTAATGGTTCAACTACCACGGAATAATCACCTACAGCTTGCGGATATGGATCTGCAGGAATTTTCCTAAGATTAGATTTGAATCAACACATACATTTATTTTAGTGATAAATACTTACCTTCTCTTTAAATAAAAGAAAATAAATGATAGAGAAACCTTTTTATAACTAAAAAATACATCACAGCAGAGGAAACAATAGAACACAAAGAAGAGTCATTAAAATTTAAAATACATAATTCAGACAGAAAAATTGAAGATTCAGACAGTAACATGAAGAAAAGTCATGAAGTCTAACAATAAATATTACAAACACATGATTAAAAAATAACAAGACAAGAGTTCATTAATATAATAACATGAAGGTAGCATAAGAACCTATTCAAAACTCAGCTGCAATTAAAGAATAACAACAGTTCAGTCATCACTATGAACATTATGAACTTGGCCCAGGAACATGTGGACATCTTTTACTATTGTTTCCCTTACCTTGACAAAGATTGCAACGTTGTGGCTTATTCATCTTAAGCACATCCACATTGTCTATGAAAAATTTTGATGTAGGTCTAACTTTCACTGTGCGCTTTAAGGCAGGGTTAGGACAGAACTTCAGACCTATATATATGGGCCATGTGTTAGGGTGCCCTACAATCCCAAACCCCATCTCGTACACTTTGCAAATTTCAGTGATCCTGTAGACAGTAGCAACATAAAAGCGCCAATCATAGCTTTGGCTGGAGCAACATGCCATCATGTGAGAGCATGGATATCGGTTTATAGAAAAATTACCACATTCACAATACCTCTGTCTCATGTAAACTTTAAATTCTTTTCTGGTAGATAGTTCTTGAACACGAAAAACTTCTTGTCTTATACTAAATTGAAGGACACGAATGTTTCTGGATGCCTGCACGTTTGCTTGCAATTGTGCCCTCACAGATTCCGAGAAAAAAATTCCTGCATTTCTACTCACACGTACCTTGCTACCTGTCATTTTAAACAACCCATCCAACCGAAAGTATGTTGTTTTAACTATTTGTGTGATAGGAAGATGACAAACACCTTTTAATACAGAATTTATACACTCGACTTGGTTTGTGGTCATGTGCCCCCATCGATGTCCTTTGTCAAATGCTTGAACCCATTTTTTCCGTGGAATCTCGTCAAGCCAATCCGTATAAACCTTGCCACATATGCGCAATTGCTCATAATGGTAATTGAACTCATGCTCTGTTTTTGAATACCCTGCAAAATAGAACATTGTTAATAAACATTATTAACTGAAAATTGCATTCATAACTCCACCTCATTAACAAGTACAATCAATATGCATATTACCTATAGTCACAACAAGTTTGTGCAAGTCAGGCACATTGAATCTTTGTGAGAAATTGGAGGCAATGTGTCTGAGGCAATACATGTGGAATGCTTTTGGTGGTTCCCATTGGCCATTACTTCGGGCTATTGCTGCTTTAATTGACTTGTGGCAATCGGAAATAATGCACACTCCATCCCGAGTCACTACATGTTTGCCTAGATTATCTAAAAAGAAATACCACGCATATGCAGTTTCACCCTCTACAATAGCAAAAGCAATTGGGAACATGATCTTATTGCCATCTTGTGCAATTGCAAACAATAGAGTCCCTTTGTATTTCCCACATAGATGTGCCCCATCAATCTGAATAAGTGGTTTGCAATGTCCAAATGCTTTAATACATGGACCAAAACTCCAAAATATTCGACGTAATTGACAACATTTGACATTGGGTCATTGCCATGACAAGCCTCCACATCATCAAAAAGAACAATTGATCCTTGAACAGATGCACACATTGCTTTACACCATCTTGGCAATTCTTCATATGATTGTTCCCAATTACCATACAATTTTTCCATTGCCTTTTGCTTTCCCATCCATGCTTTGCGGTATGTTATTGTGTATCCATATCGAGATTGAACTTTTTCAACGATAGATTTTACTTTAACAGATGGGTCAAATTGTATCATGGGCACTATATATTGTGCAATTATGTTTGAATCCAACTTTGTATGGTCCTGTGAAATTCCCGTCCTAGTACAAGTGTGCTCACCATTGTACTTCCGAATTTCCCAAAAGTTTTTATTCTTTCTAACAATGACCCGAATAAGCCACCAACAAGTTATGTCATAACATGTGCATTTACAGTGATATATTGTTGGTTCAGACTTACAGACCTTATAATTCACTCCTTTGGATATACTGTAACTCTTAATTGCTTGTATAACAGCTTCCATATCATTAAATTGCTTTCCAACAAACAATCCACCATCAAAAGTAGGAACACCTATGAAATCCCATGATGAAATGATAAAAACAATAAAAATTGAAATTAAATTAATCAGGATATGAAGAAAAAATAATCAAAACTATACATCAAATACTAATCAACGAGTAGGCAAAACAATAATTAGTTTGAAGTTAATCAACATTTAATCCATAAACAGAGGAGTAAGTTAAGGTCAAGCAAGAAAACAGATAAATAACAATAATTTCAATCCCCTGTAACAAATTTTCTACTACAAAAAATAAATCTAATAAAAATGATTAAGAGGATGAAGTGTCAATTAACATACCTCTATTTTCCCTGTATGGATTTTGATTTGGATGCTGATTAGTTGCTTATACTTGCTCATAGTTTGCATCATTGTCTTCAAAATCATCATACATATCCTCTTCACTTCTTCCATATTCACCTTCAAAATCCCCTTCATCACTTTCACTGCTACTACTTCTCTTCCAAGAGATATGGTAGGCTCAGATTCTTCAAAATTGTGACCCCCTTCATTCCGAACTTGATTGCAAATAGGAAGAGGAGCAACAACAACATCTTTGAAACTAACACACAACTCAATGAAATGAATAATCGTCCGATAATACTTATGCATCTTAAACATTTGTTGAACGCTATGTTCATCACTAATTGAAACTGCTTGATATTTTTCGAGTCCACCAGAAACAGAAATCGGACACCTATACATTATTTTCTCCAACACCTTACCAGTACTAGTACTGCCATTTATACATTGAGAAAGCTCGTTTTTCAGATCCGAAAACGAAATAGCGTAAGGAATTGAAAAATACGCAGGCTCCTCAGATCTGAATAGTACACCTTCATTTGAAAAATCCGTAATAATCTCACCGTTGAAATATACGATCGCGTTTGCACAGCTATTCATTCTTCTTCTTCTTCTTCTTCTTCTTCTCTGTTTCTCCTGAAATTAGAATTCGCATTTGTTTCTCTTGAAATTGTTGTGTTCTTCTTCTTCTTCCTCTTGAGTGATTTTTTCCTAAACTTGAAAGAAACTGCAAGTTCCGTTCCGATGAGCGATGAAGGTGTATTGTATAGCTGGCGTTGGTCAGACCTCGGCGTAGGCGGTTTTTGGTTCATAACGCTGTTACTGCACACACATCAACCAACCACTACTACGGCTATGTTTGGTTTTGGGTTAGAAACTTTGGATGCCCGTTTAATGCCTTGAATGAAGTGATATATTGTTTGATGAATTTTAGGGTGAATGAAAATAAACGTAATTTTGGTGTAAATCTCAATTTAAGCAAAAGTACTTGAATTTTGAAAAACATTGGAAGATGCATTGCTCGCGTGCTGCAAAGATATCAGGACGGACAGTTTTCTTTGCTGATTCCGCATTGAATGGTCATATCTTGGTACACCACATTTTGCTTTACAAAAACAAATACAATAATAATATTTTTACATACACTTTTCTCTTAAATATCTTCTACGTTCATTTTATCACCTTTGGATTTTGATGTGACATCACTTCAGCACTTATACTTCTTTTCTGCACCATTAGATCAAAGTATATGTATCCTATACATATCATTTCATATGTACCAATATCATTACTCAAACAAATATAATAATAACTAATATTTTATTTTAAAATACAAATGTTCGGGGAACAACAAAAAATCAACCAAAACAGCCAACAAAACTCATTTAACATTTTGTGGCCCAAATAGCATTTTATTCATGAATATATTTTTAATGAGTTTGGTGATTGTAGCCCAAATTCTTATTTGTATACTGTGTTGGCTGGTTTTTTGTTGTACCCCTAGCAATGCTCATTTTAAAATAAACAAAGCATTAATTTATGAGTAAATACCCCAGAATTTTTTTCAGTGCTCACTTTCGTCATTAAATTTTATTAATCCCACAGTCCCTGAATTTGAATTCTGTGAGATATATCTATCCCTCCGTTAACTCCTCGTTAATGAGTGACGGAGTAGTTCTAGGTGGACCATTAACTTTGTCCTACGTGAACGTTAAGGAACACGTGTGTAGTTTCTAACACGAAACAAATCAAATTTTCAGAGTTTCTAATAAAGGACATCTAAAATTTTTATATTTTATGTATTGTATTATATTTTCTATATTTTACCCGTTAACAAACACTACCACAGGGTTGGCACAAAGGTTAGAATCTAGATTTAAAATATTATACATATCATGTGTTTTTCTTGGATTGTGGATTCGATTTTCCCCAACTATAAAATTCATCCGTTCATGACAATTCTTCGTAGTGAGATTCCGAACCGCTCTCCAGTGCCTCTCGCATTTTTGTAAACCAAGGAAAAAGAAATAATAACTGTCCACAGTCAAATGGATTAGGCCAAGCTGATAAGTGTTAAGCCATTAATAGCTTCTACATTAGTCAATAATTATAGCTGGCATGGAGCCAAGAAATTTGCTTCATTCTTCTACTCAATTCACATGCACTTTCATCCTTAAACATTAATTGATGTATGAGTTTTATTCTTTAATTCCTTAATTCTATCACTGTATGTGCTGGCATTTTTCCTAGTCAATTATTTATCCAATTGAGTTAATCAATATTTTAACAGTAATATTTGTTGTATAACAAAAAATACATCAAACTAGTATTTAATGTGTACTATATATAACATGTAATGTGTGTCATACGTACGTGTATTATACATATAGCACATATTACATATTATGTATAGCACACATTGTGTATTAGTTGAACGTATTTATGTTATACAACAATCATTATTGATATTTTAATTTCACACTTAAAAGTTATAATCATATATATATATATATGATTACTATTTACTAGCACAATTGTTTCGAAACCCATAAAAAAAATGGATCCGATGGAAGGAAGAAAGAGGAAAAAGGAAGCAGAGGAAAAAACAGAGGAGGTGGTGTCAATGAAATGGCAAGATAAGAAAGAAGTCGAACAGAAAGAAGAAGAGTTATTGAGAAAGGATATCGAAGACTTGAACACATGGGTATCATCTATCTTCTCTTTTCCTCCTCCACCATACACATTTCTTTTCATTTTGTTGCCTTTTTTTTAAATAATTTTTTTAGGTGATTTTCAATTTGTAAAAACTTATACTGCCCTGCTTGACTGCTTCTTAATTCTTAAAATAGTGATATTTTTTCTTCTAAACATAATTTTTCATTCTATTATAGGTTCGATTGATAGGGATATAAAATTGTATCCGTTAAAAATGTAAAAAATAGATAATAAGATCTAAATCACTAAATTCATTAAAAATATATATATAATTAAAAATATTATTTAAATAAAAAAATATTAAAATGCATTTTTTTACTGTTTTGGTTGAAAAAAATATCATTACTCAATAATTTATGATCAAGAATTTACATGTGTTCCTGACTCCTCGGCTCGAACAAGATTGTCTTCAATGGAAGATTCTGAGAAAAAAATAGGGAGTTACATAATTGATGAAAAAAATATATTAAACTCAATTTATTGAGGTAAATGGAATAATTTCTTTAATTTAAAAATTATTTTATATATTTTATCGCAGGTTGATATGATAGAGACCATGAACGACCAGCAGCTAAAGGAATATGTAGAAAATTGTCCTGCTGATTCAAAAATGATAAAGCCACAAAAGATGAAAGGACCTAAGGTTAAGGTATGCCTAAGCTTCATTAGTTCGATATTCTTTGAAAATTTGGAGAAAAAAATGAGAGAGAAAAAATTACATAAGAAAATATACTGTCAGAAAATATTGTGCATAGAATTAGATTATATAATTTGCATAGTGTTATTATTGACAACATGTGAGGGTTATACAGGAAATTATAAAAATAAAAATAAAATATTTTTAGCCTTTATAGCTAATTATTGTTTTTAAGTGCCTCCTTATTTTAGTTCATAAGTAAGGATTGTAATTTTTAAATTGTTCAAAGAAGTTTTTTTCTTTTTCTTGCTTGTTACTTTTTTCAAAGTCATCGGATTACTTTTAAAGAAGTTCGGCTACATGGACCGACCAAATTAATTTTCATGGATAGTCAAAAATTGACTTATATATATTTTTTAAACAAGAAAATTGATTTTGAATTCACTTTATTATTTTCCCCTCTGGTCAGCTAAACATGACTTTTTGACGAAAATTAATTTGATCCATGTACCAGGTACTTAACTTTTTTCCTTTTTGATAAATAACTTTAGAACCTATTAAAGGGAAGAGTCGTTGAGAGTACCAGATTCTCAACTAAAATTAACTTTTAAAAAAAGTATCCTTAGAATTATGTTTCATTTAGAAAAAAAGTTGAGATAAAGTTTTATTACTCTTAAATTAATAAATACTCAAGATAGATGCAAGCATAATGCAATGGGTCATATTGTACATGTAGATTTATTGTATGATCTAATTTTCAATCACCAGACAATATCCAACTTTTTACATAATAATTCAATCATATATTGTTATATTAGTCATGATAGTATTTTATTTCTTACACCACTTTAAAAATTATAAAAATGAAGTATTTTGATTGAATGACAGAGTATCAGTGCATCAAAATTAAACTCTATATTTTATTCCTTCATTTTTTCAAATTTGATATCACATAATTAAAATAAAAATTTACTTGAAACTTGTTAAGATATTTATGTATTATATTTGTCTCCATTTCTATTTACGCTAGACGTGACTTGGATTTTGAATCATGAGAAATTCTTTTTAGTGCACAATCTGTAAATTTTACCGTAAATTATCGTTGAGATTGGTGATATATCCTGACCCTACATGTAGATGTGCCTTTCTTAATCTAAATTTTATGGCAACAAAAAAAATATTTGTCTCCATTTTTAAAACTTTATACATCTATCATTATTGTGAAATTATCTCATCTACCTTCTAAAATTCTGTAATATCTTTTCTTTTTGGTAATTTTGACTCCTAAAGTAATTGTTTTATCCCATGGAAATTAAACAAAATATATTTATTTCAAACTTATTTTTAAAATATATTTTTAAATACTAATCAATTCTTTCAAACTCCCTTTTAGTTAATTCTCTCAACTTTAGTTCCACTAAAAATATTTTCTTCAATTTTAATTCCTACAAATATAAATTTACCAAAAGTTAAACATTGAGTCCTTCAAAATAAATTGCCAAAATACTTTTTTCCAATGTAGATATATTATATAGCGTAGCACCTGTTTTTTATTTCATTTGGCAATTCATAACAACAATAAATTATTTTACATTTATCTCAATATTGAATTTTAAGATTTTAAATATAAAAGTAAATATATATTAAAATCTAACTGTAAAGATAAATATTAAATAAAATTTGAATAACTTTTTGTTGTATATTGAAAATATAAAATTGAAAATGTATGCCAGAGTGGGCCACATAGCATTAGGTCCATAAATATTTTGCAAAAACAAAAGTAATTTCCTTTTAATATAAGACTTTGAACTGATTTCAAAACTAAATAAAATATTGCCAATAATTGTAAATTATTTTCATGGAAGGTGAATTATTTAGCATGATTATTTTGTTTTGATTAAAGCCATCACAGGTCAAAAGAGTTGTCAAACCCAAATCTTCAACCTCCAACGGGATAATGGCTTCAGTTTGGAAGTTTCACAAAGATTAGTACCAACTTAAACTATCTTTTTTTTTTATTTATGGGAATTTGAAGTTTTGAACACTTCATCAATAATTGAGGTTTTGGGTTGTGATTGAGATTCCAAAACTAAATAGCAGAATATATGTTGGTTTATCTTTTCTTTTCATTTGGGAGTTTGGATGCCAAATCCATATTATGCCAGTAATTGAAGATGTAGTGAATGGTGTACTATTAGCATTAAGTACATTTAAGTGCACTTTAGGAATGCACTTAAACTCTCCCATGTACTTTCTTTATTTATTTATTTTTGCAAATTTGAGATATAATTTTATTTTATTTTTACAATAACTTTAGTAATTTGCAAGTGGAACATGACAAGATTCGTATCTAATAAGTCATATGTTTTGAATCTTCATCCGTCTCCTTGAAATATATCAATATAATTTTTGTACATACTTATTGAATTTAAAAACTTACTCGTATCTAGTGGTGTCTTACTCAAAACTAACTATTTTAGATATGAGAACAAATTTATGAAAATATTCCAATGTTTATTTAACTAAGAGTTTAATTTTGATGCGCTGACAGTGTAAAGATATTTTACATTGTCGTTCAATTAAAACACTCTGTTTTGTATGACTTTTCAGGTAGTGGAAGAGAGAAAACACAATCATGATTGATATGACAGTACATGATTGGATAACTGTGTAAAAAAGTTTTACACTGTCAGTGAATATGAAAATTAAATTCTTTAACTAATCATATAGAGGGATTTAAAGTATGACGAGTAAAAGTTACCCATTCATGGTGTGTACATTTTGAACACATGAATTTAGAATTTAGAGTAATAATATACGTATAACATGAATATCATCAAACGTAATATATGTCATGCGTAATGTGTGTCATACATATGTGAAATTGATCGAGTAAAAACAGAAAATAACGCACAAAATATATATATCTTACATGTGTGTTAGGTAAAGTATTTCCCCATTAACTATTCACTACAGCTACTTTTTTTGTCTCTTTAAGCAAATGCAACCATTTTTGGCACACACAATTCAGTAGAAAATGGACCAAGTAGTGCACAAAAGTTTCAAGTAAAACATGAATTTCTGCACCAGCCGGGAATCGAACCCGGGTCTGTACCGTGGCAGGGTACTATTCTACCACTAGACCACTGGTGCGTTTTGATAAATGCCCTAGTTGTAATATATAAATACATATATATAATAATTCAATTACTTTGAATTTATTATAATCCATACTATTTTTATGGACGATTATTAGAAATATCGTTATTTTTTAACTCTAAAATATTTAAAAAATTAATAAATAACCATCTATAACCTCCACCATTTCAATTCCTACTCTCTATTTTCATTTCTCTCTAAAAATTTTTGCACTCTAATTCACATGTCAAATAAAAAATAAATTAATTTAAAATTATTATAATTAATTTAAAATTTACATTTTTAACATATAAAATTAAAATAAATAATTTTGTTAATTATATCAATTTTTCAAAAAATAAAAATAAATACAACTTGACAGACACATTTTAAAGATAATATATGAATTCACGTGGAGTCATTAGCATAGATAAAAAGTATTCTCAAAAAACTGATTACTTGTTGGTCTTTGAAAATAAAATTGAATAAAATGTTATTATTTCACACATTTACCTAAAATATCTGCGTCCTACTTTTAATCACATTCATTTCAACCATTCATAAAAAAACTACTCTCATCTTCTTCTTATCTACTTTCTTCTAATTAAAAGGTTTCTTAAAAAATATAAAATATAATTTGATAGGCATTTTGCTGATCGGCAATAATAAACTAAATGACAAAAATGACCTGCAATTTCTGGAAAAGATAGTGCTAAATTATTTAAAAGAGATTATGCAAACAATGTAAAAAAAAGTGTAAAATAAAAATAAGTGATTTTACATTACACCTAAAAGACTAGTAGGACTAGGAGGGATGATCATCATACCCAGTCATTCTACTTTTTTTTTTTCTTTAATTTTTAATTAAGTAAAAAATAATATTAACAGTATTTATAGAAAAATGTTAACGTTGTGTAAAAATGTTTTTATTCTAACATCATTTATAAGAATTATACTTTTATGTCCTCAATAGTAATTTTATTCAAAAATGTATTTTATATTTATTTTATCCAAATAGTTAAATATCTTCATTCTAATTAAAAATAGAATTTAATTATGATGCATTGTCAATCAATTACATTCATTGACCTGTGTGACTTTTTAATTAATGTGTGGTTAAATTTTACTGATGTGTCAATCCATGATTGAATGTCTGTATAAATTACTTTACACTGAAAGTAAGTTGAAATTAAACCCTTAAAAATACTTCTATCATTTCATCTAAATGTATAAATAATTTATAATTCTACTTCTAATTCTAATATTTGAAGAAGTTTTTTCTCTTAAAATCACACTTATTATTCTAGTGAAAATTTGGGTTAGTAAGGTTCTGCAACCAATGTGGGGATAATTCTTGTCACACGTACTTTGCTGTACATTAGCTCACATACACTGAATTTCTAGTAGAATCAAAATCGGTAATAGTATACATGTACAATAATTATACATCCAACTAATATTCAACGTGTGCTATATATCATACGTACTATTTGTTACGTATGACACATATTACGTATAACACACAACACACATTAGATACTAATTAGATGTATTTATGTTGTACAACAAACATTTCCCGAATCAAAATAAAAGTGTGCAACCAGAAAGATAAAGACCAGCTATTATCATGTGATAAGAACTATGTACACAAATAAAATGATGCGTGTGGCATTTTTCTTTGAAGAAGTATCTTGCAGATCAGAGAATTTGTTGGCAACAATGTGCAGTAGCTGATATTCTTTGATGAGGGAAAATGGCAATTCAATGTCAATACCTCCAAAATTTGATAGTCACCTAATTTAGTAACTCTTTTTTCTAGAGTTCTGCCCTGTCTTGACTTGTAACTATTAAACAAATCTTTACATAAAAAAAAAAAAAGGAAATGCAAGTTCCTTACTGGTTCCATTTTTTTTTTATATTCACTCCTCCAAAAGGAAACACTAGTCTGTTTGCTATAGCCAGAGGTTTTCAACACAATTCAATAAATACCAATAGAGAAATCTTTTTACAACTAAAAAACAATCACAACAGAGGAAACAATAGAACACGAAGAAAGAGTCATTAAAATGCATAGTTCAGACAGAATAATGAAGATTCAGACAGTAACATGATGAAAAGTCATTAAATATAAATATTACAAACACATGATTAGAAACTAATAAGACAAGGGTTCATTAATAAAATAACATGATGGTAGCATAAGAACCTATTCAAAATACTGCTGCAATTACAGAATAACACAACAATTCGGTCATCACTATGAACATTATGAACTTGGTCCAGGAACATGTGGACATCTATTACTATTGTTTCTCTTACCTTGACAAAGATTGCAACATTGTGGCTTCCTCATCTTTTTGGCATCCATATTGTTTAGGAAAGATTTTGATGAAGGTCTACCTTTCATTGTGCGCTTTAAGGCAGGGTTAGGACAGAACTTAGGACCACTATATATGGGCCATGTATTAGGGTGCCCTACAATCCCAAACCCCATTTCATACACTTTGCAAATTTCAGTGATCCTGTAGACATTATCAACATAACCACGCCAATCATACTTTTGGCTGAAGCAACATGCCATCACGTGAGAACATAGATATCGGTTTATGGAAAAATTGCCACACTCACAATACCTATGTCTCAAATCAACTTTACATTCTTTTCTGGTAGATAAATCTTGAACACGAAAAACTTCTTGTTTTCCACTAATTCGAATGACACGGATGTTTTTGGATGCTTGCTCGTTTGCTTGCAATTGTGCCATCACGGATTCCGAGAAAATATTTCCTGCATTTTTACTTGCACGTACCTTGCTACCTATCATGTTAAACAGCCCATTCAACCGAAAGTATGTTGTTATAACTATTTGTGTGATAGGAAGATAACAAACACCTTTTAATACACCATTTATGCACTCGACTTGGTTTGTAGTCATGTGCCCCCACCGATGGCCTTTGTCAAATGCTTGAACCCATTTTTCCTGTAGAATCTCATCAAGCCAATCCGTGTAAACCTTGCCACGTTTGCGCAATTGCTCATAATAGTAATTAAATTCATGCTCCGTTCTTGAGCACCCTGCAAAATAGAACATTGTTGATAATACATTATTCACTGAAAATTGCATTCAAAACTCCACCTCATTAAAAGGTATAAGCAATATGCAAATTACCTATAGTCTTAACAAGTTTGTGCAAGTCAGGATCATTGAATCTTTGCGAGAAATTGGAGGCAATGTGCCTGAGGCAATACATGTGGAATGCTTTTGGTGGTTCCCATTGCCCATTACTCCGGGCTATTGCTGTTTTAATTGACTTGTGGCAATCAGAAATAATGCACACTCTATCCCGAGTCACTACATGTTTGCGTAGGTTATCTAAAAAAAAATACCACGCATCTGCAGTTTCACCCTCGACGATAGCAAAAGCAACTGGGAACATGATCTTATTGCCATCTTGTGCAATTGCCATCAATAGAATCCCTTTGTATTTCCCGCATAGATGTGTCCCATCAACCTGAATAAGTGGTTTGCAATGTTCAAATGCTTTAATACATGGACCAAAACTCCAAAATACTCTACGTAGTTGACGAACATTTGACATCGGGTCATTGACATGACAAGCCTCCACATCATCAAAAAGGGCAATTGATCCTTGAACAGATGCACACATTGCTTTACACCATCTTGGCAATTCTTCATACGAGCGTTCCCAAGTACCATACACTTTTTTCATTGCCTTTTGCTTTCCTATCCATGCGTTCCGGTATGCTATTGTATATCCATATTGAGACTGAACTTTTTCAATGATAGATTTTATTTGAACAGAAGGGTCAAATTGTATCATGGGCACCATACATTGTGCAATTATGGCTGAATCCAACTTAGTGTGGTCCTGTAAAATCCCTGTCCTAGTACAATTGTGCTCACCATTATACTTCCTAATTTCCCAATTTCCCAAAAGTTTTTATTCTTTCTAAAACTGACCCGAATAAACCACTCACAATCTATGCCATAACAAATGCATTTACAGTAAATCGTTGTTGGTTCAGACTTATAGACCTTATAATCCACTCCTTTGGATTTGCTGTAACTGTTAATTGCTTGTATAACAGCTTGCCTATCATTAAATTGCTTTCCAACAAACAATTCACCATCAAAAGTGGGAACACCTATGAAACACCATCATGAAATGATAAAAGCAATAAAAAATTGAAACGAAAATAATTAGGATGTGAAGAAAAAAGTAATCAAAACTATACATTTAACACTAACCAGTAGACAAAATAATAATTAGTTTGAAGTTAATCAGCATTTAATCCATAAAAAAAGGAGTAAGTTAAAGTAAAGCAAGAAAATAGATAAATAACTACTAATTTCAATCTCATGTAAAAAATTTTCCACTACAAATAATAAATCTAATAACAATGAATGAGATGATGAAGTGTCAAGTAATTCTACATACCTCTGTTTACATTGTATGGATTTTGATTAGTTGCTAATACTTCCTCATAGTTTGTATCAACGTCTTCAAAATCATCATACATATCATCTTCATACTTCTATATTCACCTTCAAAATCCTCTTCATCACTTTCACTGCTATCGTTTTCCCATTCAGATTCCTCAACAACAACAGCATCTTTGAAACTAACATACAATTCCATAAAGAGAATAATCGTCTGATAATACTTATGCAAATTAAACATTTGTTCAACACGGCGTTCACCACTAACTGAAATTGCTTGATATTTTTCGAGTCCTTCAGAAACATAAATCGGACACCTATATATACTTTATTTTCTCCAATTCCTTACCATTAGTATCTATGCATTGACAAAGCTCGTTTTTCAGATCTGAAAACGAAATAGCGTAAGGAATTGAAAAATACGAAGGCTCTTCAGATCTGAATATTACACCTTCATTTGAATCCCTAATAATCTCACCGTTGAAATATACGATCGCGTTTGCACAGCTATCCATTTTATTCTTCAGTCTTCTTCTTCTTCTTCCTCTTCACTGATTTTTTTCCCACAGTTGAAATTAACACAGATTGCAAATTCCCTTCCGATGAGTGATGAAACTGTAATGTAGTATAGGTGGCGTTGGTGAAATCTCGTTTTTGCTTCATGACTCTGTTACTGCACACACACATGAACCACTACAATCGGTACCGATTTTGCTGGGCGCGAAATCGGAACTTATAGTGCGCCATTGATATATGTGCAGAAAGATGCATAGGGTACAGCTTTCACGTGAAAAGATGTCAGGAGGGATAGTGTTCTTGCTGGTTCTCGATTCAATGAAAAAATTATTAGGTGAAAGAGCACTCGATTAATTTCTGCATCATTCATTACATTATACATAATTTAAATAATTAATTATAAGATGAAGAAAGGAGATTAAATTTTAAATAAAGTGAACAAATAAATCTTTTACTTTTAATATACCTAATAATACGTCGGAATCAAAGATCATCTCATGATACAGGACATATGCCTTTAAAGGTAAAAAATTTTAATGTAATTAAAAGTCTTGAGTAGATAAATAAAGAGGGATGCTATGTATATGAAATGAAATGTCATTAATGATTATTGAGGTTAAAGAAAATCAAAAATCTGATTTATTAACTATTGACTTATTTATTATTATAGATAAAATATTGATAAATAATATTTATTTTATATGATTATTTATTTTTATTATGCAGTATTACAGTATTACTTGGACTTTATGGTAATTTGGTAGGTTTGACGTAAATTTTGAGAAATTGCTTTTAAAATAAGATTTAATTTTTATTCACGAACAATATAATTATGTATAAGAAAACATTACGTCTTATATATACTTTACGTTCGATATTATATGAACGTATTTCTGTTGTACGATAAATATTATTTATTTAATAACAACAATATTTGTCGTATAAATAAATACATCTAACTAGTATCCAATGTGTGCTATACGTATGTGTGTTATATATATGTATTATATATATAGCATACATTATATCTTATATATAGCATATGTTAAATATTAGTTGTAGTTGTAAAATAAACATTATTGAATAATAATAACTCGTTCTTTTCTATAGAGTTCTGCCTTATCTTGTCTTATTATTACTCTAACGAGATCTGATTTTTATTTTTACGTCAACGAATACTTCGTTTATGATTACATATTGTGTCTGTCTTAGTCTTACTTGAATAATGTTTATCCTTCTAGTTTGTATGAAAGATGAAGTGTTCATAGATAAAAAAAAGTTTAATTTTAATGCGCTGACAATGTTAAGATATTTTACACTGTCTTTCAATTAAAATACTCTGTTTGTATGATTTTTCAGGTAGTAAAAGAGAAAAAATAGAATCATAGCTGACATGACAGTACATAATTAGATAATTATCTAAAAAAGTTTTACAATATTTGTCAATGGATAAAATTAAATCCATAAAACAATTGTACAAATACATACTTGCTCTTACCCATCATTGCAAACATCTATTTGTTTTGACATGAAAGTAGTGAAACCATCAGAAGCGCTTGCATAAATGACATGTATTAAAAAAAAAGAGTGCTGCTATTCTATATATAAAAATAAGTAAAAATCAGTCTATATAAAAATTTTGAATTATTATCACTCATTTTACTAAAATTTAATTAACTTACTAAAGATAGCTTCTTTTGGAGTTAAAATGTTATCAAATAGGCTTATTGATTGGTTTAAATATTTTTTCGTTGTTCACCAAATAAATCCCTAAAAAAATATGCAATAAACAAATAAAGCTAAAGGGAATATTTGGTTTGCGGATTAAAATTTTATTTCTAGGAATAATAAATACGAAAATTATTATTTCAGGAATTAATGTATTATTCATGTGTTTAGTTTGTACCATAAATTCCTAAAAATCTTGTACAATAATTTTTTAGAATGATTTATTCTTGAGTTTGGTTCGTTGCAATATTCACGTGATAAAATTTGTAATTTATAAAATTACCCTTTACATGATAAAATAAATATAACAACGAAATAATAAATGAGGTCATAAATATATTTTTATATATTTAGCAATATTCTATGTTATGAGAATAAAACTTACCCGTGGTTAAAAGTGAGAATAAAAAATAAAGAAAAAATTCTTCCGAAAATATAATTTTTTCATAAATCTTTGAGCAAATGTTGAACCAAATGAAAAAATAACTTTACCCAAAAAAATTTCTAAAAATTTTGTAACATTTCCCAACCAAAGGCCCCCAAAGGGTATAAAGATGAATATATTCTCTATTAAAGTTATGTGTATTTTTAATATTCTTCATTCCACCAACTTTAGTCCAAATTGCTAAAGGCACAATGTAATTATTGATTTAAGGGTGATAATTGGATAATAATAATAATAAGAAAAATTTTAGGGATTGGAGAGAAAAGTAGATGAAAAAGTAGAAATGTAATCATTATTACATTATTCTACTCTGTATCTTTTAGAATTTTATACCCATTTTGCTTGTTGTAAACAGGGGCACTAGCACTCACCATATTTGCCTTCAAAATCATAGAAACCTTTGGCAACCCTTGTTTCTGGGTTGAGGTAGGTATGTGTTGATTCTTACTTTAATAAATCTTTATTTTCTTCTTAGAAAACTAATAAGGGCAGATCAAATGCTATAATACTTTTCGGAATATAACAAATTATTAGCAAAGTTTAGTTATTAATTTATAAATACTTAAAAGTTTATTTTATATATAGACATACTCGTACTCCATTTTTTTCAAAATTATCGTATCTCGTACTCGTACAGATGCAACTTGCTGAAAATACTAAATTAAATCTGAATGTTCATCATGATTCAATATAAGTCAAAGGGTTTGGACTCTAGGCACTATTGCTGAGATTTATGTTACTGATTCTAATGAGAAGCTCAAGCATGTGGCCATGTGATTTCTCTTTCTATGATATCTGAAATAATTAATGTGCTCCATCACCTCATTCGGTTTTTTTTTTCTATTTCAGAGTTTAAAATTGAACAACAATATATGAAGGTTGGAGAAGATAAATGAACCTTACAAATAGTATATAAAATCATAGTTCCTAGTATGGCACTACTGATAAAGAACATGATGAATTGTTTGTGGAACCAAGGCATCTAATGAGCCTACAAATAGTTATATATATATATATATATATACCGACTTTATGTGGTTACTGCCGCTCTTAGGATTCGATGAACTTAATAGTTCGTCCTTTGGTGTATATAATAGTGCAATTCTTGAAGCTAGATATATTCTTGAATGATAATGAAATAAAATCGCACTTTTACTTACAACAATTTTTACACCTATTGGTAGACATTGATCCAGACATATATAACAAAAAGCTAGATAGCACAAGTGCATAACACCAAAAACATTAAACAAATCATTACATAACAAAAATGCAAGTTACTTACTTCTTCCATTTTTTTTTATATAAGTAATGTTTGTTGTACATCAGAAATACGTTCAACTAGTATCCAACATATGCTATATATATATAATACGTAATTTGTGTCATATGTATAGCACACGTACATATGACACACATTATGTATTATATATAGCATACATTGAATACTAGTTAAACATATTTTTATTGTACAACAAGGTTTTATATTCACTCCTCCAAAAGGAAAGACTAGTCTGTTTGCAATAGCCAGAGGTTTTCAACACAATTCAATAAATACCAACACCAATCTTACTCTCTAGCTACTCTTAACTTGCTTTATCTCTTAACTTTTCTTCCCTCATTGAACTAATGGAGCTTCCTCATTTTGTTCCTCTTGTCTCAATTTTCCTTGTTCTGTTTCCTTCTTTGATCTCTGCTCAAATCTGCCAGAGAAACTGTGGCAAAGAAATCCTCAAGTACCCTTTCGGAAGCGGCGCCGGCTGCGGCGATCCACGGTTCCAACCACATGTAACATGTAGCCAACAAAAACTCACCTTCACCTCACACACAGGATCATACCCTATTACCTCAATTGACTATTCCAATCAAGTCATATACATTTCAGATCCAACCATGTCAACATGTTCTTGTACTGTCCCTAGCAAAGGATTTGGCTTAGATTGGGATGCACCTTTCACATTTCATGATAGTACAATCTTTGCTTTAGTAGATTGTTCAATGAACTCATCTTCCATATGCTCATCAAAAGAATATGATGATGATGAAAATGGTAGAAGCAACATAAATTCTAAGCTTCTTTGTGATCAGAACACGCCAATTTGTAGCCTTTTATATTCTTGCAGGCCAATTAGTACAATTAACCTTCCAATTTCAACATGTTGTGTTTATACACCTGTTAATCTTGGTCCATCATTTGAGATGGATCTGCAGAAATTGCAGTGTCCTTCATACACTGGATTCTACAACTTCAATGACCAAGATTCTGATCCTGAAAAGTGGAACTATGGAATAGCACTCAAGTACAAGTTCAGTGTTACAGATGATTATCCAATCTCATGTTCTGCATGTGAGAAGAGCTATGGAGTTTGTGGATATAGTGGAGCTTATAATTCATTTATATGCAACTGTCCTAATGGAATCAACACTACAACAGATTGTTACTTCACTTCATCTTTCAATAATGGTTTCAGAAATGGTAAGCAAGAAAAGTTTTAGTTAAATAGTTTCTGTACATTAAATTTGACACTAAATTAGCCCCAATTAATTTCTTATACAATTTAACGTTTACAACTATTCAATCAAACTTATATCTTGACTAAATTTAATATTATATTCAAACTTTTATATTGAAACAATGACAATTTTTATACTAACACAATTCAACATTTATATTTATTTTATTCAACTTTTTGTACGGGTGACTGATTTAGTGTCACTTTTAGTGTACACGTAGCATTACTTAAAATTTTATCATATGAAGGTATTGTATGTTTTATACCATGTTTGGTTTCAAGGTAAAAACTATCAAATTGATTTTGATAGTTTTTAAACATGTTTGGTTCATGATTTTAAATCAATTCTAGCCCATAGAATTATTGACTTCATGAGAAAAGTCACTGTTCAAAGAAGTATCAAACATAAGTTTTTGTTTTACTTCAAAATCAATTCTTTTTTTCTCAATGTCATATTTTCACTTACATAACTGATATCATACTTATATGAATAGTGATTTAGGTGTATATATACTAATTTATATATCACAAATGTTTGGGTCACAACAAAAAATCAGCCAAAACAGCCAACAAATCTCATTTATGGCCCAAGTAGCACTTTTGATCATGAATATATTTTTAATGGGATGGGTGATTGTGGCCCAAATTCCCATTTGTTGACTGTTTGGCTGGTTTTTTGTTGTGTCTCTAACAATGCTCTTTATATATAAAAAGAAAAAAGAAAATCTCTAGAAAAATTGCTCTCTCTTATGAATTACAGTCTTGCAAGTATATTGACTAACGACCAATACTAAAATTGTTTTGGCCCTTATGTTTTCAGGGGTTGCTTGGTTAATCTACCCTATGGCATGGTCACTGGTTTTGTTGTTCTTGTAGCTTATAAAGGATGGTCCATGTAACCAATCAGAATACTTCATGGGGTGTTTCAAAGCTTTGATTTTTTGTTATTAAGGGGTGGAATTGTGTGTGACTTTCATGGTTAAAAAAGAATTAGGCCATTCATTTCTGGTGGCAGGTGTGTTCACATGCAACCTGTAATTTCATTCTCCTCTGATTTCATTTATGTTTTGCAGTCAATGAATGCTGAAAAAACAAAAAAAAAATTATGAAATTGATCAAGATTACCAACAAGATGTGCACCTAATGAAAGTAAATTACATTGACTTCTCCTTTAATTCCATCTTCACTTTGGTTATAAAATTTGTCTAGAAGTAGGTATCCAACACTTTTAAAAGCCTAAAACGAATTCTAAAATGAGATCTTTTAAAACCAAACAATAAAATTGAAGGGATAGTGCATCCAAACCTATGTGCACTAGTTTTGTCGCTCATGATTACTACTAACATTTGGACGTTCAATATATTTTTTATTAAAATATGTAATAAAAAAATTAAGAGGTCTAAACTCTAGCATCTTTAGTCTTCCCTTGAACCATCCCTGTTTAGAAGGTTTGTAAAGTTATTACACCGACTTCCTCTCTGTTGTACATGAATAATGCATTTAGAAAAAACTAATATTACATGTACAATAAAAAGGAGACGAACTGAATTCTATCGAATTTCGATATACCAAATTGTAATCATCCCTACTATTGATTCATCATACCTTCTTTTATAAAGATAATCGATTGGGTCATAATGGTGAAAGCTTAATGAGCTAGCATCAGAATCATTATTGGAGTTTTGTAATACAGCTAGAACAGTGAATCTTTAAAGTACAAACTTACACCGACCAAAAAAAAATGTGTAAGCCTATAGAAGGCTACTACTATATAGATTGATACTATTATGGAGGAAATAACATATTAATTAATGAATAAAAGGATATGGAATGAGGTTCCAAGCCTCTTTGGCCTCTATCCACTAACAAAGAATCTCTTACTTTGTAGAGAGTGCTTTTTCCTACTTTTAATCTCATTTTCTGTGTTTTCTACTAACCTTAGAAGCTGCAGCATGCTTTTTTTATGCCTGCAGATTTATTCTCAGCAACAAGGCATTGGCATCGTTTGCTTGAACCTTTTTTCTAGAAAGCACTGAAAATATAGTATGCACAACTTTAATCTCTAATAATTCAAAGAAATTATTATGATCTTGTTTATACTACACACATTAGTAGATTGAAAAGGTTCTTTCTCTAACAACTTGTGTTAATCTGGTTGTGGAAAAACCTTTTCTGATGACCTTAAAATGATGAATTAATGTCTAATTGAATCTTACAATTCCGTTGGCATGTAAGTGTTTATTCATTGATATATACTCGTCAATCGCATCAAACAATGTTTATTGTTGGGCCCATTTTTCCACCGGGCCTAAAACAAAATTGAGACAAAAAGCTTCTAAAATAGCCCGTTGGCTGAATTGGATGAGAAGTTATTGTATAAGAAGAATTATTCTCAAATCACATGCAGTATAACCAAGACTAGTTTGTTACTATTATTGTTTTGGATATAGTAGAGATAGACTCTGCATGTTTTGGTATAGAAAGTCTTGTGGTGACAGTACATACCCTCTAATAAATTTTCTTTCTATAAGAGAATTATATTTATAAGAACTTTATGTAAAGTCTACTATAAACATTTTATTCTACCCCCAAAAGAAATTACTAATTATAAAAAAGTAATAATTAGAGATATAAAATGAGAGTATAACTGAGGTAGCTGACACAGAAACACAAATACAAGTATAGATACATGAAATTAAATTGTTAATTTTTAAATACAGAAACAAAAATCCGTGTATTTGTACACAAATTTAATATATTTTTTATCTTTTTTTTCAAAAGTATACACAAATACAAATACACAATGCAAAATGTGTTTTGTACATGTTATCAAACAAAATACATCCATCATACATAAATATTTATATATACTTATATTTGTGTATTGTATAGCAAAACAAACACTAACTAAAAGACACAAGATATTTACTCTATTACTCCACCGAGCCACCAACCCCTACCTTTGAAACACCACCCCCCAACACTACCAGCCATCGCCGCCACCATCGACCTATGCCGAACCACCTATCCAGCCAGCCAGAAGTAGTTATACCCACTAAGCATATTTTATATTTGTCCCTCTATTTCACCAAACAAGTTATAAGGACCATGTTTTTTGTGTTCATGTGTGAGTGTCTTTTGTCCCTCTAATACTTGCAAACCAACGCATGGCCTCAAGTGGGCTTAGTGTGGGAACCCAATAGCGACGAGTCAATGCTGTTGACCCAAAAAAAGGTGGGACAAAGCTTGAAACTTGGTTCTATAACCAAACATGATTCTTGCATGACTATTACTATTTGACGTCACTCATCACACATTATTGTCGTTGGGGAAAAGATTGAGAAAGAAAACGATGGCCTCACATGTGATTCTCATACTTCATAATCATTCAATAGCGAACTACAAAGGAGGCTAAGAAAGAGAAATATAATACAAATAATATCGGTAACCATATATGTATAACAATTAAACATCCAACTAGTATCCAACTAGTATCCAACGTGTGCTATGTATCATTCGTAATGTTTGTTACGTACGACACACATTGCGTATAACACATAGTACATGTTGAATATTAGTTGAATGTATTTATGTTGTACAACAAACATTTCCCCTAATAATAATAATAAAATTAAATAAAATATTTCATGTACACTAAATTTGACAATAAATCAGTCATTTAACTCAACTCTTATACAATCCAACATTTACAACTACTTTAACTTATATTATGACTCAATTCAGCATTATATTCAAACTTTTATATTAAGACAATGATAATTTTTATACTAACACAATTCAACATACTTACTCAATGCAATTTTTTATATTGGTAGCTGATTTAGTATCACTTTTAGTGTCCATATAACATTACTCTAAAATTAATAATGGTGATAGCAAGAATATTGTTAACAATACCTTTCTCTACTGTCAACACCACATTGTCAACACTATCAACTCAGTGATTATTTGACCCTCATATAAATTTTATCATGGCAAAGAGACCCCTCATGGACCAAATCAAGTGGTATCCTCCAACTTTCGACATTAATTAAAAAAAATTTTAAGAAAAAATTGTATAAAAAGAGAAAGTAATAAGCAGTAAGTGAATTTGTTTTAGTTAAAAAAAAAGGCCAATGAGGAAATTCCTTCCCTTTTTGGTTGATTCAACAAAACTCCATGATTTGTTAACTCTCCTTTCCTATCATACTAGCTCCATCCATCCACTAATTATCGCTTTCACTTTCATAAAATTCGGGTTCATGAACCCGAATTTTGTAAAAGTGACAAATGTTAGTGGATGGAATATCTACCTATGTACAGAATTGAACACTAAAAAAACAAAATTCTTATGGTCTCCTCAAAAACAAAATTGAACACTAAAAAAGAAATGGGGTTCCCCATGTTTGTGGGACTAGGAACTCTAATCTCTAACCACCACTCAACTAAAATTAAAAAATGTGACTACTTACAACTACCTAGCCTAAATAATTGCCACAACCAACTAATATAAATGAAAGAACAGAAGAAAATCAAAAGTTAAAGTAGAAAATTTGATTTTTATAATTTTATTCTACTTCCGTACCATTTTGCTTTACATCCCAAATTCACAAACCATTGGTTTGTTTCTTCACCAACTTTTGTGATATCCAACTTTATGTTATATACCTAGGCCCTCTATTTTTTTTTATGGTAGGGGGCTGGATCAAAAAAGGGAATAGAAACCACTTTAAGACCCCCCGAAAAGTGCATATTTACAGCCGTAGAACTCGCCGTGCTATGCTTCTACTCGTGTGTCTTGTTGCTAATGTTGGATCACCTATACCTTACTTACCTCATTTGTCATCTCATGTTGCAGCAGAGTGGCTTTCCCTGCTGTTGCAACTTGTCCCACATGCAGGTCATTTGTCGCGGCGATTGGTAATGTGCAGTGTAGTAATCGTCGATGCACCCGAATTGGCAGAACTTCAAGCTGTGCACATACTCCACTGGTCTTGTGCTGTTGAACTGCTCTACCCACATTCCCATGCTCACATCCTCCATTTTAAATAACTGCAAAACATTGAAATCGGTTAATGATGTGTCGTTAACAGCCAACACCTTGCACGAATATCAGAACATAAATATGTGCAGAAACTACCAGACACTAACACATTGATATGCAAGCATGCGCACAAACAATCGCAGAACAATAATATACACTTTCGTGTTAACAAACAAGTCCTTAAAATATTAAATGCATACATTTTAATCATCAAAACAATTCATATGGTAATTTTTTCAGGGACTAATATGTTGAAAGTCAATTATTAAAGGACTAATGTATCAAGTATGTAAGATTTTCCCATTGCAGGGATTAATGTGTTTGATGTGAAATCTTTTGAGGACTAAAGAGTATACATTTAATCTTTAAGGACTGAAGTATTATGAAAATCTTGTAAAAAGATCATTTGCAAACATACTCTTAGTCTACGCTTCTCAAAGTCAGAAACAATGAACTGAGCAATGTCAGATGAGACTATGTAACCTGGACCATTAGCATAGGTAGGATACTCTTCCTCTAGCCATTCCTGAAGTCATGAAAAAAAGAAAATAAACACAAACCAGAGAATTTGTCACAAAACGAATACCAAATGATTTTATTCGAACATTTTAACATAGGTAACCACATGTTGACCGGATTTATAAGTAGAGATGTTTGTTCAGCAACCATACATAAAACTCAGAGCTCAGAAAGTTCATGATAAAAGTGGAACTTGTTTCTTTAAATGCTCAGATGCTAAAATAAATAAAAAAACTATAATTTTCCATGGAAAGTCAAGTTCCTGGTACACCACATGGATAAGTAGATGGGACAACAAAATAAATTGGACTTCAACAACTAACAGCACAGCATCTAATAATAATTTGCAACCGAAAAAAGCAATGCAACCCGACACTTTATGTTAGAATGAACTGTCTGCCTGAATTAGGTAGCACTGTAGTGGGTGGAGACCTCATTTTTATTTCGCTCATGATTTCTGTATTTCCACATTACTATCATAAAATCTTGACACATTCTACTAGCACATTATATTCAAGCAGAAATAAGTATATATAGAAAAAAAACACTCCTAAAACTAAAAGCAGAGAAAACAAAGAAGTCATATTTATCCGAAAAAGAAAAAAGTTATACCTCATATGTTACAGCCCATTTGCCATGGCGAAGAGGCCTGTGGTGATAATTCATATTTCCCATGTAGAGACTTCTATCACTAGGAACTTCTCTTGCTTCACTTATGACAGAATCCACTCTGACAAATGTGTCATCATCGCACTTCATGATATACTTAGCACCCACTGTGCGAATCTGCAAATAAGAATGTTCAGTAACAATCAATAATATAGAAAGTTAAAAAGGAGAGGGTAGGAAAAATCTATATATAGAAGCAACATTTTGCTCCTCTATCATCAGTCACTCACCCCGTATTCACAGATAGCTATGGTCTTCAACACAACAAGGTCATAATGATCCATGTAAGGCACTATAATAATATCACCGAAATACTCTGCTTCTTTCTTTATGTCCACATTTATATCCTTCCTTCCATGCTATCATATGAGAAATGGAAAAAATTGTTGACATCAAAAAATTATACACACTCATTGACTTTTTATCATTACTTCGGGGAACGAAAGACGCCTTCCCTCTCTTACCAGTGCCACAAAAAACCGAGCTACAACATGAGAAGATTTGACAAGTTTATGTTGCATCCAGGATTTTCTCACTGCCATTCGTTCAGCGAAATGGTTGCCAGCAGAAAGGATACCAATGAAAAGCTCTACATTCACATCCAGAAGAGGAGGAGTCTTCCATTGAGGAAGCAATTCAAGATGCATCTGTGGAGCAAAGCTAGGGTGTGAAGTAGGTAACGACGCAGCAAATATTGATTGTACATCAACATCCCCATTTATGGAGAGTCCAGTAGCATCCTCAAGAGCAAAACCCTGTAAAATGAGGATAACATTAGTAACATTACACTTACAACATCAATAAACTCATATACAAGAAGAACACAAGACCGTTGTACCTACCGTGCGATAGGGAAAGGATGTCACATGCCTCCCATCCACACTAATATGGTAGCCTTCCAAGCCAGCACTTACTGTAAGAACAAACAATTTCCCCTCTGCAAAAGGGTATGGCCAATCTATATTCACCTCCTTTTTTCGCCCTATCAGTCTGTTCAACCACCATGTCGCCTTCCACTCTTCCGAGCGGCTGTCATCATCACGAATCCACTTTTCACACTTAACCTGCCCATCAACTTCACAAAACCCAGAAATATCAGCAAAAACAAGCAATGTACCTCCCTTTTTTACCTACCAAACACACTAAATTTAAAAAAACTCAAACATGCAAATAAACAAAATCACAACACATAAGGAAAAAATGACAACAGCGGCAAAATGAAGTTTTACTCTTTTTCCTTGGAGCTCAAATTTGATCCTCAAACTTTTTAACACTATCATTGCATAATGTGCTGCCAAATCATTAAAATTTTGACAGTACTAGATTAGATTATCAACTTCTATGATGATTTAGAATAGAATACCATGATTTCAACCAAAAATCAGTACTTATCTAAGAACTGAAACAGAGTCCACACAGTCACTCACATTTCAACCCCACAAAAAGAAGAAAAACAGAAAATAAATCACTTTTTCCAATTCCCAAACAAATCCCAACCAACCCACCAACCAACCAAAACTCACCGGATTCTTCATCGGCACGTGACTTCCAGCCCTCACACCTGAGCGCAGAGCCCCACTGCATCCTATAGCACGTGTTCTGCTCGATCACAGGCTTCCCACTCCAATCTCCCTTCAACCTCGGATTGAAATGCAGAATCCTAGGTGGCTCCTCATTCTCCACTGCCTTCAACCCTTGAAGCTCCATCATGAACTGCGACACCATAACCGCATCATCACCTTCCTTCACCACCGCGATCTTCGGGTCCTTCTCCGCGTGCGCCCACCTCGGCGTCCCCACAACCGTCACGTGCGACCAAAGCGTAAGCCCGCAAGGCAAAACCATCACGCCATTGAACTCCGACCCAGAAACCGAAACCGAGTTCGGGCACGAGTCTGACCCGTTTTCGACCCGGGTCCGAACGAGTCCCTCGATTTTTCCCGACTCGAGCTCTTCCCAGAGGGCTCTTCCTGCAACCCACGCTTGCTTCGCTACCTTGTGGAGCTCCGAGAACTCGCCGTTGAAGCTGTCGTTGAAGCTCAAGGTGGAGACTTTCTTGTCGGAAACCCGACCGGAATTAGTTTCGGGTCGGGTCGTGAATTCGGGTTCTGTGAGTGGGACCGGCAATGCGTCGCTGAGGAGGCCAAAGGTTGCGGCTTTTTCGGTGGTGACGGAGAAGAAGCCTGCTCTGAATGCGAGAGGGATCTCGAAGGTCATGAAGAGGAGGTAGAGGATCATGACCGCCATGAAAACTTGAAGAAGAGTGAGCCTATTGGGTAGCATGAAGGGTGGTGGGTCTAGCTTCCCCCTCTTCATGTGTAAAGGTTGAAACTTTTCTGTATTGGGTTTTCGATTTTGCTCTTGTTTTTCGTTTTCTGTGTGTTGTTCAACTGTTTTGGAAGCTTGTGAACCCTAAAGAAGAAGAAGAAAAAGAAGGAGAAAATAAAAAATAGCTTAGTTCTTGTTGTTGTTGCAATCACATGAAAATAAATGCAGGGAAACAGAGAATGAAAGCTTGTTGTGTGTATCTTTGAGTAAAGTTTGAGATTTTGTTAACCGATTTGAAAATTATTATTTTATATATAAGCCATTTAAAGCAATGTGAAAAAGGGTGAAGGTTACTGATTTCTTTTTTTATTTTAATTTGCAGTGTCATTGCCATATATGTTGGTGCTTTTTATAAGTTAAAAAATATTAATATAGACTCGTTGATAAAATCTATACGTAAAAATATATCAATTTAAAATTTTATAATGTTAATATAGTTATAATTTTTAATTAAATTTAAAAAAATTTATAATTTATGAAAAATATTTGTTGTAAAATAAAATATAAGTGAAAACAATCAATATATTGTGAATAAGATATATAATATAAAATGCATAATGTGATATATTGTGATATATAATATATATCACATGTTATTTACATAATGTGATATATTGCGTGCATAATATGTAATATTTATTGTGCAATTTATATTATATATATTATACCGAACTTGTTGGGTGACTAATTTTTCAACAATGCTATGTGTACACAATTTTTCAGCCACTTTTAGCCACCAACAACTTTTTAAGGTGAGCCCATAAAAATATTAGTGATAAACCATATGCATTTATTATGATGACTGATGGTAGCAGCATTTTAGTGTAAAAGAAGCATTATTGCTAATTTTTTATTGTACATAGTTATTGAATGAAATTTATATTAGGATTTATTTTCATTCACATGTATTATTTTTTACACAATTATTTAATTATGTATTTTCACGTCAATCATAAACTTGTTATCTCCCTTACTACCTAAAAGATCATACAAACAAATCATTTTAATTAAACGACAATATAAATATAAATTAGTGCATCAAAATTAAACTCTTTATATTAATAGTCCTCTTATTTGGTTCATTGTGAAACCTGAAAACGACATAGTGAGAAGAAAAAGTGGGGCCCACCGCACAAACTCTACATGCGCCACACGCAGAGATCATGATCAGAATCTCGTAAAAAAGAATATGATGATCAGAATCTTTTAAACTCGGATTTAATATTATTAACTAATTCTATATATAATATTTGGATTTTGATTTAAATTAAATAATGTACATTTTACATCTAATCAGATATTATTGCAGTAATAAAAAAGAATTATACTGTTATTACAGTGACTTTATTAAATTTAGGAAGTATAATTGAATGGTGAATATTTAAAAGTTAGGAATTCAATTTTTGTCCGAATTAATCTAATCTTGAGTGAAAAAAAGACTATCAAATTTATATTACTCTTCAAAATAAGTAATTTAAAAACTTTTTTCTAGGTTCAATACTTAGAAAATATAAATTCTCATATTTCAAAAACTATACTTATTCATTTAAATTTTTAAATAAGAATTTCATTGACTAGTATATTAGAGATATTTATTAAGAATACTCAAAAGAATTAATTCTAATAAAATTTTAAATAACACGATAGATTCATTGCATAACAAATATAAAAATACTTTTTTTAATATTATTTTTTTACTAAATTAGTAAAAGTGTAAAACTCTTTGGCAATGATCAGTAAAACTCTTTCTTTTTTTAATCTTTTATTTGGAATTAATTATATTCCTTTTAAAGTAAGGAAAAAGAGAAAGAGAAAGAATTTATTTATGGATTTTGCTAACAATTGTTCTTAGAGGGCAATTGTTAAGAATACTTAAAATAGTAATTTTAGAAAAAATTTAAGATATAATAGTGAATCCCTTACATAAAAAACATAAAAATACATATTTTCAAGATTAATATTTTTATTTTTGTATTCTTAACCAGTACTCTTAGGACATTTTAGCAAAACTGTTTATTTAAATATTATGGGCTGAAATGTGCCCTTTTATGGAATGGGAGAGCCGTAAATGGGGACAGGTGGTCATGAAGTGCACACCTCATTCTCCCATTGCCAACAGAGTCGGTGGTCAACTTTTTTTATTCTTGCTCAGGAATATAGAATCTTCCCTTTATACTTAATAAAAATATAATTTTTACATTCTTTTCTTGTATTAATTATTTCAATCGTTACCTTTTAATTAATAGTAATAATAGTGATAATAAAGTCAATAAAGGTTAGCACATATAGTTTAATTTTCTGTTCATGACGTAATTTTGGTTCGAATATTGAAAATCTTTAAAAAATTAAAATAAAAAAATAGTGATAATAAATAGATTAGTTCAATATAAAAGAATTTTATCACATCTAGTTATTTGTTTTTACTTACAATACTTTTAAGATAATCGATTGTGGAATCAAATATAGTATCTACATATGTGTTAATACATATTAAATGTATAGGTAAAGCTTTTTTTTGTTAATGATGATACATAAAAAATAAGTAGTATTAAGTTTTCATATTTATTTAATTAATTGTAAAATTGAATGAAATATGTATATATACATTTTAATGAAATGTAAATTAAAAGGTAAATTTATAGTGAAGAACTATAAAAAAATATAATCATTTGTAAATATAAATATAATTAAAAAATGTGAGTTTCTTTGTTATTCAATAACATTTATAGATATCAATACTCAATAACTATAATGTCATTATAAAAATATTAACATGTACCAAAGAAAAAATCTTAAAAAGTAAATATAATATGATTTTGCTAACAAATTCTTTAAGGACACTTATTAAGAATACTTAAAATGATAAGTATAGAAAAAAAATTTAAAATAGTATTAGATCTCTTACATAAATATACATGTTTTCAAGATATATTTTTTTTTATTTTCTTAGCTTAACAATAGTAAATCCATATAATATAAATGAGAATTAATTTTATATCAATTAATTTTTCTTATATTTTTTTCAACTAAAATTTGATTTTCAAATGATCAGTTGTTCATAAATGCTTCCTCAATATTGTCAAGAGTCATCTGCCTTTTAATTTAAAAATAAATAAAACTCTTCTCCCAATCAAATTTTCGTCCCAAACAATGAAACCACAACATGAAAAAGCTTTGTGCCCGTTTATATTGTTTGACGTGCAAAAAGCTAAGTAGTATTTTTTACATAGAATATAAAATTATCCTTAGAAGATTGATTTGCGAAATAAAAACAACTTGCCATGTTAAATGATGAGGATTAATTAATGAAAATACTTATGAACAATGAAAAACGATTAAATCAGTTAATAGACTTGTTTAAAAACTTTTTTTTTCAATGAAATTTTTTTTAAGAAATTAATTTTTAATGAACAGAAATTGTCGCGAGAGATGTTAATAAAAGGAGTGATCTTGCCCCACTTAGGCCCGCCTCGCTAAAAGCCCACCAAAATGGCGACCCGAAAAATGAAGCTCGCCCCGCTTTAGTGTGGGCTAGCAGGCTGACCCCCTATTTTTTTCACTATGTAATTTTATACTTTATTACGATTATTATCAAATTTTTTATTTAAAAATATCTACTTTTTAATAAAAATTCCATCAATTTCAATAAAAAATAAACTAGTAAAGTACATAATAATAATAATTAAATTAAAATTAATTAAACACAACTTAATAAAAAAAAGTCATTGAGTAAAAAAAAAGTAGCTCGTGAATCAAGAATTATTACACTATATAAACTTATAAAGTCCAAATGTAGTATATATGTATACATGTCTTTTTATTATTAATAATGTTTGTCATACAATAAAAATTTGTTCAATTAGTATCCAACGTGTGCTATACAATTCATAATATGAAATGTGTGTTATACGTATGTGTGTTTAATACATATAGCATACATTAACTTGTATTAATATGAGTTACATGTGTTATGTATTAGGTGCATTCTCACCTGAAGACAACTATGTATGTCTTTAGCATGATGCACCAATAGATAACAAGCATGTGTGAGGGATTATCAATACTCCATTTAAATATGATATATCTTAAATATTCCTAGGTTTCAATACACACGGGTTCTCTCTTATTCCTCTCCTTCATTCTGGTAAAGTACTGTTCTTCCGCCATTGATCTACTCTTTTATTTTTCGATAAATATAATCTCCAAAGAGAAGAAACATGTCTAAACTTACTGTCAAATGGGTATAACAATCAGATCCACACTTAGCATCAATCATAAAAACCAGATACAATAAGCAAAAAAAAAAACTAGTTACAACAAAAATTATTAGAAACAACAAAATCCAACACCCACTTACATAGTGAACAATTGTATGACCAAAACGATACACCTACATTAATCTTAGCAATTATACACGATTGTTGTTTACTGTTGAGACTAAAACTCTCATCCAATGAAGTTCCACAACTGATTATTTCTTAGTGCATCACTCCACCATTAGGATATCAGCATCAGCACAACATACATGACTCCTAGCAACGCTTCAACACCTCTTTGAGTGCCTTAATATTAGCTTGAGCATGAGAATTCGCAGCAATAAAGTCTATGAAACCCCCAATATGTTTTGTATGAAAAAACAGGGGAAAGACTAAAAAGAATGGAATTTGGAAAGAAAAAGCACCAAAAACACTAACTGGATATCCGACCCGACCCGTCTCGAACCATCGTCAATAGCGACCCCAGCAACGTCGACAAAGACACCCTCATCATCCACCACCTCTGGGAACTGACGAAGCCGACAGCGCCGGTGACGAAGACTTGAATTCTAGTTGGGGCGGCAGGGGTGGAGGAGTGACGAACCTGTTTCCCCCAAGCGACACCGCCGCCGAAGGCAGAGGAGAGAAAATTGGTGGCAAGGTGGTTGTTTGTGGTGGAATCGATTATTGATAAGAGGAAATTGGTGGTGTGTGGTTGTTTGTGGTGGGGTTCAACAGAGAATGGAAAGGGAGAAGAGATGAAGTTATCTAGGGTATATCATATTTAAGTGGAGCATTGATATTCTACCCTACATGTTTTTTTATCTATTGGTGCATCATGCTAAAGACATACATAATGTCTTCAGGTAAAAATGCCCCTATGTATTAATATACATTTTACGTGTAATATGATGTGTATTATATACAATAACACATATGTGTTATCACACTTTGTGCAATCATGTTGGTTAAATTTTCGATTTTCACAAAGCATTACAAATAACTTGTATATTATTCAAATAAGAGAAAAATGAAAAGTGGTAATATTTCTCAAGTAGAGAGTAAAAGAATAAAAGAAAAATATTGAGAACGCATTTATTTTGTACAATAAACAGTGATAAATTATGTCCATAGAGTACAGTATTGAAGAAGAAAATTCATAAATTAATTTATCTAAGAAAAATATCATTAACAAGATATTACACATAATTTGTATTCCTCTGCCTCTTTCTCGCTCTATTGCAACTACCTAACTCAAGTGAATTCTTCGACGTGAGTTTGGATCTGCGATCTCGTGTTGGGTTTCTCTCACATTATATTTTTTTCCAGTGAAGTTAATTCATTAAATTGCATAATCGGATAGGAATGGAGATGCAAGGACGTGGTGGTAGTAGAGGAGGATCATTGTCGTCATTGAGCATTGGAGACTCCTCAGAGTTTGAGCAGTCCCCCAATCTCACACTCAGTGAAAAGCTTAAGGCTTTCAAAAGTTCCACCTTTGATCCCAATGCCTACGTTGCCGCCAAATCTCGTGCAATGACCGAGAAGGTACGTACAACTTATCTATCCTTCTCTTACATTGCAAAGATTCAACAACAACGTGTGTTTGATAGGATATACATGACATGAATATGAAATGAGATGTTTGGTGATAGAGAGAAATCGAATTCAAGTGATTATATGTTACACGGTTCATCCCATCAAAATATTTCATTTACATAGCTTTTTAATTAGTAAAAGAGAAAATTATATACCTATGATAATAGTTGGTGTGATAACAACTAATTGGATTATGGACATAAAGCAACTTTTTCATTATTAGTATAAACTATAATTATCATTTCAGGGCCCATTCTGTTCTTATGCAATGTGCTAGGTAGTATGCTTAGTGCTAATAACACTATTCTTGGTAAATAAAGTCACATGGTTATGGAAAAGATTGCATCTTTTTCTGTTCATTCATTTGATTATAAGTACTTTTTATTTTTTGGCTTTCCTATATTCAATCAATCAAAGTTAACACATGCCTGCTGTTTACAGGAGATAAGACACTTGTGTTCTTATCTTGTTGACCTGAAGAAGGCTTCTGCAGAAGAAATGCGCAAGAGTGTTCTTGCTAATTACTCTGCTTTCATTCGGTGAGCAAACAAGCCATAATGGTTTCAAGGGAGTTTGTAATACTGCTAATTACTTACATTAGCTAAGGATTAATGTTACCTGAAAATATTAAGTCAAGGAAAATGATGTTCTTGGATAAATCTCAAGAGCTTGTTTTGTTTGCATTTAATATTTTCTAGTAAGTGTTTAATATCGAATCATCGAATTCGTCACTCTAGAATGATATTACTAGAGTTTTTACCAAAAAAGGCATGGTTATCAAACTCGAGAGTTTTAATAGACTCGTGGAGCTTTCATGAGTTTAGGTCAGGTCGTAAGAGTTTACTCGTAAACTTGATGACTCGATTAGGATTTTAAATTTATTAACTTGTAAGAGTTTGCGAGTTAACTGAAGAGTTTGATAACCTTGATAATATGCCGTGGTAATTGGATTAGATGTAGTGGTAAGACCTACTTATTCTTTCAAAGATTACCAATTATGTCATGTCATTCTGACATTTACTTTCTGGAAAAAATTCTAGCTATCTAGCATTGTTGTTTTTCTGTTGTGTAATTTGATTGGATTTTGTAATTCTACAAAAAGATACTATTATGAAATTTAAACTTTGATTGGATTCTGTAATTCTAGAAAAAGATTATGATTATGATCTGCAATATTTATTTATATGCAGAACATCGAAAGAGATTTCAGATCTTGAGGGGGAGCTTCTTTCCATGAGAAATCTTCTATCCACACAAGCTGCTTTAGTTCATGGTGTAGCAGATGGGTGTCAACTTAGTTCATTGATTGAAAGAAAGGAAGATTCAGACATGGAAGACATATTAGGCGAAAAAACCGATCTATCCAAGACAGAGAAATGGCTAATAGGATTCCTAGAAACACTTGAAGTTCTATTAGCAGAGAAAAGAGTGGATGAAGCAATGAGTGCATTGGATGAAGGCGAAAAGATGTCAAAAGAAATCAAGAAAGGGAAAAATTTGAGTCCAAGTCTATTCCAGGCATTACAAGATGCTATCAGTGAACACAGGAAAAAACTAGCTGATCAGTTAGCAGAAACTATCTGCCAAGCATCGACTCGCACTTCTGAGATTCGCTCGACGGCTTTGGCATTGAAACAGCTCGGCGACGGTCCTCGTGCTCACACATTGTTGCTTTCTGCTCACCAACAGAAATTGCAGCGTAGCTTGCAGAGTTTTAGCTCTACGTCTAATGGAGGAGTTGGGACATTCACTACTACTATTTCACAGCTTGTGTTTTCTACTATTTCACAAGCAGCATCAGATTCTTTGACAGTTTTTGGTGAAGAGGAAGCTGCATACACTTCTGAGCTAGTTACTTGGGCTGTAAGGCAAGCCGAGCGGTTCGCTCTTCTCCTTAAGAAGCGTATTCTGGCCTCAACTGCTGCTGCAGGAGGTTTACGGCTTGCATCTGAATGTGTTCATGTTTGTATGAGTCACTGCTATCTGTTAGAGTCTAATGGTCTGGCTGTTTCTCCTGTCTTGTTAAAACATTTTAGGCCTTTAGTTGAGCAAGCATTGAACACTAATTTGAAAAGAATTGAACAAAGTAGCGCCGCATTGGCTGCTGGCGACGACTGGTCCCTCGTTCATGCGCCGATTAGCCGAAATTCAAGCCTACCTCCAGTTTCTTCATTACAACCAAAGCTTTCAATCAGTGCTCACAAATTCAACTCAATGGTGCAGGTCATTACTTCTTACTTCTATTTACTTGATTTCATTATTGCTTGCATCTGAAAAAGTACTTCTGTTAAAAAGCATTAATTCCCTAGCTAGATTATTGTAGCTAGGGAATTAATGCTGTTATTCAACGTACATTAGCTCATTTATGGATCCTAATAATTTTATCAATAATGATTGTTGTATAACAGAAATATATTTAACTAGTATTTAACGTGTGATATATATCATATGTAATGTGTGTCATATGTATAACATGTTACGTATAACACACATTACGTATGGTATATATAACATATGTTAGATACTAGTTGGATGTATTTCTGTTGTACAATAAGTATTATTGTAATTTTATTATGAGTGTGTCTAAAAATGAGTCTTTAGGATTGTGCTTTACTCAAAATGCTCAATACTTTTTTTGTTCTTATTTATCTGAATAGGAGCTTTTTGAAGATGTAGGACCTCTTGAAATCCTACAATTGGATACACTTGCATTTGAAGGACTACTACAAGTGTTCAACTTCTATATCAATCTGCTAATAAATGCAATGCCAGCTTCAGTCGTAACAGAGAACATAGAGAGTTCAGGACACAAAATTGTTAAGATTGCTGAGACTGAAGCACAACAGATAGCACTGCTGGCGAATGCCATACTGCTATCGGACGAGTTGCTGCCGCGAGCCGTCGTGAAACTTTCACTTAGTACCAAAGGTGATGAGTCTAATAGAAGAGGATCAGAGAAGCAACAAAGGCCGCCGGAACAGCGCGAATTGAAGAAGAGGCTGCAGCGCGAAGTTGATCACCTAAGAGATATCTTCTGCAGGCAACATGCTCTTGAGCTTATCTTCACAGAAGAAGGCGAAACTCGCCTTAATGCAATGATATATTTGGGTTTGGAAGGCAAAGGACAGCAACCTGAATGGTTTCCTTCTCAAATTTTTCAGGTAATTTGTGTAACAAAAGGATTCTCCCTTATAATTATGATTTTGAATTAGTATAATGTGTGTTAATAATGTGGACATTATTTGTATTTGACATCGTGCCAAATCATCTGGCTCGGTAGCAGATAAGATGTGAATCGATATGATATTCAATGCGAGTTATGTTAACATAACATAATGTGCTTTAGTGCTTAGACACATATTGCATAGTAATGTATTTGTGCATGAAAAGTAGCATTTCTTGATTTTTAAGGTTTAACATGTCATTGTCATGAACTATTTTGTTTAGGAGCTTTTTGCAAAGCTGAGCAGAGTAGCTAGCATTGCAACTGATGTATTTGTGGGAAGGGATAGATTTGCCACTATTTTGTTGATGAGACTTGCAGAAACTGTGGTTCTGTGGCTTTCTGATGACCAAGCTTTTTGGGAAGAGGTGGAGACAGGTCCAACACCTTTAGGTCCTCTTGGCCTTCAACAGGTAGTTACTAAAAGATGTGTTCATTAGCGGTATTTGTTTTCATTGACTCTGGTGGTAGAATTAAGAAATTGAGAAAATGACTCTATTAAGTATTTGGTGTGGGAGTCACAGTGGAGATGAGAACAGAATTGCAGTGACTCAGTGAATAAAATTGCAAATTTTATGTTTACTTCAATTTTTAAGTCATTGGAAGGGAGATACAGACATGTGAAAGTCTGTTTAGATTCATTGTGTCTCTAACTCATGTGAAACTGATTTTATAACTTTCTTGATTCTATCATTAGAATCAATGAAAATAAACAATGTCATTGAGTTTTTCTTTTGTAGTGAGTAACTCAAATTTAATTAGCATAATGTGAATTAGAGATTTATTGATGCTCTATAAAAAGATGCAGAGTATTAGAAAAAGTTGGTAACTTTAGAAGCCTGTAAAAATAACATTTGCTAGAAACACTTCAAAATCGAGTGTTTCTAATGAGAAATAATTATGGTATTCATTGTAGTTTTGTGAAACTGTTTAGGTAAATTTAGAATGGAAAATGTTTTTCCCCATGATATGTATAGAGATATGTGAGCATATATAGAGGTATCAAGATAATATAATATAATATATATGGACATGCAAATAGTATAAAACACCAATGACTGATAAAATTTCATATAAAATCTGAATCAGGAAAAAGAAAAGCAGGTGTAGGTTCAAAAATTATTCTCTAACAGAATCAGAGTTAGTCACATGTATCCTTTACATTCTCAAGAAGATTTTTAACACAAAAAATCTATTTTTTAAAAGCTTGACTATGATTCATTTAGCAAATACATAAAGTTAATACATAGGATCACTCACAAATATTGATGATTTGATGATTTTTGCAGCTTTACTTGGATATGCAATTTGTGATGATATTTTCATCCCAAGGTCGTTACTTATCTCGACATCTGCATCAAGCTATAAAAAACATTATTGGTAGAGCTATTGATGCTGTTGCTGCTACAGGACTTGATCCCAACAGGTACATCTATCTAGCATAAAAAATCAGCAGTGCTATATAAATATGGATTTAATTTTCATTGACAGTGTATAACTTTTTTATACAATCATTCAATCACATGATGCTACGTCAGCTATGATTGTGTTTTCTCTCTTTCACTATCTAAAAAGTCATACAGACGGAGTATTTTGATTGAATATTAGTGTAAAATATTTTAACACTGTCAAAATTAAACTCATATAAACATTAGTTCATAGACATCAATTCAAATCTAATGGTGGAGTCTAAAATAAAGAGTATATAAATAAGAATTGTAGAAGATTTAGGGTAATAGATTGAATGTTTAAAATAGTCTTTTTGAAAAATATTTATGGTAGATACATACTCATTTTTATATTTTATCGAAAAATAAGAGAGAAAAATATGTTTGGGGTAAACTATATTGATTTTCCCTCATCTTGTAAAATTAGTAAATCGACCTTTCCTCTGTTGAACACAAACGATATATTTAGAGGAAGTCATTGTCAAATAAGTATGATAAATTAGACTTAATTTCATTATTGTCAAATAAATATGATAAATTGGACTGAATTTCACTTAATCTCATGGGAGATTAGTATAATTTATCATATTTCTTCTTTTATATACATCAAATTGATTATGTTATGTATTGCTTCATACTAATTAAGAACCTTGGTTATGGCAGTGTGTTGCCAGAGGATGAATGGTTTGTTGAAGTTTCTCAAATAGCTATAAAGATGTTAAATGGGAAAGCTGCATTTGACAATGTAGAGGAAGATGTTGGTAGCCCCACCACATTTACATAATAAATGTACAACTCTATTCTAAGTCTAGTAATAAATGTCATAGTTATTGTAGAGTCTATAAGGGAAAGAAAGAAAATTGGAGAGAAACAATTGCTCATTGTTACTTGAAATTTGTTTAATAGAATGGGGTTTTTCTAGGCCACTAGTTAAGGAATAAAAAAAAGTTCTCAAAATTTTAGTTTTAGATTCATATGTTGAAAATTCAAAAATTCATCTTCTCCTTGTAATATTTATATATGGTTCTTTTATTTAATATCCACTGTATAATTAATGATTGTGATTTAATGATTGACTTGATGTATCTTAAAAATAGATATGTGACTTTTTTTATAAGAATAATGCTCAGTAAATATATCAATACAACCAATGAACTCATTTTGGTTTTTTTATCCAAATAATCATTGGAATTTTAATAAACAAAGTAATTGTAACCCAAAATCTTATTTGTAACTGATTTTGTTGGTTTTTTATTATACATACAATAACATTCTTTTTATAATTACATGATAGTTAATGAGTATAGCGGTACTCATGAATTTATTTAATATTGAAGAAATCACGCTTATATATATTACTTTCTTAACCAATATCATAATAATATTCATAAAAACAGTAATGAAGTGGATAGTAAAGCTATAAATAAAGTGCATAAAAATTGCAATAACAAAGGTATATCCTTAGTTGTCAACATTAAAATCATAATTAGAACTCAAAGTAGACAAAATCCCAAAAAGAGAAACTTCTAAATGTAGACATCCACAAGACTATATCACCATTATAATAAGATTAATCCTTTCCATGTGATTGGTTTCAACCATCATTCTTCAAATAGGCAGAGTTTGGTCCCAACTGCTAAATTTCTTGAATTTCAAAGGGTTTAGTTCAATCCAAAAAAGATGAAAAACCTCCAATTTTGTATGTTGTGGAATTCAGGGCCCAATACCAGACATTTTGCAAATAATCTTGAGTCCAATACAAGAGTTGGACTTATGAGTTTGAATAGTTCTTGCATGGCCACAAATGTTATGTAACATATCAAGATTGGGATTAAGATCCTCTAAACTCTAAATTGAACATAATTGTAAAGTCAGAGTGAAAGATTGATCATATTTGGATCAATAACTATCATTCTGAATTGATCATATTTTATTTGTATTCTAAAAATATGATCAATTACATATTTTTTAATTTTTAATATAAATTTTAAATATTATAAATTAAAATATGTGATTATTAATATTCCTGAACTACGTATTAAATGTGATCTATGACCACTTAAGAATTTTTCTGGAAAAATAACTTCATTAGTATTAATGAAATATACACAATGGATTTCTCAACTTGAAAAAGGTTAAAGAACTGCATTTATAAGACAATGTTCTTGTAAACTAAGAGGATTTTTCCACATCACTGGAAAACTATGGTTTCAAGCTTTCAAAATTAGAATGTTTTAGTTTGTAGATTTGTAGTTTTACTTGACACAAGGCAAAAAATTGAGCTCCTACTGATTTGTTCATACCTATCCTGTTCTGGCAATATATCATTATATATAAGGTATTTGCTTTTTCTAATTTTTGTGTAAACCCAGAAAACTGGGATCAATCTGACACCATTATATTTTACCATCATTTTTTTTTTTTGCTCAATTAGTTCAAGCCAAGTTGACATGCCATGTACAATCTACATAATCTTGATTAAGACATGATCTAAAAGACTTTTATTATTTAAACTATTTTATCTATGATAATATATCAACTCATATTTTATTTATCATTAAGATAACTGGGCACTTAATTCAAATAGAATTTACTCCCCTTCCCATGATAAATGAGACATGATTCAACACAAAATTAAGATAAAATAATTTAAATAAATTTTCTTACTTGCTAACCAGGTCTTTCTTCCCCCACCAGTTCCTTTTCATCACTATGAACGTGTTTTCACTTCTCACAGTTTTATACGGTCAATCTTCCATTCATACATTCCATTCATACATTGACATGACTTGCGTCTAATTTTTTAGATATATGAGAGTCTATGTAAACACTCGATGAGGCTTAAAACATGCTCTAATTCTACATTGAGATGAATTTTCCTCTCAACCTAAACTTTAGTTGCACCAACAAAAAAAGAGTACTCCCATATCAAATCCTTGTTTATTTTATCTATATCTAGTTATGTTATTCCAATACTTAAATTAAATGTCTTATTGAAGACACTCACGTTATATCCTACCATGAAGTTAAAATACATAATAACCTCTTATCTATGATATAGGTGTCTTAAATAGGACATTAAATCCGGATGTCAAAATAACATTTTTGCCATTTCTTTACCATAATAATTTTATGTATTTTTTTTTTTATCCACAGTATTTGAAGTTTCGTCCCGACTAATCCGTCGTTCAGATTGTATATCTAAGAATGACAGATGAGACTCCCAGCGAAGATTTTTTCTATGCACAAAACTCCAACCTGAGACCATATTTAACGGACAACAAACAGCTTGCCACTTGTACCAAGTATCATCGCTAATTTTATGTATTCTTTATCAACAATAAATTCCGTTCTTGTTCAAAGAATTGAGTAGCAATTGTGAGTATATGGACCCTCCCCTGTCCATAACTTAGTAGGCATTGAGGTAGGTCCATGTTTGTGACAGTGACCCTTATCTCTCTCTCCCTTTCTCTTTCCCTTGAAGCTATGGCTTTTGCCACTATCACAAGTTCACAACTCACAAAGGACATATATAGTAGTAGCCATCCCATCATCACACGCTTGTAGCCTCCATTATTGCACAATATATATGTATAACAAAAATGTTATTGATACGTACAAACATTACATACACCTCTTTCTTCATCTACTTTATCATCCTTAAATAAAAATTTAAATGTTAGCATAATTATCACATCAAAATCCATAATAAAATAAGTAAAGAAAGAGATGTATGCAATATTATATGTACCAATAGCATTATTGTATGTATAATACCATCAACAACATGCCATAGCAAACAAACACATCTTGAAGTGACCAAATATGAAAATCAAATAATAAATTTCACCAAGATTGAAAAATGCTTTTGATTATTATTATTAATATTAATATTATAATTATATGGATAGAAATATAGTTAGAGGGGGTCCTGAGTTAGCCCAAGTTGATGGTAATTCATGTAGTCAATGCCATTTAATCTAATACAACATAACAATTGCTCTGGCAACTCCTCTGCTTTGTTCCCCTGTTTCATCATGCAAATATATATCATATCAGTTAACAACTACCAATATTAAAAAAAAATAGATTAATTTATAGAGTTTAATTTCTATGAACAGTAGATAAGTAAGAAATTTAAAAAATGTAAGTCAATATTATAGATAGTTATTATAGTGATTAATTACCTACTTGGTTTAAATAAGTTTTTAGTCCTCAAAATGAGTTTAAGACAATGTAAAATTATAGGAGCTTAAAAAATATGAGTCTTTAAGACGGTAAAATATTTTTATACTGTCAATATATGAAAAATTGACAAATTATACAACATGGGTAGTTTTTTTAATTTGAATTAGAGTTAATAATATAAATGCATTATGTGACATTTTCTATTAGTTGATAGTATAAAATATAAAAAATGTTAGTGTATGATAATTAAACTCAAAAAGTATTTAAACATTATAAAATTTCTATTAGTGTCAATTTGTATAGAAATCATACTCCATTTTTTGTATATTTGGCAGAAGAGAAAGAACTTGCCTGAATTGTGAGACCAACATCAAGAGTGCAAATCTTTAATCTGTCAAGGAAAGCTTCAAACCCTTTCCTAGAGATATAACTAAATCTATGCATATCCAAATCAATCTCAAAGTAATTTTCCCCCTACAAAAGAAAACAAAAACAAA
Organism: Aeschynomene evenia; assembly: GCA_013621005.1. Lineage (NCBI taxonomy): Eukaryota > Viridiplantae > Streptophyta > Magnoliopsida > Fabales > Fabaceae > Aeschynomene > Aeschynomene evenia. The sequence continues at coordinate 9,961,833 of CM024267.1, read as the reverse complement.
TTGGTCAGTTTAGTTGAATTCAAAAAGAAGATCACACATGTGAGCCATCACTACTCATTTATAAGGAAATGACACCACTATAAATTGGAGGGGCCAGAGATGATAAAAAAGTACCATAAAAGAATCCATAAAGATTAAAGACACAGCTATAGTGTACTACAAATCAACAAGGGTGAAGTAGCCCCCACAAGAGAAAACTTTGAATTTTACCATTCACTTTTTTCCTAAGTCCTCATTTCATGATGTTTCTCTCTGTTCCATCATCATTGAAGACACATCATGGCGGCACTCTCATCACAGCACAAAATGACATGCAGAATGGGCACACAGATAATACATACAGGACCATCTATTCCTTGTGGAAAAGTAAAACTTGTGAAGATTTTCACATTCAGATTTTATTTATTTATTTATTTCCAGTTTTGCACTTTAGCAACAAAATTGACATTCATGATTAAACATCAATGAGACATCCAACACTCTATTTTGGTCCGGATTAAAATTTTGGGCGGCATATTAGTCCCTCGAGACCTAAGATCTTTTCACCATTCAAAATGTGAGACTTTGTCGCTTTGATAACCCTTACATGACAGTCCCACGTTTTGAATGGTGAGGACCCTGAGACAGACTTTCAAATCTTAAAGAACTAATTTGTCTCTTGATATTTTGGTCAAGGGCCAAAATGGGGGCTTTTCTTGAATTTTCATGATGAGCTTCAAGATGGCATCAAATGAGATTACTGTGTGAGTAAATGAAAAAAAAGAAAAATTGATTACCATGCAGTAGTTAATGACACCACAAGCCGAATATTACAGCATGAAATATTTATTTAATGTAAAAAGAACAAATTACGATCGGTGAATGAAACTTACAGAGTAAAACTCATGCTGAGGGCGTGAAAGAACAGGTTTCTCATTGTAAGCCTGCATAAGCTTCCGTTCAGCTGCACTCAAATGAAGATCTTCGAGGTTGACGACACGGCCTAATATTTTCAACCTTTCCCTGAAGGGTACAATTGTATCTACAGGAAAACCCTTCACCTTTTCAACTTCATCATCCATCAATCTCTGTAGAAAGAAAACATAGACAAGTGTTATTTTTCATCAGCAACACATAAAAAAGTTCAGTAGCATGAAAAGATAGAGAACTCATCAACTTAATGGACAAAAACAAAAGGACAACAATAATAATTGAATCCTAAAAGGAGACCAAAACAATAGAAATGGTAAAAGGGAAGATTTGGTAGTGTTATATATATATAGGGTCAATACTTGACGATTTATTTATGCACAATAAGAGAATTAATCTTGAAGAATATAGTAATCCTGCTAAAATGGATATGGTAGAAATTTTAGCAGTATGTATTAGTACTAGAAAGCGATAAAGTGATATACATAGAGGCTAAAATCTTACTCTGATGCTTTCTTGAAAATGTAGAGGAAGCTCCTTAGAGTAACTTTCAGAAAGTCTAAAGTACAACACGAAACTCATTCCTTCCCCATCGGTTTCACCTTGAAAAAGTGCAGCAGGGTAAAGCGGAATCTGAAATCCACAAAACAAAGAGTACACAGATGTTTGTAAAAATTTTCTGTTGACAATGTGCCACAATCGGTTAATGGCAAAAAGATAGCTAAGGATTAGAATGAAATTATGAGTCCAATGTTAGAAATTTAACACTAAAAAGGTACCTGAACATTTACAACAAGAATGGGTGGCAATTTCGCAGAGGAACTAATAAAAGGAAGTTCCACAAATCGAGCTATATGGTCCACTTTTCGCGGAGATAAGAATACATCTACACCAAAAGGGTAATATGCAGAATAGTTTGGAGCAAAATCCTTCTTCTTATCCCTTTCAATAAGAACAACAGGAAAGTCAAACATCACTTCATCACAGTTAAATGTTTAGTTAAAAACTATTTACGCATTGATTTGATATCGGTGCACTTTTAAACAAATTATGGACAACATGTTAATCTTACTTGAAGTAGTTTACTCCTCGAACTTTAAAAGTGCTTGGATCAATGTGTGACCAACAATCAAGCATTTTCTTCTCGATTGGACAAAAGGGTACTTGAGAACCTGCGATTGGTCTTTGTAGAAGTGTCTTTGAGGAAACTGAAAATCAGAACAAGGAATAGAAAGGAAAGTTAGAACAATTATGTTTACTCAACGGCACCACAAGATGCACTGAAGATCAATGAAACTACAATTTTACTAAATCATCTTTTAGTGTCACAATTGATAAATCAAATGTAGGTGCAATGAAGATCAATGAAACTAGCAATGAGTCAATGACCAACAATGAAAAGAATGCTGTTCCAAGAATTTCAACTCACGTAGCGTAGCATTTCCATGTCCTTCCCTCCACTTAAAGGGAAGTTTCATAGGAGCCTTTTTCCTTGAACTAGGAGGACTAGAGCTCGATGATCGTCTCTTTTCAATAGAAGGAACGGTAGATACGAGACACGGCAAACAATTGTTTGGGAGAATCCCACAATTGTCCAAAATTCCTTCATCTTTGTTGGAGCTCGCGTCCACTGAGGAAATGTCATCGAGGAACACAGGCTCATTCACTTCAACAATATTTCCATCGCCTTTACTTTGAGAATCAATGGTATCTACACCAGAATACTGAACATCCGAACTTCTGGCAACCTCAGAGAGATTCGCAGAATAACCTGCTGATCTATGCACCTGATCAGTGGGAACAACATGGTTGGCATCTCTTGAAGATGGGAAACTTGACACCGATCCACCTTCGATCCCACTCTGAGATAACACATCTGCATAATTATAAATTTTGTTTTCAAACGTAACATATTTCACCCGAAAAAAGAGCAGTTAACTACACATATCTAAATTAACTTGGAAGTTAGAAATATACAAAACCATACCATCAGGAACACTCTGGTAATCATCATCACAGTCAGAGTCGAATATCGCAACTGAATCGAACCATGCTTCCTCAATACTTCCTGCATCCACAAATTAAAATTCCAATTAACACATAAGCAATAATGAAGGACATTACAAGAGCAACTAGGATTTCAGATGAAAATTTTTAAGCACCACAAGTATAACAACAATCACCCCAAAATTTTAATCCCACTTTTTTCCACCAGAACTCTTGCTATGTGCATTCTTAGTCCAAAAGTTGAATTCTTTTAACCTTATAAAAAAGTATGATTTTGGACAAGTAAGATAACAGAGTAAAAACAAAAGTTGACACTGCTTTCGGTTTGTGAAATGAAAGAAAGTAACCAATTATCATTATTAACATCTACTTTACAAAGAATAATCTCCTCGTACAACATTTCCCAAAGTCTCCAAAACAATCAGCACAAAAGAGAGAAGAAAAAAAGACACTTCAAAAGGATAGCAGCAAACAACACAAAACACAAAACCCAAAAATTTCAATCCAAAACCAAAGACCCTCCAACCCCAGAAGAATCAATTAACAGAAATGCAAGTTAAGTCAGAAGACAGAAACAGAAAACCAAAAAAAGAGATCAAAAGAAGGGAAAAAAAAAGCAACCTTGGAAATTGGGGTTGGCAATGGAACGATCAGATAAAGCAGGAACCTCAAGTTTGTCCAATGATCCTTTATTAGACCTAGTCAAATGAGAAGAAACTCTTCTTCTGAGTCCACCACTCCTTCTCCTCTTTCTGTTCTTCCTCAACCTTCCTCCAACACACCCTTGTGGAGCTGAAACACAAGCCCCCATAACACCAAAAATCTCTTGTTTAGATTCTTCACCTCTTTTTCCACCACCACCACATAACCATCACACCACCCCACAAACCCCTGTCACATAGACACAATCATAAAAGAGAGGGAAAAATAAAAAAATATAGACACAACTTAATAGGAAAAAAAAGAAAAGAAAAAAAAGAAAAGAATGAAATAATAATAATAATAAATAAAATAGAAGGAAAGGTTGAAGCTAGCTACCGTTTCCTTGTTGAAGTTACAACTTACAAGAAAGTCTTCAACTTTTTTGGCCCCAATCATCATGGCTAGTGAAATCAATAAATAAAAGCTACCCCAGAAAACAATGAAATAACAATAATAATAAAATATATATAAAAAAAAATCAAAACCGAAAAAAGGGTCAAAATTTTCATCTGGGGTGCGTTTAGATTTTGAGAAAGAAAAAAAATAAAAATTAGAAAAAAAAAAGTAGGAACACAAAAAATTGGAACAGTGACGGCAGTTGTTGGCAGAAGGTTAAGGGCACCAAAAGGGTCCCACGTGGAAGTAGGGACAGGTGACACGTGGACGGAGTTGATTAGGCGAACGTGTGGAAGAGTGGTGGCAGAGATTGTGGACCAAGTTTCTACGTTGTTGGTGTTGGTTACTGTACGATTTGGCGTTTATGTGACGTCGTTTTGCACATACTCACCTAATAGTAATACTATGCCAACTTCTAAAATTGTATGTTTATAAGATATTTATTCAAATTAAGAGTTTTGCTATTTATATAATAAAAAAATAGTAAAATAAGTTAATATAAAGATTTTTTATCATATAGCTCACTAAAAATTATTCTCTCCGTTTTTTTTAATTGTCCAATTTAGAGTTGTGCATTTTTTTTTTAATTATCAATTTCAAATTTTAAGATAAATTTTATTATTTTTTTCCTTTTTTACCTTGTTTAATACTCACTATCTCTAATAATTGAAGAGAGATAATAGCAAAGAAGTAAAGGGTAATTTAGTAAAACATATACACATTTTGTTAACTTTAATACTACACCAATCATTACCTAAATTCCTGCGCGCATTTAAAACTGGACAATAAAAAAAACGGAGGGAATAACTTCATAGTAATTTCTTAGGTTGCGTTTGTTTATACTGACTATGGTGACAGAGTAAGTGGAGTCACCAGGATATGTGTCATTAGAGTTTTTGACACAGTGTCACCGTGACTCCATTTTTGTTTGGTAAATATGTAGAGTCAAAGTCATTAATTTCTTGTACCATATTTGTTTTGATAAGACAAATAATGATTATGGTTGGAAATGATGAAATTGGAATTTTAAAAAATGAATAAGGAGGTAATTGGTTCATTAAACCATCACCCAATATTGTGTCCACTAACCGGTGACTCTGTGACTCCACTTTTGGAGTGAACAAAAACTAAGAAAATTTGTTGGGTTAGAGTGAATCTCTCTCTTATTGTGATTCTGAAATCAAACAGTCCATAAAGTCATTTTTTTCTCTGACTCTGTGACTCTGACCTTAAGTCAAACAAAACAAACGCAGTCTTAGAAACTCTTTTTGAGCCAAAATATTGTCAAATAGACTGATTTGACTATTTTTCCATTGTTGACCAAGTATTTTCCCAAAATCAATCATAGATTATAAAAAAGGTTTGATTTTGATGCGCTGACCCAATCAAAATACCTCATTTGAATGACTTTTTTGGTAGAGGGAGAGAAAAAAGTCAAAAATATAATTATAGCTGGCGTGATAGCACATGATAAAATGATTGTGTAGAAGAATTGTACACTATCAATGAATAAAAATTAAATCTATAAAAAAGATTAATAAATCTAGGCAAAAATCATATTATAATTTAAGGATAAAAAATTGAATTTCGATATACTGTATAATAATATGAACTTATAAATAGTATTTTTATTGACTTAAAGAAGAAAAGAGGAGTTTGAGTATCTTTATGAAGGTCCGTAGAGAGTGTATTGTCATTCCATATTTGTGTGTGAACTGAAAAATTGGAGCGAAGCACTGTGTCTGTGCCCAATGCTCACTCATCATTCATATATGGTACGTTTATACATACTTTTATTTTATATTCATAGTTGTAGGAACAGTAATAGTACCATTCTTGTCAAATTATAATTTTGGGGTCCACTTAAGAAACTGAGATTTTAATGATTCACATCATGAGTGTTAGGTATAGAAATCGATCGGATTTAATTTTAGATCTCTGTTTCAGTCAAATGATGCTAGTTTTTACTTTTACTGACTTTAGTTTAGCTCTCTGGTAAAATTTTCAAGTTCTTTCTTTACAATTGGTATTCTTTTTTTTTTTTTTTTTCATTAGTTCAACTTTATGATTTTGATTTTTCTTGTTATTTGTTTATTTATAAATTTTAGATAACATTTATTAGACTTTTTCACCTATATATTTTATTAATTGAGAAAAATAATAAATATAATGAAGTAATTAAAATAAGAGATAATTAGTGTTAAAAGACAATATTGTAAATATTCTTAAGCTACTCTTAAATTTAGAGTTTCTCAATGATTACCCTAATTGTAATGCGTATTTAAAATTGAATAAATAGAAAAACAGAGAAATTACTTTATTTTTTGTTATTTTACTGTTTAAAAATAGGGTTTTACTGATAATATTTTATGTTTTTTATACAATGAATTTATCGTTATATTTTAAATTTTTTTTAAATTTATTATTTTAAGTATCTTTAACAAGTGTTTTTATGACACTTATTAACAGAATCTTTAAAATTATAATAATGACAGCAGGTATAAATTCGGATCAATTTAATTTATTATTCAATTCGGTCAAGTATATTAATTAGGTCATATTTACTTAGTTATATGATAAGTGAACTTTTACATGTACATAATAAAAACTAAGTTGAACTTAACCATCCATGATCCATATTTATAATTTCATAAATATATTATTAAATAATGGGGGAAAAAATGGTTAGTTATATTTCCACTAAAAACTAGCCTTATCTATCCAGGAAACAAGATACAAAAAATACTGTGAGATAAAAATAGAAAAGAAAAAAAAAGACTAATGTGTATTTAATGTATAGAATGAAAATTGTTGCAAAAGAGGTCTACGGTCTTGTATGTGCTTGTTTGGATGCCCTTTTACACTTAAAATAATATTTTTTTTAATTAAAAAAAGATCTTATTGAATTTTTTGATATGTTTGGGTAACATTTTTTAGTAAAAGTAAAATCACTAAAAAAAGCAAAAAAAGATCTTTTTTCAGAAGCTGTAATTTCCATCTTCTGAAAAAAGACATTTTTTATAACACAGAAAAGATGTTTACGATTAAGTAAAGATATTGTTATATTACATCCAAACATAAATTGATTTTGTATCCAAACGTTAAATTACTTCTATTTCTTCAAAAGATCTTATTTTAAAAAATCAATTAAAAAAAATCTTTTTCTAGAAGTTCATCCAAACAAGCCCTATATATTGAAAATAAAAGTCATATATGGTAATTAAATTAAAATGAAGAAGTCATAGCCATAATCAAGTAGTATTCAAATTTACCAGTACTTTTATTAATTCATTGAGTCAAATAACAAATTAAATTCTACTAGTACATTAATTTGAACATGCATAGACTTGTATAAAAGCATTTGATTTTATCTATTTTCACTCCTCTATTAAATGCTTGTAATTGAATATTCCTAATTTGTCTTTAATCTTTTTGTTCCTAATCACTACACATAATAAATATAATAACGCTAATAAAAATATATCACTAAGTGCAAATAAAATTTTATTTCTGTGCATATAATACATTTAATTTATCCAGTTCAAAATAAAATTAGAATTTAATTTTGATATATTTTACACTGTCATCCAATCAAAACACTTATTTTGTATGACTTTTTAATTAGTGAGAGAAGGAAAATATAATCATAACTGACATAACACTAAATGATTGGATGACTGTGTAAAAAACTTGTATATTATTTGTGGATGAAAATTAGTATTCTCATGTAATATCTTTGAATTATGAAGAAATGACAGATGAATCTTTATGCAAATAAATTTCTGAAGAGAAGAGTCACCAAGAATAAAAATAAGCTTTATAGTTTTTATGGCAGATATTGTTGGGTGAATTAAGGAAAAATTTTTAAGTGGTTATAGCTAGATTACATTTAATATATAGTTCGATAATATTTACAATTATATGTTTTTATTTATAATACTAAAAAATTATACATTACAAAATAAAAAATATGTAATTATAAATATTTTTATATTGTACATTATATTATATGTGGTGTGAGATCCCTACAAATTTATCGGTGAGAGAGGGGAGACAGCTTATGCACACGGGAGAGAAATGATGTAACCTAAATTTTGACAAAGGCAGTACCAAATGTCACTCTCAACCCTATGTTTATAGAAGTGGAGCCAAGTGAACCTCTAAAAAATAAATTATTGCACAACTATTATTGGATCATATTTAATATACTTTATTTATTTATTTGTAGAAAAAAAAATTGACTTCCGGTCAAAATCTTATTTACCCTTAAATAAAATCTGTAATTTCATTTAAGCAAAATTCATATTTCATCTAACGATGAATATGATTTTTTTAATATGGACGTCAAAAAATTTAAAATAGTAATTTTAGAAAAAATTTAAAATACAGTGCATAAAAACATATATTTTTAAAATGAATATTTTTATTTTTAATTTATTAACAAGTGCAGGGAACTTACTAGCAAAATCTAAATTTAATGTACAAAAATTATTTCAATATTAATATGAATTTCAGAAATATTTATAGTCCTTTATACACCATCCGTTTTTTTTATTTATCTAGTTTCTTTTTTCACGATATTTTAAGTAATGATTAATTTTATCTAAAAATTAATAAAAAGAAAATATATTTTACTATATTGTCTTAATTAAAATGTGCACATTGTTTTTTGTAGTGTAATTTACTTTATAAAAGATGAATTAAATAAGGGTAAACTAGAAAAAACATAATAAATATTGGCTACTAGTAACTGGACAAATAAAAAAAACGAAACGAGTACCAATTTAAGATATTTAAGACGAATATAAAAATTTAAAAGAAGAAAATATGATCGTTCTTTCTAATATGCATTAAATGTACTTTAATACTCCTTTCGTTTTTTTAACTGTCCAATTTAGAGATGTGCACTTTTTTTTTTACTTTTCAATTTTAAAATTTAAGGTAAACTTTATTATTTTCTTTTTTTTTACCCTTATTTAATACTCATTATCTCTTTTACCAAGATAATATATATAATAAGGGTTTTCCTAACAAGTATCATGAGAACACTTGTTAAGGATACTTAAAATAGTAAGTTTAGAAAAACATTTAAATAAAGTGGTGGGTCTATTATATAAAAAATATAAAATACATGTTTTCAAGATGAATATTTTTTTTTTGTTTTTTAACAAGTGTCCCTAAGGACACTTGTAAGCAAAACTCATATAATAAATACATATTTAATTGTTGATAAAAGATAATTTAGTAAAATAGATATACTTTTTGTTAACTTTAAGATTATATTTATCTTTACCTAAATTTCAATGTACATTTAAAATTGGACAATTAAAAAAATGGATGAAGTACCGTCCAGTAATTTCTCATCTTTAGGATGTTGAGACATGAATTTTCAAATAAGTTTTCTTTTTTAATTTTATGTCATAGAATACTTCATCTACTGTTAAATAAAATGATAGTCCTATTTAATCTATATAATATTGTAAAAGACAGGTAATGGTTGATTACCAATTTACCCATTAATTGAGTCTCTATAAATGTGACACGTATGCAATTTTAGGCATCCTTTATTTTTATTCTTTCAATATATTTACAAATCTTTAATGTATCTTTTAAATATTAATATCCAATATGTATATTTTATTTTATTTAGAATAATTGATTTTATGCATAAAATATTTGGAAAGGATAATATTTGATTTGGAAATGTCTATTTACATTAATTTCATAATATAAATTTGGAAAATCTTATTTCTAAATATATATGATAAAATCTTCTTTATATAAATTTTCTATTTACATTTACATTATAAAAAAATCTTTTTTCGGATTCTTTTATTTGTTTATAGCATTTGATGTTAAATTATGGTCAAATCATCAATATCTATATATCTTTCCACCTTCTCAACCCTTTTAACTTCATTTTTTTTTCTCTTCCTCTCTTATTTTGTTATCTCTATTTCTTGCTCTTTTTTTTTCCTCTTTCTTATTTCATTTTTTCCATCTACCTTCTTAGTCATTCTTCATTTTTTTTTATTTTTTAATTTATTTTTAATTCTTCTTCTTTCATTTTCTATTCTTCATATTTCTTCTATATTTTTTTTATTGTTTCATTCTTCTCCTCATTTTCTATTCTTCATAATTTAATATTTGACATGATTGATTAACTGTCTCACGGAAAATGTAAAACATAAATAATGAACATATTTTTTTAAAAGAAAATAATTACGAATTATTAGTAATTATTAATGTTTGATAATTAGTGATATTTGAATATTTTACCTGTAATTTAATGATTTTTAGTGATTGATAATTAGTGAATATTTTAGAGAATTTTAGTGATTGATATTACATATTTTTAATACTTTTTGTTAATTAGGAATAATTATGAACATGAATTAGTAATTTTAAATATTTTTATTGATTGTTGGACGGGAATAGATATGAATAATTAGTAATTATTAATGATTGATAATTATTAGTTTTGAAATATTTTCTATGATTTCGGTAGTTTTTAGTGATTGATAATCTGTAAATTATGATTATTTTTGGTTTATTGTTGAAAGAGAATAATTATAAATATTTTATGAATACAAATTTCATATTGAAAAAGATGAAAACTAATTATGTGATTAAATAATTTTATTTACATCCACTAATATAATAATAATTTCATTATGTATTTTTATTGTTATATTTACAAAATAAATTTATGAATAACATATTTTCATTTAACTTCATTTTATACAAATATTTTTTTCATTAATTATTTAATATCTTAAACGTAAAATTTGATATAATCCCCGTGCATCGCACGGGTACAAGACTAGTTAGAATTAATAGAGATTTATCAAAAGGATAATTTTGAACAAATAATCTAACTCTAGAATGTGCCTCTTCTTTCACCAAATCAGTAATAATTTTTCTGATTCAGTAGTGTTGAGTGGTTCATGACTGAGTTGGTAATGTTTATCTTAAAAATAGTGGTCCTTACTCAAGTTCATAACGCTACGAGTTTCCCCAAAGAAAATGGAAACTTTAAACATTAAAATTCTATGTTAATAGTCAAAACGGAAACATTGAAACTTCTTCATTCCAACTTAATCACATTTATATTTTGTCTTTGTCTCAATTCAATTATATACCCTAGCTTTTATCTGGTTAATCAATAATTAATATATTCGTATAACTAAAATAATTAAATAAGTGAATGTCATTTTTGAGCTTTTCCTATCAAACCTTGACAAAGACCTTATAAATTGACCTTTATATACCAAGAGGCTACAAGCCAATAACAAAACGTTAAGGTAGATAATAACTTATGAATTGACCATTACTCGTATTATAGAAAGAGATCTAATAAATACATTAACTTGTGGTATACAATAATGTCACTATATCAGCATATCTACTTTATGTTTCCAAAAATTTACTTTGATTTGTATAGTTATCATGTACCCCTCTTTTTCTTCTTTTTGAGATCAATTGAAATTATTAACCTATAATACATATGGGTATTATATGATTTAAATACTTAATATGATGATTAATAAAAATGGTCAAATTGGTTCTTATAATAGGATGATCAATTTGTCTAACATCTTTAATTGGTAAGGACTAATCTGACTATTTTTATGATTCTTGAGAGATCGACTAATTTATCTTTTTTTAAGACCAATTTGTCCGACATTTTAATTTGAAAAAGATGTATTTTGAATTTCCATTTCTAAAAGAACTACTTTAATCGATAATAAATTTTGCATTAATAAATTTAAATGTTTTATCTAATATTAATTTACTTTTAACTAAACTTCAATTTTAAAAGATCAAGTTAAAAGCAAACTCTTATTTAAAATTCCAATCCAAACAAAGTCTTTAATTGTTTGGATCCAAATTAAGGCTTTTTCTTGGGCACAACCACCATTTAAATAGAGGAATCATGCATCATAGGTGATACAATGCACCAAGTTACACGACAAGCATAATTTTAATTACCCTTTCAACACGCTTCGGAATAAAAGTATAATTAAATAAGAATATTTTAGAGATACTAGATCAGAGACGCTACGAAGGAGAATAGAAGATTTTTAATTCCACAGTTTTAAAACAACAATTCTATTTTAATTACATGTACATTTTTTATACATTCAAACCTCTTATCCATAGAAAATATAAATCTCACCGTATTTATTATTTTCTTCATTTTTTATCTGTCCATTTTAAGAATATACATTTGTTATATTTTTCCATTTAAAAATTCTAAAGATTGTTATTAATTTTTTTTCCAATTATACATTTAAATAACATAAGAGAGAATAGATTTTATGAGTACTAGTACTCTCTTTGTTCTTTATTAAGTGTCTAATTTTCATTCATAACACTTTTAAGAAAATAATTAATTTTTATTGATTTAAGAGAATGTCAATTAAAATTACTACAATACACATATATTAATATATCTCTCCTATATTAATATTAATAAGAGTATCTCTCCTATATTAATATTAATAAGGGCACAATTGGAAACAAGTATTTAATATATTACATAAAAATTTAAAATTGACAACTATTAGTAGAAATATAACAAATATAAAATAGACGGTTAATAAAAAACATAAGAAGTATTTAAAAAAAGAGATAATGAATGATAAGAATAATATTGTAAAATATAACTTAAATTTTTTCAAATTTTAGATATTATAAAATATATCTTTAATTTATATGCACAGTTAAAACTGACCAGATAAACACATATTCCCTCCGTTTTTTTTAATTGTCCAGTTTTAAATGCGCGTATTTAGGAAATGATTGATGTTATATAAAAATTAACAAAATGTACACATACTTTACTAAATTACCCTTTATTACTTTACTTGGTAAAAGAGTAAAAGAGATTAGTGAGTATTATTAAATAGGGGTAAAAGGGGGAGAAAATAATAAATTTTGTCTCAAAATTTGAAATGGACAATTAAAAAAAATACATGCATCTTTAAATTGGACAATTAAAAAAAACGGAGGAAATAATACTTATTTAACTTTTTCAACTTATTTGCCATTTATTTCTGTTCTCTTTTCTTCTAATTTACTCCCTCCATTTTCTTTTAATTGTCCAATTTTAAATGCGTGCGGGTATTTAGGAAATGATTGATGTTGTATAAAAATTAACAAAATGTACACCTACTTTATTAAATTACCCTTTATTACTTTACTTGGTAAAAGAGTAAAAGAGATTAGTGAGTAGTATTAAATAGAGGTAAAAGGAGGAGAAAATAATAAATTTTGTCTCAAAATTTGAAATAAATAATTGAAAAAAATACACGCATCTCTAAATTGAAAAATTAAAAAAAAGGGAGGAAGTAAATGTATACATCTATGAAGATGTGGAAAAGATGATTTTGCATTTTATAAAGAGGAAAATTGGGGTGACACTGAATTCGTGCAGGTTTGACTGTCGTGTTCTTCAATGAATAGGAAGCAAATATTAAATGCAAACTGCTATGATGTCAGAAATTTAAGTTTTAATTAATTTTTGTACACTAGCTAGCTTCTTCCACCTAGCAAGGTGGAACAACTGCCTTCAGCTGTTTTCGAAATGCGTGACAAATTAATCTCTCCCCTAATTCCTGATTTTTTTCTAAGGATTTTAGTTTTACAAACTAAAAATAAAAAATCATCTTAAATAAAAATATTTGTATATTTTCTATACAATAAATTTATTATAAAATATAATATTTTTATTTAAATAACTTTAATAAATATTCTAAAGATACGTATTAGAAAAACTATTTTTTAAAATGATAAAATATGAGATTTCAACCAACAATCTGAATTGACAATTTCTTGGTATCTTTTATATTTTATAACTAGAGTCATATTTTTCTAAATTAAAATTTTAAATTAATAAAATTAACAATTAAATCATAAATATTGATTATCTTTAAGTACTGATAACTATGAATATTAGAGTAAAAACATTTATCTATAACTCTATATTATCTGTACTATTATATAAAGGAGATTAAAAAAATAACTATCTTTTTTAATATTAACATTCATTTAGATAATTATTTTTAAATTCTAAAAATTAAATTAAAAAATAAATAAATAAAAAAGATAAACATCACTAAACACCAATTACTCTATTTTTTTTCTTTGTTCACCTTTAGATCTTCCATGCTATTTTTTACTATTCAATTCTTTTTATCCATTATTTTAGAAAAATTAAAAAAATATATAACTCTTAAAAAAAATTAAAATGCGACTTGATGGGTACTTCGTAGTTCGTAGCTAGTTTATATAATTTGGATTGCAATTCACCCATATTTTTAATATTGCTAATTTAATTAAATATAATTCTATTTTATGCTAATATTATTTATTGTATGTAAATTAGTTTTAGAATAGTTAAAATCCTAAACATTCAGATGATACAATAACTTCATTAACGTGAAAAATCATATAAAATAACTTCTCACTAGCAAATCACCTATAATTTGTTATCTTCATGAAACTTCATTAGTTGATTACGTCCACACCATCATTTTATAGAAACTAAACTCTTTTAGAAAATAACTTTGATTTATTCATATCAGATGCTTGTTATTAAATTTTTAAATAAAATAGTTAATTATTATCTCTTATGATAATGTTTAATATTATTTATGAATATAATTTTTGTGTTGCTAATATAAAGAGGTTTTACATTGTTATATAGTAGAAATTCGTGCTCAATTAGGTGAATTTATTTAATATCTTTTATCAGTTAATATATAATTTATAAAAAATAAATCATGAAAAAGTACACCAGAAACCTCTAATAAAATTGAATGAGATATAGGATTTTAAAACTGATGAGGTGGAGTGTAATTTCCAAATACTTCAAGGGGTTTAGTGCAAAGTTTAATATTATTTATTACTTATAAGTATTATTTACTATCTATTACTTATATATTTTATGATGATATTTATTTTACACTATCAATATACTAAAGTTATATTAAATACATTATTATTTTGTTATTTAGTCTATAAAATATAAAAAAAAATGAAAGATAAACACAACACACATGCTTAATGAAATGATAGAGTGTACAATTTTCAAACTTTTGGGGCGAACTATCATTTCATGAAACCTTGTGTTAAAGTTAAATCTCAAATCCATATTCTATGCGCAAATTAATGTGGTTCTCTATTTAATATTTTGTTTAAACCAGCCCCACATTGCACTTTGTAAGTTAAGTTAGCCTCTTTGTTAATCTTTCATACAAGTTATGAGATGTACTATTAAGTGCCAAGACGACCAATGGCGTATACTTACAAAGTATATGAATCATTTAGATCCTCCATGTTACCAAGAATAAATCAAATTAGTCCTTCTATAATAATTAGTCTTCATATAGATCCACCACTTCCTACACCTTCTAACCCAGAAAGTGCAATATCATAGTTCCACCTTCTTGCTACCACCAAAGAATCTATTAATGCAAGTTAGCAAGAAAAATTTGAGACAAACAACTAAAGAAGCAATTAGTTACACTAACATACTTTCAGAGATAAACTGAAATCTGCATATTCATATTCTTAATGTAATTATTAACAAAACAAAGTACTAAATTGAAATCTGCATATTCTAATTCTTACTGTGATTATTAACAAAACAGAGTACTTCCTTCCACCATTTGCTAAAAATTGGCTGGCAATAAGTGGTTATGAAGGTCCAAAACGATTCGGTCCAGCAAGAGAAAATGTTAAGGAGGGCACTTGTGTATGCCATCATAATTCCATTAATTCACATGGCCTATATATGACTATAAAGTATAAAAAAGATGAGAGAAAAATCCCTTTACATCATTTATCACCTCTAAGCTGCAAACGAAGGATTTGAGCATCAGCAACAGCAGTAACAACAACAATAAGTCTTATCCCACTATGAGGCCGGCTAAGAAAATCTGTATGTTAACTTATTTGTTCTCAACATCCCTTGTCAGCCCAAAGCATTTTCTGTATGAAGATAACAAAAATGCAAACCACAATTGTCCAGTTGATGAGCTCATCGTCTAAAGTGAATTACAGGTGGATAAGAACCTTTGAATAAGCTAAAGTATCATTTTGAAAAACAGTACAATGTTGACATGCAAACTATCTACTTGAAGAAGAAATAAGAATGCATATGGGTTTTTTTGACAAAGTTCCAATGACTATGATTAAGGTGTTTGAAACCATAAAGGAAATATTGAACTAACCTGTGCCTTTTAAGTGAGCGATCAAGTAGGTTCACGAGCCTTGTCTTCAATGCTTTGAACAATATCTTCCGTCCTAGAAAAGTACATCATTGTTTAATAAGATTTTTTTTTGTCAAAACTGTTTAATGAGAATGAAATGATGTAGTTATTCAATAAGAATGAAATTTTTTTTATTCATTAATTATTAATACCATTTGCATGCATACAGGAATGAAGGAATGACCAATAAGCAACTACCAGCCTAGGAAAATATCTGTCTCCAACAGAGCAATTTTTTTTTTCTGTGTACTGAATAAGCCATGAATTCAAACAATAACTTCTAGATGAAATTAACAAATGTACCAAATCAATAGATATGTTACTTTTACCTATTCTCCGCAATTTCCATATCCGTTGCGCTTGCTTCTTTATGTAGCAAAACAGAGGAGAATAACATTTTGTCCTGGATTTAAAATAAGCATTGTGCTTATGTATACACATAAAATAAAGATACTTCTTGATCTTGAGAACAAATAAGAAGGAATGGCATTTAAAAGCAGTGGAGTAAGAATTGAATTGTTAGACTAAAATACCAAACACCCACGTAGGCATACAGGCCTATTTGGCCAAAGTGACAAATAATCAAAAGCAACATGACAGAAAAATAGTATTCTGTAACAACTGGTATCTAATGGATGATAAATGACAGAAAAAAAAGAGAAAGAAAGGAAGAACAGAGAGATAAAATTCTAAGAAGTAAGAACCAGTTTGGTCTTGCCCTTTCCCTGAGTAAGTGTATTATTGTCTTTCTAGGAAAAGAAAACAGAACAGAAAGTAGGGTTACCAAGTAATTCGAGAGACTTAGTTTCTCTCCTAGCCTAAGCCCGAGCCTTTCCAAATAACCGGAAAATCCCCTTTGCACTCATTCCCACACTTACAAATATTCTCCTACATACTCTCTCACCCCCTAACAGAATCAATATTGACAATTGCCCTCTCCACTCTCTTGGTCACCTGGCATATTTGCTACTAATTCTCCTAACCACTGTTCTGAAAACCGGACCGAACCGGCCGGTCCGACCGGTTGAACTGGGAACCGGACCCCTGTCCGGTCCGAGTAGACCTTAAAAACCGGGATTCTGAAAACCGGTCAAAGACCGGAAAACCGGTCAAAAACCGGGAAAACCGGTAAAAACCGATTGAACCGGTCAACTTATATAAAAAAAAAAATTTAATTTTTAAAAATTTAATAACTATTTTATAATAAAATTTAATATATAATACACTTTAATTATTAAAATTAAGGACTATTAAACCTCTAAATTTATCAAATGCTATAAATTTCCACTTTTATTAATATTTTTCATGCACTTTAATTTTTCTAAAGCATATAATTCATCATATATGTATATATTTATAAATAAATATATATTTTTTATATATTTTATTATATCCGGTTAAACCTCCGGTCGAACCGGTTAAACCTTTAAACCTCGAACCCCTCCCTCGTCCGGTTCAATGCCCGGTCCGGTTTTCAGAACCTTGCTCCTAACCCATTCTTTTTCTCTCTCTTCCTCCTCACATAAGGGTATGGAGGTAATTTTCCCATTTTAGCAGTCATCAAACCTTCCAATTCTGTCCTCATACCTTTTGAGTATGTAACACATTCCTAGTTGTCTCCATATAGTTCTTGAAACTTACAGTAAAAATATAAGGTTTGAAAATGAGTAAGACAAGTACACAAGCAGATATTGCATGTTGAAAAATCAAATTCTTCTACCTAAAGAGTAAAGAAGTCTGTTTACCTCTTCATTCATATTTGTGACAGTTTCCTGAATCCTTTGCAAGATGTGCTTTAAACTTCCAACTTCGTAATGCAAGGCCTAAAGATTAGGTTAACAGAAGTTAGAAAATCACAAGGACTTTCAATAAAAAAATCATAGACATAATAACGAAATCAAATGCCAAACCTCTTTGTCTGAAATCAAATTTTGTATCTCCACATCCTTTACTGATGAAGTTCGCTTAAGGTTAGGACGTGTTAAGAGAAGACTTCAAAAATTGCATGTGAAAGTGCAAATAAAATTAAACAATTGTTTGGAATTTGAGTAAGATAAATTTTCCATTTTGGTATGGATATATCTTCTATTTGAGCTTGAGTGTTGTTGCTAAGTTTTCCAGCATCCAGCTTTGCTTCTAGCTCTGAGATTGCTCTATCCTTTCTTCTTAATTCAGCCTCCTTGTTTTCCAGTTTATTTCTTAGGTCAGATATATTTTCTGAAGCAAAAAGGGTTTCCCAAATTATGAAACTTAGATAGGATGGAAAATATCACATATGCAAATCTATTATTTATATCATACAACATAATTAAGAAACGTAACATGGGTTAATAGGGTTTGAAGTTACCTACAAATTCTTTTTCAATTGCTGAGACCTGGCCCATTTTGTTTTTCAAGCTGATCACTGATTACATGAAATGAAGAAAATATCGGTCAAATGATCAATGAACCTTCCATGTTTTTTAATTGAATGAATATATGCAGTTATATACTTATATTTATCCCCAAGTGAACAAACTTTGGATTAGACTTGGAACTAGGCTACTTGCTGAAAAACTACTTACCAACTTCCTCTTTATCATTGACAAGATTCTGCACCTTATCCAAAACTTGCTTGATATAAATCATCTCCTTCTCTATCGAATCAAATAATAACAGATGAGAGTTTATTTTCTCTGAAAGGACACTAAGCATCCTATCTTTGGTTTCAATTGTGCGTCTCATTTGAGAAGTAGATTCCTGCATAACTCATTTTTCCAAAACCAAATACACAATCAACACCAGTCCATAATTAGGATTTAGGTAGATTCCAACAGTAATTAATTCCACTATAAAGGATGAGAATTCACTGTGTTGGTAATATACACAAAAAAAAACGAAATCCTAATTCACAAATCATATAGTTCAAACTGCCAACCTACCAACATAATTGTCAAATGGCAATAGCGGCTCATGGTGGTGGACCAAAAACCCACCATTTAAGACTACCATGACGGCTATAATGAACAGATCTTCCATGGCGGTAAGGCCGAAATCCACCACGCCATACCACCATCTGACACCATTGCCTACAAACCCCACCCTTCTTCCCCCACCAAAATGGCTCAAACATGTGGATTAGAAATCAGTACAAGGAGACACACAGAATATACAGAAAAAAAAAAAAAAAATTGGCTCGCTACAACTACATAATTAAAAACACAAACTTAAGTTATGCTCAAATTCAAGCACACTTCACATATACATCAGATTCATTCTACATTTCTACTTATTCTCATGAACAATGAAAGAGATGAAAAAAAAAAAATATATCACGAAGCGAGAGTAGAAATTAGAAAACAAAAATTCGTTATTCCTATATCGCCAAATTAGAGCAACCTTTTCCCCTTAATGGATGTTCCACAGTTTATACAGCAACAATTATAACACTAAAAAAAGGACTGAAGCCAATCATAAAAAATTACCTCGTAAACATGCACAAAGTTCTCCTTAGACTGTAACACGCTATTTAGGGTTCCCTTCAACTCTTTGTGCTTGCTTTCTAGCATCTCATTATCTTTCTGGAGGTAATTCACCTGCTTCACCAATAACAAACGAATTACATTTTCCACACCACAAAAATAATAATAATAATAATAATAAATAAATAATCATTGATCACAAGAATATCAAATTCCCCAAACCTTTCTCTCCAGTTTCTGGCGCTCTTCTTTGACCGAAACCAACTCTTCCTGCAATTCCTGTATCTTCCTGCTACACTCTTCCTCATTCCGCTTATACCTCTTATATCTCAAAAATCACAAACCAAACAAAATCAGAACAGAACAAAATTCGATACAACGTGAGATAAAAGAAAAACAAATTGAACAAAAATTGATTGAAAAAGAAAAGAAAATGGAAAACCTGGATTTGTTGGTGGTGTTGTTCGGTGGCGGAGAGTTCCCTGTCCTGAAAAGGTTCGAGTTAGTCGAAGAAAACGGAGGGAATGGACATGGTGATTGGGTTCGGAGGCGAAGATTGTTACCCTTAGATCTCGAACTTCGCTGATTAGGGCTTGAAGTTGGAGCTTGAACTTGGAAAGCTTTAGGAGTTCCATCGTTTTCTTTCTTTCTCTCTAAGCATTTCAAATGCGAGAAGCTTTTATAGTTAACGAAACGACACCGTTTTGTAGCAGTTCCCTCTCTCGCTAGCGCGGGCAGAAGTCTGGCGGGTTCTGAGTTTCAGTCTCTCTCTAGGCCCAATGTTAGTGATTTTCAAATATTTTGACCATTTCTTTTTTTGTTTTTGTTATAGTGATGGCTTTATGTGATTTATGAACTGATTGGGGCTTGTTAAATTTTCTTGGGCTTTAGATGTTATATGATTTTTGTTTGTCACTTTGTTTGAACTAGATTTTAGTTATGAGTTTTAAATGCTAAGAGTTTTAGAACTTGTTTTCAGTGACTCTGACTCCAGAGTCAAGGGAGTCATGGGGTTAGTGTCACATGAGTCAGAGTCACAGTGACTCCAAAATTGACTCTGAACACACCCTCACATATTTGTGCCTCCCTTCCAGCACATAGTGACTCCTTTCCATACACAATGACTCCAAAATTGAAGTGAATAAAAAATTGACAATTTTGTTCATTGTGACTTTCGCGCCAAACACTTGACAGAGTCAATTTTTCAGTGACTCCCTGATTCTGACTCCAGAGTCAGAGAAATCAAACGCAACCTTAGTGATGTAATTTTTAGTGCTTAGATTAAAATATAACAATAGAATTCACTAACTCTCAAAAGTGATTATCAATTAATACGCCAAACTACTTAAATACTTATTTTTTAAATAAAATTCTAGGTGTCAAGCATTTTTCTTTGTAATGAAAATATGAAATAGTAATAATAAACTGCAGCAACATTATTATTTTTACATAATTTCCCTAAATAATGAACATAACAATAATGTAGTGGATGATATAGGTAGGCGTGTAATCTCTTAGAAAAAACATCAAGTGCAATTATATGTCAAAAGTAGGGACATGTAGGGATTATGTAATTATCCCTTTATAGAAAGGGAGTGCTATTCATCCATTTTTTACTCATTCAAATATTGATAACTTAAATGAAGAATATATTAGGAAGTTGTAAATATATTCATCAAAGTTGTTAATATTTAAATATGGTGAAAAATGAGTGAAGGAGTAGTATTGTATTATTACATTTAGCATTTACCTTTATAGAATGGCCTAAACCTATTAGGGCATGGCCAATAATGCTGAGTTAAAAGGATTAGATGAGCTCAGACCCATTATCCATATATGTAGTGCCATCAAATTCTGCTTTTTGATAGCTTAGGTTTCCACAGTATACTTGTACTATACTTGGTTTGTCAATTTGCTATATCAATTTGAAGAAACTTCCACTAAGATCGAGCTCAACATATATGGCTATAAAGTGTTTGAGGTATACTAAACTTGTGACACATATCATCAATTATTTATCGTTAGAAAATAATTGATAACAAAGTATTTGAAATAAAAAAAACTTATTATTTCAATGGTCACCTTATAACAAAGCATTAAATAATAAATAAAGACCTTGAAACAAAGCATTACATAATAACAAAACTATAGAGACCTTAGAAGGGATCTAACATTAAGACTCAAATTCAATCTCACCTTAAATCTCACATGAATTTAAATAATAAATATTAATAATATATTATATTATATTTAAATTATATATTAAATAGAATAATAATATAATATTATTATCTACTTATCAGGTCATATTGATGGATCGTCCCATAAAGAAGGGATCACGAAGAATGGACCAATATCCTTTCATCTATTTTAACTTGAATGAGATGAGATTCTCCAAGTTCATTTTTTCCTTTTTTCAACGTAAAGGAACTTAGCTTTAACAAGTCACCGTTGAAGTTGCTCTAAAATCTTACATTTACTATACATGTTTAGTGGATTACCCTTCTCATCCATATGTGATCTAATTTCTCCTTTCATTCTCATATTCCTAAGATATAACACTCATTACTTGAGATTTTCACCCTTGACATAGCGCCATGTTCTTAACCAAATCAGCAAAATTGATCATGACAACCTCAATTCAAGGTGAGAACAATAGATAAATTCATATGAGTACATCGAACATTTTATCTAGCCAAGCTAAGGCTGCAATGGGAAAAACTTTCAATACAAGTTAGTGATTTAATTTATTTTATTTTGAATTTTGCACATGCGTTCTCTTCTATAAAAGCAAAATATGGAATAATAATAAAAGAGTGTTATTAGTACATAGTACAGTACTTTTTCATATATTTTTCACTCATTTAAATATTGACAACTTTGATGAATATGTTGACAAGTTTCAAACATATTTATTAAAGTTGTCAACATTTGAATGAGATGAAAAATAAGTAAAGAAACACTATACTATGTACATTTAATATTTTTCTAATAATAATAGTAATAATAGCAGTGGAAAACGTGCTCAAAAGCGTGTGGTGCAATAACAAGGTTGCAATATATCACCATCACAACTTACATGTGCTGAAACTGGTTTTAAAGTGCACGAGTATGAATTCTGAGTGTGTTTCTATAGAAGGAAATAAGGTAACTTTCTGGGTATTATCTATGCCTAACCAAATTCGATATCATATATGGGAATTCGTGTTTGGCAAAGAGATAATGAATCAATATATATAATGTCCTTTTGATAGATAAATGGTACCTTTCGCATTAACTAAAGGCACCACTCAATTAGGTCATTGCTCAATAGTGTAAACTAACACACAAACACCCAAACGACAAAGGAAACTTAAAGGATATAAGTAAAGAAATTTAATAATACACGGTCAACAATGAAAAATAGTCTATCAATTGACCTATTTAGTAAAATGCTTTTTTTAAAAAGGTTAATTTTTAGTGTATTGAGTGATTATGACTCAAATTCTTTAATTTTGACTGGTTTTAACTAATTTTTCATTGTGCAAATAGCAACACTCAAAGGAATCAAAGGGTAGTAAACAAAATAATTATAGCAAATCCAAAATGGCATGCTATTATTGAATCCATTTGAAGGGTGACACATACATAAAATCAAAGGTGAGTTTTTGAGATGAAGTTGGATTAGAAACGTGTCTTTTGGATGAGCAAATAGATGGTTTAGGTCCATGTCTCATCTCTTTCATTGTATTGTTAATAATGCTAAGTACTTCTCTTTCTTTTAACAAATCCATTATTGTACTAGCTAGGCTTATTATTATTATTTTTTATCATTTTTAGGTATCATTCCGACATGATAAGAATTAATCTATCGTGCAGAACTAAACTCAATCTAAGAGTCTGTTATTGGTCAATGAGTTGCTGCATATACAAGACAAATATCGAACTCATAAATCTTGTTTAAATGGATAAGTGAGTTGATTACTTGATCAACCCAAATTGATTAATAACCACATGATGTAATTAAAACAAACTAATTTTATAGACACTAAAACAAATTATGATTATGAACTTACTTTTGAGTCAAAACTATAAAACTAAAGAGTTTTGATAGGGGTGCAAAATTGTACCAATTAAAACCGTCAAAAATAGGAGTTTGAGTCTAAATTACTCAACTCATTAAAAAAACGCACATGATTAAGAATGTTATTTGTGCCAAAACTATTAAAATAAACATTTTTGGCCGAAAAAATGATGTTACCCTAGATATTGTGAAATATATATATATATATATATATATATATATATAAATTGAAGGGACTGCAATTAAAAGTCGTTAATTTTTCAAATTAAAACATATTTAAACCTTTAAATTAGATAACCAATCATAATATTATAAAACATTTTTATTGGTCATAAATTCATAATTACTACTTTAATATAATAATACTTTACCTTCTAGATAGTCTAACTTATATAAGCTGCTGCTCAAATCAAAAGCCCTAAAAACTAACACCGTACCCCATAATATATATTAGCTTCATTGACTAAGGCCTAATCTTAAAAGATAGTTGAAATTAGTAAATGCGTGCATAAATATGGTAGGATTATATTCTACTTAATGATGAAACTATTTTAATAATTCGATAAAGTAATGGTACATTTTTCTACTACAGTACTATCTACAATTGAAATGCATAATTTCACTCCTTCCATCTAGTATTATATTATTCATTATCCAAAAAAGTAAGAAAATATTAAAAAAATCTATTAATTAGACTAAGTAAATAAAAACTAATTATATTCAAATATATTAATTTTTTAAGATATTAATATTTTTTTAAAATTTCTTAAAATGATATATAATAAGAAAATTCTTGGTACACAATAAAAAATCAATGAAAACAGTCAATAAATTGTACACAATATGTAATATGCATGCACAACATATATTACATATTATGTACATCATATATGACATGTTATGCACAATATATATTATATGTTGTAATATCATATTTTTTTTACAATATACTATACATATCATACATAATATATAATATACATGGTATATATCATGTAATATATATTATACGTATTATATAATACTTATTTTGCATGACATATTAACCGTTTTAGCAATTTTTTATTATACATATAATACTATAAAAAAAGTATCTATGTAGTAGATTGAGGTGCATGCATCACCAATTCATCATAACTAAAAGTGTCTGAATTCTGAAACAACTAACACTTTTTGTTTTCTGCCAACACAACCTCCTTTTTTATGGTTCGTATCCTCTACCAGATTTAAGTGCAATCAAGCCAGCATAATGTTCTGATTTTGGAGATAGAGAAGCTATACTAATTTTTAGGAATCTCGTGGAAGTGAAAATAAGAATAATAGTAATAAATTAATAATATATTTGCATAAATCTTCTAGTTTAGATGCTCCTTATCACGTGCTCTTGTCGAATTGGGCCACACCCACCTGTACAGCATATCACCCATAATGTCCTAAACCAACACCCTTGCATAATCACCTCCTTTTTTACTTTTTTTACCCACAAGGAAAAAAATATGAACATTCAAAACTAGATATTTTCGGGACTAGTCACTACAACAAAAATAATTATTTCATCATGTAATTGTTGAAAATTATTGATAAAAGTATTGTAAAAAGAGATATATTAACATTTATTTGCCGTTAAAAATAGTCATAAATTTTTATTTGACAATTAATAACTGTTAAAAATACTTATAAACTAATTTTAAGTATTTTCGACGGTCACTAATTGTCAATATTACTTTTATTGACACATTTAATACTGAATATGCTCATTTTTCTAGTAGTGAGTAATGGTAGTTGTACAACATAAACACATCTATCTAGTATCTTGTGTGCTATATATGTCATACATAATGTGTGTTATATGTAATATTTCTTATATATAAAACACATTACATATGATACATAACACATGTTGAATACTAGTTGGATGTATTTATGTTATACAACAAACATTTTTATTTCCGGACACTATCAAGTAGAATAGTGATTAAGAAAAGAAAATGAAAATCATATTAAAGTTCAATAATAGTAATAAAAGTGGATATCAATTAGATACAAGAAAGTTGATATCCAAATAATATTTTTGTTATGATTCTATTAAAAGTAAATTAATTCTAAAATTGTTATACTATTATGTTAGAGGATTAATTCTAATTTCAATTATGATTTGATTTTCATACACAACCATCAGTTAATACAAATTTAAAATAAGATAAATTATCACTAAAGATCATCAAATATAATAATCACCTGAAGAATACGAGTATAAGTATGCGTTGGGTACACATGGGTACACGTACCCACATCAAAGTATGTATATTTGGAAAAAAAAAGTGGGTACGACTTGAGTACGTTTAGATATAAATTGGGTATGACAATCATTAAAATTGAGTTATTTTTTGAATTTTTTAAAGGTTTAAATATTTTTTAGGCCCATATAGTTTTAGCAATGTTTCAATTTAGTTTCATATAGTTCAAAATTTTGAAACTGTGTTCCCTGTAGTTTTTGTTTATTTTTAATTGAGTTCATAACATGATTTTTGTTTTAAAAATTTTGTTTAACCAATTTTGAAAATGTGATGAAAGATAAAAGAAGATAGAAAAATATTATTTATATTTTATTTTTATTATTTTGTTTCATATTATATTTTTATTTAAATTTATCTTTATTTAATTTTTCATTATATTTTCTTTTTTCTTAAATTTTTATTTATATATCATGACAAGTAAATTAAAAAAATAAAAATAAAAAGAGCAACATTAAAATAATTATAAATAAAATTAAAATGAAATATAATATAATAAGCTGTATTATTGTCGTACTTGTACTCCACTTTTTTTAAATTATCATATTGCACTTTTTTAAAGTTATCATATCGCGTACTCGTATTCATACTGGGTACGGGTACCGCATAGGGATGTCAATTAGAACCCTACTCGTGGGGCACCTGCACAACCCATGTGCTGTCACGTCAGTTATGGTAGTGTTTTCTCTCTCTCACTACCTGAAAAGTTATACAAACGGAACATTTTGATTGGACAACAGTGTAAAATACCTTTACGCTGTCAGTGCATCAAAATTAAACTCTTATATTAACCAAATTTTATTTTTCATTACATATTATAATAATTTAATATATTTTTTCATAATAATGTGGGACGAGACGGGTACCAATGGAAAGGGTACGAGTTTCAATGTTTTAAACTCGCAGGTAGGGACATGTTAGATATAAAAAAATTTGAGAGTGTGAGAGGTGGGGTCGGGTTGAGATAAAACCCCTCCCATTGTCATCCCTAGTACCGCACCAGTATCTTTAGAACATAGATAACCATTAACCACCGACTATATGATTTGACATTAATCATCAATTTCTAGTGGTTAACCATGTAAAATTAATCTCATTCAATTATATCCTCTAATAACAGGTTATATGATAACCTAATCAATTAATTGTTTCGATTACCAAACTTATCTATTACACTACTCCTTGAGGATATTATAAGGTATCACTTTTTGTTTCCATATACTTTTCATCTCCCTCAGTTATACTTTGCTTATCAATTATGAAATGGGGCCTTCAATAATTACAAAAAAGGGGACATGTTGGGTACAACACACTTCAATATATTAATAAGATGACCCCCTAAAACAAAACGGATCAGTGTAAGTGTACAAGTTTATCAAATAAGGTCCATGCTGGACCATTTAACCAGTGGACCTAACAAAACATATCCAAGTTCAAAATAATGCAAAAAATAAGAAAAAAATATATTCGATAAATAATTAAAAAATAACTAAATCAATTAATAGATCTATTTAATAATTTTTAATAAAATTTTTTTTTTTGATTTTTAATGAATTGAATGATTGTGAATTAAAATTCTTATATAAACTAGTTTTGACTTGTTTCTGATTTTGTAAATAGCAATGCTAAAAAAACAATACATGTACTATTGTACCTAATCTAATCCTAAGTATTATTATAAAACTTATACATACTACGAATTCTCACCATCAATATACATCGATCCGAATCCAAAATTCCTACAACCTATCAATGTATTATTCTCAACGAAAAATATTTGATTGAGTAGAAAAAGAAAGTAGGGGCAATCTAGATGTATATAACTATATATGTATTACTTTGGATCTTATACAAATTGCTGCAAATTATACATGAACTAAATATATTACCTATTTTCAAACTCAAGTCCTTCAAAAAAGAATCAATGTTGACAATTGACTTATTTAGTGTGTTATATTAATATTGTAGTAAAATTGTAAATTCTTTAATACTAGCGTACGTCCAACAAAAAAGTTATTTATACTTTTAAAATTTTTATTTTTCATATATAATTTTCGGACATTTATTTGATACCCAATATTTTTATTGGGTAATACCAGTATCCAATTGTGTGTTTAACCTATTAGTACGTGCTAAAATAAATATAATTCGATTTTAACAAAACACGATTGTCGCGATCGCAGCCTTCCTGAACGCATCTTATTCCCGATCGCACATACACATCCTCTCTCTCGCGCACATTGCTCTCCTTCTTTAGCGACAAATCATGAATTGAGTTTTTTTATTTTTATAAATTGATAAAGTTAGAGAGTACCAATATAAATTAAATTAATTTTTTAAGATTATTTGTCTAACAAGTTGCCAGTTATATAAATTATAAAAATTTATATTAATTTTATCTATAAATCAATCACTACTTGACACATACATATGTTGGATATTGGTATCCTATATTTTCTTGGGTATCGAATCAAAATTCATAATTTCACAGTTATTAATTCTAGATCATATTTATTATTATTTTAATTATATTATTTATTAATTGAGATATTTTCAATTATTTTCTTATAGGTGTACATTTAAAAATGTCGACAATTAAAAGATAAGATTTAGTTTTGATGAACTGAAAAGTGTCTACCACATCAACCATAACAATTTATTCTCTTTCACATTACTTAAAAAGTCATAAAAATAAAGTGTTGTGATTTGCTGATAGTATAAAATTCTTTTACAATGATTGTGCATTAAATTAACCTCTAAAAAATAAAGGGGTAGTTCATAAAAGAAAAAAAAATAAAGTTATAACATAGAGTTATACTATTATTTGTATGAAATTTTCTTATTATCTATTTTTAGAAAACTTTATTTACCATTCAATGAAGTGTAAACCCATTTAAATATGATCTATTCTTTATTTAACAATGAATGAAGTATTTGTCTATATAAAGATTAAAAAATATGTAAAAAAATTATTTTTTAAATCTCTATATTTCATGGACAATTTCAAAAAGGTTTGAGACAAAAATATTAAAATATTATTTCAAAATTAAATGAAGTGAAAAGAAAAGTGATTTATTCTATGTATAGTAAAATTTATGGATAGTGATATGCACCGATTATTACATGATTATAAAAGAATTTAATTTTGATATATGTAAATATATTTTTTGCCATTCAATAAAAAACACTCTATTTATATTTGTATGACCTTCTAGATAGTGGAAGAGAGAAAATACTATAATGATTAACGTGACAATACATGATTAAATACTGTAAAAGGTTATACACTCATAATGAATGAAAATTAAATCCATTACAAAAAGACTACACATCATTTTTCAAGATTTATCAAATTAGTGATCGAATTATAACTATTAATTGTACAATAAATATCACTCTCTCATTTGTTTTATTTATCTACTTTCTATTTGTACGATATTTTAGATAATGATTATTTCATCTAAAGCTCGGTAAAAGATCAATGCATTTTATATTATATTATCCTTCTTTTACAATGTATTATTGAATGATTATGTAAAATAGTTACTAATGAATATTCAATTTTGATAGTCCCAAGGAAGGTGCTACCAAAAGAGTGAGAAAGAAAACAAGTAATGTAATGTTGTAATGTTGTAATGTAATGGTGGACAGACACATATAAACACTGTCACTGTGCACACTGCACCTTCCACTCTTACCCCATTTTCACACCAAACTCTCTCTCTCTCTCTCTCTCTCTCAGCTTCTTCTTCTGAATTCTTCAATGGCACTCTTCTTCTTCTTCTTCCCTCTACACTAACCTCTAACACTTCCCAACACCATCCTAATGGATCCCACTGCCATGATCAATGACGCTTCCTTTTCCCCCGGAACCCCCTCCAATACGGCGCCGTTTCACTTCCCGGAGATCTGGCACTTCCCTCCCCCGCCATTCGACTCATCCTCCTCCGTCGCCGCCACCGCCGGCCTCGGCCTCCGGACGCCGCAGTTCGCCCACCGAGGGCAGTTTGGGGATTTCGCTTCGTGTCCGACCCGGGACGTTCCGGGCAACGATCCGGTAGGTTCGGAGCACGGGTCGGGTCCGAACCATAACAATAGCAACAGAAAGAGGCGCGATTCCCAGGAGGAGGAGGAATCAACAACTAAGGGCGTGTCCACCAGCAACAATGGCGGTACCAATGCCAACGCCAACGGCGTGGTACTTGCTTCACTCAATGATCCCAAATAATTCGCATCGTTGAAATAAATCCCAATATAATAGTATTATTTTAAAAAAAGATTAAATTTTGTAACTAGTTTATTTAGTGCAATTTGCCATTATAATATAGATAATGGATCTACTTCTTAAGATTCTTTGAAAATTCTAGTTTTGTTATGGAATTTTGTTTGTGAAGTGTCAATTTTTTGGTGGGGTTGGTCAATTTAAGTGCAATTTGTTATTATAATATGAACATTGGATCTGCTTCTTACCAGTTACCATTTTTTTTAAGCTGAATTTCAATTCTTGCTTTTCTTTTTTGGTTGTGTGAAATTTGGGTTTGTGCAGAGTGATGGTGGTGAAGGGAAGAGGGTGAAGGGATCATCAGGGAACAGGAATGAGAGTGTAAAAGGTGAAGGAGGAGAACACAGTTCAGGAAAGCTTGCGGAGCAACAGAATAATGAGCCTCCTAAGCAAGACTACATTCATGTGCGAGCAAGAAGGGGTCAAGCTACTGATAGCCACAGTCTTGCTGAAAGAGTAATTGAATTTTTTGTTTTTTTATTAATTTTTTTTCCATTCCTTACCAATCTTGTAGTTCATACTACTACCCCTTTTGATTGTCTTTTCTTATGTGGTTATGGTTTAATTTTGGGTAACTGTTCTGTTAAATAAAATTCTGGAATTGGTCCCTCTTAAATTTTATGTCAGATGAATTGGTTCCTCTAGTTGGGAAAAGAAATAGGACTAGGGGTCCCTCCAGACAAAAAATATCCTAAGAAGTTTTTGCCAAATGAAAGTATCAAACAAATTAGTCCAACCGCAAGGATAAATTTGACTTTTACTTTTTTTTTTTGTAATCTAAGGGACTTATTTGTCTTTTTTTTGTAAAGGGACTAGTTATGTTGTACAAAATTTAAGAGGAACTAGGTTGCCATTGGTGAGGTATAAAGGATAGGAGAGAAATACAGACATATTGGTGAGAGAGACACAAAAATATAAAGTTTTTGTATCATATTTGATTAGTGTAACAATGGTGGTTTGTGTCCCAGTGTGGTCAATTTTGGGTCCTCTTTATCCCAGTTTTTTAGCATTACAAAAAAATATACAAATTTTCTCTCCCAAGACACAAACTCCTTCCTAGTTCCTTCTATATTTCTTTCTTTTACATCTCAGCAAGGAATAAAGATCAATTTAGTATATGACATGTGGAAATTCCCTTAAAAAGTTGGTTTAAGAAATATGCAACTATTGTACTGCTAATGTCTCTATGGGAATTTATATGGAAATGTTGAGTTATTGGATCTTTTGAAATTAGAGTTGTTGGCTGAGATTTTTTTTCTAATGGAATTGTGGTGGACACTATTGGACAGGCTAGAAGGGAAAAGATTAGTGAAAGGATGAAAATTCTTCAGGATTTAGTCCCTGGCTGTAATAAGGTAATGGTTATACTGCCTGGTGAGTTTTGTTTCTGTTCTCAGTTAAGATAACCATATTGGTCACATAACTGCAAATCATTCTTCATCAATGGTGTTTTGTGTTGTGTTTTTTCATAAATTATAAATTGAATCACTTTCTTTTGATTCAGGTTATTGGGAAAGCTTTGGTCCTTGATGAGATAATTAATTATATCCAATCGCTTCAGCGCCAAGTAGAGGTAGCGATCCTTCTTCTGATGTCGCTATCTGGGTTGATCATATACTGTGTAAAATCTGTGTATGCTTTTGTAGTTGATTTTGAGCCGTGTTCTTCATTTCACAGTTTTTGTCAATGAAGCTTGAAGCAGTAAATTCAAGATTGACCCCTGGAATTGAAGTTTTTCCTCCTAAAGATGTAAGTATTGAAAAAAAAATCCTTAGATTTTTATATTGAACCTCTATGCAACAACAACAACAATAACAGCTAAGCCTTGCCCCCTAGTAGGGTCAGGCCTATATTGTACCTCTATATAGTCCATAAGTTTAAATAACTTGAAAACTAGTGCTATCTACTTTATTTTAAACTGTCTTTTTATGAGTTATGAGCATAGTTGCAACTGTACCTAATAGCAAGGATGCATGCTTTGTTTGGGGTTAAAGATTCTTCTGTAGATTTGTCACAAACTCAACCTTTTAAGCATAATTGGGGTTTCATTATCCTAAAATTCATCTTGTAAAGAAAAAGAGATATAATGTTGAAGGTGGTTCGAATTTCGATTTGTATTTTGACTTTTTGAGAAGGTTTTGTATCATTGTGCCATTTGTTTTGAATCAAACACATAATAGTAGACCCTATAAGAGTACAATCAATTGGCTGTTTCCTTTGAACAAGTTTGTGTACTAATCATTTTACCAATTCTTGGTGGAATCTTCAATTGCTTCCTTCCCCAAATAAATGTTATGCTTATGGGTGTTTTTCAAGACTGGATAACTGAGAAAATTAATGCACAAATGTAAATATATCTGATAGTAGATGATTGCATCCAATAGGAAACATCCTACTGTGTTAAAAAAAAAAGAAAAAAAGGGTTAAAAAATTAGAAAGTAGAAACACATGCTGAAGTTTCAAGTTTTGGGGCCAAAACCATTCAGAATGATTAGTGAAGTTCAGTTTTCATCCTTGTAGCAAAATGTTTAGTCTTATGATACATCAACTTTTTGTTCCAGTTTGATCAGCAAACATTTGATACAGCCGGCATGCCATTTCCTTCGCAAGCTACAAGAGAGTACAGCCGGGGTTCATCGCCGGAGTGGTTACATATGCAGGTAGGAGGTGGTTTCGAAAGAACAACATAGCCTATGGAATCCCTTCACCTGGTATAATAAATGCATATAAGAGCACTAGTCTATCCTTCAGAGCTTCCATGAATCTTATACTCAATATGCTGTTTTAAGTCCAGTGTACAACTTCTTCCTGTATTCTACATGAGGCATGAAGCTGTTATTTCATATTTGTCTCAACAGGGCTGCTTCAGTTAGTATTCAAGCAACTCTATTTGTTAGTGTGTTGGAAAATGCATTAATTTCACCCCCCCCCCCCCCCCCCCCTATATGTAGCTTAGTGGATTATTATAGGCTCTTTATTATTGATACTCTTGATAACCCTTGAAAGTGATTATTGTTGTTCCTTGTAAAAGAATGATGCTTGTCCTAAATACATAATGCTTACATATTGTGTAACAGTCTCAACATTGTTGTTTGTTTTGTGAAGCTACTTTGAATAAAATGGATTTTTGTCCATATGATTGGTTTTGCATTTGTAGAATAGATTATAAAATTTAAGTGATTTACTTGCATTTACCATTTTAAAATAGTTACTAATCAGCTGTTACTCATATCATTTTTCACATTGCAACAAGTGAAAAATGAAACAAGTACAGGGATGACAAATTTATTAAGGATTAATAAGCACATCTTATCATTGTATGATTTGTATCAAATAAATTTTGACAGAAGTTCTAACTACCTACCTACAGTTCTTTACATTTCTTTCCCAAGGTTGCCGTAATCCATCTTCATAAATACATAAATAATTTATACTCAACAAAATCAAATACAATATGCAGCTGAAGAAAATTCCCCTTCATATCTATACTACCAAAACAAAAATGGTACATTACAAGTGAGATCTCTCTCTCTAGGTTTAGTTAAATTCAGCTCGACTCTTCTCTATTTGTTTATTTGTTTATGTAACACTAGCTTCTCATAAATGCACTGTTCAAGGGAGATCAATGTAATAATTTACAAATTCAGAAACCTTTTTAACAAATTTTATAAATAGAGAGAGGAGGTGAGGTGAATTTCCTTAATCTCAGGGGTCATAGTAATTTATAAAAACAAAAAAACTGAACATACATGGAGAATCTTTTGTTAGAACATGTGACGCGTCTAGGCTACAGCACCAAAGGAATTCCCACCCTGATTGAGGCCATTACCATTTGACTGGAAGTAAGAAACTGCTGCCCAAATCACACGCAGAAGCAGAATTGCAGCAAATACTGTGCCTCCAAGTGTGCAGAAGACCTGTGATTCATAACCAATATTCACCAATAGTTGTTAGATCCTAATGGACAATTCATTTTCTGATCACAAAACAAAGAAATTGTGAAGGCAGCACTATAATATCCTAGAACATAGTTCATGTAAAGTTTATTGATTCTATTACAACAAATTCATTTGAGTTAGCATTTAAGGTATGTTGGGTTAAATGATAAGAGTGAAGGTAAATTTTCCTTTATTGAATTTCATATATAATTTTACACATAATTCAGTCCAGAAAAATTTACCCGCATTTTTATTCTCCAAATGTCACGAGTTTTGAGGGAAAGGAAATAGAGAGTTTCAAAGAAAAACAAAGGAAAAGGAAGTGATTAATAAAAATTTCCAATCACTTTCCCTCTTAAGTTTTGTAACTTGTGAACATTGGAACCTTTTAAAAGCCTTCTCCTTCCTTCCCTTCCCCTCCAAAACCCAATTCGTGAACACACCCTAATGATGCGTTTGTTTGAGTGTCTGAGACATCGGACACCTGACACATTTGCACACATGAAGTGTTTGATTAGTGTCTCTGACACAAAGTGAGACACGTTTACCCACTTGTGTCTAACATTTTTGGAATTAATGTGTCCACTCAAAAAACTTGGACACTAGTGTTTATGTACAATTTTGTGTAGGTGGACATGTCCATAATATTTGTGTCTCATAATCAAACACTCCCTAAGGATGTGTTGGTTCAAGCGGAAATTTTCCATTGAGCTCATCCTTGAAAATTTCCCCTCTAATCAAACATACCTTTAAGTCTATTCAACCTATATGACACTTGCATCCATCATTTTCTTTTTCTGTGAAACTTAAATCCATCATTTGTTTGTAGTAAATAAATAAGCAATTAAGAGACTAAGAGGTGGACTATGCAAATAACATTTTCAACTTTTCATACACAAATTCTGCTAAACTAAGTTATAAGTTGCATAACAAACAAGAAAGGCATCATTTTTGCATACTTAATCACAAACCCCAACTTCACATTTCTTATCTACATCATAGGAAAGGACCTGATTCAATCCAAGTAGTGTTTATAGTAAGTGATGCAATGGAAGATAGATATACATGTAAAGCACAACAAATGGAGGGTTCAACTAGCCATGGATTCTCAATTAAGCTATACAATGAAGGAAATCAATACCTCAAGAAATGCTTTGGCAATAGAAAGTGAAGCAAGTAACAGAGTCCCATCCACTGCAAAAGAAACCTGAATTTCCCCAAGAAAAAAACAAGTAAACCAACTAGTACTAGGTACACAAAAGATTAGATTATTACAAAATTACCAAAACATTAAAAAGTTAATTTTCATTCATTGACAGTGCACTACTCTGTGTTAGCACGTCAGTCATGATTGTGTTTTCTCTCTTCCACTACTTGAAAAGTCGTATAAACGAAGTGTTTTGATCGGATTACACTTTCAGCGCACCAAAATTAAACTCTAAGAAAAAATGGAAACTTGAAGCTACAACTTCAAGCAAATTTTCAACAACCAACAAATTTTTAATGGTTATCACTAATGGCCTAAACAGAAACACAATTTTGCAGCTACAAGTAACTCAGAATTAAAACCAAATCGAAAAAACATACAGTGAATGATGATACCCAAAATTTGAAAAGGGTTCAAAAAATAGGGAAACTTACAAGCTGGGGCGATATTACTGTAGGCAAAACAGAGCGAGATGCTTTCTTGGCACGCTTAGAAACTTTCTTAAACATGCTCTGAAAGAACCGTATCAACAAATCAACGCTGCTCTCAGCATCATCCTCATCATCACTCTCATCATCAACCCCATCATACCCATCAAAAAACCCTTCATCCATCTCATACTGTTCTCCCCCACCTGAGCTATTCAGCTAAAAAAGCACAAAGGGACAGCAAAGATGAGCCAAGTTTCAAAGCAATACAGTCACTATTTCACATATCATATGTACCTTGCATTTGCAATTGCTGATTATGGGGTGTGAATGGTGCTTGTGGAAGAATCTGGAAGGAAAAAGTTGGTGAAGAGAAGGAACATAAACATTGTTTGCAGAGAAATGGAGAAGCTTGGAGGGTGGAAGAGGGTGTGAGAGGTTGATCAATGGTGCTGTAACTCCTGCCATTTGTGAGGTTGATTAATGGGTTTTTCGCTTTTCCTTTTGTTTATTGTCTTCATGAGGGGAAGGACATGAACAAGAACTCAAGAACCATATTTTTTCTTTATCTTATGTTTTTCTTTGGCGGATAATATCTGAAGCCTAGGGGTATGTTAGATTTTTCACCTCTCGGATTGGGCTATACTCTATACTAGTATTAGCCCAAAAGAAAAATAGTTATCTTTAGTGAAAAAATAGTTGGCCTGAACTAAAATAAAAATGAAAGAAAATTTGTATACTCAGTCCAAAGGGTGTTCAACTATGTCCAGATAAATTTTTAGGATCTGTATCATATTTAATTTATAACCACGTATGTTAATTTATAATATTAAAATTTTATTTAAAAAAAAATATGATTATTAATGTTTCTGAACCATATATTAAATGTATTTCATGATCATCTAAAAATTTTTCCTATAACTAAGTGTTAAAGTTTCTATTCTCTTTGGAGAAAAATTTAAAACTCGGTTGTCTGGTACCTCAAGGTGCTTACCATAGTGCTTATTTTTGTTAACTATGAAATTAGAGTCAATGGACACCTCCTGGTTACACAAAAAAAAAAAAAATAGAGTCATGAAAGTCATCGAGTCAATATCACATGAATTAGAGAGATAATAATTTCAAAGTTGATTCTAAATACACTCTCACGTATCTCTGTATCCCTTCCAATACACAGTAATTTTGTAATTAGAGTGAACAAAAAGTTAACAATTTTGTTCATTAAGTCGACTTTGTTCACATCTTCGTCGTAATTCTCGTACTAAACATCAACAAAGTCATTTTTGCATTGATTCATCAAATCTGCCATAAAAATCAGTAAAAACAAACACTATTTATACTTCAATAAGAGATTAATTACTATGTTCCATGATGGATACCTGATTACCTGGTAATAAGAAAAACACAATAAGTGTGAAAATGAAAATAAAAGTTATATTAAAAGTCCAATCTTTGTGATTCACTCTTGCTTGCTTCAACCTTCAGCTTCAACTTCCTCGTTGGCCCCCACGCCATTCTTTCCCAAACAAATCGGAACATTCTCTCCGCAGCCAGTGCCCTAAAACGACGTCGTAGTGGCACACTCAGGCAGCATCGTCTGCGTTTTGCCACTACTGTAATGGAAGTCCTACGTGGCACTTAGGTTTACGACACTTTCCACGCTCTTTCCTCTCGCGTCCATTTCTTCGCCAACTCATTCCAACCAATAAAATCCAAAACGCTAATGCTCATATCATACGTCAATAATTAATGAATCAAATATCAATTTATTAAAGATTTTAATTAAGAATAATTTGAATGCTTCTTATTTATTTTTTATTAACTGTATTTAATTTAATCTGGCTGATTTTTTTATAAATTAATAATAATAAAGTTTGAACCTAAAACTTCATACAAACTATTTAGATTTTTTATCGTTAAATTATTTATAGTAAATTGTTATTCTTACCACATAGGTAAACTATTTTTTATGAGTTTAATTTTGATTTTATGTTCTAATAATGTTACGATACTTTACTAGGTAGTAAGAGAGAAAAAATACGATCATGATTGATGTGACTACATATGATTGAATGATTATGTAAAAAAAGTATATTAAATCCATATTTATAATATGAGTTTAATTATGATATACTGTCAGTCAATCGCATCTATTAATTTGTGTGATTTTTTAATAAGTGGATAATTAAATTAAAGAATTTTTCTCAATTCATGATTGAGTGTTTGTGTAAAATTAATAGATTTAAATTAAACTCTTATATCATGTATTGTAATTAATTAAAAATGAGAATTTTTAAAGGTATTTGCTTGTGCACTTCCAATAAATAGATAGTACACATACATACCATTATGTGACACCTTCTGATTGGGGATAATAGGTGATGATTAGGCGCTGACATAGATGATACAACCAATCAGAATGTGTCACATAATGGTATGTATGAGTACTATATAATTATTGGAAGTGTCCAAGCAAACACGATTTTTAAAACACAAATGGAGAAGGTGCAACGCACGCTCCGAATGCGAAAGCGTGAAAAGGGAAAGGGAGGAATAGATAATGCACCACGAACCCATGAGGCCATGATCCAAAGAGAGAGAGAGAGAAGAAACTGAAGAGGGGCAAAAATGGAAAAGTAGTATAAGCAGCAAAAATATTCGAAGGGAGGGTTGAATTAGAATTGAATCCAAATCGAATCAAATCCCCGGTTTACGGTTTCAGCGCTTAGATATTTCGCTGAAAAAAAGAAAAATTATAAGAGAAAAAGGCGCGTCAAATCTGAAGAAGAAGAAACGGAACGGTTGAGATTGTTCTCAAATCTCAACCACCATCGTCATCGTCACCACCAACGCGTCTTCCTTGTCTTCGAGATCGAGTTTTCAGTATGACCCAGCCCGACCGAGTCTCCTCGTCTCGGACGGTTCGACTCGGCCGAGTTCAGCCGCAAGCTCCCACTCACCGCACTATATACTGCAACGATCGTGACGCCAATCTTCCCGTTCGATTCAAGGTTCTTCTTCTTCTTAGTTACTCCACTTTTCATGCACCTTGCTCGAGTGTTTTGCGATTATGCTGTTTTTTTCGCGTGATGAATCTTATATGTGGTTTTTTAGTTCAGGAACTTTGATTGACTTCGTTTTTGGTAGTTCGTGCTTGTTTTTCGTTCAATTTTTTGCGTTATAATCGCGTAATACGAGAAGCGTTTCCTAGGAATTTGTCAGTTGTTGATGGAATAGGAAGTTCGGGATGAAAAAAATTACTGTTTATTTGTTTTATTTTGAGCGATCTTGTTTGATTGTGAAGTGCTGAGCTAGTTGAGTTGAGGATTTTGTTTGCTTGAGCTGTGCTGGTACTTGTTAGCTACATAGCTGATTGATGCTAATTGTCATTGAGGTATAGTTTATAGTAGAGAATGAACAAGTTCGATGCGATCTCAAAATTTATGAAGCATAAAGCAGATTGGACTCGGGTCCATTATTTGGAAAAATTTAGAAAATGGAAAAAGTTACACTCATTTATCCTAAGATTTGGTGAAATTCACCATGACTCTTGCTCTATTCGTAAAATTTGCTTAAGAGGTCCTCAATTTTGTGAAGTCATTGCGATGCGCTCTTCCCTATTGTATAATATGATGCACTAGCACGGGTAAACAGTAGCAATTCCTGCTTTCTATTATGGGAATGCATACAAGTCATCCAAAAAACATTAGCTCGTGTAGTTTCTTATTCTTTCTTTCTTTATTTTTTCAATATGCACTAATTAAACACAGCAGAAGATAGTATATAGTTACAGGAAATACATGATATAGGCAACAAATTTTAGAAACAATCTTCAAGATAAGAGATACTTAAGTTACAGGGTAAAAATACAGGATATTTATATATATACTTTTTGCACATTTAATTACTGTTTTGGATTATTTAGAATGATATATTTTATAAGTTCTTACATAATTTTATTTGCTTGCTTTAATTATTATTATTATTATTAGTTTGTGGTGTACCTTGCTGTTCCCATATCCTAATAATAACAACAACAACAACAACTAAGTCTTATCCCACTAAGTGGGGTTGGCTACATGGATCATGCAATGGCATAGATCAACATAGATAACATATTGCACATAGATCAACATAGATTGCAAACTGCACATAGATCAGATGAAATTACAATTATCATTCCCATATCCGAAATTTTTAAAAAATGCCGTATCCGCATGCCATACTCATCATAGATTGCACATTGCATAGTGTATTAGGGGAGGTTAGTATCTTTGGCACAAATAAGGGGGAGCTGGCTGCTGGCATGAATTTCATCAAACCTCATGTGAGTTTTGTTTGAAACGGGTTTGTTGACTACTTTGAAGTGTTTGTGCTCTCTTGTATCAAACATTGTTCAAGACCATTTTCGTGTAAATGTGCCATTACTGAATCAACTTTTAATTTTTCTATTATTTTTTCTTTTACATTTGGTTTTTGTTGCATATGAATTGCTTGAGGAATGCAATTTCAGTCAAATTAAAGAAGACAGATATCTATGAGTAGAATAGAAATATAGAGTAGAATAAGAAGAAAAAGACATAATAGAGTTTACTTGATTATTACTTTCTTTGTCTCCTTAAAAGTGGTGTTTATGGTTTTGACAAAGAAGTGATCTTAGATTGGGGATGGTGCCATTGTTTTGTCTTAAATTTTGCAATTGGAATACAAATAATAGAGAAGTTTTGTGAAATTTATTCAAAAGGTGATTAGAACTAGTATACTGATAACAAATATGATTAGTTATAACAAGATGTCTTTTATGGAGTGCACTTTCAATGTTATGACTAATAAAGTGGTTAATTGGTACGCGAGTTGTTGAAATCATGGGAAATATTTGGTGGCTAAATTTTCAATTTCCAGAAGGTAATAAGGGTTCTGCCTGTTTGGGTCTTCATATTACCTAGGATCAGAGAGCTTCATAAGAAGATGGTGATCTTTGACTCTCATAATGCCTTCTTATTAATGACCAGAAACGTATAAGAATATAAAGTTTAGCCATAAATTTTCCTCCTTTCGAATGAGTCCCTATGTAGTTTTTTTACACTTTATTGTTAATTGTTAATAAATTATATGAACTCAAATGTAATATTTCTTTTCCTGTTTTCCTACTGTTATTCGTATTCATTAAAACCAGTTCATTAATATTCTGATTGCAAACTTCTAGAAATTAGGATCCTGTGTCATGTCTGATATTATATTCATATATTGTATATTTCTTGTACCTTGATTTAAAGGTTTTGATTAGTTAATATGCATTATGTCAGGGGAACTCAATATCGACTACAAAGTACAACTTTTTCACTTTTTTGCCAAAGGGATTGTTTGAACAGGTAAGTCTCTCTAAGCTATTGATTATCGAGTGAGTGAAGCACATTTAGTTTCCAGTTTGTCAGAAAATATGAGCTTTACCTGCCATTATTCTTGATTCTTGCTTTAAAATATGTGAAATTAATGCAGCATGCACACAATATTATTTATTTGTACTTTTTTCCCCTTTAAATTACTTTATTGTTGAGTGAAGGTAAATCATTTTTGTTTATCACAAGGTCAATCTGTTCCCTCCCGTCAGTGTTTTTATTTAACTGAAGATAGAAATTCCTGTCTATGCTACAGTTCAGGCGGGTTGCTAATCTCTACTTTCTTACAATCTCAATTTTGTCTGCCACACCAATAAGGTATGTTAAGTTAGTTAAATTCGCAGTTAGGAGATCTTTATTTCGGTACTACTTGCCCACTTAGTTGTGTTAAAGAGTGTACCTGGAAAGAACTAGGAGGATTTCATTTTTACCTATTATCTGCTTGACTTGGGTGAAAGCATTTCCACTTGGAAGATTGTATCAGAAAGAACCAGTATATTAAGTATTTTATTTTTAAACTTGGCTTTCTTGATGTAGTGCATAAATTTTTTTCAAAACATTATATGTGCACTTCATGTTTGATTTGGTCTTTGTCTACCATGCATTTGGTTTTTCAGTTTACATTGTTGCATATCTGATTCAGTTTTTAGTTTGAAGAATTGTTAATTCAGCTAAAATTTTTATCATCAAAATGATCTATATCTTGCTTTAGTTGGTGCCATGTTCAATTTCTAACAATTTTTAGAGTTTTTATTTATTTATTTTAATTGTACTTTGCTATTGAATTTATTGCATTCTGTTCCTTATTAATATGATCTGGTACTTTGTTCGGTTCTTCTTGAGCTTTGCATTATTCATTTGTCATGACTTAATTTGTGAAGGTGATTATTCGTAATATTTACATGGTTTGCAGGTTTCTGGTCATATGTTTTTCTGACAAATTTATAATATTATGGGAGTCAGAACAATTCTAATCAGAAATTTCTTATTTTCTGATATTGTAGCCCTGTGTCTCCAATAACTAATGTGATTCCTCTATCTTTGGTGTTGCTGCTGTCGCTCATTAAGGAAGCTTTTGAGGACTGGGTGAGATTTCTGTTTATCCTGTAGATTGCTTTCCATTTGTTTTATGTTTTCAGGTCGTACTGAAAATGAAAGGATCTTTATTAGGAGATGTTAGGTAGATAAATATTTAGAAATAACTAATAAGAATTTTATTATGCAGTTTACTTGTAAATTTGTAAAAGATTGAGGGGGGTTTCCATTGCATTTGTTGACCTCTTTTTGGATTTGACCACAGATGGAGGATTTATGTGTATTATATGTATTAATCTATGTTCCCACCTCTCTTAAATTTTGG
The DNA here is from genome assembly GCA_013621005.1 of Aeschynomene evenia. Classification (NCBI taxonomy): domain Eukaryota; kingdom Viridiplantae; phylum Streptophyta; class Magnoliopsida; order Fabales; family Fabaceae; genus Aeschynomene; species Aeschynomene evenia. Next base: position 9,919,109 of record CM024267.1, on the reverse strand, counting down.
ACTACAGAAGCGTTTTCAAAATGACATGGCCGTAAACAATAATATGATAGATGTTTTGCAAGATCAAAAGTGGGTGTCTATCCCCTGGAAGAAGTTGCAAGTTGGTGACGTTGTTAAGGTGAGTGTGGTAGATGTTGGGGTTTAATTTTGACACATCTATATTTTAAGCTGGTACATACAAGGGTATCTGTGTTGCTGACCATTTTTTTCATTTACTGTGTATTTAGTTAGCTTACTAATTCTGGTAGTTATCTTATAGGTTGTGAATTCTAGAAACTCGATTTACTTTTGGTTTCTTGTACATAACTTGTTTAAAGGGGTTTGCTTCTTTCTCTATGAAATTAGGTCATTGATTTCTACTGAGCTGATACCTTTATTTAGAATGATTAGTAGCACCTACTTTTTTTTTTCTGAGTTGAAGCCGGCTTCAGCAAACAACTACCCCTGCCCTCCTTCCCTCTATTTCTTTCCTCATCTTTCCTCTTTTTCTCTCCTCAATCCCATTTCCATGCCTTTCCCGTGTGTGATTGCAGTAGTGTCAGTAGGGTTCATAGAGCAATGTGGTTGTAATTCTTGGTAACATGCTGTATTTTATTGGTATTTTTGAAAGTGACTGATTCTGAATGAATACTTTCCTTTTAATGTTCCATTGTCAATATGAGATTTTAATTGTAGTTAGTTTGATTTACATATACTTGGGATTTGTTTTATGAAGCTGATAGTGATGGTTTCATTTTGGGTGTCTATTTGCAATGCAGATACTTACTGTAATTTCAACTTCTTTTTTTCCCCCTTTTTCGTCACAGGTTAAGCAGGATGGATTCTTTCCTGCAGATATGCTTTTTCTGGCTAGTACAAACGCAGATGGTGTTTGCTACATTGAGGTTTAATTTATTTCGTTCAATCTGAAAATAAGTGGTGTACTGGTTTTATATTCTTAAGCTGTTGCTTCCGTTAATTAACCTTAGGCTTTTGGATGCCAGACTGCTAATTTGGATGGGGAAACCAATTTGAAGATTAGGAAAGCATTGGAAAAGACATGGGATTACTTGACTCCAGAGAAGGCATCTGAATTTAAAGGTTTGTATGATTGTTTATTAGTATTGTTGCATTTGTGCTTTAAGTATTAGCATATACAGTCAATTGTAATTATGATATTTGCTGATTTGTGATTGTTGGATACTGATGAACAATTAGCTCCTTGATTGATTGCCTTCACACTAGAATTAAGCGATCACTTCACAGCCTAGAAACCCACAATTTTAATCACACCACTATTACATCATGGTACTGGAGCATTACCATCTTCATTGACCCAATCTTGACATTTCTGTCTAGTTCTCAGAAATCTAGAACTTTTCTCCATGGTGTCTGTCTCTTGTGATTCTCTCCTTCCCTGTGTTTGAGCGCTGACTCCTGCTACTGAAACAGTGAAACCCTAGTTTTGTCCTGCTATTTATGTACTTACTTGTTCCTATTTTTGTCAGAAACCCTTAAATGGTAATTGTCTATAGAAATGCTTATGGCTTTTCAGATATGATTGCCTTTCTTTTAATTTCTTTAGTCTCAAGACTGTGTATGGGACAATTAGTATCAGATTGACGAGTGTCAATTCTTGTGATATTTGCAAAATTTAATTTGTGGCTTATTTATTTCTTATATTTATGATACTTGGTTTTTTAACTACTTGCAGGTGAAATTCAGTGTGAACAACCGAACAATTCATTGTATACCTTCACTGGAAATCTTCTAATTCAAAACCAAACACTGCCTGTCAGTCCAAACCAACTTTTATTGCGAGTATGTTATGCTTTTCAGTGTGAGCTTTATGTTTATTCATAAATTAGTCGTAATTGTTTCAGCCTTGTAGTTGATGGGCTGTTTGAAATTCATTTTCTGTTGGATTTGCTTTAATCATATATTGCTTGTTGTTCCTGATTTCTCATTAATGTAACTGAACTCATTCCATATTGAAATTTTCTGTCTCCAGGGATGCAGTCTCAGGAATACAGAGTATATTGTTGGGGTTGTCATCTTTACAGGACATGAAACAAAGGTTTTCTTCTATGAAATGATGCCTAGTTGCCTACTGATGATCCTTTAATTCCTCTTTCAATTTTCTAGCCCCTGGTCTTGCATGTGGTCAAAAGATAGTTGTAAACATAACAGCAGCAATGCATTGTGTTCTGAAATGTGTTACTGGTGACATAGTGCTGTTGTTATTCACCTGTTTGATTCAATCATAGTTATGATTAGCATTTAATGTTTTAATTCTGGTATGATACTGTACCTATTTAGATATCATGTTGGGGGCAGAGGTATGGGGAACGTAGAAAACAACTTTAAAATCACTTCCTTCATGGATGTTTTGATGCATGTGGGTTTTAATACATGCCCATTTCTTGGTGTTGATTTCTGTCATGTTGAGTTTTCCTATCTGAAGTGTGGTTTAGGTCAGGCTTTTGGACTGAGCTCCTTGAAATTGCGTGGGCTGTGCCTGTATTTGCTTTTCAGGATATATTTCTTTCTTGTTGCTTCATATTTTCCTTTTTTGATTGTTAATGGATTCTGTTTTACATACACTTGGAATACATTGTAGGTGATGATGAATGCCATGAATGTTCCCTCGAAAAGAAGTACATTGGAAAGGAAGCTTGACAAGCTCATACTTACTCTATTTGCAACTCTCTTTGTCATGTGCTTTATTGGAGCGGTAGGCAGGTGTGTAAGTCTATTACTTTTTAGTGCTTGACTACTGATTGCTGCCAATGTTTTGAGATCTCTGTGATTGCTTGTCTTAGAAAACTGCTGGGAGCTTGGGAGGGGTATAGGGTTAGCTTTATTTACACTCTGCAATAGATATATTGTTTTTTTTGCTATTGCTGCTATTATTTGTGAATAATTTTCTTGGGTTTCTTTTTAATTGCAGTGCTATCTTTGTAAACAAGAAGTATTTCTACTTACGTCTTGAATCGAAAGAAGAGGGCTCGGCGCAGTTTGACCCTAGAAACAGATTCTTGGTACTATACATTTCTCCATTAAGATGGTTAGCCGTCACTTCTATTTTATTTCTTCTTGACTTAGTGTCTGTTTCTTCTTCCTCCCATGTTTTCAGGTTTTCCTTCTGACTATGTTTACCCTCATCACATTGTATTCAACCATTATCCCAATTTCACTTTATGTATCAATAGAGGTTTGTGTTTTGCCATTTATATTTTACATTCCTTACTAATGGCATTCTCTTGATAAAATGGAAATTTTATTTTTGGTTTTTGTATCAGATGATCAAATTTATTCAGTCCACTCAATTTATCAACAAGGACTTGAACATGTACCATTATGAAACCAACACCCCCGCATTGGCCAGAACTTCAAATCTGAATGAAGAGCTTGGGCAGGTAAGTTGCTAGCAAATTTTGTTTAACTAAACAGAGACAATTATTATTGATGTGAAAAAAAGTGAGAGACCAAGATATAATATAAAGGAGCATATAAAAAATATCGTCAAATCTCTCGAAAGCAAGAGCAGAGATTATTTTCTAGTGAACTGTCACATCTCCGACAAGAACAAGTCCCCCACAACTAGCCAACTTGCTTGAAGATTCATCTTCCAAAAACAATGAAGAACACTCCCTAAATATGCACGTTGTAGGCCTACGTAACTAAAGCCATCTCAGGACCCATCACTGTGGTTTTCTTTGAAGTTCCTCTTCCACCTTAATCTTACTACTATAGTTTTTTGGAGAAAATTCCACTAAAACTTGTTTCTTGAGGGCTAACTAACTTTAGTTCTAACACATCGCAAGTCTCTGTTACTCATTTCATTGTCTTGTGTAACAATAGATATGACTTCTTCCTTTGGGATCTTCTCACTCTTACCCAAATGTGTCTTCCTTTCAGCATATATAAGTCAGAGAATCTTTTTTATAAGATAAACATTTTTGCAAGTAGGTTTTTACAGATTAACATTGTCTTCTCGTCCTTAAAGTTACTGCCACCACATTTCTAACTTTGCTGTTAGGGTTAGGGATTTTTCTACTTGATTCTCTCTCCTCTTCCTGTGCTCATAACACAAACTTTTACATTTTTTAAAATAAACAAAGATAAACATTAAATAAAGTTGTATAAAATGTGTTGCTTTGTTTCTGGTAGATTCTAGTGAAACTGAAATATTTATAATTTACCAATGTGTGTATCTTTTTTGTCATATTTCTGGATTGCATTATGCAGTTTTGCCTGCTGATTTGATTAGGTGGAATACATATTCTCTGACAAAACTGGGACTCTGACAAGAAACTTAATGGAGTTTTTCAAGTGTTCAATTGGGGGAGAGGTCTATGGAAAAGGCGTGACTGAAATTGAGAGGGGAATAGCAGAGCGTAGTGGCGTAAAACTTGAGGTAATACACATGTTTATTAAATGGAAGTATTCAAGAGGCCATGGTTATAAAATAATTATTCCCTATCTACAGGAAAATAACTCTCCCAATGCAGTGAGAGAGAAGGGTTTTAATTTTGATGATGCTAGGCTTATGAGAGGAGCTTGGAGGAACGAGCCTAATCCTGATAGCTGCAAGGTAACTCATTTTGCTTGAGTTGAATTAGTAACAGAATTCTATTTAGATTTAGGTTTTCAATCTCTTTTGCTGAAGTTTTTCTTCTTTAGTTAATCACTTAAGCTGTTTTTTTTTTTTTTCTGTATGCTTATACCATGTACAGTAGTAGTTCCAAACTTGTACTATGTACTATGATTAGTTTACTAGTTATATAATGGAATTAATATTCTTTTTTTTTTCTTTTCTTGCCGTGTAGGAGTTTTTCAGGTGCCTTGCTATCTGCCATACTGTGCTCCCTGAGGGTGATGAGTCCCCCGAGAAGATCAGATATCAAGCTGCTTCACCTGATGAGGCTGCTCTAGTTATTGCCGCAAAGCATTTCGGCTTCTTCTTTTACAGGTTCAAACTTTGTCACCATGCTGTAGTTTTCTGTTCAACTGTTGTGCTATCTTGCTTTACTTTTGTATGTTGAATTCAAGTCACATCAAGTTGTGATGGGTGATCTGATTCTGTACTATTACATAATAAATTTTTCGCTGCTTTCCACCTTACAATTGAGCGGACCTCAGTTTAACCCCAAAAGTTAGCTCATGGGGGCCTCAGCTATCTAAGGAGTATGCTTAAACCATGTGGGAATCTAACACCATTTTTCAACAGAATGGGGAGACACTGTCCCAATTTTCTGTCTCAAACGCTGTCCAATCAATATTTGGTTTGTCATGTGTACTCACTTGTCCCATTACATAATACATTACATCTAAATTTGGTTCAATCCAAATGCACCTTGCGGTAGAACTAAAATTATTGCAATTCACATCATACGTTGAATATAATGAGATATAATACTCCTCCAAGTGATTGATTTTTTTTAAGGTAAACTTAAATTCTTTAATCTTTGTTGTGAATTGAGCCAGTGGAAACCAACTCAATTAAGTCTGCTCATAGCCTTCCTTTGGACTCATTCTGGCTGGCAATCTTATGGTTTCTTCATATTGGGTGAAAGTTGTGAGATCAGTTTTTCAGGATACATTATGAGCTTTTATCAGATTTGTTTTCTTTTCTTGGTTTTCAAGAATATATTATCTTCCTCCACTTTCATATTTTTTTGCAACAAAATTTGTTCTAGCATTACAAAAAGATTGAGGGTTAAATCTGTCTTATCCTTTGAAGGCTGGGTCTGATTTGAGCCGTTGTTTGAAATTCTCACTGGCAATTGGCTTTTTATTCCTGGAACTGCTGCTTGTTTGTTCATAGCACTGCTAATTTTTTGAGGCAATTGCAGCTTGAGTTGATCCTAATCAACATTGTTCTTTCAGGCGCACACCTACAATGATATATGTACGTGAATCTCATGTTGAGAAGATGGCTAAAATTCAAGATGTGTCATATGAGATTTTGAATGTGCTTGAGTTTAACAGGTAACCATTGTCCCTCTTAATGGTACATAGTTTTCGGGGTTTTGGATAAAAGTTACAATCTTTGTTCCATTATAGTACGAGGAAGCGCCAGTCTGTTGTATGTCGTTTTCCAGATGGAAGGCTTGTTTTGTACTGTAAGGTAATAATTTCTTGAGGCTTCTAGACATAATTGAAATTGCATGACTTCGACTAAGATGATAACATTAAGAGGAACATGCTTTTCACAGGGTGCTGACACTGTAATCTACGAGAGATTAGCTGATGGTAATAATGATATAAAAAAGGTGACTAGGGAGCATTTAGAACAGTTTGGGTCAGCTGGACTACGAACATTATGCCTAGCCTACAAAGAATTACGTCCTGATGTTTATGAAAGCTGGAATGAGAAGTTCATCCAAGCCAAATCTTCTCTTCGCGATCGTGAAAAGAAGTTAGATGAGGTAAAGTTAATTCTGATGTTTGAAACGGCATGAATAGTCAAACTCAAGTTCAGCAGCATCACTCCTAAACTCTGGTGATCTGGTCCAGTTCATACATTAGACATTTTTTTTATCAATAACATGTCCTCATTTTGATCTACTAATTGAGTGAATATAGCCGTGTGCTATGTCAGTAGATTCTTCAGCATTTTCTTCATTTTTTAATTAATCTCGCAATTTCTACTCTCCCTCTAAAAAATTATCAAATGATTCAACTCTAACAGTTGGAAACATTAAAAGTTACATCAGTAAAACTAGGAAGCAAAAAATGCAGCCTATTACACCTTAACTAATTGCACCAGTTTCCTAATTGTTAATGACTCGTTGACCTAATTGTTCACTGTGTTGCAGTCAGAGGTTGGAAAGAAGATATAAAGAAATAAGCAACTGTGTCATTCTTATTTTGTTTTAGCTGCATGTTTATCTTTGCAACTATATTTTGGTTGAACTGTGTCCTTTACTCCTTTCTAGAGCTGCATATCTTGATCAAGACATGATCTTATGGTACTTGTCACAAATCTAGTCAATGTTTATGCAGCAAATCACAAATTATTGATGCAGAATTTTCAGATTTGTTTATAGTTTAGTAAATGTTAGTCATTGTGTGATTACTGACACCTGTGGTAAACTGGTAATAATGCAGGTGGCAGAACTTATAGAAAATGATCTCATTTTGATTGGCAGCACTGCCATAGAAGATAAGCTTCAAGAGGGCGTACCAGCTTGCATTGAGACTCTTCAAAAAGCTGGCATCAAAATATGGGTGCTTACAGGGGACAAGATTGAAACTGCAATCAATATTGCCTATGGTGAGTCTCCTATGATCGTGAATTGCTTTCAGCCTCTTGATATTTTTGGTCCTATCTATAACCCATTTTATATTTTGTTTCCGTGCTTTGGCCATAGCATGCAATTTAATAAACAATGAGATGAAGCAATTTGTTATCAGCTCTGAAACTGATGCAATTAGAGAAGTCGAGGAGAGGGTAAGCTTCATTTTTTAGCTTCCATGTTTTGGTGATGCAATAATATTTATGATTTTGAAATTCTGACTGTTATCTATTGTTTTGTAACTTATTCAGGGGGACCAAATTGAAACTGCACGATTTATTAAAGAAGAAGTGAAAAAAGAACTGAAGAAGTGCCTTGGGGAAGCGCAGAGCTACTTCAGCTCTCTATCTGGTCCTAAATTAGCACTTATAATTGATGGAAAATGTTTGATGTATGCATTGGATCCAAGTTTGAGAGTCATGCTGCTGAATTTAAGTTTGAATTGTCATGCTGTTGTTTGCTGCCGAGTTTCTCCTTTACAGAAAGCTCAGGTAAAAATCATTAACTAAGACAGATAACTTATTATTTTTTCTAACCATATTTTTTTTGTCGATGTGTAGAGAGTTCATGTAATGCAAGAAAGTCAATTTTCATAATTTCTTTTGGAACTAGTTAGTAGGGAGTGCTTGGAATAACTTGCCTGATTAGAATTTGATGCTGTATGGGTTACAATTGCTTGTGCTACAGGTTACAAGTTTGGTAAAGAAAGGTGCACGGAAAATAACACTTAGCATTGGTGATGGAGCCAATGATGTTAGCATGATTCAAGCTGCCCATGTTGGTGTTGGCATTAGTGGGCTGGAGGGAATGCAAGCAGTGATGGCGAGTGATTTTGCTATCGCACAGTTTCGTTTTCTTGCTGATCTGCTTCTCGTTCATGGGCGGTGGTCATATCTTCGATTATGCAAGGTGTCTTGTTTTTTTAAATTATACAATTGTTTGTGTAACCGATTTTCCTGTTTTTAACATGCTTGTAATTTGGTTTTTTCAGGTTGTGACATACTTCTTTTATAAGAATCTCACATTCACTCTTACCCAGTTTTGGTTTACCTTTCAAGCTGGGTTTTCTGGCCAGAGATTCTATGATGATTGGTTTCAGTCATTGTATAATGTTATCTTCACAGCACTGCCAGTGATCATTGTTGGACTCTTTGATAAGGTGTCGAATTTTCTCCTATCATTTGGGTTTGCAACTTTCTTCTTTTGTACTTTGCAGAAACAGTCATATACCTTTTGCTTGTTACCATTGACTTGAGTGCTTCTGTACTTACTTACAGTATATCTAATTACATGCTTTGATTATTTACTTGTGACTTTGCAGGATGTCAGCGCTTCTCTATCTAAGAAGTATCCTGAGCTGTACGGAGAGGGAATAAGAAATGTTTTTTTCAAATGGAGAGTTGTAGCTATATGGGCCTTTTTTGCGCTCTACCAGTCTCTCATATTCTATTACTTCGTGAGTACGTCAAGTTCAAATGGTATAAACTCAGCAGGCAAGATGCTTGGACTCTGGGATGTCAGTACAATGGCTTTCACTTGTGTCGTAGTAACCGTCAACTTGCGACTTCTCATGATTTGTAATTCAATCACAAGATGGCACTATATCAGCGTCGGTGGAAGTATATTAGCGTGGTTTATTTTTATCTTTTTGTATTCAGGGATCAGGACTCCTTATGATCGCCAGGTGAGTTCTTTCTCTGTATTGAACAACTTTGGTACTTTTGCTATCACTCCTTATTAAACATAGTTAACTTGTGTTCCATTTTATTCACTGCAGGAGAATATGTATTTTGTCATATATGTGTTGATGAGTACATTATATTTCTACCTAACACTACTACTTGTCCCCATTGCTGCACTTTTCTGTGACTTTGTTTACCAAGGGTAAGGTTCTGATTTGAGGAACTCTCAGCTCATATCTTGTTTATGCATATGTTATTGATATATATATATATATATATCATCCTGATGTCTCGGTTGCATGAGTGGTCAAGATACACAAGGTTAATCACTTTTGCATAGGAAATTATGCATTTATATTCACAGATGAGGCCTTTTATTAAAAATGTTAATGTATTGTTGAGTCATGTTTTGGAAGTCAACTATGGACTCAGTTTCAAGTAATATTCGTTGTTTTTTTACTATGGATGTTTAACTCATGATAACCGGTGCCTTATGATCTTTCATGGTAATCATGGAAAGTTATGCACTTTTGGGAACAATCTTTTTTTTTAATGAACAATTGAGATCTTGTGTTACTTACAGTATAGTAGTAACTTCTTGCTTGGTGGCTTGGGATTAAGAAAAATTGAAATGTTTTGATAACTACTTTCCAGTGGTATCTTTCTATTCTACCACCAAATTTTGGTGCCTTTTCTGTTTCTCATTTTTTGCTCGTTGAGTTACAGGGTTCAGAGATGGTTCTTCCCATATGATTACCAGATTATTCAAGAAGTGCATCAACACGATACAGATGACACAAGCAGGGCACAACTGATAGAGAACCAGCTCACACCAGCTGAGGCAAGGAGCCATGCCATATCTCAACTCCCTCGAGAGTTATCAAAGCACACCGGGTTTGCGTTCGACTCGCCTGGTTACGAGTCATTCTTTGCCGCACAGCTTGGCGTATTTGCCCCACAAAAGGCATGGGATGTTGCAAGACGTGCCAGCATGAAATCTCGGCCAAAGATTGGACAGAAGTAATTTGGTGCAGACAAAATATAGAAGAAAGTAATTTGGAGGAGTAGGATGCTTGTACATTTGTCATCATAGTTTTGATTTTTCATTTTGAGAGCCAGCCAGCCCCTAGGAGATTTGTAAAATCAGCTTGTACCATATTATAAATTGGTCATTTTCATTTAGGATATTTTTGTCACGTGTATATTCCACTACATAGTCCATTCATAGTGATGATTTTTAATTTTGGAAATTAGGTGCTTAAATTTATTTTGATTCGATTCGAAGAGTTCAATATTTTTCTTTTTTAAATCTTGTATTTTTGAGAGATATTTAGTATATGGTTTTTCTTTGGTCGTGAATCGTGATGGAAACAGTATTCTTTTAATCTGGGTCAAAAAACAGTATTTGTTTGGATAATATGCATTGAATTGTATTGGGTTTGGTTACGAATGATTTGAAAGTACTTTCTTACTTTTTTGGTACTTAAGAGTTCATTTATGTTTTTGATCAGATAAAAGAGTTCTTGAGACCCAGATTACACAATAAAAACAGAGATCTTTAACATATGATCCAAAACAAAATGAGGTCTTGTATTTGATCACCGTAAAAATATAAGCTTTTGTATCGAATAGTACAGAGACATTGATTTTTGTTTGGTCAATTTTGTAATCCTACGCTTTATGCAGCATAATAAGTGACTATTGACCTGATTAGTCTTCCTTTTAAGGTGTTACAGAATTATTTTGATCTGTTTAACTAATGAAAAAAAGAAATGAAGAACATTGAAAATGAAGAAAAAAAAAAGTTGTTCACTACAATATTGGTATTAATTGTTAAGGTAATAAAAATAGAAATATTAATCTTGTGAAGTGATATTTTTATGTTTTCTATGAAAGGATTCAACATAAAAATTTAAATCTTCGCATCATTTTTCATTTGAAGTAACTTTAACAATGTGTGATGATATTTGGACATTGACTTTTGAATATTCATCCAACATCTATCAAATCTAAAGGTAAAAAGGGTGAGATAAAATTGTAAGTGAGGACCACATGTCAAATCCAATGGTCCAGCACTTGCAATAATGCACATTAAAAATGACTGCATGAAGACATGGGTGATGGGTCTAGAATTGTGCATGATATTCTCTCTAACCTCAAATCAAACTCTTTCTTGGATTGCAATTCATCTGAAGTTCTTAGACATCCTCTGCAACAGAGTTGAAGAATTTGGCTAATTTCTGTGACACAGAATAGTAGCGTTCATCTAGTGATCCTTCATCTCCCTCATAATCATCATCACCTTCGAACACTAAAAAAATCCCACAATTCTTCATCTCCAGCTCCTCAATATAGGGTGGTTCCCTCTTTGCCAAATGCAAATTATATTTATCTTTCAACTGAAGGACTAATGAGGAATGAGCTCCAAATCTACGCAAGAAAATGTGGTCTTCATTTGAATGAGGCACTCCTAGAAGACGAAACGTCGTCGTATATACCTTATCTGTCAAATTGAACACTTTCCCTTGAACATCCACCAACTGAACTCTATCTCTCTGGTTTTCAGGTATGTGGTTGAAAGAGAGAACACCAGCACAAATGATACCCTTAAGCTCACGGTTTCTTCTCTTGGAAAAGACAAGTGATTCACCTAAGAACCAATCCGGGACTTTGTTTCCAGGCATAATTAAAATCTCTAACTTTTTAAGTAGAACCTGACATGGTACAAAAGTTACACTTTGTGTTCATACATGAACATAAACACAATAAAATAAGATTTTAATGTATATGGATAGTTAGTATAAAAAGGGTTTTATGACTTTTATCTAGATGTCTAGCTATGTAGATGGTGTAAAACACTTTCACTTTTGTAAAAAGTATATATATAAATATTAATCTCATAAAATAATTATAGAAATTTTTAGTGTACACTCAAAAAATTACTCGGCTAATAAATTGTGCATAATATGTAATATGCACACTATATATTACATCACAACATATATGACATATTATGCACAACATATATCACATGTTGTAACTTTCTTTACAACATGTGATATATGTTGTACATAATATGTGATATATGATTTGCATAATATGTAATATAGTGTGCACATTATATAATATATATTGTGCATGTCATATTGATTGTTTTGACTGTTTTTTTATTGTGCATATAGTAATGTTCAAATAATTATCACTTTCACTTTTTTTTTTTATAAAATTGCTGACATACAGGCCTACTAGAAACCCTTCTAATCTTACTTGACCTGACTAAGATATCTTTGATGAAAGATAAGAGTTTCTTAAGTGAGAATTATTCTTTCTATTTATGGGGATTCAAACCCAAAACCTCTAATTAAGAGAACAAAGTATTCACCATCTTGACCAATTTTATGTTGGTTAATGCATGCAATAAAGTTTTTACATGTCTAATGAAACTATTTTATTTGCATGCATCACCTTTGCACTTAAAAACATGGGAGTCAATCATTTCATTATTAAATGATAATCTAAAACTCTTCTAAAGTATTAACTGTATTAAAATTAAATTTATAAATAAAAAAAATCTTGACAGAACAGAGAAGGAAGCTCTTGAAAAGGTATTCATGTAGCAATTATATCCTTGAAAGATTGGGAGATAGAACATATGTGTTAGAGAAAGAAATGACAAACCTTTGAAAATCTTCTCTTCACTGCAAGATGACATCCAATGCAACCACTCATGTACAATCTTCTCAATGACTTCAAATTTTCAATACCTGGTATATCTTCCACCTTTTCACAATTTGTTAGATTCAGCTCCTCTAAGTTGTCCAAGTTTGAAATATCAGATATCTGTTCTAATGAAGTACAGTTTTCAACATTAACCTCTACTAAGCTAGAGGGAAGAGGAGGCAGAACCAAGAGTTCCCTACAATTTGACAACAGAAGCTTTTTGAGATAGGACATGCCTCTCATGCTAGCTGGAAGATTGCAAATATCATTGTGGCATAAATTCAAAGTTTCTAGTAATAATAGCTTCTCAAAATCATCTGGTATGTTACCAGATATTCTCCAACCATGAGCATTAAGCTCTTCCAATGATGTCAGATTGCAAAAACCAGTTAAGATCTCAGCTGAGTTAGGTTCTTGTTGTATAATGTTAGCCATGTTGTTTTCATTTCCAACCATATTAGTATTAAGGTAAGGCCTTCTTTCCATGTCTAATTTTACCAAACTTGAAAGCTTTCTAAAGCTTTCAGGTATTTGAGTAACTGCTGTTTCCTTCATCTGTAGCCACTGCAAAGACTTCAAATTTCCGATCGATGCCGGAAGCCTCCGGAGATTTTTGCACATGTCCAATCTCAAGTGAATAAGGTTCTCCAACATTCCTATTGACTCTGGCAATTCAGTGATGTTAGTCTTGTACATATCCAATGTAGTAAGAGCTGACAAATATCCAGTTGATTCTGTTAGGAAATTGAGATGCTGACAGTTTGTCATGTATAGCTTCTGCAGCATTTTCATGGCACCAATATTATCTGGCAAATTTGTAATTGGTGTCTCATCTAAGTTAAGCACCACAACAGAAACTAGTGCTTTTATTGACTCTGGAAATTCAACAAGAGAAGTGCATTTTTGAACAGATAAATGCCTTAAATATGATAAAGAACCAATTGATTCAGGCAAATTTTCAATTCCACTGATATCCAAAAACAACTGTGTCAATGAAATTAGATTCACAACAGAGTCAGGAATCAATGAGAGTGACTTACACCCCACCAAACTAAGCTTCTCAAGTTTCTCCAAAGAACCAACAGAATCAGGTAACTCCTTCAATGGTGTATGGTTAAGTGACAATTCTTGCAGAGAACAGAGTTTCCCAATACAGGGAGGCACATTCTTCAAATTCTTGCACCCATTTGCACTCAACTTTTCAAGCTTTGTAAGGTGGAAAATGGACTCAGGTATCTCAGTTATAGCAGTGTCATCAATGATAAGTTGTTTCAATGAGACCAAACGACTTAGATCCTTAGGTAATGCTTTCAATTTCAAGCATTCAGAAAGAATAAGGTCCTCAAGATTTTTCAGGCCAGAGACATCAGAAGGTAACTCTACAAGGCTAGAACAGTAGTGCAAGTTCAAGTGAACCAAGGAACTCAAGTTTCCAAGTGATTCATGAATCTTAGTTAAATGGGGGCAATCTTTCAAAATAATCTTTTTCAGAGATTGGTAATCAGTTAAATCAGGAATTGCTACCAAACGGTCGCAACTTGAGAGGTTTAAAACCATCAAGTTCTGAGCTACCTGCCAAAGAAAAATCCATAGTTCTTTACTGAATATTTGATGAGTTTAATTATGATACACTGAATCAACCAATCACATTTATTGATTTGCGTGACTTTTTAATTAGTGGGTGATTGAGTTAAAGATTTTTGTTGATGTGCCCATCCATAATTGAATATTTGTGTAAAATTACTTTACAATAACAGTTGATTAAAATTAAACTCTAAAAAATAATGAGCAATGCTATGTATATACTAAAAGTGACAATAAATCAGTTACCACTACAAAAAGTTTGATTGAGTAAGTATAAATGTTGGATTGTGTAAGTATAAAATTGTCATTGTTCTCAATATAAAAATTTGAATATAATATTGGAATGAGTTACAATATATGTTAGATTGAGTAACTGTAAATATTGAATTGTATCGGAATTGAATTGAATGACTAATTTAATATCAAATTTAGTGTATCCGAAATATTTCACAAAAATAATAATATACAAAAGAAGAGAGATAAAAGTACCTTATTTTAGCCCTATGAAAGTCAATAAAGAACAACAATTTAGTATTATTTTGCTCTATCAAAAGTTCACATTAATTTATTCCACTAATTATAAAAAATAGATAAAGTAATATCGATGTAATTCATAAACTCTATTGTCCGTACAAGTCAGGGGCAATTTAGATGTCACTTTACGTGCATGAGGGGCTAAATTTATTCCAACCTTTCTGGAAAAAAATTAAACTCATGTCAAGTATGTCTTTAGGAAAAACAATTGAGTATTTACTCTACAGAAAATAAAGCAACACTTCAGATAGAATTTCACCTAATTCTAGATTCTTGAACTCATTAATATGAAAAGTAATGATATACTATGAATTATTTTTTTCTCCATTTATATCTCATCAACCCTGCATGAATAGAATTCATAACTTACACAGTAAGAATTGATTTTAAAAGATATGATTTTTTTTTAACTCTATGACAGAACCAATTCTTAAAAAATGATCAAATATAAATCAGTTTACTTTATAATCAATTCCCAATCATAAATTCTATTTATAGATAATTTTATAATCACTAAATCAAACATATTATATATTTGAAACTCTTCTATTCTCTAATAAGTGTGCACTTTCATATTTTCACACATATTAAAATAAGAGTTTAATTTTAATCTAATGTCATTGTAAATTAAATTTATACAAACATTCAATTATGATTTGAAATAAATCAATATATGTGATTGACTGACAGTGTAAAATTTTTTACACCGTTAGTGTATCATAATTAAACTCTTAAAATAATGATGAAAATAAGTTAAATTTAATAATATATTTTACATCATTATGTTTATTAATATCATCTCTCATATTTAATCTTATATCTTCACTATTTTTCTCTTACAAGGATATCAAAAAGAAAAAACAATTAATATTTTCTATAATTTTTAAATGGGCAGATACAAGTAAAACAATAAAAAATGAAAAGAAAACGAAGAAAAAAAAAATAATTGCAATAACAATTCTCAAGTCAGAAAGTTTAGGTGAAAGCAAACCTTGTTAGTGTGTGAGCCCCACAGTGTTTGAATATTGCTTTCAGAGAGATCAAGCACAGCAAGCTCCAAAGGATTATAGGAAGAAGGCATGTTCTTCAATGGACATTGTTTCCATTGTAACCACTTTAGTCCTTGAGGGAAATACCCAAACTGCCCCTCCATTCTTGAATAATTAATCTGAAGCAGCCTTAAGGAAACCATTGGCTGAAAGAACTTTGTACTAAGTGTAAATTGTTTTGCTCTCTCTTCTCTATCTTGCATGTACTTCTTGTACCTGGCCTTAACATATGCTGATGCTGATTTACAACTTGGGGTTTTTCTGAAATTGTCCCAAGTAATTTCTTCAGCACTACGATCTCGTGGTTTAATCTTTCTTCTCTTTACACAGTCTAGGACAATGCCTTCAACTTTTCTTGTTCCCTGCAGGTATTATTGTTTTCCTTGTTAAATTTCATTTTCAACAAGTTAAATGGAGGATTTAAAATAACTTATATGACTATTTTGATTACTTTGGACTAGGTTTCAAGGAATATGTCACGGATATATTCGTAATGGTAAATATGTGGGGCACAACAAAAATCCAGTCAAAATAGTCAATATATTGTGCACAATATATATAATATAAAATGCACAATGTATATCACATGCGGTGCACAACATATATCACCTATTGTGTACAACATATATCACATGTTATTGCATTAACATATAATATATGTTGTGTACATCATGTGATATATGGCATGCATAACTTGTTGGCTATTTTGACTGGTTTTCTATTGTATATGTAGCAATGCTCATTTGTAATTAGTATTAATTAGAGTGAGTTAGGTGATAGTTACACTTATATATGTCTAATAAGAAATATTTTTTGTACACCACAAAATTAGTCATTATTTGTTATCATATGCAATAATCTAATATTTTAAAAGTTGGATAAATAATTTTAAAATGTTAAATTATTAACTGATTTTGTGGTATATATGTGCCATTATTCCATGCCAATATGTTATATAAACCTCGCTTGTGAAATTTTAATCTATTGACCATTCAATATATTTCTTATCAAGAACACTTGATGAACAATAGTGAATAGTCAAACTAGCTAATGAAGCAATTTGTTTATTGTGCAAACAGTAACTCTTTTCATAATTCAATATTCTAGGAGATGTGATATTTGTATATATTTTTTTGTATGTACAATAAATATACATGTAAATTTAAAAATAGAGAATAAAAATCTAAATATTGAAGTGATATCACATCAAAATCTAAATGTGATAAAGTAAAAGAATAAGATATATAAGAAAAAATGTATTTAATAATATAAAATTGCTAGGAAGAATGAATCAAAAAGGCAAGTCTGCTAATCCACATACCTTGGTACTCTTGAATAGATTAAATATTTCTTCACGATCCCAGAGCCTGCTACGTAAACCAGAATCCACAATACTATCATTCTGAACAATTTGTCTTCCCATATCTCTAACCTGATCATGCATCCACAACACTCCATCCTTAACAATCTTAACCAAACACTTTGCTGTTAGCACTGTGATCACTATGTCCCCACCAAACCCACAACCATTCAATATATCAACCACATCATCTCTGTTCATCTCCATCTGCACAAACAAGCAAGCAATGTCAAGGAACACACACTTCTCTTGTTCATCCAATGCATCATAACTCATCCTCAGCACATTGTGAAGATTCTCGTGCCGACCATGCTTAAACTTGGCGATTGCGTCTTTCCATTCTCTCTCAGTCCTTTTATCGAACAGAAAGGAGCCAAAAACTTCCAGAGCCAGAGGTAACCCCCCTGTTAGCGAAACAATCTGTTCTGCGAGATTCGAAAAGCCTTCCGAAGGCTCTTTTCTTCTCATTGCGTGGTAACAGAATAATTCTAGTGCTTCAGGAGTTTTCAATTCCTCAACTTCATATTCAAAATTAACAAAATTTTTATGTAGAATTTGCTTATCTCTTGTTGTGATCATGACGCGGGTTCCTTTATGAAATCCTTCTCTGTTAATACCAATCAGAAACTCGATCTGTTTCACATCGTCGATGTCATCGAGAACAATGAGAACTCGATTTTGCTCGACGATTCTTCTGATAGCGGAAATAGCGAGATTCGAGTCTGTGATGAGATCTGAATTTCCACCAGAAAGATCATCAACGATTTTTCTCTGAAGAGAAAGCAAACCAAAATTATCATCACCGATTTTCTCTCTGACATTTGAAATGAAAGTGCGTTTTTGGAAATTAGCAACGATTTGGTTGAAGAGGGTTTTGGCGAGTGTAGTTTTACCAACACCTCCCATACCAGAAAGGCCCAAAACTCGAACGTCATTGGATTTGACATCAAAGAGATGCAATAAATGTTGAACTCGTTCGTCAACACCAACTGCGTATTCAGCAACAGTCAGTGGTGTGGTCCTCATCTGCTTCAAAACAGTTTGCGCCAAAATTCGAACCAGCTTATCACTGTCACTGATCAAATATAAAAATAATAAAGTGTGAATTTACGTGTCCAATAAAAAATTAGTTAAAATTAAATAAATATTTTTTAATTTTTTGATCGAGCATGGCTACTAGAGGTATAATAAAAAAAAATCAGCCAAAACAGCTTACCAGTAAGAATTTATAACACAATTGCCAAACTCACGTATATTTATGAAAGTGTAAAAATATTTATGACTTCTATGAATATAAATTAAATTCTCATGTATATTTGAATGGTAATTAATAACCTTGTGATGTTAACTACGAAAACCTAGATGATTCATCACAAAATCTATGTTAACTAAATAAAATATGTATGTTGATCCTTGTCCACCAAAATTCGACAAAAGTTTCCATGTTTAGCCACTCACTATTAATTAACACATTCCTCTTATTTTTTTTATCGTAATATATGATGTACAACACAAATATATCTAATTAGTATCCAATATATGTTATATATTATACGTAATGTATGTTATATGTATGATATACATTACATATGATATATAGTACACGTTAGATACTAGTAAGATGTATTTATGTTAGAGTTTAATTTTGAGACATTGTCAGTGTAAAGATATTTTACACTGTTGTCCAATCAAAACGTTTCGTTTGTATGACTTTTTTAGGTAATGGAAGAGAAAAAATATAATCATGACTGACGTAACAACATATGATTAAATGACTGTCTAAAAATTGTTAAACTTTCGATGAATAAAAATTAAATCTTTATATAACAAACATTCCTGATTTTCTTTATATACAAATTTGTAATAAGTTGCAATTAAAAAACGGAAAACTTTTCATGATTAATAGTGTATAAAAATTGTGAAAATAAAGATATACAGAACCAATAAATCACCTGTTGTGTTCATCAAGAACATAACCAGCAATTCCCCCAACTTTGTTCATAGCAATCCTCCACTTGTGAACTTTGCCTGCCCCAAACCTCTCAGTGTGTGACCTAAAACTCTCCTCAAAAGGGCCCTTCTGCTTTCTGACATCAGAGGGATCAACATGGTGGAAAATTGGCAGCACCAACCTTCCACACTCGCATATCTTTGCCAGCTCTTCTAGGCACCAGTGCGACGACGCGTAGTCAGCGGACAGCACCACGATGGCGGCCGCCGAGTCTTCTATGGCTTCTAGAAGACTCGGCGCTATCTCGCCACCGCGGCGCAGGCCGTCGTCGTCTCGGAACACCCGGACGCCGACGGCATCCAGCGCTTCGTAGAGGTCCTTTGTGATGGTGTTGCGGGTGTCGCTGCCCCTGAAGCTCAGGAACACGTCCCACCGGAGCCGGAAAGATGCCGTTACGTCACTTTCCGGCGACATGTGTGGATTTTTTTTGTTGAGAGTTTATTTTTTAACTTTCTTGAGAATTAAGGAGAAAGAGGAGATGGAAAAAAATTGTAATAGATAATGAACTGATTCTGGAGATGTGATTCGGGTTTTGAGGTGAAGATGGTTTCTTACTTTTAATTTGTTGATGAATTAAGTAGTAAGTAGACAAATAAAAATAAAATGTTTTTTATAAATTATTTAATGGTCAAAGATTAATATTAAATATAAGTTATTTGATAGATTTGTATTATGTATCTAGCATTCGGGAGAGCCAAATTGTCTTCAAAAGAAATACGGATGGAATTTTACTTATAGATATGTCATGTTACCATTTAAATTAATTAATGTAAAAGTTTAATTTTGATGCACCGATAAATGTATTTTACACTATCATCCAATTAAAATATTCTGTTTGTATAACTTTTTTAGTATTGGGAGAGAAAAAACACAATCATAGTTGACGTGACAGCACATAATTGGATGATTATATGAAAAATTAAATCCTTAATCTAATATAAAATAACTGAAATGCGAAATCAAGATTTTTTTTGGTAATTAATGTCCACGTTCATTTTATCATTTTTGAAATTTTAATATGGTTCATAATTAAACCTTTTATTATTGATATTTATAAATATATTATTAATATCCAATTTAATTTCGATTTTCACATATGACTACTAATCAAATAATTACTGTAATTGATCTGGAAAAATATTTTGTATCACATACATTTTTTCAGATTTGTAACATTTTCCCAATCATAAATTATGCCCACATATATACATAACATCTATTTTTTTTTGGTTGGCATTAATTTTTTTCATATCCATCATTCGCATACATTATATGATCACTTGTAGTTATTATAATTATTTCCTATATAACCTTACTCTTTATTAAGAAGGATAATTTTGTTAATATCATTTCTTTTATGAGTTACTAATATTTATCATTTCTTTTTTTGCTTCAAAAGGACATCATTTAGGGATAATGATATCACATTATGCGGTAACTGCAGCATAAAGTTTCTTTGGTTTCGATCATAGTGTTGTGGAGTGGGTCCTGCATGGAATATTGGACGTGTTCACACTTCACACGTTGCTGCTATGAATTTGTGTTGTGATCAAGAAGACGACCAAGAATAAGAATCGCTGCTTTTGTTTTTCAATGGTAAGTGAGCTATGAAAAACCAGCTCATACAGTCAATGGGCTTATTTTGACTTTGATTTTGGCCCAAATAATTATTGAGATTGTAATGGGTTAAGTAATTATGGCCTAAAATCTCATTTATTGGCTGGTTTTGTATTATTCATTTTGCATCACCCTTTGTTTTTTGTTACCATCAATATAGTTATAAAAAAAAATCAGCTAAAACAATTATTAATTTGTGTATAACATATATAATATAAATTGCACAATTAATAATATATATTGTCCACATCATATATCATATAGTGTACATAATATATATCACATGTTACAAAAAAAGATGATGTTGTAATATGTGATATACAATGATATATGTCGTGCACAATAGAATGTATATTGTACATTTTATATTATATACAATATATTAATTATTTTGATTGAATTTTTATTATGTCTTAATTTTATTTTTTTTTAAGTTTAGGATAGAGAAGATATACAATGAAATTTATAAACCATTAAAAAAAAAATTCTTTTGAAAATTCAAATTCAACTTCAAGTCACTGCTAGAATAGAATGGATGGTAGAGTGAACGTCTAATGGATGCATGAATGAGTGGTTTCATGTCAAAGCTTTTATTTCGCGGTTTTGTGGGGTCCTGCATGGTACCTACTATCAGTTCCGTGTATACTGTGTTCTGAAGAAGACGACCAAGACTTTTATAAGTAACCACTTTTGTTTGATCTAATTCATTAATTAATAATTAAAGGGTAGGAGAAATGAATGATATTTAATTTCTATTCAACTGCTGTCTCTATTCCATATTTGAATTCACGCGTAAATTGAAGCATATTTTTTATTTGTAATATTTAAATTTATTTTAAAAACTAAAATAATATGTGATTGCTGATTATATATAAAAATAATTTTGAAGTATGCATTAAATTATGGTCAAGAATAGTATAAAAAATTCTCAAAACATGAAACACAATCTCAAACATAACAAAATAAAATCTCATATGTAGCCTTCTTATTCGGTTCAAGTAGCTATCTCAGCCACCATCCAAACATGGTATTAAACCATATATAAATGTTGATAAGATCTCACATTATATAGTAAATGTTTATATGTAATATTAAAAAAAAAAAAAAAAAATTGTGCAACACAACTTGTTCATCTATAATTTAATCCCTCTCTGAGCGAGTCATACCCAACTTCTATGATACTTCCTCCATTCCACTTTAAATGTTATTACTTTTCATTTTTTATAAAAATTAAGATAATAATTATTTTTTATTGATATTATAAAAAATAACAACAATATCTTTTCATTTTATTTTCTCTCCATTGAATGATGCGCATATATCCATCAATAGAATAAGAATAAATTAGAGGTAAAATAATTAAATAAAAAATTGGTACATAATGAAGAAACAACCAAAACACAATTAATGAACACAATTTGACATTTTTTTACTATTATGAGAGTGGGGGAGATAAGTTAGTTTTTAGTGGATTGAGTAATTGTAGTCCAAAATTCTTATATTAATTTGTTTTAACTGATTTCTCATTATATAAATAATAATGCTATATGTACACCATTGTCATCCTTCATTATCAGCCACCACCTTCATACATAAAAAAACTCAATCAAATAAATAAATAAATAAATTCAATCAAATAAATAAAAAAACTCAAATAAATAATAAAAAATAACTTATTGATAATTAAAAATTCACTAAATAATCAAATAAGTTCATTATGAGTATGATGAGAATGAAAAAATAGCATAAAATACATTATTTCCCCTTAAAGATAACACTTTTATCATTAAATTGTCACTAAAATAACATACATACATTAACATTAAAAATGGACAAAATGCATTATTTATTCGATTTGTATATGTTATTAAATTGATTTTTGTATTATTTGATTGGTTTTTTTTTTATTTAATTGAGTTTTTTATTTGTTTTGGTTGAATTTTTTTACTTATATGAGTGGTGACTGATGGTGGCTAATTTAAGTAGTGTATAAAAAGCATTATTGTTATATAAATAACCATACAAATAATTAAATATACATTAAAAATAAAAATATATTTAATTTTAAATAAATAAAAAATACAAAATGAAAATGGACAAAGTATATTAAAATATTGAAATTTCATCATTTGGTTAATTAATATGTTTATATATACAGTGAGATTTTGTACACGTACTCACATGATGTGAAAGAGTGTTGACTAATTTATTTACGTTATAATAAATTTGTAACTTGTTTCTTGGTTGCATTTACATGCATCACTTTCAAGAACCATATCGGCACTAATTATCCAATTAAGTATGGTCGAGAAACACTAATACTATGTGTATAATAAAATTATATAATATTTGTACAATAATTACAATTACGGTTGGATTGCATTAGTTTATAATTCTCCTTATTATAAATTCAACGATAGATATAATTGTTGTATAAATATTATACAATTTTTACGATATACGTAGTATTCTTCAACGAGAATAGGTATATCTTTTTATATTGGCCCGGTCAAAGTCATTGAAACATTATTGACTATAGAAACAATAATAGGGGCCACTATATAATAAAGAGTACTTGACAATGTGTAAGCTACTATATGTATTATTAAAAAAAAAAAAAGCTACTACTATATGTTTCTTAGGGAAGAACTTCAAATTTCATATTGTATAATTATTTAATATCGAATTCCTTCAAATTGGGTGGAAAGATTTAGTGCATATTTAAGAAAAATGATAATATAGATTCGAATTTATAGGAACGCTACACCTAATAATATATCCAATTATTACTATTTTTAATTCCCTAATAATGTTCTGAGAGTACCGATGATGATTAATTCCGAAATTGGTTCAGCTTTACTACTTTTGTTTTCAATAGTACTACATGTACATCAATATATAGATCTATCAACCATCCATCAATCATATTATGCTATTTTGGACCCACCATTTTAAATAAAAACCAAAAGACTTACACATATCTCTCAACCGCCAATTAAAATAATATCTGATGGATATTTGATGGATAAAAATCTGATGTACGTCTATCATTTCTCGTTTTGTTTTGGTGATCTCAGCTTTACTACTTTACAATGAACCAATTACTAACAAATGCAAACCAATTTCATTGGGTTGGTTTGGATATCTTCGATTTTTTATTTTTATATTATCAGCATGTTTAATTTTTTTTTTATCTAAAATACAAAAAATCTATAGCATCAATTATATATGGTCATAATGCAATATAATTAAAAAAGATTCTAAGGCTAAAGTTCAACCCCAAGGTAGCAATTTCTCTTACACGTTTTGAAATCAATGCACACGCATATCCAATTGTATTAGTAGATATTTTTGCATAATTTGAACGGATAAGAAAATATGAGAAAGACTTTCATACTTTAATGTGGTTTGTTAGAGTATAAACCAACAAAAACAGTCAAAATTAAGAATTTGAGCAACAATCACCCAATTATCTATTAAAAATGAATAAATGATTAAAAATATTATTTAAATAAAAAAATATTAAAATGAATTTTATTTAGTTATTTTTACTGAAAAAAAAGTGGTTAGACTAGACTTTATGTACCTTAATTTGAGGAAGTTCCTTAGTAGGTCGATAAAGTATCTTAACCTTTTTTTTAGCTAGGGTAAAAAAAGAGAAAATGATAAGGAAAAAAGATGGTACAGCTATATATTTTTAGAATTTAATTATAATGATCTAATTCTTCCGAAAATATTTCTCATTTTATATAATTTTTAAAATACTGAATGAAAAAAGTGACTATATCTACTAACGTGATATCACATAATTATTTAATTACAGTGTTTATAACTATCAATAAAAAATAATATAATATACTACTAATTATGATGTGTTTTAATAGGCTTTGTTACATCTGACGTATTGTTTGGGTTATTTAAAAATAATTGTTTCTTTACGGTAAATTATCAAAATAGTATGAAGTGATTAATAAAAGAGAATTAATAATATTTGTGGGGTTAATTAGATAATATCCCTTTTGATGTAAGAAAAAAAAACTTATTTCTCAAAAAAAAAAAAAAACCTACCTTATGGATTTTTCTATAAAATCATTTTTTAAACTAATTAAACAATTTAAATTATTTCAACTACACCGTTCAAACACATTTTATTTTTATTACAAAACAATTATTACCAAGATCCAACATTAAAATCCAATAATATACAGATGAATGTTATGTAAGTATTGATTAATTTTTAATTATATACCAATCATTTCTCAAAAATAAAACTTAACAATTTTATTTATATAAATTCACAAAAAATATTTTATTTATAACTAAAAATTAGTCAATATTTAACTAGCATCTATCCTATATTAAGTTTTAAATTGATATAAAAGTGACATGAATACTAACTAACCAAAAATCATAAAATATATCAATCATTTCTCTAAACTCACTTATTGCTAGCTCCCACCGCGTGCGTCGTTATAAATATCAAAAGTTAAATATCACTATAAAATCACCCCTTACAAAATACAAAAATACTAATTGTACATCTATTGGTATATTGTGCTTATATCTAATCTTACATACTTGACTTTTAATGCGATTCTTATTTTATCTTTTAATTTCTACTTTTTATTTATCATTAATCTTAATAGATATCTCATACATTATAACAAAATGTTATATGTAAAGTAAAATTTATACAAATAATACTCTCTACACTATAATTGTAACGGTTTGGATGAAAAAGTGATCTCGTATTAAAATTCAACCTGTAATATCATTCCTACTCATAAATATCAAAACAATAATGATATTCGTACATATATTTTTTTTTACATATCTTCTCCACTCACTTTATTACTATTAGATTTTGATGTGACATCATTCCAACACTTCAACTTTTATTCTCTATTATTAGATTTATATGTATATTTATTATACATAAAAAAAAAGGTACAAATGTCATAGCTTATATCAAAAGAATATTAGTGTAGCATTACCCCCTACAAAATATACCTTGCTTTGCCACCACTTTATATCCTAACACCTATACCTCTGCCTTGCATCTCTCTTCCTGCCTCCTGGTCTTGCTTTGTGCTGTGCTTATTGGCAAAAAGCAATAATCAGCCAACAAATTAAAGCAGCAAAAAATTAAAGCCACGCACGAAATAATGTCATCAACACCACCAGGAGCCTTTAGGCTCCGCTGGGACGTGTTCCTGAGTTTCAGGGGAGCAGACACACGCCACGCCTTCATCGAGCCTCTCTACAACGCCCTCCACTCCGCCGGCATCCGGGTCTTTCGCGACGACGACGGCCTCGACCGCGGCGACGACATTGCTCCCTCTCTGCTGGAAGCCATCGACGACTCTGCCGCCTCCGTGGTGGTGCTCTCTCCCAACTACGCCGAGTCGCGGTGGTGCCTTGAGGAGCTTGCGAAGATCTGCGAGTGTGGGAGGCTCATCCTGCCTGTCTTCTATAACGTCGATCCTTCCCATGTCAGAAAACAAATCGGTCCTTTTCAAGACGCTTTCAACAAAAACCAACTCAGATTTGACGACGATAAGGTTCTTCGCTGGAGAGATGCTATGCGCAAAGTGGGTAATCGCGCTGGGTTTCTTCTACATGATCAAAGCAGGTTTAATTTATTTGCTTCATTATATTTTAGCCAATTCCATTTCTGTTTTTTCGTTACTATCATATAATTGTGGTATCTATTTAGAGCCAATAATTGTTTGTTTTAAAGTTAAAAGTCAGGCAAATCAATCGTCAATCCAACTTTAGTATGCACAGTGAGTACTAATTGATAGAAAAATTATGTCAAATTTATATAATTGAGCAGATGTGTTTTAATTATATATCTGGTAGTATTAATTTAGAGCACATTTCTTCCCCCAAAATTATTTCTACAATAATAGTTATCCTAGAATAGAACTACGTTCAATTATTAGTATCCAACCGTACGTATAACACGTATTACATTTTATTGTATAGCACACGTTGGATGCTAGTTGGAAGTATTTCTGTTGTACGACAAATATTATTGATTATTAATTAAGATTTTCGTATAATAAAAATACGTCAAACTAGTATTCAACGTGTGTTATACATAATACAGAATGTGTGCTATACGAACATGTGTTATATATATGACACACATTACATATTATATATAATACACATGAGATATTAGTTGGACGTATTTATGTTGTATGAGAAATATTATTACAAAATAAATTAATACATGCAACTAAATGTAAAAAATGATAGAGAAAGAATGAAGGAAAAGTGAGACCCATATATTTTTTCACAAATGCTAGAGTCACAACAAAAAATTAGTCAACACAGCCAACAAAGTCCATTTAACACTTTATGGCCCAAATAGCACTTTTAATCATGAGTATATTTTTAATGGGCTGAATGATTGTTGCCTAAATTCTTATTTGTTGGCTGTTTTGACTGATTTTTTGTTGTGCCACTAGTAATACTGGATATTTTTATTTGAGCAGAACATTTGAATGTTTAAAAGTTGTGAATGTTAAAATAACTTTACTAATTTTTAAATTAGCTTTGTGGTACCCATGAGTTTCTTACTTGTGACAGTGATGAAGATAAAGCTACTCTAATCAGACGGTTGGTGGAGAAGGTTTCAAGAGAACTGAGTAACACTCCACTAGGCGTGGCCCAGTTCACAGTAGGGCTTGATTACCGTGTGGAAGAGTTGACCAGTTTGTTAGAGGTCAAATCCAACGGTTTCAGAGTGTTGGGATTGTATGGGATGGGAGGTGTTGGTAAAACCACTCTTGCAAAGGCCCTCTTCAACAAGCTCGTTCCCCATTTTGAGCACCGCACTTTCATTCCTAATGTCAGACAAGCTTCATCGAAACACGAAGGCTTGCTTTCCCTTCAAAAGAGAATCATCACTGAACTAAGTACTAGTGACGCATCAATAAACATCAGTGATATCGATGCTGGTGTTGCTTCAATCAAAAGGGTAGTTTCAGAAAACAGAGTGTTGATAGTATTAGATGACGTTGATGATTTGGCACAACTTCATTCTCTCATCGGTAAAATGGAATGGTTTTTTGAAGGAAGCCGCCTCATCATCACCACAAGAGATACACAACTTTTGCATTACAACAATAATAATGATGACTTCAGAGATAAAAAAGTGAGTAATTTTAGCGATTAAAATAGGAACATTTTTTATATAAAATAAAAAATTAGTCAAAATAATTAATAGATCTAATATAATATATAAAATGTAATATGCATAAGGAATATTACATATTATACATATCATATATTTGTGCACAATATATATCACATGTTACAAAATCATTATATAATATATGTTGTATACATCATGTAATATATGTTATGCATAACATATTGACTGTTTTTTTATTGTACATATAGCAATGCTCATTAAAATATTAAATGTGTCAATAAAATATTATTAATAAACATAATATTAATAATTAGTAACCATCGAATATAATTAAAAGTAATTTATAAGTATTTTCAACCGTCATTAATTGTTAAAAAATAATATTTACTTATTTCCAACAGCATGATACAACTTCTTTTATAATATTTTTATTAATACTTTTCTATGATTGAATATTAAAAATAACTATTATTCTTTTTATAGTGTTTGTTGTATGAGGTTAAAGAATTGGGTTCAGATGAAGCATTGGAACTATTCAGCTACCATGCTCTGAGAAGGAAAATGCCTACAGAGAAGTTTGTTGGGATATCAGAGCAAATAGTGAAGCTGACAGGAGGATTACCTTTGGCATTAGAAGTGTTTGGTTCGTTCTTGTTTGATAAAAGAAGGGAAGAGGAATGGGTTGGTGCTCTTGAGAAGCTTCAAGGAATTAGGCCCCGACACCTTCAAGATGTGCTCAAGATTAGTTATGATGGGTTGGATGAACAAGACAAGATCGTATTCTTAGACATTGCTTGCTTGTTGGTGCAAATGGAGATGAAGAGGGATGATTTAGTTGATGTGGTCAGAGGTTGTGGTTTCAGTGCAGAGGTAACTGTGAATGTGCTAACAACAAGGTGCTTAATTAAAACCGGTGAGGATGGAACACTAAAGATGCATGACCAAATTAGAGATATGGGCAGACAAATTGTGATGGATGAGAATCTTGTTGATCCTCGAATGCGTACCAGATTGTGGAACCGTGCTGAAATCTTCACCGTTCTGCAGGGGAACAAGGTATGAGATATACATATATAGATGATCTATATGAAATATTATTTTTTAAACGTAAAATTAAGCTTAACTACTTTATATGCTTGTTGTACAGCAGAAATACGTCTAACTAGTATCCGACGTGTGCTATATATGATATGGAATGTATGCTATATGTATAGCACACATTATTCTATATTATGTATAGCACACGTTGGATACTAATTGGACGTATTTATATCGTACGACAAACATTAAGTATCCAACGTGTGTTATACATAAAATGGAATGTGTGCTACATGTATAACACACAT
The DNA here is from genome assembly GCA_013621005.1 of Aeschynomene evenia. Classification (NCBI taxonomy): domain Eukaryota; kingdom Viridiplantae; phylum Streptophyta; class Magnoliopsida; order Fabales; family Fabaceae; genus Aeschynomene; species Aeschynomene evenia. Next base: position 9,889,758 of record CM024267.1, on the reverse strand, counting down.
TGAGGATGAGAATCTTGTTGATCCTCGAATGCGTACCATATTGTGGAACCGTGCTGAAATCTTGTCTGTTCTTCGTGGGAATAAGGTATTTTAGCTATCAGCTTATAATAAAAAATCGTCAATAAATTATTTATAACATATATAATATAAAATACATCATAAAACTCGAGTAGTGCTATTTATACATCTATTTTTTTTAAACATCTTACTAATAAAATATTTGGGTCTCATCATTTTTATTATTTATTTGCTTTCCAACACATTCTTTCTCTGTATATCAATTCATATTTATTATTTATTTTTTTGAATGTGAATTATTTTTTATTTTACATTTTTTATTTAGATTACAAATAGTAATGGGCTCAATCCCAAGGCCCATGAGACCAACTAGGAAAGGGAGACAAGGAAACAAGTAAAACAAATAAATACCCTCATACATAGTATAGATGCTCCATTCTTTGATGATGGTGCACATGTTAAATTATGATAATTAGGCCCATATATCAACAACAGCATAAAGTGTTGTCCCAACTATATGAATCAAAAAAATGTCATTTAACCATATTTGGATTTAGCGCATTAATCCCCAAATTCTCTCTGATAAACTTTTTTGTTGTCTTTTTAGATTTTCTCCAATCTCTAATTGTAGTAATATCTTCCATATGATTTATCCTCTTAATCATATTAAACGATAATGTTTATTTTAAAATAGAAATATATCTAACTAGTATCTAATATGTATTATGTGTCATACATAATGTATGTCATACATAACAAACATTACGTATGACACACATTATATATGATGCATAACATACATTAAATACTAGTTGGATATATAATTATTGTACGTATACTATTATCGAATATTAAAAGAAAAAGAGGTTTTGCTAAAAGAGAAAGGTTTTGTATCGAAAATATTCACTTTTATATATTTTATGTATTAAAACTACAGTATTGCTAGAGATGTAACAAAAAAATCAGCCAAAACAGTCGATAAGTTGTGCATAATATATATAATATAAATTACACAACGAATACTACATGTATGTTATATATCAAATGACAACGTGGACAACATATATATTTGCTGTTTTGACTGCAGCAAAAACTAGGTACTCTTTGCTGACATTTAATGTTGACAGTCATGGTTTGTTGAAATTGAACTTAGCACTACTCTTTAGTTGCTGAATCTACACTAATCTCCTTTGACAGCATAAAAAATTAAAACATTGTTGTAACATGTGTTGATGAAATACATGTTATGTTGTTAACAGGGAACGAGTTTAACTCGAGGGATCACCCTCGACTTCCAGAGAAAAATACTTCTTACTGATGCAGAGGCTGAGGCAATCATTTCAGGGCACAACTTTCCATCCTGGTTGTCGTGCATCCTGAACCCATTCGCATTTTTTAGACCAAACCTCAGAGAGAAAGAGAAAGAGGAAAATACACTTGAGACAAAATCATTTGAACCAATGCTGAATTTGAGATTGCTTCAGATAAATAACTTGAGACTAGAAGGCAAGTTTACATATCTTCCTGATGAAATGAAGTGGCTACAATGGCAAGGATGTCCTTTCAGAAATCTTCCTTCTGACTTTTGGTCTCAGAAATTCACTGTTCTTGATCTCTCTTACAGCAATATTGTAAGCTTGTGGGGCTGGAGAAACAAAAAGGTATCATATTTTCTGCTAATATGTTTCTACTTTTCACTCTTTCTTTGTTTTTATTAATAAGGGTGTGTGCCAATGAAGGTTGACACACCTGATTTTACCTACGCTAGGTATGATTTGGGTTCGAATATTGGAAAACTCCTGTAATTTAAATTTTTAGTATAAAAAATAATAATAACTGTGTATTTTAGAATTTAGTTAATGTTGATTATTCTTTTTTTTTGATCTCTTTATAAGAGAGAAAGTTAAGATCTAAGATTAACTATCAAAGATGATATTAATAAGGATATTACTTATTATTTTTAAGTTTATTCAATTATTATCTTAATACGTGTGAAAAGGTAAAGATAAATATTTATTAGGAAAGATATGCCAAAGTTAAAAACATACTCTTTTATCTTTGATAATATTCGTACGAAATTACCCATCACTATTATTTCTTTGATACTCATTATATAATTAATAATTACGATTTGATGATTGACTCAATAAATTTTAAAAAAAGGGACGTATGATAATTACACTATTATTGGGTGATAAAGAAATCTCCTAATTCTTTTCTTTCCTTTTTTTTTTCTAATAAGTATATCTAAATTTATCTTATTCAATAATTATAGTAAACATAATAAAAAGCACAATTGAAAGCCAAAAGCTACTAAAACTTTTCACTCTCTGATTATCATGAACTTAAACAAATTTTCTTCAGCAGGTGCCAAAGAATTTGAAGGTCCTAAACCTCTCCTATTGCAGTAATCTTACATCAATTCCTGATCTATCTGGATGCACAAGTTTAGACAAGATTGTTCTTCAAAGATGCACTGCTCTAACCAAGATTCATGAATCAACTGGGAGTCTGCATGCATTACATGACCTGAATTTGAGCTATTGTGTAAACCTTGAGAAACTACCTACTGATGTCTCCGGGCTCAAAAATCTAGAGACCTTAGTTCTGTCTCACTGCTCGACTCTGAAAGCTCTGCCGACGAACATCGGCCTCATGAAGAAGCTGAGAAAGCTTCTTGCTGATAAAACTGCAATTGCAGAACTACCTGAGTCAATCTGTAAACTTGAGGAACTTGAGAAGCTTGTTTTGGATAGATGCCAGAATCTGAAAAGGCTTCCGAATTGTATCGGAAGCCTAACTTCTCTTCAAGAACTCTCCCTTAATCAGTCTGCATTGGAAGAACTACCTGATTCTGTTGGATCACTAGCAAGGCTTGAAATACTCAGCTTGGCATGGTGTCAATCTCTCGCCGCGATTCCTGAGTCTATCGGTAATCTGACATCGTTGTCAAGACTTTCAGTTGATGGTAGTGCAATCAGAGAGCTCCCTCATTCAATTAGTACATTATCTTTTCTGACAAACCTATCAGCAGGAGGATGTGAGTTTCTCAGTAGATTGCCAGATTCAATTAATCATTTAGTTTCATTAGTTGAGCTTCAATTAGATGGTACAACTATTGAGAATCTACCAGATCAGATTGGAGGTATGATAGTACTAAGAGATCTTGGAATGAGGAATTGCAAGAATCTTAAATCATTACCAGAATCTATTGGAAATCTTGCAGCACTAACTAGTTTAAACATTCGCAACACGAGTATTGAACAACTTCCTGAGTCTATTGGCTTGTTGGAGAGTCTTGTAACATTGACTCTGAACAAATGCAGAAAGCTGAGACAGCTTCCGGAATCTATAGGAAATTTGAAGAACCTGCATCATTTGATGATGGAGGAAACAAATATCACAGACTTACCTGAAACATTTGGTTCACTCTCAATGTTGATGACACTGCAAATGGCAAAAAGGCCACATTTGATTGAAAATGGTGATGATAGAATGGCAGGGGAGGCAGAAACTGATCATCATTCTTTTCAATTCCCAAATTCTTTCTATGATCTGACTCTGCTGAATGTATTGGATGCTCGAGCTTGGAGAATAACAGGGGAAATTCCGAATGATTTTGAGAAACTTTCATCATTAGAGACATTGGATTTGTCTCAGAATAACTTTCACAGCCTCCCATCAAGCTTGAAGGGCCTCTCAATTCTCAAGAAACTTTTGCTGAGAGATTGCAGTGAGCTGAGATCTCTGCCTCCACTTCCTTCAAGCTTGATAGAGTTGAATGCTGAAAACTGCATTGCTTTGGAAACCATAGCTGATCTTGCAAACTTAGGTAGCTTACAAGAGCTGAATCTCACAAACTGTGAAAAAGTGAAGGATATTCCAGGGCTTGAATGCTTCAAGTCTTTGAGAAGGTTGTTCCTGAGTGGCTGCATTGCTTGTTCCTCTCAAGTCAGGAAAAGACTTTCAAAGGTATGTTTCCCTTTGTTATCTTCAATTTTATTACCTATCCCCAACCATATAAATGAATATATACATAAACTAAAATTGGTTTTCTGAGAGGTGATTTTTGACTAACTAAGATGTGTATAAGTTGAAAGACCCATATATTTACAGTCTTAAGGTTTTGGGTTCGGATTTGTCGTCCTGACCGCTTATCTGTTTCTCACTTAGTCCGTTTGTTTGGATTTCTTTGGTCCTAACATTAGATGTATATATGTTTTTTTAGCTATAATATGTGTTATTTGACTATCCAAGAAAAAAAATGTGTTATTTTGATTTTTTTTGTCTTTGTAATTTTATTTTTAGTTTCTGTTGATTTTGATATTATGTTATTGGTTTATGCGATCCATGTTTAAATCCCTAAAACTTGTTTAAAATATGAATTCATCAATCCTTATAAATATTGAAAATTTTGTTTTTAAGTCATCATAGATATATTCAAAATCTTCATTTGATCCTTATAAATATTATTCCTTAACATGTTAATCATTGAAATTAATAGTAGGGACCTAAAAATATAAAAAATGATAAAAGGAGGGACTTAAAAAAAATAAACTAGAGAGACTAAAACCAGAACAACATTATATTTATAGGACTAAGAACATGTTTAAACTCAAACATGTAAAACAGATTGTGACTTCTGACTTGTAATGAAAATTCGAATAACAGATTGCATTAAGGAATCTAAGGAGCTTGAGTATGCCAATACAAGGAAGCAGATTTCCAGAATGGTTTTCAGGACAAACTGTGAACTTCACCAAGAAGAAAAATCTTGAGCTTAAAGGTGTTATTGTGTGTGTTGTTCTTTCTATCAACCATGATTTACCTAACAATGATATGATGCAGAATTATCATCATATGCCTGGAGTGGTTGATGTTCAGGCACAAGTTTTCAAATCTGACAGACAAGTTTTCTGTACTGCATTGAACATTCGTGGGGTGCCAAAGACTAACAAAGAACACATACACTTGTGTCGGTTTGCAGATTTTCATCCATTGGTCCATTTTTTGAGAGATGGTGGGACATTATGTGTGACCAAGAGAGACCCTCCTGTTGATCATAGGTTGGAGCTGAAAAATTGTGGGGTTCATTTGATCTTTGAAGGGGATGATGAGTTCGGTGGAGATGAAAGATTTGTAGACCATAATCTGAAATCTGTGTCAGAAAAAATGGCAGAGTTTTTCAACTCTTTAGAAGATGATTAAGTTAAGACCATTTAGTGTGAAAGATTGGTCACAACTCTTTAGAGTGTGTTTGGTTCTGAAAAGTAGGTTTTGTATTTCATTTATAGTTTTGTGAATGGAGTATTAAAATTGTAGTCTGCAATTTCCTAAATTTTAAGTATTTCTTTCTCAAAATTTTGAAAAACAGAGAACTATAAAATGAAAACTGAAAACTATTTGAAGAAACAAACACATCCTAAGAACACAAGTGTTATGCTACCATTTTACCTAGCCATCTTATACTACTAGGCTAATTTTCTAAATTCAAGACAAATATCAGACAGAGACTATAATCATAGTAAAGCAATGATAGTAACTTATCTGATAACAAGAATCAAAATATTAATTAAGAGAAAAGTAAGCAATAATAGTAATAGTATATGTACAACAGGAATATCATCCGACAACTCTTCAACGTGTGATATACATAATGTGTGTCATATGTGTGTGAAACTGGTTGACCAAAAACAAGAAATAATGCACAAAAAATACACCATAAATGTATGTCATTATTAAAATACGTAATATTTGTCATTTTTTTATTTTTAATATGTATTATATGGTAGATACTAATTGAATGTATTACTGTTGTAAAACAAACATTTCCCAAAAGTAAGTTATAGCTAAAAGTAATTTCAAGCCATGTACCATTTCCATTGAAACCAGAGTATCCTCCCATGCACAATGTTTACAAGAGATGCTAATAAGAGAGAATAGTACAGTAGCATAAGATATTCCAAGTTTCCAACTAAGAGTCTTCAAGCCAATTACTATGTATGTTCCATTGAAATTTGAGTCTTGCAAAGAATGTGTACACAGAGATACAAAGAGAGAAGATTCCTCAAGTAGCTACTAGAAATGCTTCCTAAAGTAGTTAGTTATTTTATTTCTCATTCTGCCTCTGCCCAAATCCTTGATTCTTCTTGGATCAGCCTCTGTATGTGCATCATTGCAATTTGAGATGGCCTCTCTATCAATTCTACAATCATTTGCTGACTAACAAGAGGAAAAAATAAGATTTAATTTTGACTCTATCATTAAAATAGTCATCAAATCGTATATCAATAGCTACTTTAAGGTCATTCAAACAAATAAAAGTATCTCACTTTAGAAAGTAAAGTGACCAAATTTAACTTGAATTGATGAAGTGAATAAGTTCCATTTTTAACTTGTACAAAACACATACTTCCTCATATGTCACTTTAGAGAATCTTGTATAAAAAAAGATAAAATATTTGAATTTATTCATGTAAAACTTATGAAAGTAGTACTCCTAGAAATAGAAATTTAAATTACATCTCTCTTAAATAAAAATGTTGGATAAATTCATCTTTAGAAAATAAAATCAGATAAATTAGTCTTCAAAATTCAAGAAACAGTCAAATTGATTCCTATATGAAATGATTAATTTGTCTAACATATTTAATTAATAGAGACTAATTTGACTATTTCTATAAATTTTGAAGAACCAATTTGTCTGATTTTTTTTCTTTAAAAAACAATTTATTTGACATTTTAAGTATTTTTACAAGAATGAATTTTGATGATAATAATTTTTACAAGAATGAATTTATTTATTTTTTCTATAAAAAATAATCCCGGTAAGACAATATAGATTATATTTATTTCGATAATGTTTGTTGTATAACAGGAATACATTCAACTAGTACTTAACGTGTGCTATGTGTCATACGTAATGTGTTTCATACATAATATTTCTTACACAGATACATAACACACGTTGTATACTAGTTAAATGAATATATTTCTATTTTACAATAAATTATCCTGGTTATTTATAGCATAATGGATGGTGATTTACCGTCGTTGCACCTTCTTCACTGATTTCCGCTACCTCTGCATTGCGTTGACGGCGGCTTGATTCCCCGGAGCTAAGTCTCTCAACTCTTCCGTCAATGAATGCTTCAGATCTAAAATCTTCCTTACATAGCACATGGTACCCACACTCCATCATCTTTAGCTCTCCCCCTTGCACATCAAAACGCAACCGACTATTCTCACTGAAATTAGGTTTCCGGTGTTTGCTAAAAGGCTTCGATTCACTGATATTCTCATATTTTCTATGATGCAGCTGAATGTATATATAATTGTCACTCATTATCATTGTCACAAGGCAGCACTCATAATGTGCCCTCGTTGCATAAGATGAGAGATACAGAGAGGGGCCAGATTCAGGATTTGAAGCTTCGAAGCTCCAACTGAATTTCAAACTCGGAAATGTTGATGAACAAGATTCTAGATGTTCGAAGGCGATGAATACCACAATTCCCCACCACTCTCCACTACGACACTCGTTGGGGATGTCCACCATGATTGATGCGCTTGAGTCAAGTTCGGACAAACGTGTTCCCATTGGGAAGAGTATCTCGTTCCCAAACTTTGGAGGAATTTCAAGGTATGTAATTGGATAGCTATGGTCTATAACCTGCATCAAGCAAATATTAATTGCGGTAGTAATTGCAAATAATATGATATGAGCTTGATTAATTTTACAAAAATGATTTATATACAACAAAAAGCTTAACAATACTCATCTCCACCCTTGATTGCAACAGTTTAGATAGATGAGTATATTCATGTTAGAATCCAACGTGAAGATAAGCATTTTTTTTAAAATGAAGAGATTTTTTTTGTTGTCTACGGCAGGATGAGCTTCGCTCCGATTAACCCGTCACTCCGGGGTCAGCGAGGGTTTTTTCATCCACACAAGGCTCAAAGCTCGAACTCGATACTTTGCTTAAGGAATAACAACTCGCTTACCACTTGGTGTGCAATGAAAAACTAGCTAAAACACCCAATATGTTACGCACAACATATATAATATAAAATGCACAACGTATATATGACATTTGATATTCATTATGCAGTTTATATTATATATATTGTCGATAACATATTGACAGTTTTGGTTGGTTTTTTGTGTTACATGTAACAATGCTCTAAGAAAAATTAAAGACAGGAGAATTGTCTAAGAGAACAAACCTGGGATAAGAGCTCGCTATCATCTGGCTTGAAGAGCTTCCAAAACTTCCACAAATCTAAGAATAAAGCAGCTTCCACGCGAGAATCTGACAAACGTCGAAACGCAGATCGAACCGCAAAGTTACTGCAACCTTCTGCTTCAAGAAAACGTAGCATAGGAAGCCTAGAAATGCTGTCAGTGTCAAGTAACACAAGCTCTGTATTCCCGCTCAGAATTAATGTCTCCAAAGATGATAAGCACTCAAAATCTTTAGGAATCAATTCATTATTGAGATTGCAATAGCTCAAATCGAAAATGTTCAATGAAGAAAGTCCTTTGATAGAAGCAGGCAGTGTTAGTTGCGAAAGATCTGGCTTCCCATTAAGATTGAACACTATTGATGGTGGTAACTCACAGGTGTTAGATACTTGTCCACTGCATCGGCGAAAAGAAAGCCTCTTGAGATTTTTCAGCTGACATAAGGATGGATTCACTACTCTTGTTGAGGTTTCGCTTAGATCAATGTCCTCCAAATCCTTGTTCTGAGTTATAGTGTCTGGAAGCCAACAAACTTTTGAGCATCCAGACAAATTGAGAAGCCTTAGTGACTTCAAGTTGCCAATGGTATCTGGAATGCAGAGAAGATTTGAGCAATTCATTAAATTCAACACTGACAGATTGTGTTTCATGTTATCCCCGAAATCAGGGAGTGTCTTCAGATTTGAGCAGCCACAGAGAAAGAGTCTTTTCAATGAACACATTTCCAATTTACTTGGCATGATTTCTAGCTTTAGGCATCCAATCAGACTCAGCACCTCAAGCTTCTTATGATTCCCAACTGATTTGTGAACTTCTATGAGCGATACACATCCATCAAGGAAGAGCTCTTCAAGCAGTGGGACTTCAGAAATATTTGGAGTTTGAATCAAATCATTGGAATAGCTCAAATCGATGAGTTTCAATTTCTTAAAAGCCTGAACAAAACAAACAAGTAAAGAAGAAAGCAGGATAACCACATTGATTCAAATAACATAACTAATACGTTGTTAGAATATAAAATCATTCATGCATCTCTATCCTCTATCCATTAGTATATTTTAACACTAATACTATGTGTACAATTGAAATTGTGTGGATATGATTGTTGTATAATTATTATATATAATTTTTATCATTCACATAACATTCCTCATATTTTAATCACCTGATTTCCATTCCACAGTCGTTTCACTTTGCTATTGTTCATTTGTAGGTGAACAAGTTCAGAGAGTTCAACTCCAAGTGGTAGAGCTTTCAATGGATATCCCATCCAAATAAGAACTTTTAATGAGCTAGGAAGACATTCCAAACCTTGCGAAAGGTGAAAATTACATAATATGATGAGAAGTCTAAGGTTGTTCATCATAGAGAATGCTTTAGGGTGCCAAGGAACTGCATTATTATTGTAAGACTCATTTTGATGCTGCTTCAAAACCACACCTTCAACCTTTTCTTTTCCCTAATACAATTACACAATGATAAAATAAGAACCTTAAGTCACAAGGAATCCTGCAAAAATAACTATCATGAAGAAAAAGGGTGCTTACCATATTTTCCCTTGATAATTGATCATTAAGCTCTAGTAGAGAGTACAACCTGCTGGGGCTATAATCATGTTTAGCTTCTTGAGAAATTATTCCCTTACCCATTTCTTCAAGCAAATCATGCATCCCTAGAACTCCTCTGTCACAGCTTACCAATGATTTTTCAATAAGGGCTTTTATTCCTATTTTCGGATGTCGGCCGGAATTTTTCAATATCTTTGTCACTTTGTCTCTGTACCATCCTTTGAAAAAACATGCAATGTCAAAAAATATAGTCTTGCAATCTCCATCTAGCATATCATAACTTATCCTTAGGATGTTCATTATATCACCAGGTTGATCTTTCCTCATCTTTTGTAAAGCATCTTCCCATTCATCTACTTTTCTTGTACAAAGATTGGATCCTAACACTTTAAGTGCCAAAGGAAGGCCTCCAGCATATTCCACGAATCTTTTCGACAACTTCAAGCACTCTTCGTCTTTCTGTTGCTCTCCTTTGAATGCTTCCTGCAGAAAGAGCTGAAGTGATTCATCATTGTTCAAGATTTTCATCTCATACAATTCGAATCTATGTGAATTAAGCAGGAAATTGTCCCGAGTTGTAACTATTATTCTGCTTCCTGAACCAAACCAATCTCGGCTTCCAGCCAAATTCTCTAGTTGCCTTACAGTTCTCACATCATCCAAGACAATAAGAATTCTTTTCTGGGTCAAAAGGTTTCTGATGCTATCTCTTCCTTGGTCTAAAGTTTCGATTACCATGCATTTCAGTTTCAGATGTGAAAGAAGTTTATTTTGCAAGTGAACTAGGCCTTGATCTCCTTCCTTGGAAACCTCTCCAACATGGAGAATGCAATGAACTTCGAATTTGTGTCGAATTTGCTTGTAAACCTCAGAAGCAAGAGTAGTTTTTCCTAACCCGCCCATGCCCCATATTCCAAAAAAGAGCACATTTTCTGACTCTAGGCTTAAACATGAATGCACTTCCTTTACTTTTGAATCAATAGCAACTAGATCATCATCTTTTGCTGGCAATTTAGGTTCTATCTTTTTCCACACTTGGGCAACAATTTCTTCAATGAGTTGCGTTTCATGCCTAAATAAAACGAACAAGAAACATTTTTTTTTAATTTTTCTATAAAAATGGATAAAAAATGAGCATTGCTAGAGGTACATAAAAAAAATTAGTCAACCAACAAATTATGTACAACATATATAATATAAATTGCACAATGAATATTATATATTGTACACGTCATATATCACATGATGTGCATAACATATATTATATATTGTAATGAAAGATGATACAACATCATGTAATATATGTGGTGTATTTAATGAGTTGTGTTTCATGCTTACATAAAACGAACAAGAACAATATTTTTTAATTTTTCAAAAATGGATAAAAAATAAATTAAATAATAAAAAAATAACATGAAAAATATAGAGGTGAAAAAAGAAAGAAAAAAAAAAGAATGAATTGTGTTTAGAAGTAATTATTTTTATTATTTATTTATTAATTTTTTTAGTTTTATTTTTAAAATTCAAAATGTAATTACCTTATTAAATGTGAATCCGATAAATATAATTATTTTTTAAAATCTTCTTTATATAATACTATAGATATATTGAAAAGGAATCACATGCTACGTGAGAAATATTTGTATGTTGATTGGCTAAGGTTAAACTATGGAACTTAGATTTGCAGAAGGCCTCCACCATGAAGGATAAAACGGGTTATATCAACTATATATTTTGGATGGTTTTCTCAACTAGTTCATTTGACAAAAATATCAAACCTACTCAAATTTATTATAAGGATCTATTACGGTAACATAATACGTACCATATAAATATTATTCAACTTACATTTAATTTGTAATTATATTTTAATAGAATCCATTAACAAATAAATCCTACAATTATGTTTAATAATAAATTGGATGGTGATGAATCAATTTTAGTTGTAAAATCAATATTTTCATATCTATTATGCACTCAAGCTCAAATGAGAGTTTAACCCGGAAGATATTGATTCGGTTTAGATAAGAACATAGTTAGGTATATAATAAAAAAGACAATAAAAATAGTTAACAAATATTTGTTTTACATACTATATATCACATATTATACATATCATATATTATATGTTGCAAAAAAATGATTTTATAATATGTAATATATGATATGCACAATGTACAATTTATAATATATGATTTGTATATATTATATAATATATTATTTATATATTAATTGTTTGACCGATTTTTTTTATTGTACATCAAATGTACGTGTCTCTTCTTTCAACAGTGACTAAAAAATTGAAATAAATAAAAAACTAACAATTTTATTCATAATCGGTTCATTAGCTATTAAATATAATAATTCAATCTTTTAAATTATTAATTCAATTTTTAATTTTATATATTAATATAATTAATTTTATATATTAATTTAATATTTTAAAAATTAAATTATTATATATAGTTGATGGTCACTTATTTGATGTATTTTTATTGATAAATGTTCGAAGAACAACATTTTTTCAGTCAAAACAGCCAACAAATCCCATTTAATATTTAATGGCCCAAATAACATTTTAATCATGAGTATATTTTTAATGAGCTGAGTGATTGTGATCTAAATTCCTATTTATTAACTGTGTTGACTGAATTTTTTTGTTGTACTGACTCTCATTTTTATATGAACAAATTTAATTTAGTTTAAGGTAACTAACCGATCCTTAGAGCTACATCCGCTTAAATTGGCAACGAATTCCAGAGCATCTCTCCATTTCTGAACCCTTTCTCTGTTTTTCTTAAACCTTTTGTGATGTTTTCTGAAAGCCTCTGCAAAACTTCCCTTCTGATACCGCACATCAGAGGGATCAACATCGTAGAAGACCGGAACCACGAGGCCCGAACTTCCCTTGGAATCAACGATCTTTGCGAGCTCATCCAAGCACCACGACGAGGTTGCGTAGTTCTTGGAGAGAATGACGACCGCACAGAGAGATTCCTGAATTGCGAGAATGAGCTGATCGGAGATGAATTCGCCTCTTCGGAGCTCTTCGTCGTCCCTGAAGGTGTCGATGCTGTTCCTTTGCAAGGCTGCGTGTAAATGGTCGGTGAAATTCAGGCGAGTGTCCTTTCCCCTGAAGCTCAAGAACAAGTGGTACTTCCATTTCGGTGGAGAAGGCATATATGGAGTGGAGGTACTGAATGAGATCTGTACCGAGTCGTTGAGAGTAAGGTATGTAGTAGTGCTAGTGCTAGTAGTGGCTAGGGTATGCAATTAGTACCTATAAGTATTATTCACACATTTTTCACTGTTTATTTACAATTTTGATAAATATGTTGAGAAATTATCAATATATTTATAAAAGTTATTGACATTTGAATATGTGAAAATTAGGTGGAAAAGTAATATGATATGTACATTTAATATTTTTCTAAAAAATGATCGACTATGAACAATAACAAATTAGTAACTTTAATCTAGATGAGATGCGTAAGCATTCACACTAATGTATATAATATCATCAATATGTATAATGAAAATTGTACAATATTTATACAATAATCATATTTATTGTTGGATTGTATTAGTAAATAAATTCATATTATAATTCAACGATAAATATGATTATTATACAAATATTGTATAATTTTTATTATATGCATAACATTTCTTAATATAATATTCATATAGTTATAGAAAAAAGTGTATCAACACATAACACATATAATTCACACATAAAAATTTATATCCTAGATAGTACACAACGTATACAAGCATTAATGCATATGATATTATAGGTAATAATACATGTAAAACAAAAATATCATTCAACAACTATTAAATTTTTGCTATATACAATGTGTGTTATACATAATGTGAGTCATACATATGTAAAATTTGTTGAATAAAAATATGAAATAACACACAAAAAATATATCACATATGTGTCATTATTAAAATATATAATGTATATCACTTATTTATTTGAAATATATACTATATATATTAGATGCTAGTTAAATATATTATTATTGTACAACAAAAATTTTCATTAGGGTGATATATACGTATTATATACTATATAATACGATAAATATCTTATTATATATTAAGTGCACATTTCATATTATATATTGTCAGATCATATTGACTAATTTTTTATTATTATTGTACCTGTCAATATATATATAATAATACTCTCTTTCCTCCCTACTTAAATTAAAACAACAATGGCATCATTCAAAACATGTGATCTTGACTGAGTGATGAAAATATTGCTTTGATATTCTCACTTAACTATCAATTAGGGTTATGAATGAGAAGGTGGTGCATGAAGAACATTTTTTTATTTTATTTTGAAAATCTCAAGAATACTTTGTGTTAATTACAATGAACCTAGGATTCTTTTTTTCTTTATTACCACCAAAAAAATATTATTTTTGTATTTGGTCATGGTCACGCCTATATTATTCTTTAATTTGATCACAATGGGTTTAATAATATTATTTTAAACTAATCCTAGCTAGTATATATACCACTTTACATTACAATAATATTGGTCATTTTCAACATGTAATTGTTGAAAAAAATTGATAAAAGTATTGTAAAAAAATATTAATATTTGTTAACCGTTGAAAATAGTCATAAACTTTTCTTTGACAATTAATGACAATTGAAAATACTCATAAACTAGTTTTAAGTATTTTTGACGACCACTAATTATCAATATTACTGACAATACTTTTGTTGACATATTTAGTGTTAAAAATACTAATTTTTCTAGTAGTGTTATGCTCCTGAGATAGAGATGAAATGTCCTTTTGCATCCTCATTGATTGATATAATAATAATAATAATAAAAATAAAATATTACTATATGTATAATAAATAAAACAATTAACATGTTATACACGACATGTATTATATAATATGTATAACATAATTACATGTTAATGTTATACACAACATATACAAAATATTGTGTATACCATGTTTCATATATCGTAAAGAAAGATGAAGTTACAACATGTGATGTATATTATGCTTAATATGTCATATATGCTGCAAATAATATGTAATATACATTATGTATATTACATATTATATGTTGTGCATAGTGGTGTTTTCACATGTTACTAAGATATTTTCAAATAATAATAAATCCATTGGATATTCCAAAGAGAAGCTTCAGTGTTGCTTCGCCATTTCCACACACCAGAACGCGCTTCAAGTCCGTGTTCGCTGCAACTTCCTCCGTCCAGCTCGTATCATCAACTTCATTTTCTCTAGTCTGCTGTGATGTTGGCATCATATACTTTGTGAGTCCATATATTTTGATGCTATCTTTTCCTCAGCTTTAATTTCATTTGCTTTAGTTCACTTAGCTTCTTACTTCAATTTCCTTTTGTGTTATTCGATCTCTTCCATTCTGAACTTTAGTCTTCTGCTCTTTTATTTGTTCCAGTTGCATATATATATATATATATATATATAAATTCTTATGGAACTAGTTTATATCATCATTTGACCATGTTTATTGGGATCCGGTGGAAACAAACACTATATCATCAGGCATGGGGTATTCCGTATTCGCATATGTATGTGTCGGGTTCACAAAAAAGAGGGAAAACAAGCAATATAATAATGAACAATACATAGCAAGGAAAATAGAGGAAGGATTGCTCTGGTATATATATTGAATAAGCACAAAGATTCCCTTTTCGAATAAGGGATAAACTCCACCTTTACATAATCATTTTTGCACACTATCTAAATTTTATACATATGTCGCTGCTTAAAAATCATTTCAGTTTTTTACCCCTGCATACAAAAGAAGTGTAATAGTACTCAGCGTTTATTGTATATTATTATTTGAAATTTAATTTAATAAAAATTAATAAAGTTTATTTTCTATTCGTAAAATATAGTATTTACTATTAAAAAAATGAGCATTGCTAGGGGCATAACAAAAAACCAGCCAACACAGCCAACAAGTTATGCACAACATGTATAATATAAATTGTACAAAGAATATTACATATTGTGCACGCCATATATTACATGATGTGGACAACATATATCACATGTTATAAAGAAAGATGATGCTACAACATGTGATATATGTTGTGCACAATAGGTGAAATATGTTGTGAATTGCATGTGATATACATTGTGCATTTTATATTATATATGTTGTGCATAATTTATTGGCTGTTTTGGCTGATTTTTTGTTATACCCCAAGTATTTCCCTAAAAAATTATCCATTTCACAAAGAGGGTATGATATCACAATAATTATCGGAACATGTTATTTAAGAGTTTTTTCTTATCATATTAATTTTTTTTCTCTTATTTTCTCATTTTATAATAATCTATCATTTTTTTATTGTTAAAGTAGCTTGTTATATAAAATTAGAATTTAATTTTGATCCACTAACAGTGTAAAATTTTTTTACACAGTTATCCAATCACTTGCTATCACGTCAGCTATGATAATGTTTTCTCTCTTTCAGTACCTAAAAAGTCATAAAAAAAGTGTTTTGATTGGATAACAGTATAGTGCATCAAAATTAATCTTATAAAATTATTATATATATATATACTAGTATAATTTATGTAGTGTGATCAAAATATAGATAACTAATTTGTATTTATAATAATACTATAATTCTATTTAAATAGTATTATCCATTTGAAAGCTCTCCACTAAATAACTTTTAATTATATATTTTTTAATTAGAAACTATTATTTTTTAATTAAAATGAAAAGTTCTAGATTAATAACACTTGGCAAAACTTTTCAATTTATTCCTCTCAAATTATTATATTAATTAGTAGATTTTTTACATACATGATTTGCATTTTTTTTTTGTCATAATTGAGTATGGCTAGAGATACAACAAAAAACTAGCAAAAACAGCCCACAAATAGGAATTTGAGCCATAATCACCCAGCCCATTAAAAATATACTCTTGATTAAAATGTTATTTGGACCATAAAATATTAAATGAGTGGCTTTGTTGTCTGTTTTGGCTGAAAAAGTATTCTTCCCCAAGTATTTGCGATCATAATTTCCTTTAATTTATTGTCTTCATTAGATTTTTCTTCTTCTTGAAACACATATAGTATTATATTTCTTGGCTAGTTTACCAATATAATTTTATTTTAAACTTTTATTTCAAGTAAAGTATAATGAACTAATTTTATAAAAATATTATCATAATAAATTATTCAATTAATGTATTCATAAGTTTTAATGTCCACTTAAATTCTCTCCACTAAGTAGCTTTCACAATAATATATTTCCTTAATTAAAAACTATTATTTTTTTAATTAAATTAAAAAATTATAAATCCACTTATTGCTCTCAAATTTTTTATATTAGTAGATGTCGCTGCTTAAAAATCATGAGTCTGAAAAGACTAAAGAGTGCTTCGATCAGTTCCCACTTCCCAGTCTTAACTCGAGTTTGACTTCGGCATTCATTCCCTGAGAAGAAGTTCTGTCCTCAATCTCTGATTGCTTCAATTTTCTCCAACTAGGCATCAGAATAGAAAGGGTTGTAATGTCTCCTCATGGTTCATATCTTTTTCTTTATTTTGCAAATTTCATTTTAAGTAAGAGTTTTTCTAGTACTCTATACGTGCTCTGTGATTCCATTTTGATGGTATCTTGGTATGAAACTTAGGTCTATTTCATACAATATTTACTTTTCTACTTGCTGTGAAACTTCTGAGTTAGTTTATTCGGTTCTCAACTTTTTCTCTCTAAAGAGATTTGGATTAGATTTTTGTTAAAGTTAAGTACGTTATTGAGGGAGAAGAACTTTATTCATCTGCTTTTGTCATATTTCATCATAGTGAAACTAAACAAATTCTTCATGGATCAGTTTAATTAATCATTTGACTTTGTTTCTGGGAATACATACATATATATATATTTATATATATATTATATATATATATATATATATATACTGCATAGAATTTTGGAATTTTGTGAAATTCATCACAATAATAATCATATATTGCTAGTAAAAGTGGTTCCAATGAGTTTTAACTGAAACAACCTTTGTTCTCAACTTGCAGGTGAGTCCATGAATATATGAAGATGGATGATAAAATCGGTATAACCTATGATCTGATGGAGCAAAGGCAATACCTTTATGTCAGAGTTGTGAAAGCACGAGACATGCCAATAATATTTGATGGGGTTGTTGAGTTGGTTGCTGAAGTGAAGCTTGGGAATTACAGTGAAATCACAAAGACTTCTTCACTTGGCAATATAGAATGGGATCAGGTCTTTGCATTCTCCAAAGAATATTGCACACAATCATCAACTCCGGAAATCATTGTCAAAGAAATATATGAAGAAAACCATTTGGGTCGAATTCGGTTCGATTTGAGCAAAGTTCCTAGCAGAGTACCATCAGCTAGTCCATTGGCACCACAATGGTACAAAATGGAGGACAAGACAGATGACAAGGCTAAAACTGGAGAGCTATTGGTATCAATATGGTTTGGAACTCATGATGATGAGGCATTTGCACTAGCTTGGAATTCCCCAAATGTTCCTTTTGATGCACTTAGCTTGATTGAGTCAAAGGTTTATCATTCCCCAAAGTTATGGTATCTGAGAGTTTCGGTTATTGAAGCAGAACACATCATGCCTGGTCACAAAGGGCCACAAGTGGTGAGGTTCCCTGAGTTTTATGCCAAAGTCCAAGTGGGAAACCACTGTCTAGGGACTAAAGTTGCTGCTCCTAGCGCCACCCGAAGCTTCTCCAATCCTTATTGGGACGAGGACTTGTTGTTCGTCGTTGAAGAGCCATTTGTGAATTCAATCTCGGTTCATGTTGTGGATCAAGTTGAGCCAAGGAGTGATGTTGTTTTGGCCATGGTGGAACTTCCATTGGATACAATAGAGAAGCGATTTGATGAAAGACCAGTCACCTCGAGCTGGTTCAACCTTAAAAGCCATTGTGGAGAAGCAAGCGATAATAACAAACCAAGTACAAGATTTGTTCCTCGGATTCACCTGCGAGTCTCGTTGGATGGAGGGTACCATGTGTTTGATGAGGTCACAATGAATAGCAGTGATGTTAGGCCAACTGAAACAAGCCTTTGGAAGCCTCACATCGGTATGCTTGAGATACAAATAATCGGTGCCAGCGGGCTTATGCCGGTGAAGAAGATAAGAGATGGTGAAGAAAATGTAGCTAATGCCTATTGTGTTGCAAAGTATGGGCCAAAATGGTTTCGAAGTCGAACCGTATTCCATAGCTTATCACCAGAGTGGAATGAGCAATACAGGTGGGAAATTTATGATCTCTGCACTGTAATGACTATTGGGGTTTTTGACAATAGAAGCATCCTTGAGAATGTTAGAGCCTCTGATTATGGTATTGGGAAAGTTAGAATCGCATTGTCCAAGCTTGAAACTAATAGAGTTTACACTCAATCTTACCCCTTGCTTATGATTCACCCATCATGTGGAGTCAAGAAAACCGGTGAGCTTCATCTGCGAATAAGGCTTTCGTGTTCAAGTGTGACTAACATGCTGCATATGTACACAATGCCATTGCTGCCCAAGATGCATTATGTGGATCCCTTGACCACAGATCAGTTGAAGAGCTTAAGGTTTAAGGCCACAGATTTGCTGGAAAAACAGCTGAGTAAAGAAGAACCACCCTTGGGAAAAGAGATAGTGTGGTTCATGCTTGATGAAGAGATGTGGAACATGAGGAGGAGTAAAGCTAACTATTTCAGACTATGTAATGCATTCTCAGGCCTTATTGCCATGACCAAGTCTCTCCAAGAAATCCGAGATTGGCAGAAGCCACTATACTCAACATTATTTCTGACCATTTTTCTCATTCTAGTGATGCTTCCTGGGTTTATCCTTCCAACCATTCTTCTCTATCTTGCATTTATTGGGCTTAGGAGCTATGCTTTTCGACCCCGGCACCCAACTTACATGGATACCAGACTTTCGTGTGCTGAAATGATTCACCCAGATGAGCTTGATGAGGAATTCGATACGTTCCCTACAACTCGTTGTTCTGATATTGTTAGGATGAGATATGACAGACTGAGATCTATAGCAGGAAGAGTTCAAGGTATGATGGGAGATGCGGCGACACATCTGGAGCGATGCGAAGCACTGATAAATTGGACTGATCCACGAGCTACATTATTGTTTATGGTCTTGTGCTTGGTTGCTGCTGTTGGATTCTATGTTGTGCCCATTCGGGTCGTGGTTGCTCTGCTTGGATTGTACTCGTTCAGGCCACCATTGTTAAGAAGCAAATTCCCATCTGCATTTCTGAACTTCTTCAGAAGATTGCCAACTGCTGAAGGGTGTTCTGAATGGTCAGAATGGATAAATGAATGGACATGTTTATCAGTACTTGTTGTTTGCTTGTGGGAAGATTTCTAGTTTCTAGTAATGTAGTTATCCCCCACTTAGTTTGCAAAATTAAGTAACTTCTCTACTTATAAATTCAAGCATAAAGGATATATATCTATTTCAATTTGAACCTTCCCATAGTATAGTATTTCAAGGTTACAACAAATTAATAGTAGACTCAAAGTGTTACACTAGTTCAATATTATCTTCTAAAGAGTTGAAAAACACTGCCATTTTCTCTGATACAGATCTCAGACTTTGGTCCACAAATTTTTCATCTCCACCATAATCATCATCCCCTTCAAAGATCAAATGAATCCCTGAATTTTTCAGCTCCAACCTCTTATCAACAGGAGGGTTTCTCCTTGTCAAGCACAAGGTGCCTCCATCTCTCAAAAAATTGACCAATTGATCAAACTCTGCGAACCGACACATGTACATGTGTTCTTGGTTTGTCTTTGGCACCCCACGTATGTTCAATGTAGTACAGAAAACTCGTTTGTCAGATTTGAAAACTTGTGCTTCAACATCAATCACTCTTTGATAATATTGCATCATATCATTTTTTGGTATATCATGGTTTATAGAAAAAATAACACACAGAACAACACATTTAAGCTCACGGTTTCTTTGCTTGGTGAAGTTCACAGTTTGTCCTGAAAACCAATCTGGGAACCTGCTTCCTGGCATACTCAAGTTACACAAATTCCTTAATGCAAACTGTCATAAAAATTTTCACTGTAAGTCACAATTCAGAATCTGTCACACAATTTTATGCATGTATATTTCTATGGTAATAGTTTAGAAATTCTTATGTTGTCCTAATGTACAATCAATGAGTTTTGCTATATATGCTCCAGAAACATGTTAATTGTAAAATGTTTGAAAGTTATATAAAAAATCTGATATGAGTACCGGTTCGCACAGATGAAGCATGCATTAAATGTGTTCCAGAACGTGTAAAATGTTCTGTGTAACAATTAGTTAGAAGGATTTTACTAAAAGAGAAGAATATGAAGGAAATAAACCTTTGAAAACCTTTTTCTGACTTGAGAGGAGCATGCAATGCAACCACTAAGGAACAACCTTCTGAGAGACTTGAAACATTCAAGCCCTGGAATATCCACAACTTTCGCGCAATTTGTGAGGTCCAGCTCCTGTAAGCACTCTAAGTTTGCAAGTTCAGCTATGGTTTCCAGAGAGATGCAGTTTTCAGCATTCAACTCTATCAAGCTTGAAGGAAGTGGAGGCAGAGATCTAAGCTCACTGCAATCTCGCAGCGAAAGTTTCTTGAGAATTGAGAGGCCCTTCAAGCTTGATGGAAGGCTGTGAAAGATATTCTGAGACAAATCCAATGTCTCTAACGATGTCAGTTTCTCAAAATCATTCGGAATTTTCCGTGATATTCTCCAAGCTCGAGCATCCAATACCTTTAGCAGAGTCAGATCATAGAAAGAAGCTGGGAATTGAAAAGAATGATGAGCATTTTCTGACTCTGCAGAAAAGTTATCACCATTTTGAATCAAATGTGGCCTATTTGCCATTTCTAGTGTCATCAATTTTGAGAGTGAACCAAATGTTTCAGGTAAGTCTATGATACTTGTCTCCTCCATCTTCAACCGATGCAGTGTCTTCAACTTTCCTATAGATGTTGGAAGCTTTCTGAGCATTCTGCATTTGTTCAAAGTTAATGCAACAAGATTTTCCAACAAGCCAATGGACTCTGGCAATTCCTCAATATTCGTGTTCCGAATGTCTAAAGTAGTTAATAAAGCTAGGCTTCCAATAGATTCCGGTAACGATTTTAGATTACTGCAATTCCTCAGTTCAAGTTTTCTTAGTACTATCATAGCTTCAATCTGATCTGGTAAGTTTTCAATGGCTGTACCATCTAACTGAAGCTCAACTAATGAAGCTAAGCCTTTAATCGAATCGGGCAATTTATTAAGAAGCTTACATTTTCCAGCTGAAAGCTCTTTCAAGAATGATAAGGAACCAATAGAAGAAGGTAATTCTCTTATTCCACTACCATGAACTGAAAGTATTGTCAATGATGTGAGATTGCTGATAGATTCAGGGATCGCGGCGAGAGATCGACACCAAATCAAATTCAGTATCTCAAGGCTTGCCAGAGATCCAACAGAATCAGGTAGTTCTTCTAATGCAGAATGATTAAGGGAAAGTTCTTGCAGAGAAGTCAAGTTTCCGATACAATTCGGAAGCCTTTTCAATTTTTTGCAGCCATCTAAAATAAGCTTTTCTAGCTTATCAAGGCTAAAGATTGATTCAGGTAGGTTCTCAATGGCAGTGTCATCGACAAGAAGTTTTCGTAGCGAGTTCATGTGGCCTATGTTCTCTGGCAAGGCTTTCAATTTTGAGCAGCCAGAGAGGAACAAGTTCTCAAGTTCTTTTAGCCCTGAGACATCATCAGGTAGTTTTTCAAGGTTTGAACAATGGCTCAAATTCAAGTCATGTAAGGCTTTTAGACTCCCAATTGAGTCATGAATACTTGTTAGAGCAATGCACCTCTCAAGCACAACCTTGTCTAAACTTTTGCATCCAGATAAATCAGGAATAGAAGTCAGATTATAGCAATGGGAGAGGTTCAGGACCTTCAAATTCTGTGGCACCTGCTAGAGAAAGTTTATTTTAGTGTATGATATCAAAGACTAAAGTCTAGTACCTTTCATGTGGCTTTTAATATGTTCACTAAAGAAGACAAATTATTAGATATGCTTTCAAAGTAAAATGGTGATATGTTCTGTTATGTACCATCCAATACTTCAGATACTATTGCATTAAAAATATAATTAAGGAGAGACATAAATGACTAACAAAACTGAACTGTTAAACATACTTTTCAGGGAACATCTAGAGTTCTAAGTGAAGAATATTGCACAATCCATTTCAGCTTTAAGCCTCAATAACTAAGCAATTGTTTAGACATTAAATTCTTGTGCAGAAATAACTTCTAAAACATTAACTTATGAATAAATTATTTTATATTTATAAAATGATAAAAATATTTGGAAGAAATACTTTTTGAGAAGTCATAATATCTTTTTCAAAAAAGTACTAAAATAATTTACTGCGAAATAATAAATTATACCAACAAGAGAAATTATAATTTTTTAGTTATAAAAAGTTATATATATATATATCCACATACCTGATCTATTCAATAACTTAAACTTTTGGGAGATAATTTACATTACTTTGATTCTAACATTCACATCATAAATAACTGGTATAAACAAGATTTGATAGATACCTTTTTGCTTCTCCAGCCCCACAAGCTTACAATATTGCTGTAAGAGAGATCAAGAACAGTGAATTTCTGAGACCAAAAGTCAGAAGGAAGGTTTCTGAAAGGACATCCTTGCCATTGTAGCCACTTCATTTCATCAGGAAGATATGAAAACTTCCCTTTTAGTCTCAAGTTATTTATCTGAAGCAGTCTCAAATTCATCATTGGTTCAAATGATTTTGTCTCAACTGTATTTTCCTCTTTCTCTTTCTCTCTGAGGCTTGGTTTAAAAAATGGCAACACTTTTAGGATGGGAATCCACTGAATAAGGTTGTGCCCAGAAATTGCTTTATTCTCAATAATTATTTTTCTCTGGAAGTCAAAGGTAATCCCCTGAATAAATCTTGTTCCCTATTTAACAAAAAACAAAAAAACCATAGATTTCATCATGAGATTTGTTTACCCTATAAGCAGCACATGCAATGTCAATTACGTAAGTTGCATATTTATTTAATTATTATTTCTTCCTAGTTACGAACCTTTGCTTTTGTTTTTTAATATAGTATGAGCTTATTATTATAATTTAACATGTGCACATCATACAAGAGTAGTAAAACATTGTTTTGATTCTGAAAAGACTTTTAACTACAATAATGTTGGTCGTACAACAGAAATACGTCCAACTAGTATTCAATGTGTGTTATACATGTAGCACACATTCCATTTTATGTATAACACACGTTGGATACTTAATGTTTGTCGTACGATATAAATACGTCCAATTAGTATCCAACGTGTGCTATACATAATATAGAATAATGTGTGCTATACATATAGCATACATTCCATATCATATATAGCACACGTCGGATACTAGTTAGACGTATTTCTGCTGTACAACAAGCATATAAAGTAGTTAAGCTTAATTTTACGTTTAAAAAATAATATTTCATATAGATCATCTATATATGTATATCTCATACCTTGTTCCCCTGCAGAACGGTGAAGATTTCAGCACGGTTCCACAATCTGGTACGCATTCGAGGATCAACAAGATTCTCATCCATCACAATTTGTCTGCCCATATCTCTAATTTGGTCATGCATCTTTAGTGTTCCATCCTCACCGGTTTTAATTAAGCACCTTGTTGTTAGCACATTCACAGTTACCTCTGCACTGAAACCACAACCTCTGACCACATCAACTAAATCATCCCTCTTCATCTCCATTTGCACCAACAAGCAAGCAATGTCTAAGAATACGATCTTGTCTTGTTCATCCAACCCATCATAACTAATCTTGAGCACATCTTGAAGGTGTCGGGGCCTAATTCCTTGAAGCTTCTCAAGAGCACCAACCCATTCCTCTTCCCTTCTTTTATCAAACAAGAACGAACCAAACACTTCTAATGCCAAAGGTAATCCTCCTGTCAGCTTCACTATTTGCTCTGATATCCCAACAAACTTCTCTGTAGGCATTTTCCTTCTCAGAGCATGGTAGCTGAATAGTTCCAATGCTTCATCTGAACCCAATTCTTTAACCTCATACAACAAACACTATAAAAGAATAATAGTTATTTTTAATATTCAATCATAGAAAAGTATTAATAAAAATATTATAAAAGAAGTTGTATCAGGCTGTTGGAAATAAGTAAATATTATTTTTTAACAATTAATGACGGTTGAAAATACTTATAAATTACTTTTAATTATATTCGATGGTTACTAATTATTAATATTATGTTTATTAATAATATTTTATTGACACATTTAATATTTTAATGAGCATTGCTATATGTACAATAAAAAAACAGTCAATATGTTATGCATAACATATATTACATGATGTATACAACATATATTATATAATGATTTTGTAACATGTGATATATATTGTGCACAAATATATGATATGTATAATATGTAATATTCCTTATGCATATTACATTTTATATATTATATTAGATCTATTAATTATTTTGACTAATTTTTTATTTTATATAAAAAATGTTCCTATTTTAATCGCTAAAATTACTCACTTTTTTATCTCTGAAGTCATCATTATTATTGTTGTAATGCAAAAGTTGTGTATCTCTTGTGGTGATGATGAGGCGGCTTCCTTCAAAAAACCATTCCATTTTACCGATGAGAGAATGAAGTTGTGCCAAATCATCAACGTCATCTAATACTATCAACACTCTGTTTTCTGAAACTACCCTTTTGATTGAAGCAACACCAGCATCGATATCACTGATGTTTATTGATGCGTCACTAGTACTTAGTTCAGTGATGATTCTCTTTTGAAGGGAAAGCAAGCCTTCGTGTTTCGATGAAGCTTGTCTGACATTAGGAATGAAAGTGCGGTGCTCAAAATGGGGAACGAGCTTGTTGAAGAGGGCCTTTGCAAGAGTGGTTTACCAACACCTCCCATCCCATACAATCCCAACACTCTGAAACCGTTGGATTTGACCTCTAACAAACTGGTCAACTCTTCACACGGTAATCAAGCCCTACTGTGAACTGGGCCACGCCTAGTGGAGTGTTACTCAGTTCTCTTGAAACCTTCTCCACCAACCGTCTGATTAGAGTAGCTTTATCTTCATCACTGTCACAAGTAAGAAACTCATGGGTACCACAAAGCTAATTTAAAATTAGTAAAGTTATTTTAACATTCACAACTTTAAACATTCAAATGTTCTGCTCAAATAAAAATATCCAGTATTACTAGTGGCACAACAAAAAATCAGTCAAAACAGCCACAAATAAGAATTTAGGCAACAATCATTCAGCCATTAAAAATATACTCATGATTAAAAGTGCTATTTGGGCATAAAGTGTTAAATGGACTTTGTTGGCTGTGTTGACTAATTTTTGTTGTGACTCTAGCATTTGTGAAAAAATATATGGGTCTCACTTTTCCTTCATTCTTTCTCTATCATTTTTTACATTAGTTGCATGTATTAATTTATTTTGTAATAATATTTCTCATACAACATAAATACGTCCAACTAATATCTCATGTGTATTATATATAATATGTAATGTGTGTCATATATTAACACATGTTCGTATAGCACACATTCTGTATTATGTATAACACACGTTGAATACTAGTTTGACGTATTTTTATTATACGAAAATCTTAATTAATAATCAATAATATTTGTCGTACAACAGAAATACTTCCAACTAGCATCCAACGTGTGCTATACAATAAAATGTAATACGTGTTATACGTACGGTTGGATACTAATAATTGAACGTAGTTCTATTCTAGGATAACTATTATTGTAGAAATAATTTTGGGGAAGAAATGTGCTCTAAATTAATACTACCAGATATATAATTAAAACACATCTGCTCAATTATATAAATTTGACATAATTTTTCTATCAATTAGTACTCACTGTGCATACTAAAGTTGGATTGACGATTGATTGCCTGACTTTTAACTTTAAACAAACAATTATTGCTCTAAATAGATACACAATTATATGATAGTAACGAAAAAACAGAAATGGAATTGGCTAAATATAATGAAGCAAATAAATTAAACCTGCTTTGATCATGTAGAAGAAACCCAGCGCGATTACCACTTTGCGCATAGCATCTCTCCAGCGAAGAACCTTATCGTCGTCAAATCTGAGTTGGTTTTTGTTGAAAGCGTCTTGAAAAGGACCGATTTGTTTTCTGACATGGGAAGGATCGACGTTATAGAAGACAGGCAGGATGAGCCCCACACTCGCAGATCTTCGCAAGCTCCTCAAGCACCACCGCGACTCGGCGTAGTTGGGAGAGAGCACCACCACGGAGGCGCAGAGTCGTCGATGGCTTCCAGCAGAGAGGGAGCAATGTCGTCGCCGCGGTCGAGGCCGTCGTCGTCGCGAAAGACCCGGATGCCGGCGGAGTGGAGGGCGTTGTAGAGAGGCTCGATGAAGGCGTGGCGTGTGTCTGCTCCCTGAAACTCAGGAACACGTCCAGCGGAGCCTAAAGGCTCCTGGTGGTGTTGATGACATTATTTCGTGCGTGGCTTTAATTTTTGCTGCTTTAATTTGTTGGCTGATTATTGCTTTTGCCAATAAGCACAGCACAAAGCAGACCAGGAGGCAGGAAGAGAGATGCAAGCAGAGGTATAGGTGTTAGGATATAAAGTGGTGGCAAAGCAAGGTATATTTTGTAGGGGGTAATGCTACACTAATATTCTTTTGATATAAGCTATGACATTTGTACTTTTTTTTATGTATAATAAATATACATATAAATCTAATAATAGAGAATAAAAGTTGAAGTGTTGGAATGATGTCACATCAAAATCTAATAGTAATAAAGTGAGTGGAGAAGATATGTAAAAAAAATATATGTACGAATATCATTATTGTTTTGATATTTATGAGTAGGAATGATATTACAGGTTGAATTTTAATACGAGATCACTTTTTCATCCAAACGTTACAATTATAGTGTAGAGAGTATTATTTGTATAAATTTACTTTACATATAACATTTTGTATAATGTATGAGATATCTATTAAGATTAATGATAAATAAAAAGTAGAAATTAAAAGATAAAATAAGAATCGCATTAAAAGTCAAGTATGTAAGATTAGATATAAGCACAATATACCAATAGATGTACAATTAGTATTTTTGTATTTTGTAAGGGTGATTTTATAGTGATATTTAACTTTGATATTTATAACGACGCACGCGGTGGGAGCTAGCAATAAGTGAGTTTAGAGAAATGATTGATATATTTATGATTTTGGTTAGTTAGTATTCATGTCACTTTTATATCAATTTAAAACTTAATATAGGATAGATGCTAGTTAAATATTGACTAATTTTTAGTTATAAATAAAATATTTTTTGTGAATTTATATAAATAAAATTGTTAAGTTTTATTTTGAGAAATGATTGGTATATAATTAAAATTAATCAATACTTACATAACATTCATCTGTATATTATTGGATTTTAATGTTGGATCTTGGTAATAATTGTTTTGTAATAAAATAAAATGTGTTTGAACGGTGTAGTTGAAATAATTTAAATTGTTTAATTAGTTTAAAAATGATTTTATAGAAAATCCATAAGGTAGGTTTTTTTTTTTTTGAGAAATAAGTTTTTTTTCTTACATCAAAAGGGATATTATCTAATTAACCCACAAATATTATTAATTCTCTTTTATTAATCACTTCATACTATTTGATAATTTACCGTAAAGAAACAATTATTTTTAAATAACCCAAACAATACGTCAGATGTAACAAAGCCTATTAAAACACATCATAATTAGTAGTATATTATATTATTTTTTATTGATAGTTATAAACACTGTAATTAAATAATTATGTGATATCACGTTAGTAGATATAGTCACTTTTTTCATTCAGTATTTAAAAATTATATAAAATGAGAAATATTTTCGGAAGAATTAGATCATTATAATTAAATTCTAAAATATATAGCTGTACCATCTTTTTTCCTTATCATTTTCTCTTTTTTTACCCTAGCTAAAAAAAAGGTTAAGATACTTATCGACCTACTAAGGAACTTCCTCAAATTAAGGTACATAAAGTCTAGTCTAACCACTTTTTTTTCAGTAAAAATAACTAAATAAAATTCATTTTAATATTTTTTATTTAAATAATATTTTTAATCATTTATTCATTTTTAATAGATAATTGGGTGATTGTTGCTCAAATTCTTAATTTTGACTGTTTTTGTTGGTTTATACTCTAACAAACCACATTAAAGTATGAAAGTCTTTCTCATATTTTCTTATCCGTTCAAATTATGCAAAAATATCTACTAATACAATTGGATATGCGTGTGCATTGATTTCAAAACGTGTAAGAGAAATTGCTACCTTGGGGTTGAACTTTAGCCTTAGAATCTTTTTTAATTATATTGCATTATGACCATATATAATTGATGCTATAGATTTTTTGTATTTTAGATAAAAAAAAAATTAAACATGCTGATAATATAAAAATAAAAAATCGAAGATATCCAAACCAACCCAATGAAATTGGTTTGCATTTGTTAGTAATTGGTTCATTGTAAAGTAGTAAAGCTGAGATCACCAAAACAAAACGAGAAATGATAGACGTACATCAGATTTTTATCCATCAAATATCCATCAGATATTATTTTAATTGGCGGTTGAGAGATATGTGTAAGTCTTTTGGTTTTTATTTAAAATGGTGGGTCCAAAATAGCATAATATGATTGATGGATGGTTGATAGATCTATATATTGATGTACATGTAGTACTATTGAAAACAAAAGTAGTAAAGCTGAACCAATTTCGGAATTAATCATCATCGGTACTCTCAGAACATTATTAGGGAATTAAAAATAGTAATAATTGGATATATTATTAGGTGTAGCGTTCCTATAAATTCGAATCTATATTATCATTTTTCTTAAATATGCACTAAATCTTTCCACCCAATTTGAAGGAATTCGATATTAAATAATTATACAATATGAAATTTGAAGTTCTTCCCTAAGAAACATATAGTAGTAGCTTTTTTTTTTTTTAATAATACATATAGTAGCTTACACATTGTCAAGTACTCTTTATTATATAGTGGCCCCTATTATTGTTTCTATAGTCAATAATGTTTCAATGACTTTGACCGGGCCAATATAAAAAGATATACCTATTCTCGTTGAAGAATACTACGTATATCGTAAAAATTGTATAATATTTATACAACAATTATATCTATCGTTGAATTTATAATAAGGAGAATTATAAACTAATGCAATCCAACCGTAATTGTAATTATTGTACAAATATTATATAATTTTATTATACACATAGTATTAGTGTTTCTCGACCATACTTAATTGGATAATTAGTGCCGATATGGTTCTTGAAAGTGATGCATGTAAATGCAACCAAGAAACAAGTTACAAATTTATTATAACGTAAATAAATTAGTCAACACTCTTTCACATCATGTGAGTACGTGTACAAAATCTCACTGTATATATAAACATATTAATTAACCAAATGATGAAATTTCAATATTTTAATATACTTTGTCCATTTTCATTTTGTATTTTTTATTTATTTAAAATTAAATATATTTTTATTTTTAATGTATATTTAATTATTTGTATGGTTATTTATATAACAATAATGCTTTTTATACACTACTTAAATTAGCCACCATCAGTCACCACTCATATAAGTAAAAAAATTCAACCAAAACAAATAAAAAACTCAATTAAATAAAAAAAAACCAATCAAATAATACAAAAATCAATTTAATAACATATACAAATCGAATAAATAATGCATTTTGTCCATTTTTAATGTTAATGTATGTATGTTATTTTAGTGACAATTTAATGATAAAAGTGTTATCTTTAAGGGGAAATAATGTATTTTATGCTATTTTTTCATTCTCATCATACTCATAATGAACTTATTTGATTATTTAGTGAATTTTTAATTATCAATAAGTTATTTTTTATTATTTATTTGAGTTTTTTTATTTATTTGATTGAATTTATTTATTTATTTATTTGATTGAGTTTTTTTATGTATGAAGGTGGTGGCTGATAATGAAGGATGACAATGGTGTACATATAGCATTATTATTTATATAATGAGAAATCAGTTAAAACAAATTAATATAAGAATTTTGGACTACAATTACTCAATCCACTAAAAACTAACTTATCTCCCCCACTCTCATAATAGTAAAAAAATGTCAAATTGTGTTCATTAATTGTGTTTTGGTTGTTTCTTCATTATGTACCAATTTTTTATTTAATTATTTTACCTCTAATTTATTCTTATTCTATTGATGGATATATGCGCATCATTCAATGGAGAGAAAATAAAATGAAAAGATATTGTTGTTATTTTTTATAATATCAATAAAAAATAATTATTATCTTAATTTTTATAAAAAATGAAAAGTAATAACATTTAAAGTGGAATGGAGGAAGTATCATAGAAGTTGGGTATGACTCGCCTAGTGGAGTGTTACTCAGTTCTCTTGAAACCTTCTCCACCAACCGTCTGATTAGAGTAGCTTTATCTTCATCACTGTCACAAGTAAGAAACTCATGGATACCACAAAGCTAATTTAAAAATGAGTAATGTTATTTTAACATCCATCACTTTTAAACATTTAACATTCTACTAATCAAAATATATGAGTTTCACTTTCGGTTCATTCTCTCTCCATCACTTTTTATATTTAGTTAGATGTATACATTTATTTTGAATGTCAAAACAGAATTATCAAAAAAAAAATAGACTCAAAACTAATTCGCTAGATAAATAATTAAAATTCAATCAATCCGGTCAATTATATAAATTTGACATCATATAATATGTATATCAATTAGTACTCATTGTGTGCACTGATTTGCCTGATTTTTAACTCTAAAAAAGACAATTATTGACTCTAAATAGATACCACAA
This sequence comes from Aeschynomene evenia, assembly GCA_013621005.1. Classification (NCBI taxonomy): domain Eukaryota; kingdom Viridiplantae; phylum Streptophyta; class Magnoliopsida; order Fabales; family Fabaceae; genus Aeschynomene; species Aeschynomene evenia. The sequence goes on along the minus strand of CM024267.1, from coordinate 9,857,819 downwards.
TTATATGATAGTAATGAAAAAACAGAAATGAAATTGGCTAAAATATAATGAAGCAAATAAATTAAACCTGCTTCGATCATGTAGAAGAAACCCAGCGCGGTTGCCCACTTTCCGCATAGCATCTCTCCAGCGAAGAACCTTATCGCCGTCAAATCTGAGTTGGTTTTTGTGGAAAGCGTCTTGAAAAGGACCCAATTGTTTTCTGACATGGGAAGGATCGACGTTATAGAAGACAGGCAGGATGAGCCTCCCACACTCGCAGATCTTCGCAAGCTCCTCAAGGCACCACCGCGACTCGGCGTAGTTGGGAGAGAGCACCACCACGGAGGCGGCAGAGTCGTCGATGGCTTCCAGCAGAGAGGGAGCAATGTCGTCGCCGCGGTCGAGGCCGTCGTCGTCGCGAAAGACCCGGACGCCGCCGGAGTGGAGGGCGTTGTAGAGAGGCTCGATGAAGGGGTGGCGTGTGTCTGCTCCCCTGAAACTTAGGAACACGTCCCAACGGAGCCTGGATGCTCCTGATGATGCTTTTGATGACATTATTTCGTGGCTTTAATTTCTTTGCTGCTTTAATTTGTTCGCTGATTACTTATTGCCTTTTGCCAATAAGCACAGCACAAAGCAAGACCAGGATGCATTTAGGTTGCCTCTGTTTTCCTTGTGACTCCTGGAGATCAAAAATTGATTATGTCAAGTGTTTGGTGTGAAGGTCAACTCAATGAATAGAGTCACAAACAAGTGAATAAAATTATTAATTTTTTATTCACTCCTAGAGTTACTATGCATTGGAAGGAAGTCACTGTGTGTTGGAAGGGAGACATAAATATATGAGGGTGTCTTCAGAGCCAATTTTGGAGTGATTATGACTCTGACTTCTATAACACCGACTCCATAATTCTCTTAACTGATTTCAGAGTCACTGAAAACAGACAATACCTATTTATTTGAAAAATACATGGAGCATTACAAAAATTTAGCCAAATAAGTGAATATATTATGCACATATAAAGTACGCAATGTATATCACATGTTGTAACATCATTTTTCTTTACAAAATGTGATATATGTTGACATGTAATATTCGTTGTGAAATTTAATTTAGAGCATTGCTAGTGACACAACAAAAAACAGCTAAAACAGCCAACAAATAGGAATTTGGGCCATAATCATCCAGCCCATTAAAAATATATTCATAATTAAAAGTGCTATTTAGATTATAAAATGTTAAATGGGGTGTGTTGGCTGTTTTGGCTGGATTTTGTTGTGCCCTAAGTGTTTAGTTTATTATGTTTGAGGATTGTGTTTCATATTTTGAGAATTTTTTATACTATTCTTGACTATATATTTAATATGATTATTGTTATATGTACAATGAAAAAATAGTAAAAACAGCTAATATGTTATGCACAATAAGTATTATGTAATGTGTACAATAATATTACATGTTGTAAAGAAAAATAATATTGCAATATGTGATATATATTATGCATAATATGTAATACACGTTGTGCATATATTACATATTATATGTTGTGTACAGTCTATTGATTATTTTGATTGTTTTTTATTTTGTGAATCAAGATTTTTTTTATTTAATATATACTTCAAAAATATTTTTATATATAACAATTACATAATTTTTTAGTTTTTATATTAATTTTAATATTAATAAATAAAAAATATGCTCAATTTGGTTTGCATAAATACGAAATAGCATAAACACTAATTTCATAATAATTTTACGCGTGAATTCAAACATGGAATAGGGACAGCAGTTCAAGAGAAATTAAATATCATTCATTTGTCTTACCCTTTAATTAATTAATTAGTTAGATCAAACAAAAGTCTTTACTTATAAAAGTCTAGGTCGTCTTCTTCATAACACAATATACACGGAATTGATAGTAAGTGCCATGCAGGACCCCACAAAACTGCGAAACACAAGCTTGACATGAAACCACTCATTCATGAGTTGAGCGGCTAAATTCACTATATGCCCAGAGAGAAAGTTAATAACTATATAATACACTATTTGAAAAAAAAAAAAATTCGAGTATGCACTTGTAATAAACCGGAATGACATGTTTCGGTTTATGCGAGGTATAAAACGGAACGTCATATTCCAGTTTATCCTTCATAAAATGGGAAGAGTCTTCCGGTTAATATAAAACAGTATCGTTTTATGTATAAAAATACAGTTTTACGGATACGAAATGAACGACAAAGCGCTAATTATAAATAACGATTATAGCCTTTAAAACCTTAAATCATATGAATTTTTTATATATAGTAGAAATTGAAGACTATAAATTTTAAAATATGATATTTCACTATTTTTTTAGTTGTATTATAAAATAAAGATAATAGTCTTTAAAATATCGAATCAAATGAATTTTTTACAAATAGTATAAATTGACTACTATATACTTTAAAATGTAATATTTCTCAGTTTTTTTTTTGTTGTTGTACCTATTACTACTTATAATTAAGAAGAATTTCTAAAAAGTTGGTTACTTTTTTGTCTCTAAAAATAGAATAAATAAAAAGTAATTAAATTTAAACTTAAAAATAACTACCAAAATAGTATTTTAATAAATTAAAATATCATTTAGGAGAGACTTTAATTATATTAAATAGTATTATTTTATAAAAAATTTATCAATAAAATAGAATTAACTAAAATTATTTTATAAAATATTCACCGAAAAATAAAAAAGCAACTTGAAAGGCACGAAATTAGAAATTAAAGGTTATATACTTTTAATGTGAGATTTCACAATTTTTTTTGTTGCCTTATAAAATAAAGACTATAGACTTTAAAATATTGAATCACATGAATTTTTACATATAGTAGAAATTGATGAAGACTATATACTTCAAAATGTGAGATTTCGCATTTTTTTGGTTGCATTATAAAATAAAGACTATAAGCTTTAAAATATTGAATCACGTGAGTTTTAAACATATAGTATAAACTGAAGGTTATATCCTTGAAAATGTGAGATTTCACAATTTTTATGGTTGTCTTATAATAAAATAAAGACTATAAACATTAAAATATTGAATCACATTAACTTTTCACATATACTAGAAATTGAAGCTAAGACAATATATATACTTTAAATTGTGAGATTTTCCAATTTTTTTGTTTATTATAAAATAAAGACTATAGCCTTTAAAATTTTGAATCACATGAATTTTTCATATATAGTAGAAATTGAAGGTAATATATTTTAAAACATGAGAGTTCATCACCATTTTTTTTTGTATTATAAAATAAAGACTATAGCATGTAAAATATTGAATCATATGAATTTTTCACATAATTAGAAATTGAAGGTTATATACTTTAAAATTTGAGATTTCTCAATTTTTTTGTTGTATTATAAAATGAAGATTATATGCTTTAAAATATTGAACCACATGAATTTTTTACATATAGTATAAATTGAAGGTTATATACTTTAAGAATTTAATTATGATGACACTATTTTATATAAACCGAAAGACCTCTTTCCGTTTTATGAAGCATAAACCGGAACAAGTTGTTCCGCTTTATGCATTGCATAAACTGGAACATGCCCTTCCGATTTATAAGTATAGATTCGAAATTTTTTTTAAACAGTGTATATAGGTTATTAACTTTCTCTCTCTCTGTGCACATGGCCAATTTAGTTTGAGTTTGAATCTTAAAATATTCTATTTAATGAATTATTTGTAAATTTTATTATAAACTCTATTGAGATTGATAATATGCTACGTGGTTATATCTTTTCTAATCTAAACTTTTAAAAAAAAATACACTCATTTATATAGGCATATACCACTACTCTTATTCTTGGTCGTCTTCTTGGTCACAACACAAATTCATAGCAGCAATTTTCCATGCAGGATCCACAACATTTTGATCGAAACCAAAAAAAATTTATGCTGCAGTTACCACATCTCATGTGATATCTTTAAATAATATTATTATATGTATAAATAGGTCAATATATTATAAACAACATGTATTTCTAAATGAAGTATCACTTAAGTCATTAACTGTTGAAAATCGGTTACTTTTCACATCAAAGAGGAAGAAAAAATGAAAAAGATGAGTTGTTATCTATTTGGTGAGAGGAAAGCATCTAAGAATTTATGCTATAACCCCACACGCCACTATACAGGTATTGCACACTTCTTAAATCCTCAATAGTAATGTCAACCCATAAAAATGAGAAATGTTTTTTTTTACATCATAAAATTAATTATTATCAATCAGTTAATATATGTAATAATTCAACTTTTTAAAATTATTAATTTAACTTGTAATGTTATACATTAGTTCAATATTTTATAAGTTAGATTAATAATTTTAAAAAATTAAATTATTGTATATGATAACTGATTTTATGGTATACACGTATCATTATTAAAAAATATGTGGGCATAATTTATGATTGGAAAAATGTTACAAATCTGGAAAAATGTATGTGATACAAAATATTTTTCCAGATCATTACAGTAATTATTTGATTAGTAGTGATATGTGAAAATAAAAAATTGAATATTAATAATATATTTATAAATATCAGTAATAAAAAAAGTTTAAATATAAGAGTATGAATCATATTGAAACTCAAAACTGATCAAATGAATTTTGTCATTAATTACCAAATAAAATGGGGTAATACTATTTGTACATTCAAAATTTTCAAACATCCAACTCACAAAACATATGGACTCTACTACTTTTATTACTTACTTTGTCTTTTAACTCGTTCTTTCTCCATAATTTCTCTCCTCATTTTAGATGTATACATCCAAGATCGACATCAACCCGTCATTTTCCATTTTGAAACCATTACAAACACAGACTAAGCCATTGTAAGATGTGTTCATCATTATGCTTCAAACAGGCCTAGACAGTGAAGGTTCAATAAACCATTGCATGTTCATTTTGTACCATAATTAGGCAAATGAGGAGGGGTATACACTGCCCCTTCACAACATAAAAATAACTGAACCTTTCATCAAAATTTATAATAGGAGACAAAACTGTTTATCATACAGTTAGAAGGGTATAATATTAGAGACTTTCATTTACTCAGTGACAATACTTGAATGCATCTGGGCTGATGGGTATGAAGCCAGAAGCTGATACAATAGCATCAACAGGAACATCATATGGAGTGGTAGGTATTCTTTCATTCTCCATTATTTGAACCGTGTATGAGAGTGCAACTGCAATCAAGTGGAAAGAAAAAAGAGAAATATCTTTTGTATACCATAAAATCAGTTAACATCAGACACCATATGCAATAATCTAACTTATTAAAACTATTAATTCAACTTTTAAAATGTTGGAAGCAATGCCAATGAGGGAAACAAAGCAAGAGAAAAAGAAAAAATAGAGAGAGAGAGAGAATATTATGAAGCAAGCACATTAACAATTTATACCAAGTAGGGGCAGCTTCCAGTTTTGCTTCTTAATGACCTCTTGGTACTTCTTAAGGAGCATGTCATAGTAACTGCAAAACTTAACATTCCTAAAAAAATGAGAAGCAGAAATAAACACAAAACGAAAATGATACTTTAACATTCAAAAATAGATGTCCCAATGATATCCAAGGATGATAGATTGGATCCACTCTTGGATGTCAAAATAGCATGACTCTTGACAAATTGGACGTGTACACTTACCCTCCACTTCGGCCCAAACGGCTTCCAAATTTGTCGAATGCAAGGCCTGCGAATATAACAAATATAGTACAATGGTAAATCTGTATCATACTGCAAGTGATTAACTGGTTTCAGAATGGTCAGTACTCAGTAGAGGAATACCTGGTAGGATGATCAGATCAACTGGGTCAGTTGCTTCCATAACTGCCACAATTTGTATCACATTACCAGTAGAACACAGCACGAGTTTATATTAAAGAGAAAACCAAAAAGATACAAAAAAGAAACTTAGAAGAAGTACACAAGAAAAATACTAAAGGTCATACCATCTTCACGTGGATTCCCATTACAATCAACTAAGGTTGGCTCTAAAATGTTCATTGAGCTTAGAACCAAATCATCATAACTTGATACCTTAAGCATCCTCATGTTGCTATTTTTGTCCTCTACACGCGGTAAATAAAGCCTCCTCTTCATCTGTATATGGCCCAGATCCTCTTCAGCTGAAAATGAGGGGCAAGAATCTACAAAGATGTAAGAGAAAATAGATGGCATGTGGTTGCCTACGAATGAATATGGATAGCACAAGCTTGAGCAACATTGGATTGAATTTTCAAGCAAACTTATGTTATCTACAAGACTACAATTCTTGCATGAATCCAAATGTATCTCTAACTGAATACTAACCAGTTCTATTCACTAATCACTACTTATTGATGTTAATGATCTTCTAATCATTGATGCTTGTTCACTATTGCAGTTTTTGTTTTCATTGACTATGAGGGCAGAGTCAAGAAAGTCATAGAGTAAGTGCCACAGGAGTCAGAGACACAATTTGTGTCTCTCTTCCAACACACGGTGACTCCAAAAATTGGAGTGAACAAAGAATTGACAATTTTGTTCACTGAATTACTGCGACTCTGTTCTCATCTCCACTGTGACCCCCGCAGACCCACACCAAACACTTAGCAGAGTCATTTTTTCACTGACTCTGCTACCAGAGTCACTGAAAACAAACACCATCTTTCTGATCATTACATACATGCCTGGAAAAAAGAATACTAGATCCCAATACCAAATCAAACCAACAATAGAGAAGACAAAAAGGCATAAAGATATCGATTATAATTGATTCAAAGTGTAACTGCACATATTTCATAACCCTCTCCAACTATAACCTCGTCCAGAAGCAAAATCTTGGAGAATAGAAAACCCATACCTAATAACAGGTTGTTTTTGAAAAAGATACATAACTGTTGCAGAAAATAAAACAGAGTTTTCAGAGAGCACACCTACTGTTGCAGGGTTAGATAAGATATTTGACACAATTCTTGATGTATCTACTTCTCGTAAGGCATCACAGCTTATATAAGCGCATATACTGCTACTGTTCTTGAACCAAGGAGCTTCTAAAACAAGCTGCTGAATTTCATCATCTGAGAAAGACATCCCAAAAGAAAAAGAAAATCAAGAGTCAGAGTCATACCATATATACCAGAAACAACATCTATCCATAAGCAACTCATAACAACAGAGTAGCAACTATGAACCTAAGAAGCATGGACACAACACACACAGATACACCAAACTAAAAATTTATAGGACACGGACACAGAATATATATAATATATAACAAATATTTTCTAATAAAATTCTTTTTATTTTCTGTCAAAAATATATATCTAATTTGATTTTCTTTTCCAATAAACTTGGGTTGAGTTTGGGGTTAAGTTTCCTTGTAAAAAATGAAAAAGAAAATGCGTCATGTCCATGACATGCCTAGGAAATGTTACGCCAAATCCAGTGGGTGTCGCACCATGTCCACCGTGTGTCATATAGTATTCAACGTTTGTCTAACGCGTGTCCAAGCTAAAAAAATAATATTTTTTTCCGGACACGTATCCACCGTGTAAGACATTTGGACACTTAGTATAGATGTTTTGTGCTTTCTAGATATCAAAGATATTCAATTAATCATCAAATCTTACTCTGTAATGTTTGTAACTATAATGTTTAACTTCTATAGTTCTACTCTAGACATTGCTATTGATATGCAAAAGCAACTACAATATAAAATTAAAAAATAAAAAAGTAGCCTTCAATGTATATGATGGGGGTAAAGCTATAGTAAATAGTAAACTCAAAATCGAAAGCCCCATTAACAAAATATAAAAGAAATTAAATATACAGGGAAAAAATAGATGCTTTGGTATAGCAGAGGATACTATTCAAACATTTCATCACAATCAGATAACGAAACAGAAAACCCAGAATTCCCAATAGAAAAAATCAAGGAGCTGCATGAATAGAAAAAAATAAATAAATAAATTAACCTTGCTGAGACCTGAGAATGGGGTCCATGTTTTTTAGGCGAGTCCGTACTGTGGATCGGAGAGATTGCTTCTGCTGAAAGAGTCTATCGAGGTGAGGGTCGAAGTTGTTGGTGTTCATGGAGCGAGTTGAGGGGGAAGAAGGAGTGCGCAGGTTAGCAGAGGAGTATGGTGATGATGCTATTGTGCGCACTTGGTTGATGAAAGCCAGTTTAGCTGCGTTAACCATAGTGACTACAACTACGCTGCCTCTTGTTCGGAGCATAAGTCGCTGAAATGATATCCAATTCAGATTCTTCCCTCTCAAAACCATGCTAACGGGCGCATTATTTTTATTTAAATTTACTTTTTTAATTAATTAACTTTTTGTTATATTTATTTTTATTAAATTTTTAATTATATATTATCATAAGTAAATTAAAATAAATAAAAAATCATATAAAAATTATTATAACTAAAATTAAATATAATAAAATATTTTAAATTAATTATCATTTATATTTTTATTATTTTTATTTTTCTTTTTTAATTTGTAGTTTATGTTATTTTTTTTTAGTTTTTTTTTGTTTTAAATTTTATGCTATATTTAATTTAATTTCTATTTTTTTTACTTTTTTGTTTTCATTTATTCTAATTTGCTTGTTATAACATATAGATAAAAACTTCACTAAATAAAATAAATTAAAAAATATAAAAAATTTAAATAAAATTATCATGTGAAGTAAAATAAAAGTACAAAAAATAAAATCTAAATAATATAATTAAAACTTATCAGTAATATTTTTCTTTTCTTTTTTTACCTTTGATCACATTTTAAAAATGTAGTTAAATAATTTTTTTACTAAAAATTAATGTTAGGAACTCAACTAAAAACTGTAATACCTTGAGTAGTCTGAGTTCGTTTGAGTAAGAGATCACCGTACACCGGGGAGATAGAACCACGTGGGTCCCACCTCCCCATCCTTTTCTTCTTTTTCCCTTCTTTTTCTTTCCTTCCCCCTCATTTTCCCGTAACTCTCTCTCTCTCATTTCCTTTCTTCTTCTTCTCCCTCATCTCATCTCTCACTCTCTAATCTTCACCTAAACCCCATCAATCTTCAAGATCCAAGTTAGCATTGCTCATCTAGTATATTGTGGGTAAGTGTAGAGTATTTTTTTCTCTCTATTGGTGTCTATTTATCTTTATTTTCGGATTTGGGGGTTTAGGGTTTATATTTGGGGTTTTTGGTTTTGGTATGGATCTGAGGTGTGTGATGTGTTCTCTAGGGTCTCAATCAACTAGGGAAACTCTGGGCAACTCATCTTAGCTATGGATTGAGCCATGGACTCCATTGGAGTATTTTGTGAGTAATGGGTTATTTGTGGTTTATGTATGATTTTGATTGATATTATGAATTTCTTGTTATGATAGTTGATAGGGTCTGAGATTGGTTGATATATGATTGATATGACATGTTGGTTGTGTTTGATTTGGATGGGTTGTGGTGAAAATGTGGATTTGGAGATGATTCTCGCGAAGTTTTCTGCAGAATTTCATCTCTGACCCAGGCTGTAATCGATTACCACGGGCCTGTAATCGATTACCACGGGCCTGTAATCGATTACAGAGGCCTGTAATCGATTACATCAATACAAAAAACTCTATTTTCAAGACTTTAACTCAAAATTTTCATATTTTAAAGTTAGTTACTCATCACCACTACCCCAAACTTATTACTTGGATGTTTATGATGTCGTTGTATTTATGATATGATGCTGATTACACTGCTTATAACCTGTTTATTCACTGAGCGTATGACTCACCCATTCATACAAAACGTTTTCAGATTCAGGTGCAGATCAGGAGGCGAGCCCTTCCGTTCCTCCAAACTCTTAGCCTTGGTGAGCCTCATTATGTAGAGGCGTTATGTCATGTCTGTAGTGTGCTCCATAGGTTTACAAATAGGGTTGTCTTTGTTATGGTTGTGCTGTAAGTCTAATTAAGACTTGTTGAATTTCTGTTGGGTTATGTTGCCTTATGGATTAAGCAGGATGTTATGACCATATTATATGTATTATGGATTTATGAGTGATACCTTGAGAACCCTATTATATGTATGGATTTTATGTATGTATGCATGTTAAAGTAGTTGTGGTTGTTGTTGTTTAGCTGGATTGTTGTGTAGATTACAGGTTAAGGCTGACATGGGACTCGGTGTCCCATGTGCCGGTCACGATCCGAGTTGGGTCGTGACAAAAACAAATTAAAATTATAATGACTCAATTATAAAACTATAGAAACTTACAGAATAATTATAAAAAAAAAACAATGTCACCCAAACAATATTTAACAACACTAGTCGATCTGGAGAAAATAACAAGCAAAACAGTGCTATAGTTTGTGTTTTCTATCCTAAAATTATTTAAAGCGGAGGATTTTATGATTTTATCATTATTTTGCAAAAAAATATGTCTTGGCATATAACGAAATTTTAGTTAAAATAGCAAAATATTGTGCATATTTTATATTATATAATATGCATATTATATATTACTTATTTTATATATACTAGTAGCGTCTTGTCAGGCATTTCGTGCCTGTCAAGCCGCATTTTTTATTTTCTTGTCGAGTCATATTATTTATTTTTTTTAATTCTTTGGCATAAAATGAAGAAAAATAAAATAAATAATAAAAGAAATAACCTAGAAATAGAGGTGGTTATCTTTATATTTATTTTATTTTTAAAATTTTTAATTTTAATTTTAGAATTTAGAAAATAACTACCCAAATAAATGTGGATAAAAATATAGTTATTTTTTCAATCCTCTTTATATATAATATAGATATCACCTATTATTTTTTTTATAAAGATATCATCTATTATAATATTATTTTTTATGTCATATGATATATAATTACAAATATATAATATATGATGTGCATAAAATTATTAATATTTTGACTAGAATTTGGTTTCACAACTTGTTTTCCAATTTTGGGCGTTCAGTGGGCACAATTACAGCTGTAAATCACTCAATTCTAACATATTCCTAAAAATTTAAGAAAGGGTTTTACGACAAAGTTTTGTCACTAATAAAATTAAATCAAATCTTATCTAGTTTCTTTTGTTAAAGTAACATGTATATCTAATGATTAAAGGAAAAATTTTGATGCACACTAAAAAATTAATCAAAAGAGTCGATAAATTATGTATAATATATATGTAATATGCACAATATTTATTACACATAGTATGCACATTATATATAATATGTTGTGCATAACATATATCATATATTGTAACATTATAATTCTTTACAACATATAATACATGTTAGTATATATTATATATGTACCATGTAATATATTTTGTGCATAATAATAATTATTTTAACTATAAATTTATAGTACACATAACAATGTTCATAATTAGAATACATATATAATAGACCTATGCACCTTAAGTTTATTCATTTTATACAATCTCGAATAGTGAAAAGACACACAAGGTACTTGAATAACCATGCATGCATTTACCTAAATACTAGCTATATGTAGTATAATCAATAGAAGCTTGAAAGAGAATGATGTTTCTAAGTGCATTCCACTTTAATTAGTAGTACTGTAAGCATATTTCAGTAAAAGAAATATTATTTTAACATTTTTCATTTTTAAATATTTATATATTCTATTTATAAAATATATGGGTTCTATCATTTTTACTACTTTTTTTTTTCAACTTATATTTTTTTCATTATTTAATTTTTACTCTTATTTAAATGTATACGTCTATTTTAAATGTCAAAATATTATTTTCTTTCGGAAAAGGGCCCAAGGAGCGTGATTAAGGATTGAAGTGCATTCCATGCTATTAATTTGCTCCCAAAATCTTATTGGTTTTTGTGGCATAGAATCATTTATTGGTCCTAATGACCCTGTGAGTGTTACTTCGACAACCGTGAGACTTGAAAATATTTATTTGGAAATTAACTTGTCTATTCTTAGATATGATAATAATCCTTACTTATTACACTTATCATCTAAAATTAAGGATTTAGAAGTAGACATTCATTTGAGATATTCACTTTTAATGTTAAAATAACATTATTCTTAAAATAATTGTTTGAATGTTAATATAACAAAATTGCTTATTATTATTGTTACTGTTATTATTATTAATCACATCTAATAATTAACTATAGGGGAACATATATGTATGATATACATTACGTATTATATATAATACATGTTGGGTACTAGTTGAATATATTTCTATTGTACAACAAATATTACTGAATGGTAGCAAATACATAAAGGCATATAGTTAATCTTTTGGTACATACCTGGAGACATTTGATATTTGATTATTTGGATCCACTTAATTAGACATAACTCGGTACAGCCAGCCAGATATAAGAATGAAGAAGAGAAGATACATACAAGTGTAGCCCCCTGCTATATATATGTATATATATGGCCAAAAGTAACCTTATGCCACTAGAAATGGTGCACGTACGCTGAAAGATTCGTATAAAGGAAATTGTGAAAAATTTATACACGATTTGGTCAATTGAAAAATTGATTTGACTTGAAATTGAAAATGATTGAATGTTTTGTCTATTCCGGGAATATATATATAGCAATTTCATTTGTAAAAGTGATAATCCATTAAAAATGCTAGCTAGTAAACCTAGCATATGCCAAAGTACTATAATAATGCATATCAACCTTTTATAAAGAGAATTTTCATAATATATGATATATTATGCTCATCTTCTAGATTACTTACTTATACATTATTGATATACTAATAAAATATACGTGTTCAACATAGAAGCCACATAAATTTTAGAGCCATATGTTTTGGGACAAGTCCAAAAAGTTCTCTGTAATGAGCAAATCAACTAAAGGTGACTAAGCCCTTGTCCAAGCCCTTAATTTTGACATTTGATTTTATTTGGTTAGTGTTACCTTTAGGCTGCGCTTGCACTGAGCAGAGAGACAGGAAACAGGTATAAATTTGTTGTTTGTATCATATTTTATTTGTGACGAGAGAGATAATTTTTTAAAATTTTGTATATCTTTATTCGTATTTTTTTTATCTTTATATAGTTGAGACGAAAGGACAAAAGCAGGAAATAAAAACTTCTTTATAATAATACTCTCTTATCTGGTGGTGATTCGACGACAGTCGACGGTGGTACATATGGCGATGTCTGGCGATTATTCTGCAACGGTGGGTGACAGCCTAAAATGGTGGGCGGCGGCGGCCGATGGTGGCGGGGCCGTGGTCCATGGTCAATAATATTCTTTTATCTTTATGATAATTGTTTCCGTCCAAATAAATAAACATGATACAAAGACAATCATTTTTTTGTATTGTCTCTGATCTCTAAGGTAGTGTTTGTTTTGATGTACAAGACAATACAATACACAAATACATATACAATAAATACAGATACAGAAAAATTTATGTATTCTGTATTGTGTTTGTTTTTTATGTACAAGACACAATATTTTATGTATTGTATTTTATGTATTATGTTTGATAACAATAGAAAATACAAAATATTGTATGAAAAGTCAATTATGTCCCTAATAATAAAATAAAATAAAAGCCCACCCAGCCTCCTTCTCTCTCCTTCTCTTCTCTCACTCTCACCCCTACACCTTCCCCTTCCTCTCAGCTTCAAAAATGTCATTGCCACCACCATATCTCTCTCTCATTCCATTAGCTTCTTTCTCACCTACTTCAGTCATTCCCTTTCTCTGGATCTATCACCACCACGAAGCATAGTGGTTGCCGAAAGCAGCAGCAAGAACGTCGTTGGTCTTTCAAGCCGCAACTGTGGTCCTCGATATTCAAGTAGCAGCAGCGGCGATGTTCGACAACCAGCAGCGGCGACAATCAACCATCAGAAGCGGAGGGCCTTGGAGCAGCAGTGGCGGAGGACTTGGGCGACCACATCAGTGACCAGCAGTGGCCTTCGAGAAGCGGCGGTGACGACCTTGAAGCACTAGCGACAGCGGCCTTCCGAGTGCGGCGGACTTCGGAGCAACAGTAGCAATGGTAGAAAGAAGCAAATGAAGAGAAGAGGAGAGAAGAGGTTGTTCACAGAACAAATTTGAAATAATAAAAAATAAGCAGGGACATACTTGTCTAAAAAATATTTTGTAGTTTTTGTATTTGGTTTGTGTATTTCTGTCCTCTCTCTCAAAGAGTACAGAAAATACAAGGTTTTTCTGTACAAATACACAAATTTTTTGTCTCTATATTTAGAAAACAAACAACTCATTTTATGTATCTGTACCTGTATTTTTTCTGTATCTGTACCAAAAACAAACACTACCTAATAGTACGTATGTGCCCTCCTCGTCCACCTTTCAATCTAAATGCAACCTTAGGAATGGAGTAACATTCTTACTTGTTATGTTTATAACAATCACAATTCTTTAAGTTATATATATATATATATATAATTTATAGGATAACAAAATGCACCTTTATTAATAGTTATAGTTTTATTCTAGTGATAGATATTTAATCTAACAAATAATTACTCTGAAACTAATTAACTTTGTAGATATTCGAAGATATATATATATAAATTACTGTCAAGTCTCAACATGTATACAAATTTGTGTTAGCCTCCACACATATACCTCAAACATGTGCCATAGACATGATTTGGCATCAATTCCTAAAGCTTATCAGAGTAATAATGTAATATATATCATCACTTGTTGCTAAAAAATAACAGAGAGCTATCCTTGTACCTTCAAGGTGAAGCTATTGCAGTAAAAAAAAGTATTGGATTCTCTCCAACAACAAAAAACCACTTTGTTTTTTTTTTTATTATTATTATTGCTAGATATTCAATTATTCATTATGTATAAAGGATAAGACAAAATGTGCTTTGTGCTTTACCTTAATGACTATATTAAGAAGGTGATAGAACACTATATATATAGTCCCACAAAATTATATTTGATAGATAATAAGAAATTACTCAATACTCTTTGAACTCTATAATTACCCATGAATACAGGAATGATTAAAATTAGAAAAATAGTAATATGAATTTTTTAATTGATTGCGTGATCTTTGATGATCATCATTAAGGTTGTGTTTGATTCTCCTTAGTCTGAAGTTGGAGTCATGGAGTCAATGAAGAAAAAATGACATTGTTAAGTATTTGGTATGAGGGTTACAGTGCAGATAGGAACAAAGTAACAATGACTTAGTGAACAAAACTATTAATTTTTTGTTCACTCTAATTTTGGAGTCACTGTTAGAAGGGAGTCACTGTGTGCTGGATGGGAGACACAAATATGTGAGAGTATGTTCAGAGTCAATTTTAGAGTTACTATGACTCTGACTCTTATGACACTGACTCAGGACTCACTTGACTCTATGATATCAAAATCATTAAAAACAAAAACTACCTAATTAATTTTTAATCCCGAACGTCCATATACATTATACAATCCAGATTTGTTCAATCCATTCTATAATAAAATACTCCTCTCACTTGAGTGAACACTATATATATATATATATATATATATTCCTCAATCACACCCCTGATTCAAAGGAACTAGCTTCTGTTAATGATGTATCCTATTGTTGATATGCATATGTTCGTTTTTCCTATTTAATTTAGAGTAGAGATTTCATACGGTGATACCCTTTTAAGTCCAAAAGAACATAGTACAATATAAAGTTGTATAATAATATAAATTCTTTTTACAAAATCAGTTATCATATATAATATTTTAACTTTTTAAAATTATGAATATAACTTTTAATATTGTATATTAATTCAACTAAAAGTTGGATTAATAATTTTAAAAAACTAAATCATTATATATAATAATCGATAGTGACTGATTTTACTGTGTATTTATATGTATTATTATCTCTCTGTATAATTTGCAGCCGCAACTAAGAGTGGTTTATAAGATATATTAAAACATATAATGTATGTGGGCCATTTTTGTGGCAGCCACTATTAGGCACAAAAATATAAGAGCATGCATATATGGAATTAAAGGCGGCAGCATAATTTGATGAAGAAGTGTTCAAAGTACATGATATTGAAAAAATAAATAAATCAAAAGTGAGAAAGATTTTAGAGAAAGGAGAGAATTATTTTCTGTTTGTGTATGTTAGGCTAGGCTAGGCTAGAATCGCCAATAGTGTACTAGGGAATTTAATTTAATAAAATGCTTAGATATTATACTGTTACTGGGTATATCACAATCATCATCAAATATATGTTGGTCTAACTTAAATTTATATAAAGCCAAACAGAGCCATCAAGATTTTCATTCAGCTTTTATGGGAAGCAATTACTAGTCCTGTATTGAAAAGTCTAAAGTAAAACAAATGTTTTATATGACTATCTCACTCCAATAACTAGATTTTGGAGTGTTGATTTCCAAAGTTTTATACTCGTAACAATAGTGGCTATATTAGAGTGTTGATTAAAGTGACTATGCTGAAAGAAACATATTCGAAGAAGTTGTGGAACACGTTGAAGAGCAGGCTTACGTCAAATACATTTATCAACCGGTTGATGATGAAGATGGACTTGTACTCACTGAAGATTGAAGAGGGGGTGTGACTAATCACATAAATAAATTTAATGAGATGACATCTAGACTGTTAAATGCATGAGACGCTATCAAGGATGAAGAGCAAACGCTACTTCTACTTGCTTCACTGTCAAAATCCTTCAAGCCACTAGTGCAGTCATTGCTAGCAGGGAAGAGCACACTACAACTGGGTAAGGTGACGAATACCTTGAAGGAAAGCCGGAGGATAATGGGTGGTGAAGAGTCTTATGAGGACAATCAGATTCTAACAGTAGGGTCTAGTGATAGAGGGAAGAAGAAAGGTACCCAACTGGATAAAAGATCTTGATCGAGAGACTTGAGCACTGTTGAGTGTCATTATTGTGGACAGTTGGGTCACATACAGAGCAGATGCCCAAAATTCAAGGAGGACTTGCAAAGCTTAAAAGAGAAGAAGGGCAAAACGAAGAGAGATTTTTCATATGTGGTTACTTATGAAGATAACCTCCTATAAAGATAAGTATATTGCTAGTCAAAAGATTCTACGATAAGGAAGGATCGTTGTAGAATCACCATTTTATTTTGTTTTGTTCTTACAAGAGAGCAATAATGTAAGACTTTGAATTAAGGGAAGATTTGTTGTATTATTAGTTCAAAGTTCCATATTGGTGAGATCTTAAAAAAAAGGAGTGAAAAACTTATATAAAATAGAATGATAGGTTCTTTTCATTTGTACCACATCCTTCGATCTATATAAAAGGATATATTAGATTTTAAATAGCGTATATCAAATATTGTAAAAAATTGTAATTTTTTCATATCATCACATTAAAAATTTTAAGTGATTTTCTTTTTTTCTCCTCTATTTTTACGTGGGACTAACAAATCTAACTTATTGTGTTTTGTGTTCAGTTTTTTTTTTCTTCCTAATTTACTTTTGTGTAGCTTTACTTTATTAGTCAAACAAATATAGTTAGACTCGTGAATCCTTTTCCAATGGCATATACGTTTTTGGTTTGAGCATGTGACCTAATTACCAAACAAACTAAACCAACAAACTTTGAGTCAGCAGTAGAGAACCCAATGTTCCAATTGCAGCTTTTGGAATTAGGAGTTTTCTCCCCTCTAATTTCATCGTGGATGTGTTTGGTTATAACAGAAATGGTGAACAAATTTTCATGAATATATTATGTTTCATTGCTCAAGTATTCACCACTGATAGTAGTGGTTAATCCTTTAAAACGAAAGATCCTTCGTAAAAGGTTAAATAACTGCCCCACGATCATTTCTATATACATCATTAGAAATTAAATCACTAACTAGAGGTTTAAAGAGTCTAACAAACTACCAAATTTTCTATTGGATATAGTCGAATTGTTTATATCATTTTCAATCAATTCTTAAATTAAATGATGACATGCGTATATTTTTATTGAAATTAGTGTTTACAATACTTTTTTTAAAACAAAATTATACACTTGTTATTTTTATTTGAGAATGGGAATTGACACAAAGAAGTTCATCTAAATATTTTTTCTTTTTTTGTTTGCCTAGCTCAAGCCCATTATATTACCCATATGATGAATACCATATATTTGGTAATGGAGTGATCAGGTCTATCTAGAGTTCTAGACACAAAGACCCGACCAACCTCTACCCCAGATAGGAGCATTACAAAAACTTATTCATAAATTTCTTTCTTTCCCCCCTTATGTACTATGTTAACCAAACACATCCTCAATTAATTCTCTTTTTCACTATACAATATGATAGTTGCTTTTGGAGATTTGAAGATCTTATTTAGTATGCTTATCAGTCCAATCCACCACAAACAATAATAATAATAATAATCTAGGAAGCGCCAACACACTTTACTATATATCAATACGTCCGACATCCAAATACGTGTCTAAAAAAACTTTTTTATGAGGTCAGATACGCATTGGACACTATATGACACTTATTAGACACATGATATACCATGGATACATATCAAACACATATAATATATATGACGTATTCGTTGTCTCCTATAATGATATGTCTTTGTATCCATGTTCGTGTAGTGTCCTATGTTGATATTGGCGTTTCTTAAATAATAATGAAGCAGTAGAAAATTTTATTTATTCTATATCCTTTCCCTTTCCCCAACTCTTGATTCCGGTGGTGGCATATGATTGATTACACTATAGTATAGACAAGGGCAACCTATTATTTTCCCTTTACACCATTTTGTACGTAAAGAATGACATGATAAGGAGGAGGAGTACTCTATCTTTTGTGGCATCGTAGTAGTAGTAACAGAATTGCATGAAAATACACACACAACATCATCAAATTAAAGCAAAAGAAAAATAAATAGTGTATGTCATATTAAGGAACCTTTATTTATTTATTTCTTTCTTTCTCCGTATAAAGGCAAAGGAGGTTCTGTTTTGTTTTTGCCTCCATATCACGCTCGAAACAAACAAACACAGCTAAGCCTAATAATTCTCTCATAATACTTGTCGTACAAAAGAAATACGTCCAACTAGTATTCAATATGTATTATACATAATATAACATGTATACTATATGTATACTACATATATATATAGTACACATTCTATATTATGTATAGCGTACATTGAATACTAGTTAAATGTATTTTTGTTGTATCACAAACATTATTGATGATTCTCTTTCCTTCTCTCTCTGAGTTCGAGAAAGTGCAACACAGAATCCCTCTCCTCTACCTATAAAGAAAACCAACCTCACCCCTTAATCCTTTGTAGTAGTGGCAACCAAAAAAAGAAACTAAATTCTCTCTTCTAATTCAATTCCCCTGCCTCTATTCTCTCTTCCCTTCTCTTACTTTGTCTTCTTATTCAATCATGATGCAATGATAGGCTTTTCTCTGTTTTTATTATCATCTATATGTCATAGCATAACAAGGTTAGCCATATCTTTCCCTCGTATGACATAAAAAAATATACAAATATATATATATAGACATCTAATAAGAAGAAAAAAAACAATTTTTTGCAAATGGGTATTACTAGTACTAGTACTAGTAGTGGTGGTAGTTATTATTATTTGCTTCCAAGGTTCTTGTTTAGAGCAATACTAGTGGTGGGGTTTGTTTGTCTTCTTGTTGTTGGAAGCATAGGCAGAGTTAGTAATGGAGGAACAAGAAAAATAGTAGCTACACAAAAATATTGGTCCTCTTCTTCTGAAGGGGACAAGAATGGACAAGTAGTGAAGAAGGGTAGGGATAATAATAATAAGGGTGTGAATCATGAAGAGTTGGATTATTTCAACTACATGAGCAAAAGAAGAGTTCCCAATGGACCAGATCCAATTCATAACAGGTATGTATCTTAATGTATTTCTAGCTTATATACCAAATACATTAATACTATTTGTACATACAAAATTATTATATATCTTTATTTTTACTCCACTTGCTAGTATATTATGGGTAAAAATAGGAATATATGACAATTTTGTATATACGAATAGCACCCCTCTAGTTGATAAACACAAATACAATTAAATAAAATAATAATTTAATTTGGTGTTTTATTATTATGTTATTGTACTTATTGTGCTTTTCTTTTTAATTTGGTTTATGTCACCATGTTCATTATTAATTATTGGCTCAATTAAGAAACCTAAAATTGACCCAATATTTTGTTATTTTGAGTTTTCTTTAGTTGATTTGGATCATATTTAATATGTGGTATAAAAATATTTACAGCTATATATTTTAGTTTATAACTCAAAATTTTTATAAAATATAAAAAGATATATGGCTATAAATATTATTGAATAATTATATTAAATATGATTCAAAATTACCTTAGAATTTCTCAAGCTTTAGATGCTTCTGAGTCATCCATGTTCCGTTGTGTATTATCCACTTTTCTTTTCTTTTCTTATCTATATAGGGTGATATTTTATATATAAGAACACTCACCTTAGCATATTGTATTATTTGAATTCATTTCCATACGAGAGATTGTGCTAATAGTTATAAAATATTTAAAACAAAAAAAATTAATCACTTTAATGATGGATAATGAATGAATCGAGTCAGCATCTCATCTCAAATAAAATGAATACACTTTATATTTTAATAATCTAAAAAATTTCATTTAGATTAATTCGAAATGTATACTCTGCCTCTTATAGAAACAGGACACATATCAATTTCATGTCTCCTGGTTCCTGCATGATTGAGCTTAAAAGACAAAAACAAAAAAGGAAGAAAAGTTAGGAACATATATATATATATATATATATAAGGCCTGTTGTGAACCTGTGATTACAATTTACAAGTACCACGCTTTTAACTATTACATTGAATTGTTGATTTGAGGCCTTTAATGGGTAAAGTCCTTAATTCATAGGAGGCTATACAGATAAAGATGTTCAAAAAAGAGAAAGTATATATAGCTAATAACTTTATTCTACATATCTTAATTAACAATGAACATTTAAAGTTATTATTTATGTCATTTGGCTCTATGCATTAAGAAGCTTTTAACCTTTTTTTTTCTTCCCTGCTTCTCTTTCTTTTGATCCTTCTTTATTGCTTTTAGGCTTTTAGCACGAGACACAACACAGAAGCATGCATGAAGTTATATATGAATCTATAATCCATTTCATATTGAATGTTTCTAATATCTTATTTTATTCGGTAAAAAGAAATTAAACACTTGATTATATTTTCCTTTGAAAAAAAATATTAATTATGTACAAATTTTTGTTTATTAGGAGAGCTGGGAATTCCGGTAGACCACCTGGCCAAGCTTAGCGATCTGCGAAACTCGACCAGCTTCAAACAACCAAACAGAATATGAGCGCAAGATTTTAGCCATGTAATTTTGAAAATTGGGACTAACTATATGAATTATATGTGTGTATATATATGTTCCTCCCTGAGCTTCTTGGAATTCACAGCATGCATTGATAAAGGGCTAATTAGTCTCACTTTTTGGGAAATTGATGATTTTGTTATGGGAAGAGTTGGTGGCTTAAAAGGAAAGGAAGCTTAGCTTGTCCCACAGAAAGTTTATTTTACCAGTTTCTATGTACAGAAGCTGCAATTTTAGTGAGTGTTTACAATATTTGTTTTGAACTTAATTATTAATTATCTTGTGATTGGGTTGGAGCAGGATATATATATATATATATATATATATATATATATATATATATATGTAGAGAGTGAGAGAGGAAGAGTATCATAAATTTCAATGGATTCGGCACTTGCATGCTAAAGTAATTATAAATATTCTTGTATAAATAAAAATATAGATTATATTTAGAGGAATGCTAGAGGCACAACAAAAAAAACAGTCAATACAGCCAACAAATTGTGCACAACGTATATAACATAAATTGCACAACGAATAATACATGTTGTGCACACCATATAGCACATGATATGCACAACATATATAACATGTTGCAAAGAAAAATGATATTGCAATATGTGATATATGTTGTGCACAATAGATGATATACGTTGTGCACTACATATAATATACGTTGTATATTTTATATTATATATATTGTGCACAACTTATTGGCTGTTTTTTGTTGTGCCCCAAGTATTTTTCTTATAACACATTCACAATAAAATTCGTGAAATTTACATAACGTCTTACATAAAATAGTAGAAAGAGTCTAGATTTTATCGTGAATGTACTTAATGAGATATTAGATTTATATCGGTACAAGAATCTTTACAACAATTAACCTAACTTTGAAGTTTGAGAGATAAGAGGGTTACTTAAGATTTGAATTTGAATCCAAACCATGTCTAGAGTGGGCGAAAGGCTGAACACAGGTGTGTCGATTCTGAATGGTTTTGATCACAAGATGTTGTACCAATAGCTTATAGCAGCAACCATGCATAGTTTGGAAGATTATCAAGGGCAAACAATGGCTTTGATTTTGATTTTGGTTTGTTCACTATTATGTTTGGAATTTTCATTTTGGTATTGTTCCTTTTTTTGTATTATTATTATTATTGTAAAGAATAGCAATGAGTTCCTAAAAGTAAAGTAAATTCCACCATTTAAAGTTATTGTTGGGCGCACCTGTAAAAAGAAGGGTGTGTTTGCATCTTGTGTTGGTCTTTTTCACTAGATTCTTTGGTGAAACTTGTTCTTTTTGGTCCATTCAAAACTTTTTTTAATTAAACTGTATTAGATTCTCATTATCTCGTGGCAGCCAGAAATAGGGGTAAGAAAAAGTATATATTTGGATTATAAAATTGAACAAGATCAATGAAAACAATAGCATATGGTCTTCAATATTATTTGAAAGTGAAAAAAATAAATAAAAACAGATTAAAGGATGCTCCTCAATGCAAGCTTTTTCAGACTTGCTTTTTTTTTTTCTTCCTTCTTCTTTTGTTGTTGTTGTTTGGCTTTGATTGGATTGAGAAGCAAAGAATGTGTGTGCGGTTCAAATTTGGATATTTTCCAAAAAGGGAAAGAGAAATGGTCTTGAGCTTGAGCTTTTCTTTTCATGAGATTAAAGTTAAGACAACTAAATGTACTAGTGTCCCACCGGTTCAAACTAGTAGTTGCAGGTTTTTTTAAGAAGAAAGGTTTGTTGTTCAACAAAAATTCATTCAATTAGTATCTAATGTGTACTATATATTATACGTATTGCGTGCTATACGTATTGTATTATTACATATAGCACACATTAGGTATAGTATATAACACACGTTGGATTCTAATTGAATGTATTTCTGTTGTACAACAAGCATTATCGATTTATTAAGTGTCAAAAATCCCATATCCACTATTATAGGATCTAACCCGCATGGCTAAGGCCAAAACCACCCCCACCCCCAAGGCTTGAAAACCCTCCGTTAAAAGCCTATCGGACCAAAAGTTGAGTCTGTTAGGGCTAGCCTTCAAATTATTCCAACAACAATTTTTATGAGCTTTTTATTGGATATTCGTCGAAGATGACTATTTTCTAACTCTTGACAAAGATTACTTATCGGAGGTAGGGAGTTGACCACAAATTTTTCTGCATAAACACCACCTCAAGGAACAAACTAGAACCAACAACCTTAATATGTTAAACATGGCTTCAATATGGGCTGCTATGGAGGCCCATGATCTAACCCGATACAGTCATACAACGATACAATCGGGTCTGAAGACGACCAATTAACAAAATTGGCCCAAATGATGGCTCGATATGGGTCAATAAGGGTCATTGACCCAACCCGGAAAGATGACCAAAAATATGAACAAATAATATTAGCAAAAAATGATGGTTTGGAATACTCTTGTTTTGCTTTTGAAATATTTCGTTTCTTCTTCAACTTTCTATGATGTCTTCTACGATTTTGCTAATAAAAACGAACGAATGTTATTAATAAAAAAATTGAACAAATGTTAAGTAATTATTTCATCCTTATATTGGAGAGAATATGGATCAGAATTTTTTGTAGTTTAATCCAGCTCCTTGGCAAGTTGGGCATGACCGCATGACCCTTCACGAAAGACTCTAGATTATTTTTGCAACTTCATCATCATTTATCTCCATTGTTATTATATATTTTTTTTATAGGAGGAAGCGGCAAAAGATATGGTATAATCTTGTTCTATAATTTTTGTTTTTTCTTCTCTTTTTTACTCTCATTTAAATCTCGAGTTAGGGTCTTAGGGAGCAGTTTTTTTAGGTTTGACCATTGGTCATATTTATTTGAGATAATTGATGATGACAAATGAAGGTACATGTGTTCACTTTTACATTAATTGAATGATATTATGGATCTATCTTGAGGATTGTATATTGAAGCTCAAAAATGAAAGTTACGGGTCTATTTGCTAATTTACTTTAGAGTAGTGATATATTAACATTTATATTGGATGTATATTAAACATTCAATAAAATCTAAGAATTGATAAAAAAAATTAAAATATAAAAGTGAATATCACATCAAAAAAGTAATAAAGATAAAACAAATATTGATACGAAATATAAGATGTTAGATGTACAAATATTATTTTTATTTAAATATACAATAAATATATATTTGATGTATATTTAGATTTTTTTTAATATAATTGAAATTGCATAAAATACTCACTCAAATCGCTTTATATTTCTCTTATAGAAATGATATTTTAATATTCAATATTTTATACTATATACAAATATTTAATCTATTACTCTTAAATTCTATGATATCACAATTACATGTTTATCAATACATTTTTCATTCTTAGATATCACTGAAATCCATGGACATCTAATGTCCAAATAACATCATTCTTCACTTACCTCTTATTTTTCTTTTTTTTTTTCTTCACCAAAAAAAAAAAAACCTGCGACATACAGAAAGAAGCAAGGAAAAGAAAACACACATCACAGAGAGAATCACGAAACGAAAAAAAAAAATGAAATGATTGAGAAACGGAAGAAACGTTTCGCCAACCCCCTCGCGTTTCGCATTGGAACCTCCTCTTCCCCGCCGCTCCTCCTCCGGTATCCGCCGGCGACTCTCCGGTAACCGGTCCATCTGGTACGAATCAGCGAACTCAGAACCTTTTCGGATCTGTGAGAGAGAGAGAGAGAGAAGCAAGAGAAAGTGCGTGTGTGTGTGTGTGTGAGGGAGAGGGAGAGAGAGAGAGAGAGAGAGAGAACGATGCCGGCAAATGCGGATCTGGACAGGCAGATAGAGCAGCTGATGGCGTGCAAGGCGCTGGGGGAGGCGGAGGTGAAGACGCTGTGCGATCAGGCGAAGGCGATTCTGGCGGAAGAATGGAATGTGCAGCCTGTGAAGTGCCCCGTCACGGTGTGCGGCGACATCCACGGCCAGTTCTACGATCTCATCGAGCTCTTCCGCATAGGAGGCTGCGTTCCTGACACCAATTATCTTTTCATGGGCGATTATGTAGGTTAGTGCTTTTTTCTTTTTCCTTTTCAAACTTGTTTCTTTGTTTCATTGTTCTGAATTTTGGAGCTATGAGGATATTATTCTTTGTTTTCTGGGGTATTACATTAGCTGTTGTTGTATTTGATTCATTCATTGCACAAAATAAACTCGGTTAGTTCCATATTTATGTCTATATAGCTTTCACAAAAGTTGCTAGGAGCATAAAAAGAAACGCAACTATAGGATTGGTCATTTTTGTTTTTGTAGAATATCAAAATTGTGGGTGTAGTTTGAGCTACAAAAACAAAATAGAGTCTGCTTTGATGGTAGACACGGTTGCGATATGATACTATAACGTCATCTGATCAATATAGCCACTATTAATGGTGTTCTAGTCTTTGCATATTTGGAAATTGTACCATTTCCTCATGATACTGGCTAAATTTATGCAGATCGTGGGTACTATTCAGTGGAGACTGTTACACTATTGGTGGCCTTGAAAGTCCGTTATAGAGATAGAATTACAATTCTCAGAGGAAATCATGAGAGCCGTCAAATTACTCAAGTGTAGGAACATTTCTTCTCATTCTTAGTTTAACTTGTTGTTACTTGTGTATATAAAGATGCATTCTTCGGCTTTGAACAATAATACTTGTCCATGGCCTTAGGCTCCATTTATTTCAAGGGAAACTTTGATGCTGCATAGCTTATGAGCACCAACTTGGATTTGTAATGGCACTATGATATTATTGATTATTCTCCTCTTTCTTTGTCTTTCTCAACATTATTCTGATGTATTATTTAGCAATAATTCTCCGTGTACACTAGAAATAGTACTCCATACATACATGGGTAAGTAACTAACTAATTAAGTATTCTTTTTTTTTTTTTTTGCTTCTTCTCCTCCTTCTCTATCTTTTAGTGGGAGTAAGCCCAATGTATGTATTATTGGAGTACAAGGAGCAATGCTCATTATTTAGTATTAGGTTATTATGAATGAAACTAATACCCAAAGAGATGTACTTTGTTGATAATGAGCTGACTCTATGTATGCATTTTTTCACTACTTTGTAAAAATAGTTGTATAGTATGCACTATGCAGTGAATGTATACTTGCATAGTGAGATTATCAAATTAACCCCAGGTGCATGAATTCTTAGGGCTGTGTAAGTGAAAAATAGTAGCCAGCTTGTAAGGTGCAGCTGAATTAATGGTCAACCAGTTATACGGTTACATGGTTTGGGGGGAAAATGGAAAGGGCAAAAATGAAGACTCTCTTGAGCACAAAAGTTGCAAAAGCAATTTTATTTTATTTTTAAAAGATTGTTTATTTGTTTACTTACCATTTCATCTCACTTGCTCTTAGGTATGGTTTCTATGACGAATGCTTGAGAAAATATGGAAGTGCCAATGTCTGGAAGCTTTTTACTGACTTGTTTGATTATTTACCTCTGACTGCCCTTATTGAGAGCCAGGTTTGAGTTAAATATGTTGCAGAATGTTTCTTTAACAACTTTATGCCAGTGTCTAATTTTCTTGTATGTTTCAGATTTTCTGCTTGCATGGAGGTCTCTCACCTTCTTTGGATACGCTGGATAATATCCGGGCCTTGGATCGCATACAGGAGGTTTGTGTGTTATTAGACTTATTACATGGCTGTTGCTAGCTTTCATTATCTATTTGGTTTGGTATGAGGAACCTTCTGCGTGGAGCATGATCTTTTGAGCAAGAGAGATTTTTTTTTTTCAAAAAATGAAAAACAACATTAACTGCACTAGCCTGAGCTGGGCCTACCTCCATCCCTAGAAGAGCCATATGAGGCGGCTTTGAGTAGCCTTCTTTCTCCTGGACCAGCCAAAAAGAGTCCTTTTCCAAGTGATTCTTGTTCTCGTTGGTTTGACGTAGTACCAAAGCTTACGTAATAGCGTACATGGTACGAATATGAGTTTCTTTCTAAGCCCTGCCCTCCCTTTATTAGTCGTTGGCCTTAGGGAGCTCCCCAAGCCAAGGTCAAACTCAGTACGAACATATTCAGCAGAAGCAGAAGAATCAGCCGAGCCAACCTTCTCTTCAGATAACCTTTGAAGCCAATTCGAACCGTTCTCAGACCAGACTTTCCGAATCGAACCGAATCCTATCGAGCCAATCAACATGTCTCCTGTTTAAAAGGCCCCATTTTCGCCTTATCTTAAAGAACTATCTTATAAAAGTTATTTAATATTTTATTTGATTTCTTGATTGTTTTATGAATTTAATTTTGATGCAATGTCATTGTTAAATCAATTTTGATTTTGCATAGTCATCTAATGATGTATCATCAATCTCTTATTTTATTATGATTTGGAATACTCTTGTTTTGTTTTTGAAATATTTTGTTTCACCTTCGACTTTATATGATGTCTTCTATCTTCTTGTAAATAAAAATGAACAAATGTTCTTACCAAAATAAAAGTTGAACAGATGTTAAGTAACTATTTCATCCTTGTGTTCTTGGGCTTGTAGGATGTTTTATTCTTATGTCTGACCCCTGCATTAACACATTTCAGGTTCCACATGAAGGACCGATGTGTGATCTCTTGTGGTCTGATCCAGATGATCGCTGTGGTTGGGGAATATCTGCCCGTGGTGCTGGATATACATTTGGGCAGGATATAGCTTCTCAGTTCAATCATACCAATGGTCTCTCCCTGATATCTAGAGCTCATCAGCTCATCATGGAAGGGTACAACTGGTGCCAGGTGACTTGACTTTATCGTTTTGATTTCGTGCAGTTATTGTTTCTTCATTTTACGGATAACTATTTCATTCTATGTATTGACTCTTGTTTTGATGACTCTTTAAAGGAGAAGAATGTGGTGACAGTTTTTAGTGCTCCGAATTACTGTTATAAATGTGGGAATATGGCTGCCATACTGGAAATCGGAGAGAATATGGATCAGAATTTTCTGCAATTTGATCCAGCTCCCAGGCAATTTGAGCCTGACCCGTCACGAAAGACTCCAGATTATTTTTTGTAACTTAATCATTTATCTCTGTTTGTTGTTACTGCTGTTACTGTAGATGTGTTTTGAAGGAAAGAGGAGTTTTCACTTTTTAAGTGGAGGCTTATCATAAATATAATTCTTTATTTTCGAGTTTTCCTGCTACTGCTTCCTGCGCCGCCGCTCCTGCCGTGGCCTGCCGGCTCATTTGGACAAGGAAACCAATAGAACTGACACAAGCCACTCATTGTTAATTGTATATTTTTTTGATAGGAAGAAGCAGCAAATAACATGGTATAATCTTGTTCTGTAATTTTTTGTTTATTTTTTTCACTTCCATTTAAATCTTGAGTTAGGGAGCAGATTTTTGAGGTTTGACCATCAATCATGTTTATTTGAGATAATTGATGGTAACAAGTAAAAGTGCAAGTTTTCATTTTTACATTAATTGAATGATATTACAGGTCTGTCTTGATTCTTAATGTCTATTTGCTAATTTACTTTTTCAGATTAGTGGAAATGTTTGGTGAGGACTGAGGAACATTTGAAAAAGAAAATATCTTGGTGCACAGTAAAAAATCAGTTAAAATAGTTAATAGATTGTACATATATATAATATGCACAATGTATAGTACATAGTAGGCACATTATATATGAAATGTTGTGTACAACATATATCACATATTGAAACATTATCTTTCTTTACATGTAATACATATTATGTATAATATGTGATATATATTGTGCACATGTAATATATGTTGTGCAAATATGTAATACGTATTGTGTATAACATATTGACTGTTCTGACTGTTTTTTTATTCTACATATATCAATACTCTTTGAAAAATAGTTGAAAACTGAAATGGGTAAAAATGGATTTCCAATGTTTTCATCTCAATCCCTTAACAAAAAGGTAAATCGCATTGTAATTGATTGTAACTGCTTGAAACTTTCTCTGTTTATGCTGAGTCATGGATTTTTTACAATTTGAAAGATTGAGCTTCAATATAAGTACAGAATAAAATCACAAAACTTAACAAAAATTGACTAAAAGAATAGGTTGAATAACACTTTTTATTACATTTTATGTCCAACATTGTTTCAATGTTTTCTTGTTCCAACAACGTTTTCTATGTTTGATTAGAAATCACAACAGTATTCAAGCACAAATAGGTGATTATTTGGAGAGCTCAAATGCATGTTCAATTTCCTCAACACAAATGTGATTCAACGTTATAACTCCGGTTCACTCGAAGCAAAAAAAATTAGCCTTTACGTATGATTATTACAGTTGGAGATTAATTATTTCAATTCTACCCACCTTGTCCTCCATCAATTAGATAAAACAATTGAATCAGTGGTAAAACAATTAGATAATGTATATAAATTCTAAATTCACACCACATTACTCTTAAAATTCTGATGTTAAAAGAATAAAACAAAAAAGTGCTTGCAACTTCAATAGATCCAATAATTTGCCCTCAAACAGCATGTCAAAATAAATTAGCAGAAACATAACATTTAGGGTCCATGAATTTAACATTTGTGAATGTATAAGATGCCAGAGGCCAGTAAAATTATACCACATTATATCACTACAAAAATACAATGAATCTTGGGAGGCTGCTAAATCCAAACACTTAGCCTATAAAAAATTAAAATATACATTCTGATCAGAAAAATAAGCCAAAAAAAAAGTATCAGTATGGAAAAATTCTCATCATACAAGAGGCTTCTATTTCAAAACCTAGAGTTTGTTTGAGCCCTTCCTGTGGCAAAACCAGACACAGAAACTGCCTTCTTTTTTCTCAGGTATATGAATGATCCACTAATCAGCAACAAAAAAATCACCACCCCCTGCACAAAAGTTTTTTCACACATTCATTATACTTGAACATTTTAACATAAAATAAAACCTTGGTTCATGATATGCTGTTCAAAAAGTAAAATGCAGAGTAATGAATTTATGTAACATACAAATTGATACTCCAAAATATTTACATAGCAGTAAAAGCAGCACAAAACAAAAACAAATACACCAACTAAGAATAGTTCCACTATGTGGAGTTCGCTGCATGGATCATAGATGCTATAGTGTTCATTGCCAATTGTTTTTCCAGATCTTTCTCTACCTCTAGCTATGAGAGTACCCTCTATCTGATCTATACTCCGTACTGGGGGGCTTTTACGGGCCTTTTTCATCACATGCGTGACCCACCTAAAGCGAGATTCTACCATCTTTTTCCACATTATGTGCTACCCTAACTTTCTCTCTAATGTATTTGTTTCTAGTCTTATCCTATCTAGTGTGTCTAATCATCCAACACCACATCTCCATCTCTGCAATGCTAAGTTTATATTCTTGATGATTTTTTACCGCTCAATATTCAATCTCAAGGATGGAAACAGATGAAGATGTATATAATTGGGTTCAAGTTGGGTGAATGAAGTGGAGGAGCACTTCAGGTGTTATCGAATATAGAAGAGTATTACTAACACTTAATAGAAAACATTACAACACAGCTATAATGCTTACAAAAACAAATATGCTTCGAAATTTGGAGAACAGTGTTTACATCTTATTTGGTATTTGTGCATTGCATACACAAACTCAAGTTTAACTTCATTATGTTGAGACATAATCCAGCACGTTCTATAAAGACTAGAATTTATAACTAATGTGTATTTAAATTTGTTAAAAAGGCTTGCATTGTAGGCAGTGCTAAAATTAGATAAATATAAAATGTTAAGGCACAGAACATGAACCATCCTCAAATTCAGAGGGTCCAATATGTAACTATTGCTAAATGCCAATGCCTTCTTCCTAATTTGTGAATCCCTTTGAACAGTTCGCAAGGTTGACACAATTATCATAAGCTGCGGCGTAAAGTCCTTTACCAAGGTTATGAACTGTAATTTTGAGTGAAGCACATGATAAAAAATAATGATAGTGACAGCTTTATCAGCAGCGTAAGTCATAGTTATGATTATTATTTGATAACTTATTTTGCATATAACTGTCACACATGAGTTTGCATGTAGACATTCTTCGGTGAAAGTTCACTGAGCAGCTGCTGATAACACAAGTTAATCCTCTTGTATGGATATATTAGCTCAACAGAATATACTCTACTCACTTAATGATTCAATTTTTCCAATAAACCAAGTTCAGATGCTATTAATCAAGTATAACAAATTAACAATAAAAGAGAGCTAAACATAAAAAAGTTACCTCAAAACCAAGAACTGACAACTTCTCCTCAGTAGCTGGGGGTATACAGCTTCTATATGTGATATATGCCTGTGACCTATTATCAGAAGTTGATGAATCATCCAATAAACTTCTTTGAGAATTTGAAGTAGTAACCTCAACAGAAACATGCGACACTTCGTGTGATTTATCTATACTGTCCGAGATTTCCAAAGAAGATCGAGCTGGCTGAGTTTTTGTTTTCGTTGTATCCTTCACGGAATCTTTAATTTCTACACATTTGAATGGAATACGATAGCCAGTCTCGCTGCAGCGATACTTCTCATCTCCCTACAACCCCCGAAAACAGCTAGCAGATAAAAATAAAGCGAAGAGGCCTATAAATAACAGCTAGGTAAAAGACACTCCAAGTAGATTCAAACGGAAGAAGAACCCAAGCAAACAAGCAATCAAGAGGTTATAAGTGAAATCCTAAGCATTTTAAATACTTGCAAAGCTTCACAAAACTTTCGGATGAGGAACTTTGATGATTAGGAACCTGAATAAGAATTTCATCAATAATCCTATTCTCCAGCCCTTTGACATCACATCAATATTCGGTTTCACGAACATGTTAAATCGAGGCAAAACTCACAAGCACATAACAAAAACTGGAGCCAGATCTGTGTTTATGGGCAATTAAAATATCTAACCACAGCCTTAATTCTCAAAATTAGACAACTTGATTGTCTAGCTAGTTGCAAACTGAAATGAATTACAATTATACTACAAATACTTCAAACCCAGAACGCAACGGAATAACCCCAAAATTATACATAATTGGCCTCCACTTGTACCTCCAACCAAACTGACCCTTATTCTCAAACCCTGATTTATGAATAATTCCAACTGTATCTATCTCAGAATTAAAAGGGGAAAAAAGGAAAACAGAGAGAAATCTGGCATAGAATTGTGATAAACAAAAAAGGGGAACCTTTTCGGAGTAAAGGCAAGGGACGCAGGGACCAGAAGGAGTGCAATCAAAGGTGAAGTTACTTCCTGAAGGTCTTTCTTTGAAACTCATGAGAACTCTACGATTCAACCCATTGCTATTTTGAGTCTCTTTACTGCTCCAATCACTGCCCAATTCAAAATAGACAACAAAAGATTCCAAATTTAACATGAAATAGATCAAACATCATAAAAATTGTATAGACAGATCACTAATCAGGGTTATTGTATAGAGAGAGAGAGAGAGAGAGAGAGAGAGAGATTAGAGCTTACGTTTGTTGGGCAAAAGCGCGAAAGGGAAGTTGATGGAATGAAGAGATGATGAAGAGGAAGAAGAAGAGTGGAAGAATTAACGCTGATTTTGCAGAATTCATTGTATTGTTTTCAGTTCTTCTCTTTCCTCTTCTACTCCTTTCCTACATATTGCTTTGTAAGTTCAATTTTAAAAATATAAATTATCATATTTATAGAAATATAAATTATTTCAATTTCATTTTTCTAGTTTCATACATATTAATTTGCATCTTTGTTTCATGTATCATACGGGTAAAAAGTAATTTATATTTTACATAATTAGAAAACTATGGCATATATTAATTATTTATTTAAAACATATATTTCACTTTATTATTTCTATTAAAATTCAACCCAATTTGTAATTTTCTAAATTTATGTTTATTTTTATTTCAATATAATTTTAACAATTAATGATTATGTGAAAATAAATATTTTATTTTAATTTAAGCATTTATTTTTATGTTATTTTTTGCTCTTGTGTAATTAGTATATACATTTATATAAATATCTTATATACTTAATAATTTATCAATAATAATTAACCATTATATAACAAATATATGTTGATTTTATTTTATTTTTACAAAATATACATTAATTTAATATCTCATACCTAAAGTAGTTTTTTTAGTTTTAATATTAAAAATATAATATTTTATGCATTCTAGGGTAGATTTTTTTTTTTTAGTGGACCAGCGGTATCCCCATCCCGATAGGTCATGAATTAATCTACCACGGTATGGAGCTCCATTTAAAGATTTAACCGCTGGTTAATGGGTTGTTGCATATACAAGGCAGCGATTGAACTTCCGACCCTTGCTTAAGCGGTTAAGTGAACTAACTACTTGACCACTCAAGTTGGTTAGGGTGAAATATGTTAGTTCATACAAAATAACAAA
This sequence comes from Aeschynomene evenia, assembly GCA_013621005.1. NCBI lineage: Eukaryota > Viridiplantae > Streptophyta > Magnoliopsida > Fabales > Fabaceae > Aeschynomene > Aeschynomene evenia. The sequence goes on along the minus strand of CM024267.1, from coordinate 9,823,991 downwards.
ATCAAAATGGGAATTTAGATGGAATTGATGTCACAACTTTTGGGTTAGCTACCACAAGGCCCACATTGGTTTTGTGCTCCCAAAATCAAAGTAAGGCTTAAGGCCATAACAAAAATGAAAACAATGACCAATAAAGAAATACAAGGGTACCCCAATCAGACCAATAAAGAAACAACAGTATCTCCAAAACTAGATAAAATAATATAACAATTTGTTCATCAGCAGTTAAATCTTTAAATAAAACTTCACATCATAATGATTAATCTTTAATTTATCGGGCTAGAGGATACTATTGATCTAGTAAAAAATAAATAAGATCATTGGGGGATTATAATTTATGACCCAACAAAAATTGAGTATCAAGAATATGAAGAACTAATTCCAACTATAAGAGGCTTTCAGAAGATTATTATTATTATCCAATTCCAGTTCCAATCTTTTATATATCAATACATTCTACTCACAAAAAATTGTGGATCCCACCATATTTATTATTTATTTTTTCTTTCAATTCATTTTCTCTCATAACTTTCTTCACTATTATGGACGTATACATCTAACTTGAATGTCAATTTATCATTTTCCTTACACAATTATTGTAAATATTTGTATTTTGTACTGAATATTTATGGTTATTATATATAGTTTAGAGTTTAGGAGCCATATCATCAAATCCCCTCATCATCTGGTATTAGAAAATGATACAAATAATTGGCGATATATAACAAAGTATAAAATAAATAAAACTTAGTGGGAAATTATCATACAAAGAAAATGAAAATATCCATGCATGCCTCTCAGGCACACTGTTTGAAGTCACATATACACACACAAGACAAGACAAAAAAAAACAAAAAAAGCACAGCACAGATTATTCTGAAACAGACATTGGCCTAAAAGTGGTGGCTTTATTTTTTTAGTGGTGGAATGAAAGGGAAATGGATATTGGAGATTTTTTAAGAATCTATCTTTTGCCACAAAGTCTTTAATTTGCTTCATAGCTGCACTTTCCAAGCACTTGTGAAGTTAAGACACAATCAAGGAATCAATGCTCATTGTTGCATTGTTTCACCCTCTCACAAACACAACAAGACAAATTAGCACTAGTGGTGAGAAAAAAACCATATTGGTTATTCAAATTGCATTGCAATGCAAATAATTCAAGGTTTTTCAATATTTAATTCACAAAAGGTGAATATTTTTAATATTAAATGTGTCAATAAAATTGTGTTTGTTTTTTAACTTTAGGGTCAGAGTTAGAGAGTCATTGAAAAATTGACTATGTCAAGTGTTTGATGTCAGTCACGGTGTAGATGGGAACAAAGTCATAGTGACTCAGTGAACAAAATTATCAATTTTTTGTTCACTCCAATTTTAGAGTTATTGTGTATTGAAAAGGATCAGAGTCACTATGTCTCTGAAAACAAACACTACCTAAAAGTAATATTGACAATTAGTTACCGTAAAAAATAATTAAAAGTAATTTATAAGTATATTTTCAACGGTCATTAATTGTCAAATAATAGTTTATGACTATTTTTAACGGCTGACAAATGTCAATAAATCTTTTTTTAACAATACTTTTATCAACACTTTTTAATAATTACATATTGAAAATAATCATTATTATATATTATAGTGTCAAGATTTGAAAAAATAATATAAAGAAACTATATTTCCATTAATAAAAAAGTTCATCACTTTGATTCTCAATTCTCACAAGAAAACATTAGATTTTTGGAGTTCATCAAACATCACTAGAGTTTATACTTTATAGTGCCCATTATCATTATAGTACATGAATATTTCTTTTAAAAGTTAAATTTTCACTCAATTTCTTTACTCTCAACTTTTTTCCTTTCTATTACTTTCTTTGCCAAACACACATTTATTCTCTAAAGAAAAAATATTGATATACAATAAAAAAAACCAGTGAAAATAGTAAATAGAGTGTACACAATATATAATATGTAATATGCACAATGTATATTATATATTATGCACATTGTACCATATATGATATGTTATGTACAATATATATCACATGTTACAACATTATTTTTCTTTACAACATGTAATATAAGGTGTGCATAATATGTGATATATATTATAAATACTTATTGTGCATAACATATTATTAATTATTTTACCTATTTTTTATTGTACATGTAACAATACTCACGTGTGAATCAATAATTGTCTTATTGTAGTTGCAAGTTGCAACGACAAACGTGTGTTCTTTTAGGACCCACCCATGATCAAATACCTATTTATCTTGCCTCATTTGACATTAATCAAACAACATAGTATACAATATATAATAATAATAATAATAGTTATTTTTAACATATAATAATTATTAAGAATTATAAAATTATTATAAAATATATATATATATATATATTGACATTTATTGACAGTTAAAAATAATTATAAATTATTCTTTAACAATTAATGACCGTTGAAAATACTCATAAATTAGTTTTAAGTATTTTTTACGGCTATTAGTTATCAATATTATTTTTATTGACAACACTTTTATTGACTCATTTAATGTTAAAAATGATATTTTTCTTGTAGGGATATTCATCCATGAATTAGTAACTCCTCTAAAAATTATAGACTTTGAAATATGAAATTACATGATATTTTTTTAGATATAGTAGAAATTGAAGACTATATACTAATTTAAAATATATGATATTTTACTATTTTTTTTAATACCCTATAAAATGTGAGATTTTTAAACTATTGAATTATATGATTTTTAACATATAGTAGAAATTGAAGGTTATAGGTTTTAAAATGTTAGATTTTACTATATTTTTAAATACACTATAAAAATAAAAAGACTATGAACTTTAAAATATAGAATAATTACATGATTTTTTACATAAAGGAGAAATTGAAGGATCTATATTTTCAATTATGATATTACATAATTTTTTTATGGAGTATTAAAGTAAAAATTATAGTCTTTAAAATATTGAATTACATAGCATTTTACACATAGTACAAACAAAATTCTATATACTTTAAAGTTTGAGATTTCATTATTTTTTTAGATACACTATAAAAGAAACATATTATAGACTTTGAAATATGAAATTATATGATTCTTTTACACATAGTAGAAAGTGAAGGCTATATACTTTTAATTATGATATTGTATAATTTTTTTATGTAGTATAAAATTAAAGACTATAGTCGAAATATTGAATTACATGTTTTTTTTATGTATAGTCGAAATTGAAGGCTATATACTTTAAAATATGATATTTCACTATTTTTTATATACACTATAAAAGCAAAATACTATAGACTTTTAAATATGGAATTACATGATTCTTTTACACATAGTATAAATTGAAGGCTAAGCTATACTTTTAATTATGATATTACATAATTTTTTCATGGTAAAATTAAATACTATATAGACTTTGAAATATCGAATTACATAATTTTCTTTTTTTTGGATTTACAACAAATTGAAGGCTATATAATTTAAAATATGACATTTCACCATTTTTTAGATACATTATAAAAGAAAAATATCATAGATTTTAAAATACGGAATTTACATGATTTTTTATCCATAGTAGAAATTGAATGCTATATAATTTTAATTATGATATTACATAATTTTTTATGGAGTATAAAACTAAGTATTGTACGTAAACTTTGAAATATATGAAATTAAATGATTTTTTACGTATAGTAAAAAAATGAAATCTATATATTTCAAAATGTAAGATTTCAAAAAGAAATTTTGATACACTATAAAAATAAAATACTATAGATTTTAATATATAGAACTAAATGATTTTTTACACCGAGTAAAAATTGAAAATTATATAGTTTTGGTTATGATATTACATAAATTTTTCATGAAATATATCAATATATTAAAATTATAACTATATTAATATTTTAAAATTCTTAATTAATATATTATTACATGTAGGGTTTATCGTAAACTCAAATTTGTATTATCATGTTGTTTGAAAGGTGGAGAAGAAGGAAAAATAATATTTAACAAAAACTACAATAATGAGATGAAAAATGATGGATGTGCAAATATTATTTTTAAATTAATAATAATAATAACATATATATAGGTGTAAGATTAAAACTTAGGTCATTAGTAATATATATTATATTCTACATTATTTCTACTCCTATTGTCTAAGCTAACAATAATAATAATATTTAAATAAAATAAAGAGGAGACCAAGTGGCAAGAAACAGACCAATAGCATAGCAAGAGTACCTGGTGCCCTATCATCTCACTCACTCACTCTTCCCCACACACACAAATAGAAACAAGAATCCCCCAACACCCACACAATATGACAACCCATCTTCTCTCTCATTCTCATATGTCTCCATCTAAATTTCTAAACCTGTACATATAAAATAAAATACCCACAAATTTATGAGCCTAATTAATCTCCTACACACACTAATTAACCATTCTTGTCTAATTAATCACAATCATAACTCATACCCCCCACCTTCTCTTACCTTTCTTATCTAATCCAATTAATTAATTAATTAATTATATCTCTAAACCCAATTTTTCCCATCTTGAATTTTATACTATATACTTCTTTTTTACGGGTACATTTCCCAACATTAACCTTAATTTACAATCTAATCAAATTGATTATGATTTAATACCATACTTAATAAACAACTTAATTAATTAATCACACTTTAATTTCTCCTTTGTGTTTAAGCAACACTAATAATGCTATCCCCTCCACTATTGAAATTCCCGGCAGACATAGCCTGAAAGGCTGAGGCCGACGACGACGAGGACGGCGACGAGTGGCTACTAGTGGCCGGTGACTGATCCTTTGACGGCGGCGGCGTCGGAAGCTTCAAAGACAATGGAAGAGGCTCAATTAGCGGAGAAGCTTTTTCCTTCAAGTTCAAATTGGCCATCTTGGAAGATGGTGGCACCGGCAAAATTGGTGTTGGCCTTATTGGTTTTGAAGCTCTCTCACCGCCGCCGGCCACCGGAAGCACCACCGGAGCTAGAGTGATTGGAAAAGCTGGGCCGTGGAAGCTGCCGTAATGTGACGGCGGATATGCGGGAGGCGTGGGCGGCGCCGCCACCGTCTCTTGCTGAACTTGTTCTTCTTCTAGTATTGTAGATGATTCCATCACCTTAAATTAAACAAATATTTGAAAAATAAATTAAAATTAATATAATTTCTAATTATTCAGACACACTATACTTTTTTTTCGAGTAATATTATATAGATATTTTAAATTGGATAAATGTGACATTTATCATCAATCATTTATAAACAAAATTTTAATTTTGATGTATTAATAAGTAAGATATTTTACATTGTTATCAGTCAATACTTTTTATTTATATAACTTTTAGGTGATAAGAAAGTGAAAACATGGATAACATAACAATACATAATTTAATAAATGTGTAAAAAATTTGTATAGTGTCAATAAATTAAAATTAAATTTTATAAAAAAATTGAGTTGTGAAAATGGGATCATGTTGAAAATTCAGAAGAGAATGTTGGTACAAGGTATAAATATTAAAATAGAATTTTTAGTTTTTTTAATAAAGAGTTTATTTTTTATCGTAAACACAAGAGAAAATTATTGACTTTTAGATTAATTGTTGAAAAAAAACACTTGTATTTCTACGACAACGTGACCGTAAAATTAGGGCATGAAATAAATCATATTAGTCATGTGTTTAAATAAATAAATTTCACCTAAATATAATATTATCTTAGATTTGATCACTAATTATGTTAACAATTATGATATGAACGAACCATTATTTTCCTTTCTGAAAATTTAATTATTATTATAAAATAAAAATATAGTACTGAGCATTTTTATATAACCAATAAAAAAATAGTCAAAACAGTCAATAAAATATGCACAACATATATCACATATTATAAATAAAAATAATATTATCACATATATTATATGTTATGTATTGTTTATTAACTGATTTTTTATTGCGCCTAAAAAATTTTGTACAGTAATAGTAGTTAAAATAAAATCTGAGTACCGTATCAGTTGTGATATCAAAGAGGCTAGATCTCCGGCGGCGGCGATTCTGGTTGTGACGACGGAGGAAATATTTCTGAGCGTGACTCGCCACCTGAGTCGGCGTCCGAGTCTTGACGAAGTTTCTAGAAATCCCTCTCCAGTCTCCTTTTCCAACCTTATGCAAACCCAATAAGAACAACCTATGCTCCTCCTCCGTCCAAGGAACACCTAACACACAAAAAAAAAACAATTAAGAAAAACAAAACAAAAAAGAAATAAAGCACGTGCTAATTTTAATTTTAATTTAAAATTTTAATATTACTTTAAAATTATTTTAGACGGCCAACCAACCAATAGAGATTTATTGGTACATAAAAATTAATTTCTTAATTTATTGATTTTATTCTTGCCTCGCTTGCGCTCGCGGCTGCGGCCGGAGGCGTGAACGACGTCGTCGGAGACGTATCCGGCGTCGGCGGGGTTGGGATCCTGCGGCGGTAGCGGGTCATCATACTGAGAGAGGTTATTCATACTGGCGCTCTTCCTGAAGGAGTTCCCTTCGGTGACTCGCACGCCGAACAGCATGATTCCGTTCTCCCTCGGTGATACACCGCCGGAGGCCGCGGCGGAGGAACCATCGGTGCACGTGCGGGAGTTGTGGCCGTTGTTGCCGCACTGTGAGCACGTGCGAGACATGGATTGATCTAGAAAGAGAGCTTTAGCCCATACAATAAAATGAAAGAGAGAGAGAGAGTAGAAAAAATAAATGTGAGGCGTAATGAGGAGAAATAGAGAGAAAGTGCCTTGGGGAGCTTTGGGTTATATATAGAGAGAGAAAGATGTGGTTTATAAAAAGAGAAAGTTTTTATTTACAATAAAATTATATGTAATTATCGGTTATTATATTTAATGATTTAACTTTTTAAAATTATTAATTAAAATATTAATATTATGTATTAATTCAATATTTGTAAATGTTGAATTAATAATTTTAAAATGTTGAATTATTATATATGATGACTGATAATGACTGATTTTGTGATATATATGTATATTGACTCTTAAAAAAAATATATTATTTATACCTATATAGTTTTGTAGACCATATCAATATTCATTCTCTTATGTTTAATATAGACCTTAATATAAACCGATATTGAAATTCATTTTCCCAATCCTTGATACATGTTCATATGTTTGAATATCTACTATTAATTTCGATGAATATCTCATAATTAAAAAAGTTTCTACATATACAACTAGCTAGAAAAAATTAACATATTTAATGTTATATATATATATAAAAAATATGAGTTTAATTTTGATGCACTGATAATGTAAATATATTTTATATCGTCATCCAATCAAAACAATTTATTTGTATGACTTTTTAAGTAGTGTGAGAAAGAAAACATAATTATATTTATAACTGACGTTGGTAGCATATGATTGAATAATTATGTAAAAATTATACACTATTAACAAATAAAAATTAAATTAAAAAATATTAAATTAATCTATTTAATGTTATTTTATTTTATTTTTTATATTTTTATGTATAATATTTAATGAGTTAGCTCTTTATAGATTGATTTTAATTGTACTTACAACATTATTGATGATTATAAGTTTATAACCATTCAACTTTAAATATCATTGTACAATTATCTTTTCTTTCTTAGGGTTCTTTTTTTATTTGGTTGGCGCTGCCGTACACTGAACCTTACTATTAGGGTTACTACTATTTTACTATGGGAAAGAAAAGATGGTCAGTGTGATTCACGCCATAATAAATTAGTGGTGGAAAGTTCTTATTTTATTACACAAATTGTTTATTAGTTTTTTTATTTGATTAATTAATCATTAAGGACTTTGATTTTGATGTAAGTGTAATTGAATATTGTCATTGTATCGAATTTGGCTAGTTACATGATTATTTTAAATAATTAAAAATTAATTATATTATATATGAAATCTATCTTTATATTGTCAATTTTGAAAGTGTATGTGTGCACGAGAAGGGGGGTTGAATCGTGCAAGTTTTTAAAAATTGCTTGTTAAAACTTTTACTTAGAAAGCTGTTTTTACTCAGAAGGTATGATTAAGAGTTTGCAGCGGAAAATGCTTTCCGAGAAGATTAAGTTTCTGAGAACTTAGTCTTTCTAAGAAAGTTCCTTTCTGAGAGATTTGTAAGAAAACGACTTAAGATTTGAGTTTCTTGAAAGCTTTCTGATTTTGATCAATAAGGTTTTCAAAAGACCTCTTGATTAAAGTTGTGATAGAGTTTTTCTCAAAGATTTGGACACGTAATGAGTTAGGGAGAAAAGCTTTACACAAGGGATTTTATACTGGTTCGGTTATAACCAACCTACTCCAGTCCTCAACCTTTAATTGAGAGTTCTTAGATATTCTTCTTAATGTGCCTTCCCAGACAACACTGCCTTTACCACGTAAAGGACTTCCACCACTTCACAACCCGAAGTGGATTTCCTTGCCTCACACTAGAGGACTTCCTTGCCTCTCAACAGAGGACTTCGTTGCCTTAAACAATTAAGGACTTCCTTGCCTCACAACAGAGGACTTCCTTGCCTCACAACAGAGGACTTCCTTGCCTCAAACACTAGAGGACTTAAAACTGCCTTCAAACAACGAAGGACTTAGCGTTTTTCAGAAAGTTTGTTTTGATCGAAAACAACTACCAAGACTAAGTTACAAACCTAGTTTTACACTTAGTAGACTTCTAGGATTAACTTACAAATGTAAGAATTTACACCAATTCAGAACTAGAAGATTTTGCAAAGTTAGAAAAACAATTTCGTAAAAATTGTCTTTCTGAGAAAGTTCTAAGTTTTCGCAGAATGATTTTCAATTCAACAGAGTTTTGGCACGTTTAATCAAGAGTTTTAGTGCTAGAGTTTTCGTCCCTTTGCTCTGGAATTGAACTCATATATATAGGCATCAAAGAGCCGCGAGATTAGAGGCTTTCACTTTGCTTATGTGGTTGTGTCCTTTTTCAGAACGGCTCCCTGCTACAGTCAGCGCAAAATGAGGAACTTTTCAGAACTGCACAGTGCGCGTGTTCCCACTTCCTTGGCTAGTTGTAGCGAGCTTTCTGAGTCTGTTTGCACTTCCTTGAGTCCAGACACTTGGTTGCTTCTGAGTCTAACCTTCTAAGAGTTGTACGGACTTCTGAGGCTAACCTTCTGAGGGAAGACCCTTCTGAGAACTCCTAGTCGCGAGGTCTTCTGAGACCCTTCTGAGGCGACAGTGTTCTTTCCTCAGAAACATGTTTTCACCTTCTGCGCTTCTGAGATATCCTTTCTGATATCTTTGGCGCTATGCTTTTATCAATTCATCTCGAGGTTACTTGATGTTTTGTCTTTGTCTTTGCTCATGGCATTGCAATAATTTATAGCTTTCTGAGACACTTAGCGCACATATTAGCAAAACCTTAAGTAAAATTTTATACTTATGGCTTACCTTGTTATCATTAAAACTTTCATGACTCTAAGAGAATTGTGCTTAATTCTCTCAGAAGGGTTCTGGAGCTTACAATCTCCCCCTTTTTGATGATAACAACTTAAGTCTTAAGATAATAATTTTGCTTAAGTTCAGAAGTGTTTCTGAGTAAGTTCATAACTTATTCAGAATTCACTTTTGCTTTCTTAGAAACTAATTTAGCTTTCTGAGAGAAGGCTTCGTTATTTTCTTAGAAGGCTGAGATAATCAACAGTTCAAGTATGCAATGTATGATTACTGTTTGAGATTATCAGTTTCATAGCATGTATTTCATGATAATGTATCTATGAGATTCAGAAATATCAAGCTAAGTAAATCAAGAGATGCCAAAAAATAAATAATAAAAGATAAGCATAAGATAGGTAAAACATGAGATGCCAAAGAAATGATTCTTCATTTATGATTTTGTAAAGATACAAAAGATTTTGGCTCCCCCTAAGTTGTTGCTCCCCCTAAGTTCTAGCCTAGTGTTTACGATAGCCAAAGTAAAAAATTTTATCAATCATTTATCTACTCCCCCTTTGTTACATCCAAAAGGGTGGCTAAGACATAAACGCCATCATTGACTTAGAACTACTGCCTTCTGGCAATGTAGCGTAGCAGCTGGCATATCTCCATGAGAATCTCGCTCTGAGTCGCATTCTGAGCGCATTCTGGAGGAAGGTCAGAGGCAGTGGAAGGCTGGTGAGAAGATGAGGGTTGAGAGGAAGGAGGACGAGAGACTTCAGCCTCAAGTACTTCATCGATTATATCCCTTGTTTGATATTCAGGAGGTTCTTCTTCTTGGACAGCTTTACCTTCAATAGCAGCAAGTTCAATCGAAGGCTGCCTTTGAGTGTCCTCAGCAACTAGAGCAAGGTCTAGATCAGAGGGTTGCCTAGCTGATGGTTGCTCCATAGCACCAGGAGTCTGAGCATCATCGGAGAGGTTGAAGGTTGAGATCTGGCTATGCATGGCTTCAGTGCTCTTCAACTTCTCAATTCGACCAAAGAAAGGCCGAAATTGCACAGAGGGTGGAGTGACTACCATCCTTCCCAGCTGAAAGCCAGAACCGATCATTGAGTCCGTTATGGAGAAGGTGGGACCTTGTTGATCAAAGGATGTAGGAGGAACCTCTGTTATATCTTGAGGAGGAACCTCTGGTTCCTTCTGAGAGTCCTTATCAGAGAGAGTTCCTTCTAAGGAACTGTGGGCAACAAATGCCTCAACTGCTGCAACTCCGGCAGCCATGGTAGCGTCAGCGCCCACCTCTTAGCTGAGCCCAGTGCTGGTGGTCCCTGGCACTACGTCATGTGTTGAGTCATGAGTGTCCTCATGTTCCAGAGGGATCTCAGAAGAGAGATCCAGCGCCTTCTGGACGTCGAGCATCGTCTGAGCCAAGGACTCAGCATTCACAGTGGCAACTTCAGTTGTGGTTGCCTCAGGAAGTTCCACCATAGAAACCTCAGATGGCTTCTTCTGGGGCTCTTTCTTGGAGCTTCCAGCATCTGGAGTGCGATGCACAATGTGAAAGCGTGCCGCATCTTCTTCCTCGGAAGAGGAATCAGCGACATTTCCTTCATGCCCCTGAATGTCTTCTCTGGTGGGGGAGACATGTCCAGATGGGGAGGAGTGATGAGAAGCTTCTGCTTCTCCTTCAACAGCAGCTGTAGTAGCAGCAGCGGTGGTGGCAGCAGTAGCAGTAACTGCTACAATTTCTTTACCCGTCGGCTTTGGCGGGCTCTGTTTCTTGGTGGTTTTTATCCCCACTCCTTTGTGAGTTTTACCCTGATATTTCAAGGAATGTAGGAGTTTAGTTTTAAATTTGGTGGGTTTAAAACCATCAACAGAATCAGAAATAGGAATTGAAGTAGAAGAAGAGTGAAGAAATGAAGGTGGAGTGTTAGAGTTAGCTTTTACCAAACAACCACGTTTCTTTTTCCCTTCTGGTGGCACGTCTGGGACTTGGAGAGTGGGAGGTGCTTTCCTTTTTCTGGTCATGGGTTGCTCAGATGTTGTTTCTTCTGAGTCTTCAGCAGCCTCAGCAACTGTAGGTGCCTTCTGAGGAGTCTTCTGAGCTTCCTCAGAAGTCATACTCCATGTCACCCTTGTTGGAGAAGGATGAGTCACCTTTTGCTTCTTCTTCTTCTTTTCTGGAGGATCAGAAACCTTTTCCTTTCCTTTCTCAGCCTTAGAGGGCTGGATGGGACCAGCAGTTCCCTTAGAAGGCTTTGCTTCCTCCTTCTTCTTAGGTGCCCCCGTATCTGGTACCTTCTTCTTCTTGATGTTGTTGAAGGTGACCATGGAGAACTTACTGTGGTTGAAGACATATTCATAGTCTTCAAGTGGGAAGGAGAAATGGTTGAGGATTCTGGTCAGAAGGCTTCCGTAAGGTAGACTTGTGAGAGCCCTCTTTGGATGAGCCTGGTGCATCATGTAGTTTAGCACCATCCTCCCAAAATCTACTCTTTCCTTTTTCAGTAGGTGGTACAGCAGGCAGGCGTCCATGGTGGTAACGTTCCCCATGTCTCCAATCCGAGGGAGAAGGGTGTGTTGCACAACGGAGAAGATGATCCGAGCCTCTTGCGTGAAATGAGGCACCTTTACTCCTTTGAGTGGTAGGCTGTTGCTACCAGTCAGAAGAGTCACGACTTCTTCTTCCGAGTCATCTACCTCCTTGACCATTCTGGGTCGTCGGCGATGACAGCGCCACCATTCAAAGTCTTGAAGACTTTGTTGATGTCAGAGGAGGAGAAGCGGATCTGTTGGTCACCAATCTGCTCTTGACCCCTTTGTTGGTGAACCTTTCTATTTGCGAATAGAAAGCCCTTACCACATTTGGGTAGCATACGTCTTCGGAGCTCATCATGGCTGGCCATCCGGGTTGCTTGAGAAAGGTGAATTGGATTTCGTCCACCTGATTGTAGACATTGAGAGGCAATACCCTTCCCATGGCAAGATTCCTTGGGAGATAAGTCTTGTGGAATAGGGACTGCATTTCCTCATTGTCATAGAGAATATCTTCGGATATCTCATTGACATTGTTTCTCATTAAGCCCTTGATTTCTCCAAAGACGGCCATTTGAAGGAAAGGTTTTAAGTTTTGAGAAAGGATAGAGAAGAACAAGAGAGAAACAGAGAGAGAGAGAGCAGGTGATGATTGGAAAGCGAGGAGAGGTTTTGGCAGAGTTTTGGTAAGTTTTGGACGTAAAGTGCTCAAATGAAACACTGCTGTAAGTATTTATAGTCATGGTTGATAACTAGCCGTTTTCTGCCACTTATCCAAAAGTTACCGTTGGTAACTTGTTTCTCGGAAGGTACCTTTCTGAGAGAGGTGGTCCTTCTGAGAAATCCTCCTTCTGAGAGATGTTTCAGAAGATCTCCTTTCTGAGAGATGAGTCTTCTGAGACCAAATTTTCTCAGATAGGGTTTTCTTGTGTTTTCCTACTTCAAGCTCAGAGGCTTAGTTCTATTTGTTCGTCTCAGAATCTAAACTAGGACTAAGGGGGGGTTTCTAAGAGAGTTTTTAAATTTCAAAGCACTTAGAAACATCTTAAATTGAGAAATCCTTTCAGAACATTGAAACGATCCTCGGGTAAAGGCTTTGTAAATATATCTGAGATTTGATCCTCAGTATTTACAAATTTGAGTTCAATGTCGCCTTTTTGCACATGATCCCTAATAAAATGATGTTTTATATCGATGTGCTTGGATCGAGAATGCTGAATAGGATTCTTAGCTAAGTTGATAGCACTTGTATTATCACAGAGGATAGGAATTTTGGTGTACCTTAATTGATAATCAAGTAGCTGATTCTTAATCCAGAGCATCTGAGAACAGCAGTTCGCAGCAGACACATATTCAGCTTCAGCAGTTGATAGGGCGATCGTATTTTGCTTCTTGCAAGACCAAGTGATCAAGCATTTTCCAAAGAAGCAGCAGCACCCACTTGTGCTTTTGCGATCTATCCTATCTCCAGCGTAGTCGGCATCGCAGTAACCTACAACATCAGAAGAACAACTTTTCTCGTACCAAAGACCAAGATTAGTAGTTCCACTTAAATATCGTAAAATTCGTTTAACTGCAGTCAAGTGTGATTGCTTGGGCTTAGACTGGAATCTAGCACAGATCCCAACACTGAGTTGGATATCTGGTCTGGAGGCGGTTAAGTAGAGAAGTGAGCCAATTATCCCTCGATAGTTGCTTTCTGAGACTTTCTCACCATCTTCATCCAAGTCAATTACTTGAGAGGGATGCATGGGAGTGCTCATGGGTTTGGCCTTATCCATCAGAAACTTCCTCAGAAGTTCCTTGGTATACTTCTCTTGATGAATGACTGTCCCTTCCGACTCTTGCTTGATTTGCAATCCTAGGAAGAATTTTAATTCTCCATCATGCTCATCTCGAATTCACCTTGCATAAGCTTGGAGAATTCTTTGCAAAGGCATTCATTGGTTGCGCCAAATATTATGTCATCAACATAAATCTGGACAATCAAGAAGCCAGAGTCTTCTGAGAGCGTAAAAAGAGTTGTGTCCACTTTCCCTCTTGAGAATCCGTTTTTAAGCAAGAAAGAGCTCAATCTATCGTACCAAGCTCTTGGAGCTTGTTTCAAACCATAGAGAGCCTTTGTAAGCTTGAATACATGATTCGGGAATGCATCATTCACAAAACCAGGAGGTTGTTTTACATAAACTTCCTCAGAAAGGTATCCATTCAAGAAGGCGGACTTAACGTCCATCTGATAGAGTTTGAAACCTTTATGTGCAGCAAAAGCTAGCAACATTCTGATAGCTTCCAATCTTGCGACTGGGGCAAAAGTTTCATCATAATCTATCCCTTCTTGTTGGTTGTACCCTTGAGCAACCAATCTTGCCTTGTTTCTCACGACTTGACCGTTTTCGTCAAGTTTGTTTCGAAACACCCATTTAGTCCCAATGACACTCTTGCCTTTGGGTTTCTGAGTCAGTTTCCAAACTTGATTTCTCTCAAATTGATCAAGTTCATCCTGCATGGCATTTACCCAGCTAGGATCATCTAACGCCTCTTCTATGGAATTTGGTTCAAGTTCAGAGACCATAGCAAGATTTGTATAGTTCCTTCTGGTTCTCACGCCACTTTCTGGATTGCCCAAGACTTCATTCTGAGAGATGTTCTTCAAGTCTCTTGAACCTCTGATCCCTTTAGGGGTAGGGTTCTGAGAATGAGACACAGAAGGTTCTCTTTCTGAGTCATCAGAAGCTTGTCCTTCTGAGAATCTAGGTTCCATTGAATTTGGAGAAGTAAATTCTCTAGGTTCTGGAGCTTTGATGATGTTACTGGATTTCTCTT